>BSBN01000992.1:1200000-1860000 GCA_027924645.1 Cunninghamia lanceolata
AGTATTTTTTTAAATGATTAAATTAAAAAAAAATTATGAACTATGCATTCTTGTTGAAAATTTTTAGGTCTTTAATATGATTGGACAGATTAGTTTAGAAAAATGCATCTAGCCGATGCAATAGTATACCTGCCGAAGGCAGGAACTAAAAATTTCACAGTTTCAATTTAAAAATATAAATGAACAATACTATAATACTATTACTGACAAGTTTGTACACTTGCAGTGGCCATTGGTTTATATCTTGATCAGACGGTTCTGAATGGGAGAACGTTGGAGTTCGAATCCAGAAGCTGTGTTGAAGGCTCTATTAGCTCTATTTCAAGGCGGAGGCCAATTTTAGTGTCTGCTCTGCATTTGTTGAAGATTGTGCTAGTTTTTAAATGATACTCTTTATTTTTCGTGACTGCCAAATCTTCAGGGTTTGCACCATGGTATTTCAATGTTGCCCAGCCCCCCAATAATTTTCGGTTTCATTTTTTGGTCTTTGGTTCCACCAGGCCACCTGAGGCACTAGCTAGATCTTGTTGTGGATTGCTTGTCACTACTGGGATAAGTAAAACTGACTTCACATTTCAACAATGAACACACTATCATTCAAATCATGATACATCATATGGCCTTCTTAATCACATTAACTCCTTCTAAGTGGTTAACAGATTATAACATGAATCTCTATTTTAACCATACATCCATTATGATGGTTTCCAAATGCTTGTGCTATGTTCCAAATGAGGCGTTGTTGTTTTACAAAGGCCTGTGTGATACATTTGTGCCATGTATGAATATAGCTATTGTTATGTTTTATAGCTGTGCCATGCTCCATTAAAATGTTACATTGAGTTCCCATGTGCTGCGTTGGATTGTTTGCAGATAAAATGACCTGCACCATTCTCTTACAAGTGCACAATGTTGTTATAGGTCAGCATAATGTTTAAATGGTTGCGTGCTGATCATTGGTGCATGTTACTTAGTTCATCATTACACTTTATCTAAATATCATCCATTTCAATGGTCAAACGGTCAATAATAATTTTATTAATATTACCAATAAAAAGTGGTAAATATTTGTCCTAATTTTATTGATCAAAATTGACCTTTGACTATTGAAGTGGATGATATTTAAGAATAACCATGTTATTATTGTTAAATGATTTTATTAAAACCATTTAATTATCTTTATGTTGATGGTGAAGCTCTCATTCATTTGAGAGCGGGTCTCATTACCAAGTCACGCCTACTCCACCAAACGACGCATCAAAAAAATGCTCACTCTCTAATTTTTAGAAGTGCATTGGCCACTAATTTTTACTTCATTAAATAGTATAGATGGCACCCTGGCATGTGGCAGGGTCCACTCACATGTCAACATGTTAATAATCAATGGCACATTACTTTACAAAAATAGTTCTAACAACTTTCCAAATGCTTGCAGGTTGTTAGATTTTGAAGGAGATGGATAGTTCAAGTTGAGCTTGAAGTGTTGGTAGGTGGTGACTGATTAGGAAAGTACTATACACTAGCCATGTATCCTCGCTGGGATAAAAAATCTTTTTTTTGTGACTGACATAAGAAAACCCTATTTTTTGTAACCGACAAAAAGGGCTTGATAAAAAGTGGCTAAGGTTAGGGTTTTTTGATATTGTATTGTAGCATTTGCAACGGTATTGAGTTGCAGAGATTGCTGGTTGTAATCAGTTTGATTTACTGGATAATACTATTGGACTCTCTGTTTGATGGATGTAGCCCGAGTTTGGGTGAACCATGTTAAAACTTGTCTCTCGCTGTTATTAATTCTGTGTATTTTCATTTATCTGTTTAATCTTTATTTGCATTTAATTGATATTTTCTGCCGGTTAACAAGTGGTATCAGAGCAGGTTGTGTTCGATTATCGTCTTCAGGAAGGTCTCACGGTTCAATGGGAGCAATGGCGGACAAGGGTAAATTGAAGGTTGATAAATTCAATAGGCAAAACTATCAGTTATGGAAGATGTAGATGGAGGATTACCTCTATCAAAAGGATTTATGGATGCCATTGGAAGGAGTATCCAAGAAACCGGCAACAATGTCTGATGAGGATTGGAATCTTCTTAACAGAAAGGCATTGGGAACCATTCAGTTGTGCCTGACACCATTGGTGACATTCAATATAATGGAAGTGAAGACAATAGATGGTCTGATGAAATCTTTGGCTAAATTGTATGAAAAACCCTCAGCCTCAAATAAGGTATTTCTCATGAAGCGTTTGTTAATTTGAAAATGGTTGAAGGTGGATCTGTGACAGGTCATTTAAATGAATTTAATACAATTGTTAGTCAATTGACTTCTTTAAATGTAAAATTTGATGAAGAAGTTAGAGCTCTCTTGATATTATGTTCATTGCCTAAAAGCTGGGATAGTTTGGTAATGGCAGTTAGTAACTCTGTTTCTAGTTCAAATACCCTAAAATTTGATGATGTTATTGGTGTTATTTTGAGTGAAGAAATTCGTAAGAAAAGCTCAGGTGGATCCACGTCAGGCAGTGTTTTGAATGCAAAGAGTAGGGACAGATCAAAGGAGAGAGGAAAAGGTTCTGAAGGTCATGGGAAGTCACGAGAAAAATCAAAGGACAAAAGATCCCAAACCAGAAGACAAAAAGATTGTTGGTACTGTGGGAAACTAGGTCATCTGAAGAAAGATTGCTGGTCTCAGAAAAATAAAGAAGGAGACAAACAAGAAGGCAATAAGGAGGTAAATGTGGTAAGCAATAAATCTGAAGATGATGCTTTGATTCTTTCCCTAGATAATGTTGATGATTCATGGGTTTTAAATTCAGGGGCCTCATTTCATGCTACACCCTATAGAAGTTATTTTCTCGATTATGTCTAAGGGGATTTTGGGCTGGTTTATTTGGGAGATAATGAACCCTGTCAGATTGTTGGAAAGGGAAGAATCAAGATTAAGTTGCAGAATAGGAATCATTGGCTACTACAAGAGGTAAGGCATGTTCCAAGGCTCAGTAGGAATTTAATTTCTGCAGGGCAGCTAACTAAACAAGGTTGCACTGTTACATTTACTGATAAAAATTGGAAGGTTTCAAAAGGTGTCTTAGTAGTAACAAAAGGTGTGAAAGTAGGCACCTTATATCTTTGTATAGGTCATACTGTTCCTTCTACTTTAGCTGTTACAGAGGAAAAACAAATAGGTTTAGGAACAGTTGCTGCAGGTTTGCGGGACGAGACTGGAAAAGTTGCTGCAGGTTCTGAGACAACACTGTGGCATAACAGACTTGGGCATATGAGTGAAAAAGGTATGAAGGTACTTCATTCTAAGAAAGTTTTACCAGGTCTGAAATGTATTAATATGGATTTCTATGAAAGTTGTGTGTATGGAAAAGAAAAGAGAGTCAGTTTTCTCAGAGATGGGAAGCAAAAGAAAAATGAAAAGTTGGAGCTTATGCATATAGATGTATGGGGACTAGCTCAGGTATCTTCTCTTGGTGGCTCTCGATATTATGTTATTTTCATAGATGATGCAACTAGGAAGGTCTGGATTTATTTCCTTAGACAAAAATCTGATGTATTTGAAATCTTTAAGAAATGGAGAAGCTTGGCTAAGAATGATACGGGTAAAAGATTAAAATGTCTCAGATCTGATAATGGTGGTGAGTATTGCAGCAAATAATTTGAAGATTATTGTTCCTTTAATAGAATTCATAGGCAAAAAATGGTTCCAGGGACTCCACAAGAAAATGGAGTGGTTGAACGCATGAATAGGACAATAATGGAGCATGCAAGGACCATGAGATTGCATGCTAGGCTACCTTTAAACATGTGGGCAGAGGCTGTTAACACTGTTGTATATTTAATTAACAGAGGTCCTTCAGTTCTTTTGGGCTATTGTATTCCAGAGGAAGCATGGACAGGTAAGAAGGTGAGTTATTCTTTTCTAAAAACCTTTGGCTATGAAGCATTTGCACATATAGATTCTGAAAATAGAACCAAGCTAGATGCAAAATCAAAAAAATGTACCTTCGTTGGATATGGCATTGATGAATTTGGTTATAGGCTTTGGGATTTTGAAAATCAGAAAATTGTGAGAAGCAGGGATGTCATATTCAATGAGAAGGTGTTGTACAAAGATCAATTGCAGCAGCATGAGAAGAAAGCAAAAGATTATGTGGTGCTGGATGATACTCCAAATAGTGACGTTCCAGTGGTTCCTCATGCTCCACAATGGCAACCAAAAATACCACAAACTCCAGTAAATGTTAGATGGTTAACAAGGCTAAGTAGACCTCCTGAAAGGTTTTCTCCCTCTTTGTATTCTATTTTGTTAATAGATGCTGGTGAACCAGAAGGGTATGATGAAGCTATGCATGTGGATACACAAGTTCAGTGGGAGCTTCCTATGAAAGAAGAAATGGACTCCTTGCTGAAAAATTAGACTTGGCAATTATGTAAGTTATCTGCAGGTAAACTGGCTTTACCAAACAAATGGGTTTACCGGTTGAAAGAGGAAGATGGAGGTAAGAAAAGATTTAAGGCCAGGTTCATTGTAAAAGGATTTGCACAGAAACAGGGCATTGATTTTGATGAGATATTTTCTTCGGTTGTCAAGATGACTTCTATTCGTACTGTTTTAAGTATTGTGGCTACTGAAGATTTGCATTTGGAATAGCTAGATGTAAAAAATGCCTTTCTCCATGGTGATTTGGAGGAGGAGATATATATGGAACAGCCCCAAGGATTTGAGGTCAAAGGTAAGGAGAAATAGGTGTGTAGATTGAAGAAGAGTTTGTATGGCCTGAAACAAGCACCTCGGCAATGGTATTTAAAATTTTATAGTTTTATAGCTGAGCAAGGCTACAACAGGTGTAATTCTAACCATTGTGTTTATTTTAAGAGGTTGGATAATGACAGCTACATTATTTTATGTTTATATGTTGATGGCATGTTTGTAGCTGGGTCTAACATGGATCACATAAGAGAGTTAAAACAACAGTTAGCATAGTCATTTGATATGAAGGATTTGGGGGTAGCAAAATAAATCCTTGGTAGGAAAATTTGTAGAGATAGGATGAATAGAAAATTAAGTCTATCTCAGGCTACTTATGTTGAAAAGGTGTTGTAGAGATTCTACATGGAGAATGCAAAAGTTGTCAGCACACCTTTGCCTAGTCATTTGAAATTGACTAAGGAGATGTGTCCTAAGACACAAGAGGAGGAAGAGAAAATGTTCAAGGTACCATATGCTTTAGCTGCAGGAAGTTTAAGGTATGCCATGGTATGCACAAGACCGGATATTGCACATGTTATAGGAGTTGTCAGCAGGTATATGAGTCATCCTAGTTTGGAGCATTGGAATGCGGTAAAATGGATTCTCTGATATTTGAGAGGTACATCCAATACACATTTATGTTTTGGGGGCTCTAATACTGATTTAGTAGGCTATGTAGACTCATATTTGGTAGGAGATATTGATACCAGGTGGAGTACTATAGGTTATGTCTTTACTGTAGGTGAGACAACAGTGAGTTGGATCTCACGGTTGCACAAGGTGGTTTCTTTTTCCACCACAAAGGCAGAGTATGTAGCTACAATAGAGGCAAGCAAGGAGATGATATGGATGCAATCTTTTATGGAAGAATTGGGCAAACAATAGGCTAACAGTTCTCTATATACAGATAGTCAGAGTGCCATACATCTTGTAAAGAATTTTGCTTTGCATTCAAAGACCAAACACATACAGTTGAGGTATCACTTCATTCGGTCGGTATTGAATAATGGACAGTTAAGGCTGGAAAAGATACATACAGATGAGAATCTAGTAGATATGTTTACAAAGGTAGTGACAAGGGAGAAGCTGAGCTCCTCTTCAGCTTTGGTTGGTCTTCTAGACTAAAAACAACAAAAAAAGAATAGTAGAGTCTAGGGTGCTTATTTCCAGTGGGAACTGCATGCGCAGCGGTGTCATCTAGGCTCAATCTCCAAGTGGGAGATTGTTTGGTGTGGAGCCTGATCAGTCTCCAAGTGGGAGATTGTTGGTAGGTGGTGACTGATCAGGAAAGTACTGTACACTAGCCATGTATCCTATTTTTTGTGACCGACATAAGAAAACCCTATTTTTTGTAACTGACAAAAAGGGCTTGATAAAAAGAGGCTAAGGGTTAGGTTTTTTTGATATTGTATTGTAGCATTTGCAATGGTATTGAGTTGCAGGGATTACTGGTTGTAATCAATTTGATTTACTGGATAATACTATTGGACTCTCTGTTTGGTGGATGTAGCCCGAGTTTGGGTGAACCACGTTAAAACTTGTCTCTCACTGTTATTAATTCTGTGTATTTCCATTTCTCTGTTTAATTTTTATTTGCATTTAATTGATATCTTCTACTGGCTAACCCTAACATGAAGCAACTGTGCCCCCCTACCACATCAATTATTTCTAATCTAATGGCACATCTTTTCTACTAAAACTAGCATTCGCACCTTAGCGTGCAATGGGTACGTCGAGATAGTATGTAGAAAAAAGTAATTAGTGGTATAGTGCAAACATAAATGCCACAAATGAATGTAGAACTAAATTATTGATATTTTAGAAATTTGAATTGGAAACCTCCAATTTGGAATGCTCATTACATGTGTCAGCTTTTGATGTTCACATGAAATGATTGATCAAAAGTTTATCTCTCTCTCTCTCTATATGTGTGTGTGTGTGTGTGTGCGTGTTTTCCTCTCTCTCTCTCTACATGTCTCTCCCCCCTCTTTCTATCACACTCTATCTCTAATTTTGTCTTGATATATATCTCCATATATCCTCCCCCTCTCTCTTGAGCCGTGGAAGATTAGTTATGTTATTAGATTTCTTATAGGTTAATTTAAATAGTAGTATATTTTAAAATATATATCCTATATATTATAATATATTTATATTTAGTAATTAATATTCTATAGAATATAATAATAAATATAATTATAATATAAATTTTATATATAAATAAATATATAATTAAATTGCAAAATAAAAATATATAATTAAATTATGATATTTATTTCAGGATTCAACTACGTAGTTTTTAGAGTCAAACTCGTTGACCGATATTTCATGAGTATTGGTTCAAAAGAACCCATCTTTCATAAGAATGAATGGTCCACTTAGTACTCACTACATCTAGGTGATGCTCATAGGGGTGAAGCATCAAGACTTCCCGCGAGGTCACCCATCTTGGTACTACTCCGACTCAAGCATGCTTAACCATGGAGATTCCCCAAAGATCAAACCCACTTAGCTTGCTACCCCATTTGTAAAACCTTCAACAAGTGTTGTGCCTTATGAACCAGTCATTATAGAGCCCCTTTAGCTCATTAATTGATAAGTAGGAGATAATTTTTGTAGCGTGTCAAATTATGATATTTATTTTAGAATTTAACTGTGTAGTTTTTTGAGTCAAACTCATTGACCCATGTTTCATGAGCAGTGGTTCATAGGAACCCATCTCTCATGAGAATAAATGGTCCACTTATTACTCATTGCATCTAGGTGATGCTCACAAGGGTGAAGCATCGGGACTTCCTGGGAGGTCACCCATCCTAGTACTACTCCGACTCAAGTGCTCTAACCATGGAGTTTCCCCCAAGATCAAGCCCACTTAGCCTGCTAACCCATTTGCAAAACCTTTGGCAAGTATTGTGCCTTATGAATCATTCATTATAAAGACCCTTTAGCTCATTAACATAATTAAATAACAAATATATATTATAATATATTATTTATATTTAATAATTTATATTATTTAAAATATAATATAATAAAAATTATAATTATAATATAGATTTATATATAAAATAAATATATAATTAAAGAAAATATATATTTAAATATACAATTATATTATATTATATTAAAATATATATAATAACATAATATAGATTTTACATAAAATAGATATATAATTAAATAATAAATATAGATAAATGTTAACCATTACCAATAAATCTCCTCTATTTCTGCCACTAGAAAAAATCATATAAATTATAATGAAAAGAGAATTTTAAATTACAAAAATTAGTTTTTGCGACATTTCCTCCATTTCTGTGACACTGCTTGTAGAGCTATGCAAGAAAGACTAATTCCACCAATCATAAATTCCAAATATGACTATCTCAAATAGGTTTTATTGTCTTGCATCCTTCTCACCAGTTCTTAGGCAGTGATTTAGCAAGTTAGCTCGGTCCATAAAGAGCATGCAAGATACTTGTTTAATTATTTGAAAGCTAAGTACTCTAAAGAAAAAGTTGAGGCTATTAGAGGAGGTTTCATTTGACTTCCATAAAGGAGTTTTTGCCTTTGAGAAATTTTATGATATCTCTAAAGTATTAGAGACATTTCCTCCAAATCTATTCTAGTGTGTGATGTAGGAAAAACTACTCTTTAAACGAATGTATCAATCAAGGGAGCTTTTCACTAACATTACACTCATGTTCTATTTGGTTGATGTTTCAAGCCTACTCTAGGTCTATGGAACCACTTTATATGGCAATAGGATAAA
Source organism: Cunninghamia lanceolata (assembly GCA_027924645.1). NCBI lineage: Eukaryota > Viridiplantae > Streptophyta > Pinopsida > Cupressales > Cupressaceae > Cunninghamia > Cunninghamia lanceolata. Next base: position 1,208,532 of record BSBN01000992.1, read on the forward strand.
AGCAACTAAACTAGATGCTTATATGAAAGAAATAAATTAAGGAAATGTTGGAAAATAGAGTTTTGTAGACAAAATTATGAAAAACGAAGTATAGAAGCAGAAATAACAAATGAGATGGAACCAGTCACCAGAAGTAGGAGCTCATTGCCCTAAATAACAGTGCATTGTGGGGACATCTACACTAAGCACTGGCATCCTCAAGGCCACAAAAATTAAAATCCTCATATCCATACAGACCTAGGACATTTGTACAACACAACAACAAACAAAACAAATACCCAACAATCTCTAGGTGGCACATATTTCAAAATAAAGCACAAGAAGCTATCGAAAATAAAATAAAATGAAATGTAAATGAAAGAAAGGAGTAACAAAACTTCTGTGCATTTGAAATGCTTTCACTCAAGAGCACCTGCAAAGAATAGAGGAAAAATGTTGTGCTGCTAAGGAGATTGCCTCAATCAAGCTATGGTTTTGGTCTTTTGAACTCCATGAGCAGCGAATGATAAATAGAATAGAAAAATAGAGTGTGTGCTCCTATCCTATGCGTGTCTAGGAATTAAGAGGAGTAACAAATAAAAATAAAGCTAAGGTAGCTTCCCTAGTCTATGGGGAAGTATACCCAACAACATACAAATGGTGGTCTACACCATGAAGTTTTGAAAGAAAATAGCCAAACTATGTATTTAAATAGATTCAAATATGAAATATTAAACTACAAAATAGAACAATGTTACCAACTTGAATAGTGAGGAGGCTGCAATTCCTCAAGGATTGGAATTTGGTTGCATAGCTTCAAAACCCTAGCAAAAGAGAGCCTTCTCAATGAACACAATGCAAGCAACAGTCTCCAAGAGCTAGTAGAGATAACACCACAACTCAAGAGGGCATTCATGAAAAATCTAGATAGCTATTGTAGAGACAGAGTTCACCAAAGAATCCTTAAAGATTTCACAAGAGTTATAGAGAAGAGAGCCAAGAGAGAGATTATTTCAAAAAAGTTAGATTATCCTTCAATGAGAGGGAAGAATGAAACCACGTACAAGAGGAACGAGTTGTTCAGAGATCGAGAGGCGTTACGAGAATCTCACCAACCACAAGAGTTATTCAACATTTCTAAAAAATAGCTTCACTGACCATTTCGTGCTCTCAGGATGCTAACGTGATGTACAGATGTCTACGCTAAGCAATAGCGTCTGAGTGAATCTACCTTGGAATCTTGTGAATCATCTCTATGCTAGGAGAGTCACCAAACACTAAAACATAATTTTATGAAATTAAGAGGAAGAGGCTATAATGAAGCAAATATGAGCCTAAACTGTAGAAAGTAGATGCAAATACCATTGAAGTGGTCATAAAATGTAGCATGAAATTGCAAGGGTATGCAATTTTTGACGTTACATAGGGAAAGTGTTGGTGAGAAAGACTTTGTATTTAAAAGAAGATATTTCACTAAGAGAGATAATTTTATAGTTTCATTGATAACTTGTTTGTAGAAGTATATCCTTCAATAATTTTCTTGCATAATTCTATAAGACAAATAAAGACTTGGTAAGGATTTATTTGAAGCTCTATCTAATAGATCTCTTAGAATTAATATTAATAATGATGTAATTAAAATCATACTTAAAAGAAGGTGATGAATCCTTCATTAAAAATTAGAGGTCTAAATTACTCTTTTTAACGATTCTTATAAGAGTTTTTCTAAAATATTAACTCTTAAGATTAAGAATATTTTGTTATGAATTCTTAGAGGTCTAGTGCATGTGATTTGATGTAACATGAGAAAGGACATTTAAGATGACTCCACTTTTGATGTTGAAAATCAAGACGACAAAGATGACCATATTAAAAGAATCATTTGAGGGCAAGTTTAGGTGACATCGTGCACGGGTTGTCCCTCCTTGTACTCTTTTATGCAAACTCAAAACATTCTTCCAAAATACTCTAGGAAAACTTTTTCTAATGCATCTGCATTTGGAAAGTCAAACCTAACAAAGTAACCTAATTACATTGAAACCTATTCTGGGATATGTAAAAATATATCTAGTTTAATTTAATTTGGTAGAAAAAGCCAAATGAATTGCACAAAAATAATCACCTCTCTCTCTTTCCACTTCTTTGTTCCTCTTTCTCTCTCTAATTTCCCTATATCTCTTTCTCATAAATTCCTCTCTCTCTCAAGAAAATGATGTGTTGCCTTGAGCATAGCTCCCCATAGACACATGTCATCTTTGGATTGTTGGAACAAAATGGTTGATAAAAAATTAGTCTCTCTCTCTCTCTATCTAGATATCTTTTTCTCTCATTATTTATACCCCCCTCTCTCCCATTATCTCTTCCACTACCTCTCTTTCTCTCTTTCTCTCTCTTTCTCTCTCTTTCTCTTTCATTCTCTCTATCTCTCTCCCTCTCTCTTTCTATATCTCTTTCTCTGTCCTCCTCTTTCTATATCTCTCTATCTCTCTCTAGCTCACTTCTTATATGTTAATTTTAAATAGTATTATATTTTTTTGTTCTTAAAACGTAGTCTTTTGGTCTAGGAACCATAAAAAAGGGCATATCCCTGAGTCCATTCAAGATCAACAGAGATAAACATCAAGTTACTATAACTACCTTCCTTAATAGACCAACCTCAAAATGGTTGAAGCCCCATATCTATCCTACCCAACACAGACCATAGATAAGTGATGCAGAGGGTAATAATAAACATTCGAAAATAGGTGTAAAATACCCATTAACCCACAATTCAATAGAACAAGGCTCAAACAACCCAGAAAACCTCTTCGCAAGGTTTAAATGACATTAAAGTAACTTCATTCTTCTACATCGGCCAGACCTTCTTCTTCGGCTAGACATTTATCTTCTCTTCCAATCATAATTCTTATACCAATATGCTTTGCCTCTTCCATTGGTAAGAATTGACCAACATCTCCCCGATATGCTTCCTATCGCTGTGACTTAGACCATCGTTGAAAGCTTCTCCTCGTTCACTGATAATATATCTCATACTGATGTACCTAACATCATCTTAGTCATCGGTATGACTTCCTACATCGGCGAAACCTTTCACTTCTCCACCGATAGCATATCTCTTCCCGACCACTTCATACCATGCATTGTCTTCAAACTTTCCCCATCGGTGAGGCATTGCCTTCGGCCACAGAAAAACTTCCTTCACCGATACATCGATGAACTACCCATCAATGACGCTTGATGTTCATCACCCCGATCGGTGAGATTTCAAACATCGGCAGGACTTTATCTATCTTTCCTGATATGCCGATAGACACCTACTGTCGGCGTGACTCCATCAATCGGTATAACTTCCAACGTTTCTCCTGATGTGCCAATAAATAACCCTTCGGTGACACTTGATGATTGTCACCCCGATATGACTTGATTGGTGAGATCAATGTTGTCGGCTCAATGCAACTTTGTCTATCCGATAATTATTGTCAGTCTGATGTCTTCGATTTAGCATATACATAACATGATTTGTTATAACTAGTCAACTAACGTATCTTTTCCCAATTTTATCGATATGGCCGGTCAACCTTTGTATCATTTGACATGTACATTCGCCATTTTCAACCATGATAAACAATAGTAGGATATACACGAAATGTCCATGCATACATAAATGATATACCCATGGATTGTATCTTTGGTGAAACAATACCAATCTTTCGCCGATAAACTCCTCCACAAATCTTGTAACTGAATAGCATCCATAGAAAATAATCTAACAGAACAAAAAATAAGACTAACTACACGGAGGTCATTCCACTGATTTCAAAGAAATCCACCAGTGGAATGACTCCAATCGATACTCTTGTAATTAGAACCGAAACACAGGATTTATTTCAGAATTAATATACATTCTTCTCTCTCACTGTTCCTCTTTCTACATTAACAGAGTCCAACTATTTAACGACTCTCAATTGACAGTTACATATGGTGGAAAACGAACCACCATTGCCGAACAGTTACAATCACAAGTTCGGTTACAAACTTCCCAGTTTGGTACAATTCTTTTAATCTTTTCTTGACATACATGTCATTATTCAGCCAACTAAGACTTAAAGTGGCCTAAGGTCTTACAATATAACATTTTGGGAAAAATGCAAGGAATCTTCTATATCTTTCAGATTTTGAGGTGCTCCTGCACCAATAAGTTTATACCATATAAACATATTTGGGGGATGGAGCAAATTACAAAGGTCCTGACCCACCCTAACATACTATGTTACAATCCTTGTATACCATACTGTTCTTCGATGCTAGAACCTCCTCCTCATTGCTATCACCATTAGATCCACAACATTTTGAAAATAGGGGGATGGCGTCCTCTAGAAGCTTGACCTTCAGCTTCTTTTCTAGCTCCTCGACTACTAATTGTAGATAGATTTGTATCTTCTTAATTGCATGCATATGTGCCATCATATAGTCATGGAAAGATTTAGCCTGATGAACCACATGCTCGACATCATCATGCATCAATATGAACAAGCCGCTATAGACGTTATCAAAGCACAAGATAATGATTGAGTGACATCAAAGGCATTCCATCATCCATAAGTGTACCTTGGATCCAACAAAAACTTTTCCAAGGCAAAATGCAACCCAACCTTTGGTTTTCCATCCAATTCTTTAGACAACTCCTAAACGTTCCTCATCCATCTTTGCAAATTTGGATTCTCAATCTCCTTATCAATAAAGCTAATGAAATCACCTATTACATACCCTCTCGTAACCCTTTTCTTCCTCCTCTTGGTTGAGGACTCAACCTGCTTCCCCTTATCCTCATCCTTGCTCACCATCATTCCACCAAGTTGATACTTTCCCACAACGGAAGCCATGAATGACACACAATGAAAAAACAATCCACCTCACATAGACAAATGACTGCAACAAATATAGCAACCTAGGCAATTAACAACTATTAGTCATTCACTTCGAATGACATTCATAGTCATGAATGCCCACATGCATAAATTGCAGCATTCGGTTGTAACCCCAATACACATACTTTCATTAACAACTCTACCTCTCCCTCTCTCTTAATTATCGCTTCTAGAGATTTTTGCTTCCAACTCCTTATCAGGTGTAAATGGTATTATATTAAAAAATATAGATTATATTATATTTATATGTAATAATTTATATCCTATTGAATATAATATATAATAATAAATATAACTATAATATTGATTTTATATGTAAAATAAATATATGATTAAATAACAAGTATATAATATAAAATCAATATTAAATTAAATAAAAAATATATTTAGCCAATTGCATTTGCTTGAAAGTTTCTAAAGCCTTTTCAACAAATTCATTTTTTACATATCTTGCAATCATTGCATTCCATGACAAATCATCTCTTTGATGTGTTAGGTCAAACAATTGACATGCCTTGTCTATGCTTCCACACTTTACATACATGTCCACAAGGGTAGCTGCACTTCCTACCATCTCTCTCACTCTCCACTTCCTTCCCCTCTACCTCTTACTGATGCAGAGGCATCCACACTATAACCTTACAATACAGCATGGATGTCTGCAGCCCATCATCATCATATTCATCATCATATTTTGCTTAACATTGTCAGCATCATCATCATATTTCACCTGCCGACCGATGTCCTCCTGCAGACAAGCCTTCGCACTTTCGCCTATCAACAGCATCACCTTATTCGGTTATCGACAGCATCATTATGTTCGACCAGCGCGAACATCCTCCTGACGTCCACTGTTCACTTCAGCGACAACTTGCGTCTTCACTATCTTCAGCATCATGATATTCAACATCATGATAATCAACAGGATAAAGAACATCCAGTTCCTTCCATTTATCCTGATGATGACGAACCTTAACTCCTCGCACCGTTCCTTTGATGCTGACGTCACCCCGATATCCTGATGACGTATATCCTGATGACGATGACGTCACCTGCAGCTCCTCAATATCCTGCTGCTCTGAAATATCCTGATGACGTATATCCTGATGATGATGACGTCATATCCTGCTGTTGGCCAAACTTAGCTTTTTCGGCCCGCGATCAACCTGATCTTCTACCTGATGCCGATACGCTCCTCCTCGGCAACTCCTGATGATGATCACCCCGACGCTCATTCACTTCATGCACTCGACTGCATCATGCTCTCCTCCACTTATCTGGATGACGATGCCCAAAGCGACTGCAGGATATTCACCAAATTATCCTGATGATGCTGTTTTGACAAACTTTCAGCCTTAGCGGATTTTCACTGTTATGATCCGCCGAACCTTCCTGGGATGACTCGATCCACTTCCAGGGTGATCTTCCACACTTTATCAGCTCGACCTAGCACATGCCCATGCTAGGGTCTTCAACACCTTTCAACCGCGATCCTGCACACCTGCATGCAAACAGACAAACTAACTCCTAACCTACTATACATAACCATTCCACTGATCAGACGAATCAACCGGTGGAATGGATCAGTGAATCCATGAAACCACCCAAATCAGTGAATCAATTACACAAAGGAGATCAAACAGAAGATGAAAACAGGATCTTTATTGATTTCAAAGATGCAATACAATATACTGTTTCTCACACAGCACACTCTAACTCCTCTGCTCAATGCAATACTATACTATCGATCGATGATCTATGCAATATCAACCGATCCTCATGCTTAAATAGATTTTCCTGTGAGTACTACTGACCCGACTCCAAGCGGCTGGGAAATCTCTCCAGGCGGCTGGGAGATCCAACCGGACCTACAGCATGACAGCTGTTCTAACAAACTAACTAAAAATAGTAAAAGCATGGTCAGCATGATCTTATCATGATCAGCATGACCTTATTACATGCATTTGGTCTTATCAGACCTTCTTGGAAACATAAACAAGACTCAAACTAACTAACTGCCTCATGAAGGCCAGCTGTCAGGTAGGTGCTCCTGCACCATACTCCCCAACAGAAAAGAACTCATGTCCCATGAGTTTAGTATGTGGAAGTCCTCCACCTTTACACTTTGCCTTTGCAATATTCTGACCTGTTCCAGCTTTGTCCTCTGCTGGCTCTTGGCTGCTCCAAGACTTCTGCACTGTAACTTGCTTTCTGGCAAGTAAATCCTCATGCCTGTCAATGTAGGCCTTCCTCTCACATACCTTGTGTTTGACCAGAACCTCTGTCTGAACTGCCTCTTGAACTTCTGCAATGTTCAATCCTATCTTTCTTTCAACCTTTATAGGACAAACAATAGTCCCAACTATGACAACATCCTTGTCATTCTTCTTAACTGGTGGCTGTGTGCAAACCTGTTTCTGCACCTGCTGCTGACCTCTGTCAGTCACAACTAAAACTTTCTTCAACCTGTTGTCCTGAACAACTCCTTTCCCTGCAGTATCCTCATCTGCTTTTATGCCTGCTCCTATAGGCATCTGCACAAACTCCTTCTTTCCCATTAAAATGATTTTGGCTGCCCCCTGTGCTGCAGCATCTGCCTGTAATGGCATCAACTTCATAGTCTTCCCATCTTTCTTGATGGTGTATGTATTAGCATAACCATCATACAGTACCCTTCTATCAAATTGCCATGGTCTACCCAACAGTAGGTGACAACATTCCATAGGCAAAATATCACACAAAACTCTATCATGATATGCTCCAATATGAAAATCCACATATGCCTGTTCAGAGACAAAAAGTAATTGACTATCACTCACCCAAGATGCCTTGTAAGGGTGTGGGTGTGGAATCCTTTCCAAATTTAGTTTATCCACCATTTCCTGAGATACCATGTTGTCTGTTAAACCAGTATCAATGACAACCTTACACACTTTACCTTTGCTCTTGCATATGGTCTTGAAAAGAGCTCTTCTTTGTGGGGATTCTTTATCAGGTACCTTCATGGTAGTCACTGTTCTTCTCATCATCAGGGACTCTCCACTCTCTCGGTATGCATAATTATCAGGCTCCTTATCCTTTTGATAAGTGTTTGAACTCTGCACACTTTGCTCTACTTTCTCTTCTTGTACAAGTTGTACCCTCTTGTCACTAGTTCTATCATTTCTGGATGATGAACCTTTGTTTTCTAGACATTTAAAGGATGGATGACCAAACTCACCACAGGTGTAACATTTTCCTGAAAATGGAGTAGAACCTCTACCACCTCCAAATCTTCCTTTATTACCTTTCCATCCACCTCTGAAATCAGACTGTCCCTGTCCTTTACCAGTGTCTTCTTGACCCTCATTGGTTTGCTTTTGTGTAGGGGCTGCTCCTCTTCCCCTCATATTGTTTCCTCTTCCTCTCATGGACTTATCATGTCCTCTATTCATCTTTTCTTCAATCCTGATTGCCATTTGATAACAATCCTCCACATTCTTAGGGTTAGCTAAAACTAACTCATCCTGTATGTTAAATCTCAAACCAGCCAAATACCTAGCCACCTTTTCTACCTCATTCTCATGATGACCAGATCTCATACTTAACTTATAAAACTCCTTAGTATATGTCTTCACATCCCTTTCCTTCTGCCTTAAACATTGCAGCTTCTTAAACATCTGAATTTCATAATCCCTTGGCAAGAATTTACCTTTAATCCTTGCTACCATCTTATCCCATGAAGTGATCTTTGACTTCCCTTGTTTCCTTCTCTCAGATTGTACATAATCCCACCATACCAAAGCATGACCTCCTAACTTGGTCTTTGCAATCTTTACCTTCTGATCCTCAGCAACATCTTCACATTCAAAGTGATTATCAAGTGCAGCAATCCAATCCAGCAACTCATCCTCATTCAAGCTTCCCGTATACTTGGAAACATCAACCTTTACCTTAGGTTTATCACTCTGCACTGCCTTTAACAGTTTTGCCAGTCTCTGGTCTTCAGCATCCAGATCTTCAGCTACCTCTTCATACTCTTCAACAGTATCTTCATCTTCTTCAGACTCACTGTCTTCCACTTCCCTCTTTTTGTTCTTTTCCAGGGCTACAAGCCTGGCTTGAAGTGCTTCAGCAAGCTCCTTCATCTTCCTCATCTCTCTGGCATGTTTCTCCTTCATCTCCTGCAATTCCCTTGCAGTACCACTACCTTTCGGAGGCATTTTGTCAACCTCTCAATCAACACACAACACACAATTCAACTCTACCTCTGCCCTTTCGGTGACAGAATCAACACACAACAGCCCAGACCTTTTGCTGAGCTCTAATACCACTATGATGCAGAGGCATCCACACTATAACCTTACAATACAGCATGGATGTCTGCAGCCCATCATCATCATCATCATCATCATCATCATCATATTCATCATCATATTCATCATCATATTTTGCTTAACACTGTCAGCATCATCATCATATTTCACCTGCCGACCGATGTCCTCCTGCAGACAAGCCTTCGCACTTTCGCCTATCAACAGCATCACCTTATTCGGTTATCGACAGCATCATCATGTTTGACCAGCGCAAACATCCTCCTGACGTCCACTGTTCACTTCAGCGACAACTTCCGTCTTCACTATCTTCAGCATCATGATATTCAACATCATGATAATCAACAGGATAAAGAACATCTGGTTCCTTCCATTTATCCTGATGATGACGAACCTTAACTCCTCGCACCATTCCTTTGATGCTGACGTCACCCCGATATCCTGATGACGTATATCCTGATGACGATGACATCACCTGCAGCTCCTCAATATCCTGCTGCTCCGAAATATCCTGATGACGTATATCCTGATGATGATGACGTCATATCCTGCTGTTGGCCAAACTTAGCTTTTTCGGCCCGCGATCAACCTGATCTTCTACCTGATGCCGATACGCTCCTCCTCGGCAACTCCTGATGATGATCACCCCGACGCTCATTCACTTCATGCACTCGACTGCATCATGCTCTCCTCCACTTATCCGGATGACGATGCCCAAAGCGACTGCAGGATATTCACCAAATTATCCTGATGATGCTGTTTTGACAAACTTTTAGCCTTAGCGGATTTTCACTGTTATGATCCGTCGAACCTTCCTGGGATGACTCGATCCACTTCCAGGGTGATCTTCCACACTTTATCAGCTCGACCTAGCACATGCCCATGCTAGGGTCTTCAACACCTTTCAACCGCGATCCTGCACACCTGCATGCAAACAGACAAACTAACTCCTAACCTACTATACATAACCATTCCACCGATCAGATGAATCAACCGGTGGAATGGATCAGTGAATCCATGAAACCACCCAAATCAGCGAATCGATTACACAAAGGAGATCAAACAGAAGATGAAAATAGGATCTTTATTGATTTCAAAGATGCAATACAATATACTGTTTCTCACACAGCACACTCTAACTCCTCTGCTCAATGTAATACTATACTATCGATCGATGATCTATGCAATATCAACCGATCCTCATGCTTAAATAGATTTTCCTGTGAGTACTACTGACCCGACTCCAAGCGGCTGGGAAATCTCTCCAGGCGGCTGGGAGATCCAACTGGACCTATAGCATGACAGCTGTTCTAACAAACTAACTAAAAATAGTAAAAGCATGGTCAGCATGATCTTATCATGATCAGCATGACCTTATTACATGCATTTGGTCTTATCAGACCTTCTTGGAAACATAAACAAGACTCAAACTAACTAACTGCCTCATGAAGGCCAGCTGTCAGGTAGGTGCTCCTGCACCATAATATAACTATAATATTGATTTTATATGTAAAATAAATATATGATTAAATAACAAGTATATAATATAAAATCAATATTAAATTAAATAAAAAATATATTTAGCCAATTGCATTTGCTTGAAAGTTTCTAAAGCCTTTTCAACAAATTCATTTTTTACATATCTTGCAATCATTGCATTCCATGATAAATCATCTCTTTGATGTGTTAGGTCAAACAATTGACATGCCTTGTCTATTCTTCCACACTTTACATACATGTCCACAAGGGTAGCTGCACTTCCTACCATCTCTCTCACTCTCCACTTCCTTCCCCTCTACCTCTTACCCTCTCTCTGAGTCTCTTCGTCCATCCCCTCTCTACCTCCTACCTTCTCTCTTACTCTCTTCTTGCCTCCCCTCTCTACCTCCTACCCTCTCTCTCACTCTCTACTTCCCTCCCTTCTCTACCTTTTACCCTCTTTCTGAGTCTTTGCTTCCCTTGCCTCTCTACCTCCTAGCTCCTACCTTCTCTCTCACTCTCTTCTCCCCCCTCTCTACCTCCTACCCTCTCTCTGAGTCTCTACTTCCCTCCCCTCTCTACCTCCTACCTTCTTTCTCACTCTATTCTTCCCTCCCCTCTCTACCTCCTACCCTCTCTCTCACTCTCTACTTCCCTCCCCTCTCTACCTCCTACCCTCTTTCTGAGTCTCTGCTTCCCTCGCCTATCTACCTCCTACCTTCTCTCTCACTCTCTTCTCCCCCCTCTCTACCTCCTACCCTCTCTCTCACTCTCTGCTTTCCTCCCCTCTCTACCTCCTACCCTCTCTCACTCTCTACTTCCCTCCCCTCTCTACCTCCTACCCTCTCTCTCACTATCTTTTTCCCTCCCCTCTCTATCTCCTACCCTCTCTCGAACTCTCTACTTCCCTCCCCTCTCTACCTCCTGCCCTCTCACTCTCTTCTTCCCTCCACTCTCTAACTCCTACCCTCTCTCTCACTCTCTACTTCCCTCCCCTCTATCTCATTCTCTTCTTCCCTCCCCTCTCTACCTCCTACCCTCTCTCTGATTCTCTACTTCCCTCCCATCTCTACCTCATACTTTCTCTCACACTCTCTGCTTCCCTCTCCTCTCTACCTCCTACCCTCTTTCTCACTCTCTACTTCTCTCCCCTCTACCTCCTACCCTCTCTCACTCTCTAATTGCCTCCCCTCTCTACCTCCTACCCTCTCTCTCACTCTCTTCTTCCCTCCCCTCTCTACCTCCTATCGTCTCTCACTCTCTACTTCCCTACCCTCTCTACCTCATACCTTCTCTCCCACTCTCTACTTCCCTCCCCTCTCTACCTCCTACCCTCTCTCTCACTCTCTTCTTCCCTCCCCTCTACCTCCTACACTCTCTCTCACTCTCTACTTCCCTCCCCTCTCTACCTCCTACCCTCTCTCACTCTCTACTTCCCTCCCCTCTCTACCTCCTACCCTCTCTCTCACTCTCTTCTTCCCTCCCCTCTCTACCTCCTACCCTCTCTCACACTCTCTACTTCCCTCCCCTCTCTACCTCGTACCCTTTCTCACTCTCTACTTCCCTCCCCTCTCTACCTCCTACCCTCTCTCTCACTCTCTACTTCCTTCCCCTATCTACCTCCTACCCTTTCTCACTCTCTACTTCCCTCCTGGCTCTACCTCCTACCCTCTCTCTCTCACTCTCTACTTCCCTTCCCTCTCTACCTCTCCTCATCATTCTTCCCATCCAATGAAATTTCATAAATTATCTTGTTTCCATTTCATCATCCCAATTTATATCCTCACCCCTCTTTGCATGTCCTAGTTTGATTGTTTCCATGTTCTTTGTCGTCAAAGGAGAGGGAGGAAGAGGGAGAGAGGATGGAGATGGAGGGGAGAGAGGGAGGGGAGAGATAGGGTGATAGAAAGAGATTCCTAGTTTTCTTATTTTGGAGAGAGAGAGAGAGGGTTGGTCAGGTTTATGAGTTTAGGGTTGCTTAAGTTTAGGTTTTAGGGGAATCAGTTAGGGTTTAGGGGTTTATAGTTGCTTGGGTTTATGGTTATGGTTTAGGGGTTATGATTTAGAAGAATTATTTAGTGTTTAGGGGTTTTGGGAGAGAGAGAGAGGTTTAGGGTTGCTCAGGTTTAGGGGTATTATTTAGGGTTTATGAGTTTAGGGTTGCTCAGACCTTTAGGGGCATTATTTAGGGTTTATGAGTTTAGGGTTTAGCAAGTTTAGGGTTTAGGGGTTAGGGTTAAAGGGGAATTATTTATGGTTTAAGGGTTTAGCCTGGTTGCTCGATTTTAGGGTTCAGGGGTCATGTGCATTATATGAAGTTTGTGAGTTTAGGGTTGCTCAAGTTTAGGGTTTAGTGATTTAGGATTTCTCAGGTTTAGGGTTTATAGAGAGATAGAGAGAGGGGACCGATAGAGGTTGGGAGAGATAGGAAGATAGAGGTTTAGGGGTTTAGGGTTGCTCAGTTTTAGGGTTTAGGGTTTAGGGTTTAGAGGTTAGGGCATTATTTAGGGTAACTTAGGGTTTATGGTTTAGGGGTTAGGGGTTAAGGTTTAGAGGTTTAGGTTAGGGTTTAGAGAGAGAGGATCGATAGGGAGATATAGAGGAGATCAGGGGGAGAGATAGGGAGATAGACGGCGAGGGACATGGCTAGAGACATAGGCAGAGAGATTGAGAGGTAGAGGTATGATAGAGACAAGGAAATAGGGTTTAGGGTTTATGGGTTAGGAGTTTAAAGAGGGAGAGATAGGGAGATAGTGGGTGCAGGACATGGCCAGAGACATAGGCAAAGAGATTGAGAGGTAGAGGGATGATAGAGACAAGGATATAGGAGTTTATGGTTGATTGGGTTTAGGGTTTAAGGGTTAGGAGTTTAGAGAGGGAGAGATAGGGAGATAGAGGGTGAGGGACATGGCTAGAGATTGAGAGGTAGAGGCATGATAGAGACAAGGAGATAGGGGTTTAGGGTTGATTAGGTTTAGGGTTGATTGGGTTTAGGGTTTAGGGGTTAGGAGTTTAGAGAGGGAGAGATAAGGAGATAGAGGGTGAGGGACATGGCCAGAGACATAGGCAGAGAGATTGAGAGGTAGAGGGATGATAGAGACAAGTAGATAGGGGTTTAGGGTTGATCAAGTTTAGGGTTTAGGGGTTAGGAGTTTAGAGAGGGAGAGATAGGGAGATAGAGGGTGAGGGACATGGCTAGAGACACAGGCAGAGAGATTGAGAGGTAGAAGGATGGTAGAGACATATGTCTTGTAGATATATACTTATAATATATACTTATGCATAGAGAGAAAACACTAAATTTACTTGTTTGCATGCATGGAAGCTTAACAATTTCATGCTTCCTAAAATGTGCTCACGTTATGGGAAGCAAAAAAAAGGAAAAAACCATGTGGGATCCATGATTCAAATGCCACGTGTCTGTTATTCCTTATTTTTAATGTGTGCTATCAGACAAGAAAACACTTTTTCATGTTGTTTGACATATTAAGAATCATTTTTTGATCAATCCACCACCTTTTTTGTTTTTTCAAAGTAGAAGAACTAATTTTGCATGTTTTTGGATAAAATTTGATTATTTAAACTAAAAGTTTCATTTTTCATATTGTTTCAAAGCTAATTACCATTGATATAGATTGAATTTGATGATATATGTTTGTTTTTTCCATAAATTTCACTAATCATATTCTAGAGTTATATAGAATTCAGAATCAAACTTGCGAAAAAGAACAATTTGAGGATTTTGAAGCCAAATTTTGGAGGATTGGTTAACTCGAATATCAAATTCTAAGGTATGTTCTTTATGTCCAATTTAATTCACTTTATGTTCTTTATGTCCAAAACACATGAATCGTGTATGTATGTCTTCCTACACTGCAACCAAAATCAAACTATGGCTTGCGATAATAAAGACAAACTCTCAATTGCTTCTTATCACTTGTGATATGTCAAAACATTCTCTAGAACATATACATGTTCTCAATTGTCACTACATGCACTCCAACATTGCCACATGTGCCCTTACACTACCATACATGCTCTAGCAACTCAGTTAGCTCATGATGTAATAGCAAGTTCTTCACCAAGCATCTTGCAATTGCATGGTTACCACATAGGCTTCTATCACTATCTTATCAATTTATGATAAAACTCTTCAACAAGATCTTGAACAATCCACAAATCTTAGTATGTAACAATTTCAAGTCCTTAAAGTTCAATTGACCATACTGACCACATGACATAACCAATTTGTATCCTCAAGAGTTGCTTTTAGAGCAGATCTATTTTTAATAAACACATTTGCTTGATAGAAACATTATATTTACATTGTCATGGGAACTTCTTCCTTAGATCTTCTATTTGTTGTCATGAGAACTTCTTCCTTAGATATTCATTAGATCTTCTTCCTTCTCATCTTCTCATCATTATATTCTTCTTTAATAACCTATCTCACCATTTATTCTTCAATGATCTTGTGATTGCCCTTGTAATGCACCAATTTACTTATGAAAGTCCTAGGGTTTGATCATTCTTATTTTGGACTATTATTTGAACAATGTCATGTGATATTCCTAAGGTTACAATGACTGTCCTATACATTTATGATTCCTCGAAAACCCCTCCTTTACACCTTGACAAGATATGAAATTATCTTCATAAGGTTTGATGTTCCTATTGACTGTCATGTTAGTCCTAGTTGTGTTGATAGTCTATTTAAGGTGCTTGACAATTCTCATTTGTATATAATCAGTCCTTTTCATCATTGTCATCTCTTACCTTGTAATCCTAAGGAGTACCATGTACAATATAGGTAACCATGCATTGATATCCTCATAATCATCCAAAATTAGTAGAAAAATAACCATCCATAAACCTAGGCATGATAGACTAGCAAGTAGTTTGTTTCGAGGTGTTCTTAGGTCACTAGTTATTTTGCGTATAATTTATAATGTTCTTAGGATTTGATACAATCTATGAGGGATTTATTCTTAGGGTTATGTTTTCATGATACATAACAAACAATATGAAATGAGGAGAACTCAACATGTCTGTTATTGATAGTGTGAATTTGTTCAACTTACAAACTATGATTGTCTTCTCCCAAAGTGCCAATACCTTTGCATTTAATATAGTAATCTTTCATGTGAATAGGGTAGTGAGATCCTATTGCATATTTTGAATATCTGACCTTAATAGTGATCTAGAGTTTCATGATAGTCTTCTATGTTTACGATGTGACAGTCTATGTGGTTGTTTGTAATAGTCATAGCACAATTTGACTCTCAATGCATGGTTACCACATATGCTTCTATCACTATCTTATCGATTTATGATCAAACTCTTCAACAAGATCTTGAACAATCCACAATTTTTTTAGTATGTATCAAGTTCAGGTCCTTAAAGGTCACTTGACCATACTGACCACATGACATAACCAATTTGTATCCTCAATAGTTTCTTTTAGAGCAGATCTATTTTTAATAAACACATTTGCTTGATAGAAACATTCTATTTACATTGTCATGCGAACGTCTTCCTTAGATCTTCTATTTATTGTCATGAGAACTTCTTCCTTAGATATTCATTAGATCTTCTTCCTTCTCATCTTCTCATCATTATATTCTTCTTTAATAACCTATCTCACCATTTATCCTTCAATGATCTTGTGATTGCCCTTGTAATGCACCAATTTACTTATGAAAGTCCTAGGGTTTGATCATTATTATTTTGGACTATTGTTCGATCAATGTCATGTGATATTCCTAAGGTTACAATGATTGTCCTATACTTTTATGATTCCTAGAAAACCCCTCCTTTACACCTTGACAAGATATGAAATTATCTTCATAGGGTTTGATGTTCCTATTGACTATCATGATAGTCCTAGTTGTGTTGATAGTCCATTTAAGGTGCTTGACAATTCTAATATGTATATAATCAATCCTTTTCATCCTTGTCATCTCTTACCTTGTAATCTTAAGGAGTACCATACAATATAGGTGACCATGCATTGATATCCTCATAATCTTTCATTTGATATAGTAATCTTTCATGTGAATAGGGTAGTGAGAGCCTATTGCATATTTTGAATATCTGACCTTAATAGTGATCTAGAGTTTCATGATAGTCTTCTATGTTTATGATGTGACAAGCTATGTGGTTGTTTGTAATAGTCATAGTGCAATTTGATAGTCTTTTCCCTCAACATCACCTTCATAAGCAATTTGTCTATCATTATATATGATAATGTTCACATATGGGATATACTCAAAATATAGTTTAGGACAACTTGTTTTAAACATGAAAGGATGATCTTCAGTCAAGTATATCATGATAATCCTAAATACCTCCAATAATTTTTATGATAGTGGCGGCTAGATATTTTCATCACGGGACAATACCTTTGCATCTTAGGGTGATGGTTATGTATTACTTGTGATAATTTATCTTGGAAACCTTGCACAATGATCTACCTTCACCTTATTGATACCTATGGAAAAATATCAAAGATATTTGGAGAAGGCATTATAAACAACTTCATGACAGTCATGGTTGATAGAATAGTGTTAACACTCACAAAAGATCATCCTTTACAAGTAGGTCATCATGATACAAGACTCTACCCTGAATTTCTACACCTTGTTATTCTGCCCTAACCCTAACTCTGGTGAAAATCAAACTTGAAGAACCATACCAAGACAATTGATAAAGGATAGGCTCTGTTGTTATGAATCAACTGTTATGAATATGTTGTTATGAATATGTTGTTATGAATATACTACTATGAATCCTCTATTATGAATCTGTTGTTATGAATCAGCTGTTATGAATCTGCTATTATGAATCAAGATATGTTGTTATGAACCAAATTACACATATAAGGATCTGTTGTTATGAATCAGCACATGTGTACATACAAAATTATGCAAGGATAGGCTCCAATGAGGGTTGATAAAGGAAGAATAAGTCTATTGTTACAATCTACCCAAACTCCTCTATTCTAAAAGAATTGTTTACCATTTTCATTATTGGGAATTGTCAAAGTTGTTGAGCTTCCTTCTCCAATTTTGGCTTTTATTGCAAAATCCCCCTCAAATTTCTAATTATCATTGTCTTATTCATCATTCTTATAGAAATCATCATCATGTCGAAGAAATGAGAAAAGATTAACACCAGAAGAGCATGAAGCTAAGAATGAGAGGAAAAGAGAAAGAATGAGTCCAATTCATGGAAGTAGGAAATTGTCAACCATACAAGAAGACATTCCACCATTGCCAATTGAAGAGGAACATGACACATCTAATGAAGCTAAGAGAGATGGAATTGGTAGCACAAAGGGAACGAATACAAAATCTCCATTCAATGAGGAAACTGAATCTCCAAGTTGGAGGCACTCCATCGTCCATAGGTCAAGTTGAAGGAACATCATCATTATCTTCTCGAATTGGAGACACTCCATCTTTCATAGGTGAAGTTGAAGGTACATCTTCATTTTCTTCTCAAGTTGGTGGCACGCCATCATTCACACATTAAGTTGAAGGTACACCATCTTCTCCATCTCAATTTCAATCCTTTTCATCTTTTTTTATCTCCAATCGAAGGTACATCATCTATCCCATCTCAAGTAAATATCGAAGAAATTCCTAATGTTGAGTCAACTTTACCAATGCAAACGTCTCCTAGAATTTTTCATAGGAAGCCTAAGTTTCTAATCGATATCAATGAGAATGTGTTGAAGCCCATGCAGGATAAGATTCCCAAGCACACTTGCCAAAGATATGAGAATAAGATATGGAAATTATTCTTTGAGAATTTAAATGAAACCGAAAGATGTCAACTATTTGTTGAATTGATGAGAAATCTAAAATTTAGGCCCAATATGAAGATTCTTGGATTAAGGACATCGGATGCCTCAAGTGAAAAATCAATTGTCAAGAATCTAATGAGTGCATATGAGAGTACGGGTTCCACCTCACGCACCAATGATAGTAATGCCACACGATGTGTCATTACATTGACAATAGAAAGCCAACAAATAAAGAAAGATCGCCTCATTAGAAAGAAAAGTTAAATATTGAAAATAAGTAGAAAAACTCTAATGAGAGCTATTGGAAGATGTGAAAGAGTTGAGGACCCAAAAACCAATGAATTGTGGGCATTCTCTGGGAGACTCCCATGGAAAGACAAAGTTGTTATTGAAGCCTTGAGATCCCTCATTGAAGAATTTTGTAAAAATAACACAAGGGTATCTCCTAACGCAAGAGATGTTGTGAGAAGGAGAATTGGTTGTTGAAATTGTGAGCCACATCCAAACCATTTTTTGGATGTGAACCAAACACAAATTTTCAAGAAATTTCAAGAGATGTATCCTCAAAGATATTTTGAAATGTGTTGTCCTCAAAATCAATTGCGTTCATTTTGTAGGATGACCCCTACGAAATTTGTCTGTTCCATAGTCTACACTCTAAGCATGCATTTTAAGGTGAGAGCAATCTACCTCATGCAAGTCATCTAACACTTTGGCTTGTGACATTTTCCTAGGATGGTTCCTCAAGATTCATGAAAATTGATTAGGGTTTCAAGTTTGTCAAAACATCAAACTTGACTTTCTAAGGTGTTAGAAAATTTTTATAGACACATGCATGGGCGATCAAAACAACCAACCACGCAAGTGCCATGGTTTTGTGTCTACATGCATGGGTGGTCAAAATGACCACCCAGACATGTTTGTCTTTATGTTTTTAGCTTATGGAAGCAGTGGAAAGGCCCACCAATGCATGTCTATGTCCTTATAATATGCAAGGGCGGCAAAAATTGCTGCCCATGCATATTATTTCTTCTTTTCCTTTCTATTTCATTTTTATCTTTTAAATAGGGATTTATATTCTTCATTGATTTATTGTGTCTTATCAATCTATCCATATTTGAGTCAACCTATGTTTAGATTTCATGTTTCTCTGATTAGGGTTTTTGTTTCTATTTTAATGGTTAGCTTTTCCCATTGTCATGACCTATATGTTTGTGAACGACATTTTTATCATCTTTTCTTTTTCTTTTTCATCTGAACTATAAGTCTTGTTTGAAGGATATGGCAATTTGTTCTTTTCTTAGAGTGTTCTACCTTACATTACATTGGCAGTGATTTTCACCGACCAATCATTTAAAACCTACCTATCTCATGTTAAAGCGGTGAATATCACTGTTGATACACGGCATTGAGTCTTATCTTTGAAGCATGAGTGGCAATTTTAGCCGCCCATGGTAGGCACTTGCCTTACCCCACAGTTATACCCATGTTCTATCAAAGTGTAGGGGTGATGATTTTTGCTGCCCATACATAACAAATTACTTCAAGTTCTACCTTAATCCCCCGATGCATGGATGACATTTCTGCCCACTAATGCATATTTGTGAATACTACCCAAGTGTAATAGTGGTAATGTTTCCCGTCTATACACATTAAAGTTGTATTTCATACTGAGATGTAAAAGCGTCAAATTTCACCGCTTGAATATTACAAATTTTCTCCTACATGTAGGAACAACCATTTTTGCCACCCTGACCTCAAATGCAATACCTCCATGCAAAGGTGGCAAAATTCTTCACCCATTTGCCGTATCAAAACCCGAATAGCTGGTTGAAGTTTTGGTAGCCAAGCCATGCAACTTTTGAAATGCCTAGTGTGTATATGCTGTAATGAAACAACTTGCACAATATCTGAATATAATAGTAAATATGCTGCAAATACTTGATAATAATATGCCACTTCGAGGGGGCAACCTCCAAAACCACTTCGAGGGGGATACCTCCAATAGTCTTCAATGAGAACACAATACTCAATATATGATGAAATAAGACTCACTACCTCCTATATATACCTATTTATGCCTAGGATATCACCTAGGCCGACTTAGATGGGCCTATATAAGCCTTAGGCCGACCTAAACAACTAAATAACAATAAACTAATGATAATATGACTTAATTAAGAGTTAAGATAGCCACAAGCCGACTATTCATAACCCTATACACACTATAGGATTAAGGGCGTAGCATGCCCCCCCTCTTCAAAGAAGCATTGTCCTCAATGCTAACCAAATGTGGATGCTTTTGAATGAATTCCTCATTCTCCCATGTAGCTTCCTCCACTGGAGAGTTTTTCCATTTAATTAGATATTCTATGATTTCCCTTGTCCTCAGCTTCTTGGTGCGTGTTTGAATAATTCTCTCAGGATCCACAACTATTCTTCCCTCTTCATCAAGCTCAGGTAACTTAGTCTGTGCTACCACATTATTCCCAATAACCTTCTTCAAGCAGGAAACATGAAAAACTGGATGAATTTTTGTTGATATGGGCAGCTCCAATTTATATGCTATATTGCCAATCTTCTGCAACACCTTATAAGGACCATAGTACTTGGGTGCCAGCTTGTTAGCTTTATGTTGTTGTTTTAGAGACATTTGCTTGTATGGTTGTAGTCGCACAAAGACCCAATCTCCCACTTCAAAAGTTCTTTCACTACGGTGTTGATCAGCTTGTTGCTTCATTCTGTTTTGTGCCATTGCCAAGTTCTCTCGAAGACTAGCCAATACCTCTTGCTGATGATGGATGTGTTCTTCGACTGTGTGAACCTTTGGTTGTACCCGCAATGAAGAGATGATTGATGGTGGGTGGTAACCATATAGTGCTAAAAATGGAGACATCTTGGAAGAAGTATGGAAAGAAGTGTTGTACCACCATTCTGCTAGTGGTAGCCATTGCACCCATCTCTCTTGTTTATCTGAAGCAAAACAATGGAGATAGCCTTCCAAGCATTTGTTGACCACTTCTGTCTGTCCATCTGACTGGGGGTGATATGATGAACTACGAGCAAGCTGAGTGCCCAAGCATGAAAACAAGTCAGTCCAAAAATTACTTGTAAATATAGGGTCACGATCACTGACTATAACTTTCGGAGTCCCATGCAGTTTCTGAATAGTATTCATAAAAGCTATTGCTACAGTGCTTGCTGCCAATGGTTGTGCCAAAGCACAAAAGTGACCATATTTGGTGAGACGATCCACAACAACCATGATGACATTTTTTCCTTCAGATCTAGGCAAACCTGTGATGAAATCCATAGATACCTCCTCCCACCTTTGACTTGGGATACATAAGGGTTGTAGAAGACCTGGAGTCTTAACTGTCTCCCCTTTATGTTGTTGACATACCATGCATTCAGCTACAAATTTTTGAACATCCCCTTTCAGCCCTTCCCAAAAGAAATCTTGCTTGATTCTATGATAAGTTTTGAGGAATCCTAAGTGCCCACCTATTGGAGAAGCATGTAGTTCTTCCAACACCTTAAGCTTAAGAGTTGAATTCTTGCAAAGATATAACCTCTCCTTGTACCATAAAAAATTTCCTTTCCATGAAAATTTGTCAGACACACTTGATTCCTGTTGGAGTTTCTCAATGAGCCTTAGAGTATCTATGTCCTTCTCCCACTCTTCTCTTGCCGTATTTACCCAGTCTGCTTGTAACATGGAAATGGCAAATAAAAATGACTCTGTGGGTTCATCACGCCTTGATAGAGCATCAGCCACAACATTCTCCTTGCCTTTCTTATATATGATCTCAAAGTCATATCCCAACATCTTTGTGACCCATTTTTGTTGTTCTTCAGATGATAAGCTCTGTTGCAAGAAATATTTGAGACTATCATGATCTGTCTTGACCTTAAAGTGTCATCCCATTAGATAAGGTCTCCATTGTTTGACTGCATGCAAGATAGCCAACATTTCTTTCTCATAAACTGGCTTCAACAAATTCTTACCTTTGAGTTGGCAACTTTCAAATGCTATGGGTTTTCCTTCTTGCATAAGTACTGCTCCTATTCCATGTCCTGAAGCATCACATTCAACAACAAATGTTTTAGAAAAATTTGGGGTAGCTAGGACTAGAGTTGTACACATGGCTTCCTTTAGTTTCTCAAATGCCCTTGTCGCCACTTCATTCCATTGGAAAGCATCCTTCTTTAACAAGGATGTGAGAGGAGATGCTATGCTACCATA
This sequence comes from Cunninghamia lanceolata, assembly GCA_027924645.1. Classification (NCBI taxonomy): domain Eukaryota; kingdom Viridiplantae; phylum Streptophyta; class Pinopsida; order Cupressales; family Cupressaceae; genus Cunninghamia; species Cunninghamia lanceolata. The sequence goes on from BSBN01000992.1 coordinate 1,231,284, forward strand.
ATTCTTTACAAATCGGCGATAATACCCTGTAAGCCCTAAAAAACCTCGTAAGTTCTTAAGGGTCTTAGGAATTTTCCACTCTACAATTGCTTGGATCTTATGAGGGTCCACCTTGACTCCCTCATGTGACACAATGTGACCAAGGTACTCCACTTCTTTGACACCAAAGATACACTTGGATGGTTTAGCATACAACTGATTCTACTTCAAAATGTCCAACACTTGATTTACATGTTGCAAGTGTTCCTCCCATGTTTTACTATATATTAAGATGTCATCAAAAAATACCAAAACAAATTTCCTCAAAAATGGCCTGAAGATAGAGTTCATTAAACTTTGAAATGTCGACGGTGCATTAGTGAGACCAAAAGGCATTACCAAAAATTCATAGTGGCCCTCATGGGTTCTAAAAGCTGTCTTATGTACATCCTCATCTCTAATTCTAATTTGATGATAACCAGAACGGAGATCAAGTTTTGTAAAATAAATAGCACCATTAAGCTCATCTAACAAATCATCAATTACTGGAATAGGAAACTTATCTTTTATGGTGAACTTGTTAAGCTCTCTGTAATTTGGACACATCCTCCACGTTTCATCCTTCTTACGCACCATTACCATAGGAGATGAGTAAGCACTTTGACTATGCCTGATAATGCCTGCTTCTAGCATCTCTTGAACTATCTTCTCAATCTCACTTTTTTGAGCATATGGATATCTGTAAGGCCTGATGTTGGGTGGTTGGCTCCCTGGTACTAGTTGAATGGCATGATCATGATCTCTCCTAGGAGGCAATCCTTTCGGCCTCTTCCCAAAAACTATAGAATGCTTATCTATAATTGCTTGTAGATCCAATGGTGTAGAAGCCTTTGAGTGATATGCTTCTAATGAAAATAATTGGGCTACCATCCCATCTACCCCCTTCTTCAACATCTTTTGCATTTGGTAAGAACTTACTATCTGTGGTGACTTTGCACGCATCCCTCGTAATTCTATTGTTCTTCCCTCTGATTGAAAGCGCATGAATAGTTCTTGGAAGTTCAATTCAATTGTTCCCAAAGTGGTAAGCCACTGTACTCCCAAAACAATATCTACCGCACCCATTGAGATAGCATACATTGGACAATTAAGATGATAATCTCCCATGGATAATTTAATGCTATGGCATTTTCCTGAACAACTAACAGTACCACCATCTACAATCAAGACCTAAAATTCTGGAGCTGGATATATAAAACAATTTAAACGAGTGGCCAACTTTTTGTTGATGAAGTTATGAGTGCTACCTGAGTCTATCAACACTGTTACTTTTTCTTTCTTTAAGAAACCCACTACCTTGAGAGTTTGTGGGGTACTAAAACCTGAAAGTGCATGGCAAGAAATGATTGGTTGAGTATCTCTTGACTCCTCCTCAATCTCATTGTCACTCTCTACTATTGGTACCTCTTCTTCTTCCTCACTTGGCCCTTCAATATAGAACAATTTCTTTTCAGTGCATTTGTGTCCTCTACTATATTTGCTATCACAATTAAAACATAATCCTTTTGCTCTCTTCTCTTCGATTTGTTGTGGTGTTAGCCTAGTAGGTTGTGGAAGTGACTGTGTAGGAGTGCTTTTATCTCTTATGTTTATAAAACCTTGCCTTTTATTAACCATAAATTTTTCCTCTACTTGCCTTGCCATAATCATTGCCTCTGAGATGGAATTTGGATGGAACATGTGTACCTCATATTTAATGTGATCCTTTAAGCCACCAATGAATAGCTCCAACAAATTTTCTGTAGACACATTTTCCATTCTTAAAGATAAAGTACGAAATTGATGAATGTAATCCTTGACCATACTTGTTTGCCTTAATTTGGTAATTTGGCTAAAGTAGCTATCCATAAGATTTTCACCATAATGAGTAATGAGTTCTTCTTGGAAAACCGACCAAGTGACAATGCATCCTTTTGCTTTCTTTTCTTCACATAGCCAACAGTACCAAATGAATTGATCAGGTTCCAAGTATAAGGAAGCCATGGCCACCTTTTGTTGACATGGAACATGGTGGATATCAAAGAATTGCTCCATTTGACAAAGCCAATTGGTAGGATCTTGACCATCAAACTTTTGCATATCCAACTTTGGTGTGAAATTCCTTGCCATAAAATGAGTGGTGTGATGATCCATCTTGAGATTTGATTCAAACCCAAAAACACCCTTCCCTTTTGTAGAATCCTCTTCCTCCACATCATGGTGTTGTGACTGCTTATGTTTGGAAAGTATCTCCAGAATTTTCTCAATATCACATGACTTTGCCAACCCTTTCATTTGTTCATCCATAATGGACAAGATTTCACCTTTCATCTTGCTATTTTCTTTATGAATAAGTTCAAGTATATTTTCATATTCTTTTTGATCAACATCCTCATTTTCCACCTCCTCCTTGCCTGGAGTTTTTCCCGGTGTGGTAACATTCTTTTTGCCCCTTGTTGAAGGACCTGTCATGATTGGAAAAACTAATTTTGAAATAAATCACACAAATGAAATGAAAATTCTCTGAAATTTTTACTGTAACTTACTAAGGCCAAGATACCACTTACCCAGAAAAAATTCCAAGAAATTAGCAAATTTACTACCTTGAGAGCGAATTTGTTGTAAACACTAATTTTGCAATAACTCGCTTATTTTTGCTCCAATTCCTCTGAAATATGGACTGTATCTTCTTTAATATTGTCTTCAAAAACCCTTTAAAAATCTTTAAAAAATTCGCTAAAATTTGAAAGTTATGCTCTTCCCAAAATCGCCTCCAATGATGAGAAAAAATTTTGCCTCTACGGTGCCAAGATCATGCTCTGATACCACTTGTAATGAAACAACTTGCACAATATCTGAATATAATAGTAAATATGCTGCAAATACTTGATAATAATATGCCACTTCGAGGGGGCAACCTCCAAAACCACTTCGAGGGGGATACCTCCAATAGTCTTCAATGAGAACACAATACTCAATATATGATGAAATAAGACTCACTACCTCCTATATATACCTATTTATGCCTAGGATATCACCTAGGCCGACTTAGATGGGCCTATATAAGCCTTAGGCCGACCTAAACAACTAAATAACAATAAACTAATGATAATATGACTTAATTAAGAGTTAAGATAGCCACAAGCTGACTATTCATAACCCTATACACACTATAGGATTAAGGGCGTAGCATATGCTTTGTAATAAACATTATTGTTGTTTGAGGGGATATACCAGACCATAGTGGTTGATGAATGAATTGGACGAAGAAAGAGCACATGTTGCCGTGCAAGAAGAAGCAACCACCAGTGTTCTACACAAGGATATCTAAAAATCATCATTAGAGGGACAACTAGTGTTGAGCTTGCGGCTGGTCTTCATTGGTATTTAAAACATTTATAGCTAGTGGGTGGATTTTTGTTGCTATTCCACTAGATCATTTTGGACCAATTCTTGTAGAAGATGACCCAAAACGAAATCAAGGTATGCTTGTTAGCAAGTGTTAGGGAGACAAAATGGAATGCACGCAATGGGGAACTCATCTTCCTCATGTGGCTGGTATTTTTGGGAAGTCTAACTATGGGGCCTAGTTTGTGGCACTATTTGGTGGTTATGAAGATGATGAGGATCATCGTGAATGGTTCCTTTATACTGAGAGTGATGGAAGAGATCTTAGTGGAAACAAGTGAATTGAATCTACTATCCCCCTTTTCAATATGATGATGAAAAATTATTGCTTATGTCCCGGAAGATCTTGGAGAAAATATTTGGTCTATCATAAGTGTTGATTGCAGCAACTCTAATGGAAGATGGGGGTGCTCCTCAATCTACCAATCCTACTTCTTTGATGAAGGAAGCTATTCATGTGATCAGCTGTGGATATGAAGACAAGTTAGAATGGAGAAAAGAGGTTGGGCAGATTTATGTTTCAGTTACAGAGGATATTTTGACTGGGTTTAAAATGCATGCTCAAGGTTGGATTTCAATCTACTACATGCCTACCCATCCTGCATTCAAAGGATCTGCACCAATCAATCTTTTAGATCGTTTGAATCAAGTTTTCCGATGGGCCCTTGCTTCTGTGGAAATTTTTTTGAGCAGGCATTGTCCAATTTGGTATGGTTATACTAGAAGGTTGAAGACCTTGTAGAGGTTGGCATATATCAATACCATAGTTTATCCTGTTACTTCCTTGCCATTGATTGCATATTATACACTGCCAGTTGTCTGTCTTCTTACAAATAAGTTTTCTTGAGATTAGAAAGAACAACTTTTGTGAAGAATTTAAATCCAAAATCATTATCTTAGAAGATATTCGATAAATGGGAGTGACCTCATGGAAAATACACAATGATGAAGTATCCCTTGAAAGACTATGTTATACTAGGAGGAGCTTTGAGACGTTGTGTGTATATGGTTATGGCTTTGCATGGTGTTATACTTTTAGAGATACAAACTCCTTGTGAACTTCGCCAGGTTTTCAGTAATGAACTACGACAAGTTAGTGGTAAATGTGCAAATGTTTTATGTGAACTGGGCAATAACCTTGATAACATGATGAAATTGAAGAGTGGAGATTTGTTAGATGAAATTCACAAAGCAGCAAAAGAGTTGCAGGGAAATATTGATGAACGCTCTTATCTTCTTGTAAATTTAGAAAACTAGGTCATTAGGAATAGGGGCACTATTGTACCAAGTCAAACTAATGAGCTAATTGAAGATGAGGGACATGATCAACTAGGGAATCGTTCACTTCAAATGTCAAACAATCACCACTGGCCTTGTGATAATGATCATTTGGCTAATGTTCTTTCAAGAAGTTGGCATAGTCATAATTCGCACCTTGGGATGACATCTGTCATAATGGAAAAAGTGCCAGAGAAGAAAATTTGCAAGTAGCTATCCTAGCCTTCACGACATTCAATTGACATTGATCACATAGATTTAGGCACAAGAGAGAAGATGTTTGAGAGTGCAAGTGCACTTTCCTTAGCAACATTTGTCTCAATTTAGAGGTTAGGTTCAAAGAGTTTGATGCTAGTCCTACTAATCCAGTATGCCATCTCTGGTTATAGCTGACAATAATAGCAACAATGTTAGAGACATTCCTAGTATGGGCTTAGATTTGTTTGGGTCCTAAGTTGAATCCTCATGTGCTACTCTTGTTGTGGCATCCATTTCATCATTTGGCACCACTCATGATTTCACTTCAATATATTATCTCTTGCTTATAAGCTCAATGGGTATCATGATTTTCTTAATCACAACATTGTTTGCAACTGATTTCTTTGAGATCAAGGCAGTTAAGGAAATTGAACCTTCTCTGAAGAGGCAGCTTATCATCTCCACTGTACTGATGACAATTGGCATTGCTATTGTAAGCTTTGTTGCTTTACCATCAACTTTCACAATCTTCAACTTTGGTGCTGCCAAAATAGTCAAAAACTAGCATCTCTTCTTCTGTGTTTCAATTGGATTATGGGTTGGACTTGTGATTGGTTATGTTACTAAGTACTATACTAGTATTTCTTACAGCCCTATTCAAGAAGTGGCCCAACCCTATAAAACAAGAGCTGCAACAAATGTCATATTCGGCCTTGCTTTGGGATATAAGTCAGTTTAGTTTATTTTTCCTAATTTTTGTATATATAATTTGTAATCAGTTTTGGACATATCCATATGTATTTTTCTAAAATGTAATTGCATATGGAACATAGGAAGTCCCAAGTCAATTAGGACTCCTATTTTTGAATAAGTCAAAGTCGTTAGATTTTTCTTGTTTTTACTCCAGGCTAGTCCCTATAAATAAAGAGGGCCTCTATTGTAATTACTATCTTTTGTCTATTGCAAGAAAACTATGGTGAATTGAAAAGCAAATCAAGACTTTGTGCTTCTTTGTGAAAATCAATTATCAAATATTTATCAATACAATAAAGCAAGTTTGATTCCAATCTTTGTCTTGGAGTTATTTGTTTTATGATAGCATTGTTCTTACGTCTTACTATCATAATCTTCTTTGGTAATAATTGATGTGTGGAGATTGTTTCAAGTGATTAAAGAGCGTTTTTAATTTGATTGTGATAGACTTTGTGTTATCTAATCATTTGTGAGGATTGTGTTTATGTTTGTGAGAGTAAAATAGCTTGAAGACTTTGTGCTGCAAGTTGTTATATTCAATCTATTTTTATCATCTTGAAGAAGAGTGAAGACTTTGGGTTGCATTTAACTTCAAATAGTTCTATTTGTAATTAGTAAGTGAGGCGACATAAGACTTTGTGTTTTTGTGGTTTTGTGATAGGTTATAAGTTCTTTAATATCAGTTTCATCGAAGTTATCATCTTGAAGTAAAAGAATCTATTCTAAAAAAAGAGAATAGGATGAAATGGAACCACCACAAATATAGTGTTTAGTGTACATAAATTTTATAAGTCATTTGTTTGTAATAGTTAAAGCAACTAAAGGGAACCTCCCCTTGTTGAGAGGAGAGACTCTGTCTCATTAGAGTTGTGGTGATATAACCATTTTGCCATTAGTGAGTTAATGAAAAAATATTCACCCAAAAAAATGCTAAAACCTTTCTATGTCAAAATAAATCACACGTGCGCTACTTTTTGTTGTAAATTACATATTGAATTTTCTAACCATTTTGATGTTTATTGGTCTATATGTTTAGATTTGCATACTAACAATGTTTTGTAGGATTGTGGCATACATGCCCCACCAACATCTTCAAGAGACTTCATATCAACAATTTTATGTGAAAGAGAGGAAAGTCAAATATTCTATAGGAAATTATGCTTGGATGGCACATGTCAGCATTGTAGTGACTTGCAACATATGCCAATATGTGAACATATGGAAAGCACACATGTGGTTGGAAACAAACGAGTCGAGTTCAACAAGTATAAAACAATGGCCTACATTACAAAATATGGTGAAGAAGAAAATAGGTGTGATTTGGTTATTCAAAAGATTCTAGTGTATCAATTTATGCCTACATTTCATGACAATATAGTGTTTGAGTATGCAAGGAATACCCATAGAGCTTGATGGTTGGACTTGCAATTCAATTTATGCAAGGACACATTTCCACTTGGTACCATCATTTTAGTTGTTGACTTTGCAGAGAACAACACACTATAGCCACAGAATGAGGTGCAATCACAGTATTACAACTCTACGCAGGTTGCTATATTTGTGCAAATAGCATTCATTCATGCAGAAGATACTATAGAGGATGAAACGAAGATCTTGAGGGAATATCATTTTTATATTAGTGATGATTGCACACATTCTACAGAGTTTGTGCAAGGTTGCTTGCAGATGTTCTACCATGATTTGGCCAGCAGGAGCATATAATTTCATCAGCATATCATATGGTCAGATAATTGTGCATCATAATTGAAGAATGTGCAGATGTTCTATTGGTTGAGTAGGATGCATACGATGAATGGTGTTTAATATATGTGGAATTTTTGTGAGGCCAAGCATGGAAAGTGGGAGCATGATGGTGTAGGAGCATGTATCAAAATAGTATTGGCACAAGAAGAGTTGAAGTATAAAGACAATGCAAAGTTGACAGATGCAAGATCTATTATCAAATTGTGTAACACTACAATGGGTCTAGGTAATGAAGGCAAGTCTATAGTTTGTAGCTATTTTTGGTTGGTTGATGATACTAACATTGCAAAATATGAGGACTATTATACATTGACAGGATTGAGTGGGCTACACTCTTTTAGAAGCTCTAATGCAGGTTCATGGGGTATTCATATGTGGTGGATGGCATGCTTTTGTTCTTCATGTACATATGAAACTTAGTATGATTGATTCAAAGGAGTGGGTTGATGATTGGTGTAGAAGAGGCCTAAGCCTAATTGACATGTATCGACTATTAACAACACTACAAATGACAGAGATTGAATCATCAGTTGATTTTGACCATGTTTCAGATCTAGTTCAACTAGGTATTATCAGAATTCAAATTTAATAAAATTCAATATGCCATCTTATTTTGTAGTTTTTATTGTATTTTTGACTATATTCATTGAACTGAATGCACGTATCAATGCAGGGCATGTTTATGCAATTATTGTAGATGAATACAATGAAGAAGGAATGAATTATTATTTGTGTCACTATGTTGAGGCAAAAAAGAAATTAGATTCCCCTGTTATAGATGGAGAAAACATCGAGTACCCTATAGGATCAGTGGTTTATATTGGAACATGGCTTAGAAGGTACCCAATGAAGAAGTTTGATGAGTGGTTATTCAAGGACTTTGGCACACATAGGAAGATTCTTCATTATTCTAACCTTGTTGTGGCATCAAACGTTCATTTGATCAAATATGGGGGTAGACCATTGAACAAGACCTTGTGGAAGGTTCATGAGTCTAATCATGAGGCAATACTCGACATAATAATGAGTAGAGCAGACCCTGATGGTTCATTGGATTAAATTAGTGGAATGACAGAAAGGTATGTTATTTTTCTTTTCTATCCTCATTTCACCTTGTATATTTTAGCTAGATAGTGCAATTACATTTGCATACAAGATTTTACTATGATGGAGGTAGGCATAATCCTTATGAAGTTTCCTTTGGAAGGAAAGTAAGGTAGGTTTTCATGATTATTTCATGATGATATGTCCTTTACTTTCTATTTCCTAATGAGTTTTAATGAGTTTTAACGATGTTACTATGAGTTCTAATTCATTTTAATGATGTTACTATTTCATAATGAGTCTTAATGAGTTTTAATAATAAAAAATTGATAGTAGTGGTAAGGGCCAAGGGTCCTAATCGTTCAGGGTTGTAGGCTACCAGCAAAGTCCCTTAAGATCCCTAAGACCAAAAAACTACCAAACTTTGACAGAGCAGTTCTCAGAATTCAAGGCAGCTGGGAACATTCTATTTAGACCTAGAGGTGCACGTGGGGTCCATCCACAATAATCTCTCTTAGTTTTGGTCAACTCCAGTTTGTTTGACCGTGCCGAAATCAAATGCATTCTTGCAAAATGCTTCAGTTTCATGTAGTGGAAAGGTTCTAGGAGTGACATTTTGCATTCCATAGGTCATGGGACCGAATGAACTTCACCAATGCATTGGGGTGGGCTGGTAAATGCCAGGGGAGGTCTTGTTTCATGTGCCAAGCATCCCAGTCATTTCGGGCTGTAAGCTACCAACAAAGTAGAAAGTTGCTAAGACTTAAATTTTGCATTCCAATGGTCATGGGGGCGAATCGATTGTGCCAACACATCCAGGTGGGTAGGTAAATGCTAGGGGAGGTCTCATTTCATGTGCCAAGTGTCTCAGTCATTCCAAGATGCAAGCTACCGATAAAGTTGAAAGATGCTGGGAGTGAAATTTTGCATTACATAGATCGTGGGGCTGAACGGGCTTCACCAAAGTGTTAGGGTGGGTAGGTAAATGCTAGGAGATGTCTCATTTTGTGTGCCAAGGGTCCCAATCATTTGGGGCAACAAGCTACCAACAAAATCCCTTAAGATCCCTAAGACCAAAAAACTACCAAACTTTGATAGAACAGTTCTCAAATTGATGGCAGCTGGGAACATTTCGTTTGGACCTACAGTTGCATGTGAGGTCCTTCCACAATAACATCTCTTGATTTTGGTCAACTCAAATCCATTTGAACATGTCGAAGTCAAATGCATTCTTGCAAAATGCTTTAGTTTCATGCAGCAAACCCTGCCAGGTGCTATATTTTTTGATCTGCTCATCGTGAGGCTGAATCGACTGCACCAATGCATCAGGGTGGGTGGGTAAATGTTAGGAGATGTCTCATTTTGTGTGCCAAGCATCCCAGTTATTCTAGCCTGTAAGTTACTAGCAAAGTGACTTTGTCGATATCTTACATCCCAGAATGACTAGGACCCTTGGCACACAAAATGAGACCTCCCTTGGCATTTGCCCACCCACCTTGATGCATTGGCGAAGTCTGTTCGGCCCCATGAGCTATGGAATGCAAAATGTCACTCCTAGTACCTTTCGACTTTGGTAGCTTGTAGCCTGGAATGACTGAGACACTTGATGCATGAAATGTGACCTCCCCTAGCATTTACCCACCCACCCAGATGTGTTGGCATAGTTGGTTTGACCCCACAACCTGTGGAATGTAAAATTTTAGTCTAAGCAACTTTCTAGTTTGTCGATAGCTTACAACCTAGAATGATTGGGACTCTTGGCACATGAAACAAGACCTCCCCTAAAATTTACCTTCCCACCCCAACGTGTTGGCATAGTCGATTTGGCCTCACGATGAGTAAAAAAAATATGGCACCTGGCAATGTTGTGCTGCGTGAAACTGAAGCATTTTGCAAGATTGCATTTGATTTCAGCATGATCAAACAGACTAGATTTGACCAAAAATGAGATAGATTATTGTGGACAGATGCCACATGCACCTATAGGTCCAAATAGAATGTTCCCATCTGCCATGAATTCTGAGCATTGCTCCATCAAAGTTTGGCATTTTTTGGTCTTAGGATCTTAAGTGACTTTCCCAATAGCCTGCTGCCCTGAACAATTAGGAACCTTGGCACATGAAACGAGACCACCCCTGGAATTTACCCACCCACCCTGACGCAAAGTTTATTCAGTACCATGAGCTATGGAATGCAAAATGTCACTCCTAGCACCTTTCCAGTACATGAAACTGAAGCATTTTGCAAGAATGCATTTGATTTTGGCAATGTCAAATGGACTGGAGTTGACCAAAACTGAGAGAGGTTATTGTGCATGGACCCTAGATGCACCTATAGGTCCAAATGGAATGTTCCCAGTTGCCATGAATTCTGAGAACTGCTCCATCAAAGTTTGGTAATTTTTTCGTCTTAGGGATCTTAAGGGACTTTACTGGTAGCCTGCTACCCTGAACGACTGGGGCACTTGGAACATGAAATGAGACCTCCATTGGCATTTAACTGCCCACCCTGATGCATTGACAAAGTCCATTTGGCCCCATGACCTATTGAATGCAAAATGTCACTCCTAGCACCTTTCCCCTGCATGAAACTGAAACATTTTGCAAGAATGCATTTGATTTTGACACAATCAAATGGAATGGAGTTGACCAAAATTGAGAGAGGTTATTGTGGATGGACCCCACATGCAACTGTAGGTCAAAATAGAATGTTCCTAGCTACCACAAATTCTAAGAACTGCTCCATCAAAGTTTGGTAGTTTTTGCTCTTAGGATCTTAAGCAACTTTGCCGGTAGCTTGCTGCCCTGAACGATTGGGACCCTTGGCACATGAAACAAGACCTCCCCTGGAATTTACTTGCCCACCCCAACATGTTCGTGAAGTCTGTTTGGCCCCATGAGCTATGGAATGCAAAATGTCACTCCTAGCACCTTTCCATTGCATGAAATTGAAGCATTTTGCAAATTGCATTTGATTTTAGCATGGTCAAACAGACTGGAGTTGACCAAAACTAAGAGAGTTTATTGTGGATGGACCCACATGCACTTGTAGGTCTAAATGGAACATTCCCAGCTACCATGAATTCTAAGAACTGCTCTGTCAAAGTTTGGTAGTTTTTTGGTCTTAGGGATCTTAAGGGACTTTGTCGGTAGCCTGCTGCCCAAAATGACTGGGACACTTGGCACACAAAATTGAAAATAGATTGATCTTAATGCATATTGTCCACCAAAAAAACACTAAATTGAATAAAAACTAAAAGCTTCATTAAGATTTAAAAGGATCAAGATAACTGAACTTACACAATGAGAGTGCTTAAATCATCTCCTACAAAGTAAAGACAAAGAAAATGGAGCAAATTTTTTTTAAAGAACTGAAACTAATACCTAACACACAAAGCCATGTAAAGAAGCCCCACTCATAGAAATGACATTCAAAATTATTTATCAAAAATCTAACACTAACTAATTAAGAAATATAACATACCTATTGCACAACAGTGATCTTGAAGCTTCTTTGACGAGAATCGAAACTTTGACCTCAAATCTTGTATGCTTTTAAATTGTTCCATAGCTAGCTCATGGTCCTCTTATTTTGGAAATTCAAGGTAATGCACAGTCAGCCATGCATTCTTTAATTCCAAAGACACATCGTACCACATTTCGTCAGAAGATTTAAACTCTAACTATACTGGTTCCTTATTTTCCACCGCCATTGCTCATGCAAATCTTTCTATAGATATTAGACCATTTAATGAAGCCTTAGAAGTGTTCTGGGTTGGACATTTTTCCAGATAACTGAAACCATGATGGAACGTGTTGTCCTCAAAATCAGCTAAGCTCATTTTGTAGGATGACCCCTACAAAACTTGTCCATTTTGTAACCTACACTCTAAGTTTGCAAATCGAGGCAAGTTCTCTTGGCCTCATGTGAAGTCTTTTGATGCCTTGGGATGACTTATGACATTCCTCTTTGTTGGTTTCTTGAGATTCGTGAAACTGATTTAGGTCATAAGCTTGTTAGAATGTCAATTCTAACTATTTCAAGGTGTTAGTCATTTTTCTGACAAACATGCAAGGTCAGTCAAATCCACCACTTTTACATGTTTGTTTTGATTTTGAGTAAAAATATAGGGGCGAAAAATTTTCCTGCCCATGCATTTTCTTTATCAAAGTTTGATTGTGCTCGAGCGGGCGAATATACCACTCAAACATGTCTTGTCACCTGATGTGCATAGTCAGCCAATTCTACCACCCGAGCAGATCTTGGTGAAATCAGGCTAACCATAGTGTCATTAATGGTGCTTGTGTCATCATTAATACACTCTTTTGAAACCTTTTTAAGGTGTGAATTCATTTTATTTTGTTTGTTTCTCTTTTTCAAAACTTTCTAACTAGTCGTTAAAGTCTTCCGGAGATCATTTGATCGTGCAGGTTTCAGATTTGAACAGATTTTGGGTTTGAGATCGCACCTAGGGTTTTCAATCTCCTATTAGAGGTAAGCCTTTATTTTTCTTTTTTCTTTTCATTTTTTTCTAGGGTTTTTTCCTTGCGTGTTACGAAATGATTGTTTACATTTCTTGTAAATGTTATTGTTTTAAGTTTTTAAGTGAATCGTTGTTCGTTTGATTTTCTTTTGTGAATTGTGTTTCTAAACCCTAAGTTTTTAAGCATTATTTACCTACATTTTATTGGTGATTTTTGTCAATATTTGTAAACCTAGTTTAAAACTTGTTTTCAACCCATGCATTGTTGGTATTTTTCACCGACAATACTTTGGTTCTGTTGACCCTGTTTCTGCACTTCAAAATTTAAACTTCTTATGTCCAAAAGACCAAATTTGATCATGCATCAAATGCCTGTGCCAAGTCATCTTTTCGGTTACAATTTGCTGATGTCGTGCATGTCAATCATGTTGGTAACTTGTTATCAAGACGTCATACTTTGTCTTGTTCATTCAATATTATCCCAAGTCAAAATTTACGTTGCATCGGCTTAGTAATATTATTCTTTGCGTCCACTTTCATTTCACACTAAGCTCGCATCAAGTTCTATTTTTTGGCAAAGTTCACATTGGTTTTTCCGCAAACTATGCGTCGGCTTTCATTTCCCGCAAACCTTGCGTCAATTTTTATTTTTCGCTAAGTTTGCGTTAACTTTTGATTTTGGCTAAGTTCACGCATTTTTGTTTTTTGCTAACTAAAACCAAAGTGTAATTTTTCAAGTCGAGGATTCACTTTTATGAATATAAATAATCCCGCTCCTCCACGTCCAATAGTGTCTCTTATAATCAAGGAAAGGTTTCTCATTTCTCTTTACTATGCATGTGATCTAGCATCTCATGGGCGACAAGTTATTATAATTCAAAGAAAAGGCACACATCGGCATTCATACCCTTCACGCCACCGAACTACATGGTTATTTCAACATGTATGTCATACGTTGATGCATGTAATATTCTTAAAATTATGCATAAAAGTGGTTAATTGAAGCACACTTTTATATTCTCCATATAATATGCCGACTTTCACGTGGGAAAAGGATAAATATCATCAAAGAGCTACAAAACTATGAAGGTGAATACCACATGTTTGTGAAGTTATAGTCGTTACAATAAAAAGTAATTATTGATGTATGCAACATGTATGCAGCGGGTTTGAGTCTTATTTCTGATGAATAAATCATATGCTAAACATTGAGGAGTTGCATGCCGAAGAAGGTGGCCTTGTAAAAACTATAACTCTGATGTCAATCTTTAAGAAGTTGACATGTGGATAACATGTAATGGTTACACTAGTATACTGGAATGCCCTATGTACAATTATCAAATGCTTGACAGAAAGCCTTAAACAAATGTGGTATCATGGCACATAGTTTGGTTATTGAGAAAGGCTTTAATGAACACTCTCCATAGTTTGGTTATTGAGAAAGGCTTTAATGAACACTCTCCATTTCTCATGGCCTAATATAAAGGTGAAAGAAATGCACAACAACTACTCGATGGAATGACTCAAAGAGATGTAATCTCATGAAATCAAAAGACTATCAAGAAATATGTGAATTAGTTTTATTGAGAAAAATCAAAAACCTCCAAGCAAACCATTAAACTTGCATGCAAAATATTGATGCATGACAAACGGCATTAGACTATTTGACACAATGCATCAAAGAGATGTCACTTCGTGCAACAAATAGATTGCCAGATATGAATAAAGTGGTTTCGTTGAAGAAGGCTGTAGAAACTTTTCAACAAATGCAACTAGCTGGTGCAATACCAGACCCATGACCATTGCCAACATCCTGCTGCTAGCACCCAAATAAGAGGCTTTAGAATAGGGTATAGACATCCATGAAAGTATAATAGAAACTGGTTTTTGTTAGATGTGTCAATCGGAGGAATGTCGTCTCAGAGGCTACAACACATAAAACAATTTTGTTGAAAAGACTTTAGAAATTTTCAAGTGAATACAGTTATCAGTAGTCTATAAGCCTTATCCCACAATATTAGCCACTTTCCTCATCTCTATCCATTGATTATATAATGGAAAGTGGATTCATGTCAGATATTGCAATTGTAAATGCCCTGATAGACATGTATGCAAAATGTGGAAGCATACAGAAGGCACGTGAACTGTTTGACAAAATGAATCAAAGAGTTGTGGTTTCTTGGACTGCAATGATTGCAGGATATGCAATGCATGGCTACGACAAGGATACTTTCCAATTCTTTGAACTAATGAAGCACTCTGGAACACGCCTTGATCATGTAACCTTTGTTTGTGTTTTATTTTCATGCAGTCATGCAGGTTTAAGTGGATGAGGGCTGTGTATACTTCAATGCCATGACTCACTCTTATTGCATTATGCCTATGCTAGACCATTATTTTTGCATGGTTGAACTCCTTGCCCATGTTGGTTATCTTGAGGAAGCTCTACATTTTATCATCAAGATACCAATTAAACCTGTAATGGTTTTGTGGATGTGTTTGCTTGGTGCATGTAGATCACATAAGAATATAGGGCTAGGAGTATATATAGCAAGTCTCCTTTTTGAGCTGATTCCTAAGAATGTTGCACCTTATCTTCTTCTGTCAGACATCTATGCACAAGTGGGTAGTTGGGGTGAGGTCTGAAAGGTAAAGAGATTAATGAGAGAGAGAGAGAGAGGAATTAAAAAGATTCCTAAGTGTAGTTGGATTGAAGTCCATAAAGTGGTACATGCTTTTTGTGTGGGAGATAGATCACACCCACAAACACAAGATATCTATGCAAATTTGGACAGATTATCTAAGGAGATGAAGGTTGTAGGGTATACTTACAAGATGTATTTGTTAAAGAATTTGAAAACATTCTAGTAAGTATAGTATGCAAGTGTAAAATTTGACTTCATGACCTTTGCCAGCAAACCCCTAGCCCGTGCCAAAATGGGAGAATTGTAGCAGGTTACAGACATCCTCAAAGCATAATTGAAAATGGATTTTGTCAGTTATTATAGTTAGAAATGCTCGGGCAAACATGTTTTCAAAACGTTAAAGCATATACAACACCGTGAACTTTGGCCGAAAGCCTCAAGGTGGGTTTATTGAATGTAATGATTGTTGGATATGGAATGTATAGAAATATCAGAATGAGTTGGAAACATTGGGTAGTATGGTAGTTAAAATCACTGAGGAAATGGGATGAATAATGATACAGCTACAAAAGTTAAGGTGCAATTCCAAGCAAAAGATGGAGCTAAAATATGCATCTTTACCTATAATTGTAGTCATCATGGTCTGGACGCTAGTGACATCATTGATAAGCATTGTAAATCATGGCTACATCAAGCTAGTCTTTACTTATATTGAGGCTTTCATGAAAAGCCATCAAGATGTTTTTGTGGTCGATGGCACTAGGACAAACAACAATGCACCATCTTTCAAGAATGACATTGGTGAAAAAGGCAATAGAAATGTTAAGTCGAGTTGAAGGCATACATGATTACGACACCAAGAAGAATATGACTGTAATTGAGAATACTCTTGGGGTATTTCACAAAGGTGGGCATGCAATGCAATAGTTGTGGAATGAACCCTATAATTAGTCTGAATGATACAAGTCTATTCAAAACATGAATATGATCTATGCCATGCCTACTTGTGTGAAAGTTAGAAGCACATAACGAGAAGTTATTGAAACCATGAGGACTATGAATTCAAATTGTATGTTTGCCACCATCTATGAGGATAAACTGTGCATTAGATTAAAGAAGACTTTTGGAGATATTTTCTCTGTTATGACTATGTAGTCATCAAGACAAGGTGATGTTTGAGGTCCTACAAAAAGACATGAATATTGGGAATGCACTAAATCAAAAGAAGACATGGATAGAGGACGATTTGATTTGGAAGGTGGCAATATCGTGCTTTTGTGTGCAAAATGTGTATGATCACCCTTGACCATGAAAGTGCTGAGAGGCGATTGGTAACATAGGAAAGATACAATTTTGCAGAGCATTGTTTTCAAGTTCAGCTTATCTTATCACTCTGAGAGATAGCATCATTATGAGGAAAACTTTAGATTATTCTCAGTGTTAGAAACATCTTCATGAAGCATTTCATCAATTCAATAGGTTATCAAAATTGCAAATAAGGTGGTTTTATAGCATAAAATACACAGTTTAGTGATTGACTCATACCATGAAATGGATCACCAATATCCATCTAATCAAATAGAGATAGGATATATGAAGTAAGTGGAACATGCAGTATCTCCTTTAACTAGCCCTCTCTACATAATGCCTTCAGACTGAAATGAAAAATAAATGGCAATGGCATTTATGGTTATAATCAGAGTGGGAAAATGTGCAACTATTCTCTTCATCCAAGCTTTGTATGTGCGAACATAGGAGTCTAAGATTTAGGTATTCTGAGATTCTAAGGGTTTGTCAAGATCCAGCAAGGTTTAATTGTCAAAAAGGGGCAAATGAAGATAGAAAGGACTTAGCAAAGTTCACAACTCACAATTTACAAGTGTTAGGTTACCTTTTTGGAAAAGTGACTTTTGTCACTTATTGTAATTTACAAGTTAGAAAATGAACTTTATTCCCAAAAAAGTGGTGTAAAATATAACCAAAAATAAGGTTCATTATATTTTTGTATTTCAAAAATGTAGTTATTAGGTAGTTGTGAGGTAGTTACAAAGTGGTTGCTAGGTGGTTATGGTTTAGAGAGAACTTTTGTAGGGGGAACTTATGAAGAAACTTCTTGGAACATTTTTTGTTTTACATATTGTATAGTTTACTTTTGGAATTGTATAATTTCAAAAAGATACTGAAGAATGCATTTCAGTTTGTATGTTCTTGATGTATTTCTGAGTTATGATTACTAGTTTCTCATATGTCAAATTGGTGATCTTTCTATGTATTTGTGTAAATCAAAGTTATCCATTGAAGCATGCAATTAGGGTGATGAAGCACAATCATGTCTCGGTATCCTGATTCGAAAGTGTCGAGATAAATTATCTCTTCATATGTTGAGATTTGCCATCTTTCTTCATCATTGTTGCACATATGACATGAAATTCATCATGGAGTTTAGGAAAGTGGTTTCTAGCTTTGTGGCGAAACCCCCTCATACTTTTCAATAAGATTGTGAAACTCCTGTTGGTTTTCGTATGTCTACCACGAGGGTTTCTACAATTCCCAATTCTCCTGTTATTTTTCTTTTCTTCCTTTTTGTGCTTTTAGGATAAAAGTACACAAAAACCAAAAATACCCCCATCATATGAGGGAGCTGCCCCTCTCAAATGCAGAGGAAGATCGTTGCTCTGTCGTGATCTCTCCAATTGTTGGGACAATTTAGTCACCGCTCTAAGGGCAACAGGTCATTTTCAAAGGTTGTTTCATGGTGACCAATTTGTTTACCAATAGGTTCATATGAATTTCAAGTCAATTGCGACGGTGGAAAAATCCGCCAACCATACTTCAACATTAACCCTGAATGTAAGGGCAACAAAATTTGCTACCCTCACATTCTTTCTTAAATCGACCCACATGTATCGGTGGCTAAAACCACCGCCGATACATATGCCTTGTCTTTATTGTTTAGCCTCCTACAAGGGCAGTTAAAAATGTCGTCCCTACATGGAAGTTGAAACTTTTAACATTATATGTTCAAGCAGTATAAATCGCCACTTCCACATGAGCTTAAGGTTTCAACAATGAGATGTATAAGTGTTCATTTCGATTGACTAGACATTTGAAGTTTTTCCTCAAACATGTTGAAGTGGGCTTTTTCACCACTTGTGCATACACCCAGTGACTTGCATTTTTATCCTCTTGCAAGGGTAGTCAAAATGACCGACCCCACATCAATACTCAGTTTTTCCTCCATATGCATTGGCGGTCATCCTGACCGACCGTGCATGATAAATTATTTACCCCATATGCAAGAGTGACCAAAATCGCTGCCCATGCATGTCACCCTACAAATTTTCTTAACACTGGAAAATTTTTCCTTTCAATACCTATTGGCCCACTTTTGCCTATTTCCTTGACTTACTCGCTCTCAAGCCCCTTAATGCATGTTCCTGTGTCCATGATCATTAATTCACAGTAACCCCAATTTGCCCATTTTTCCCCTAACTGTGAGAGCATGGCTTTTTTTTCCAGTTTCATCAAATATCTGCGGTGGACGCCGTTTCTAGTTTCTTCACAAAGCTGATGTCAGAGCCATCCCCATCAAAGGCTAAAATCATGAAGTATAAGTACCAAGGGGTTTTCCCCGTGACTTCATTATAGTCAAATGTGGACAAGATAAGAGATACAAAGATTGGTCATGTGGACATGGCCAAATTTGTGGATAGAACAAAGCAGCCCAATCCTCCTCAGTATATGCAGAATATTATCGACAGTAACATTCACCTGGTTGCTTATTTTCTTGTCGCTGCTCACAATCTTGAACTTGTTCTTCAGGTGGCCAGTCATTACAATAGGGTCTCCAGAACTGTGTCTGATTCTCAAGGAAATGTGATCATGAGATTAGATGTAGAGTTTCTTGACAAAATCTTTATGTGTCCTCCAATTGCAAATATTGGTGAAATAGATTTTTCTTCAGGGCAAAAAGAGATCGATAAAGATGTGGAAGTTGCAAAGAAACATATTAATGGTAAGGGGCTGAAGACTCCTAGGAGTAATTTGTCTAGATGGCCTAAAGATCTCCCAAGAAGTGACTTTGTTGAGGAGGTAAGTGATTTGATTACACTGTTGAGTCGGGTCAGAGATATCCCTTCTTCATCTAAGTTTCATGAATGGATGTATACATACATTAAGGTGATTCTCAGGGGCCAATAGAAAATCTTTTGGGGAGAATAGATCAGCAATGCTCTACATGATCAACTAGTGAAAGTTAATGCAACTTTCAAGTTCTATATGACTTCATATCTAGTGTATGCTGCTACAAGTATGAGGAGTTTTCTTGGTTTAACTCAGGTTGGTGATCAGAGACTGGTTCCAGTCTATGAGTATTATCCACAGATTATTCTAAAGGGATCAATCCATCATTTTCACAGAGTTAATGATGCCTTCTTTTCAATATTCATGTGTTTGTGGAATAATGAACTTGAGCAGAAAAGAGTATCAGATGAGGCCTGGGAGGTGGTCAACTCTTTTAGTTGTTTGTTTTTATAGTTTCCAACTTTCACTTACCTCAAAGTGGGATACTATCCTGACTATCTATATATGCTTCCATGGTATCCCAGTGATAGAATTATTTTGATGGAACTGTGTAGGCAGTTGATTGTTGTACACAATAAGCAGATGGAGTTGAAAAAGTCAAGAATTAAGTTTCTTGTAGAAATTGGGAGGTACTCTATTCAATCAGCTACTAAGGCCTAAGTAGTTGAATAAAAAATGTAATTGGTTACTATGAAGACTTTCATGAAAAGAGATCATTTTGATTACATAAGAGTGTAGGACAAGATCAAGAGAAGATCAGTTTTTCATATGCCAATAGTTGAAGATGTTTGGGCCGATCTCAGAACACAGAATGAGATCAGGAAGATAGATTATTATAGACTCCACTTGAATTAGATTGAAGAACTGGGTCTTGCAGATATTCTAGAGGGAATAGAAGATGAAGGGGATGTTTGGATCCCAAATACAATGTTGAGAATATCGAAGCCTCACCTCTACCATAGGTCAAATGGTCTATCAAAGAGGAAACTTCAATTAGAAAAAGGTTTCAGCCAATTCTAGCAAATACAAATGTGTGGTTAGGAACCAAAGGTATTAGTCTAAAAGAATTTCTTACTGGATCAGAAATTGAGATTCAGGAGCAAACAAGAAAAAAGGTAGAAAATTGAACAAAGAACAAAAGTGACACCCCTTCTTCTAAAGTGCATAAACCAAAAATCAAGTTTGTATCTAAAGGAGGTAAGAAGAAGGAGGTTGCAAGAACTTATACTGCTACAGAACTAGGAACTGAGGAGACAAATGTTGATAAAATAGAGATAGAAAATATTGAGATGGAACAACAAGATGTTGCAGAACCTGATGATGCTGAGAAAGTAGAAATGATTGAAAAACCACATGAGAAAAGTAATAGAGAACAAGACAAAGAAGAGAATGTAGAACAAGAACAACTTGGTGATTCACAATAGTCCCCTCAAAAGGATCTTCCACTAGAATCACAAGTTTCTACACACCTACCTCATGCTCCTATTTTTGGTAGTTTTCTAGTAGTTTCCAATGTTCCTATTTCCCCTATTTTTGTTGTGTCTTCTGATAATACCCCTCCCTTTGTAAGAACAAGTTTTGGGACCATGTTTGATTCTTCTAGTTCTATTCCAATTTTTTCTTCTCTATCATTTGATATTGGTGAACAATCTCTTTTGGATCATTTTCTAGATGGTTCAGAGAAATTTGTTGACATAAGTGTAGTTTTTACCAACACTAGCCCTATTGTTACTATAATAGGTGTGAGCATGGATCCAGCAAAATAGGTAATTGACTCTTCTTTGAATGTTGGTACCTCGACACTTCCTCTATGGTTATCTACCTATACTCCCAAGAGGAAAAAGCAAGCAATTTCACTTGATGATATTGATATTGAGAAATTACTGCCTATTAAACCAAAGACTCAGAAGAAGAAGCCTAAAACTGTTTCTAGGCTTATTGATGAAAAAGGAGTTAGGTATGTAGAAATTTCTAAGCCACCAGATGATGCTACTACAGATACCTTTGATATGAATGATTATATTGTTTCTAGAGTTGAGTTAGGTAAGTTGACTCATGAAGGTATCAAGGCATATTTTCAAGCTACAACAAGCTCATTGCTTGTGAAATATGATGAGGTAAAGAAAGAAAAAGAGCAGTACAAAGCAAAGGTAGAACAACTTGTTGCTATCCTTCAGAAAACAGTGAAATCATCTAAGATCGTGGAACCCATGGCAGTGACTATAGAAGACCCTTCAATTCAAAAGGTTGAGAAAGTTCAGGCTAGAGGAAGAGTGGTTGGTGATATTGTGGAATGGTTGTTGGCACAAGGAAGAGTTCTATTGAAGACCACAGTGGAAAGAAAAGAGAAAATGGCAAAGGCAAAAGTTGAGTTAGATGATATTGTTGATTTACTTTCTCAAGAGCTTCAAGATCAAGAGGATAGTTTAAAGGAATGGATTGAGATGAAGAAGATCAAAATAAAGAATCTGATTGCCATTGGTGTCATTCCAAATCGAGAGTCTTATCTCAAGACTAAAGAATCCATTACCCATCACAGCAAGGTGATAAAAGTTTTACTTGATGACTTGTGCCAAGTATGAGAAAATAGTGAATATATTGATGTCTCACTTCTACATAGGTTAGAGGAACTACCGTGCGCTCTAACAGGTGAAGGTCATAAGTTTCTCTTTATAGAGGAAATTATTGATGCTTTTGAGAAGATGGTTTAGCAAAAGTTTGAAGATGAAGTGCCTACAATGGTTTCAATGGATAGCCTTTATGACCATCACTCAACCTTTGAAAATCTAAAGGATAATCTTCAAAAACATGAGAAGGTGGTAAAGGCAATCAGGGATGTAGTTCTCAGAGCTCATACCATTTTAGATAATACAACCAAGCCTGATGTATGTGAAATGGTAGCAATACAAACTATGTATAAATTTTTTTTGAAGAAGAACGATGGTGGCAGTTGAAGTTCCTTTTCAATGCCTTAGTTTATTTTCAGTCTTGTAGATGTAATTTGAATTTTTTTTTGGACATATTCACATGTATTTTTCCAAAATGTAATTACATGTGAGACAAAAGAAGTCATAAGTCAAAGTAGTTGTAGATTTCCTATTTTTTCTCTAGGCTCCTCCCTATAAATAAAGAGGGCCTCTATTGTAATATCTATCATTTATCTATTGCAAAGAAACTCCTCTGGATTGGAAAACATATCAAGACTTTGAGCTTTTCACATTTATCAAATTTTCAAGCAAATATCAATATAAGCAAGCAGTTTGAGTATCAAACTTTGAGTTGAATCATATTGTTTTATGATATAAGTGTTCTTATGTCATTGGTGTTATATTATATTGAATCATTTTTGGAATCATGGAGTTTATTGAAAATTGAGCGAAGTGTTCTTGTTCTAGTTAAATAGACTTTGTGCTATTTTCTCATTACAGGAGTTTGTGTTTACATTTGTGAGAATAGAATTGTTTAAAGACTTTGTCCTGTAAACTATTGTGTTCAATCTAGTTATATCATATTGGGTGAGAGTGGATACTTTGAGCTGCATTTGAATTCAATCAAGTTTATTTGTGGGAAATAGGTCAAGCAATAGAAGACTTTGTGTTTCTATGGTTTGTCTTAGTTCAGAAGTTATTGAATATCATTTCTGTTGAAGTTATCATTTTGAAGATAAAAACATCTATTCTGAAAAAAGAGAATGGGATGCAATGAAAACACCCCAATCATAGTTCTAGTTTATATAAGTGTTAAAAGTTGTTTATTATAAATAAATCATCATCTAGAGGGAACCTCCCCTTGCTAAGAGAAGAGACTATGTCTCATCATAGCTGTGGCAATATAACCATTTTGTCGTTAGTTAGCTAAATGACAAAATATTCACCCAATAGTACAACAAAATTATATATGGTGTTCTCATTGCCTTGAGGATTCAATCAAGTAGTCTTTAGGTTGATATGACCATTCTAAGCTTGACATATGACTGCTACCATTTGTATATAACTGTACATTTATAAAATGAGTGTTCTAAGATGTTTATAACAACCTTCTTTGTTTTGTTGGTACAACACTATCCTAATATGTGTTGACAGTGCTAAAATGTGAATAATGGTATGATGAATAGTAAATACTCTTAGGACCTTGATGTCTGTCCTAGCAATCATATGACTAGTTTTTTAATTGCTAGATCCCCTTAAATGGAGGCTTTGCTCGTCATATAACAATCTCACCCTCATATTAGATCGTTGTAGTAACATGGTAGTGTGGCATTTGACTATCCCATTATGTCAATGAAGTGACTTGAATGCATTGCTAATGTAAACTTGCAGCATTCCTTTCTACATACCCTTGGTCTGATATACAAAATAATAATATTTTCTAATAACGACAATTTTCTATACCTAGGACTAAATTGACATGTGATTTGGCTCCCCATTACAGTCCACACTATCCTATGGATGTTACCTTACATGATATGTGAGTGAGTTCTGATTATCATGAATATCCTTTTCTTGATGAACAAGTGACTAGGTTTGGGAGAAGACTTTAATGCCATGATAAAAGTCCCAAAGCTAAGTGATTGCCTATTTTCTAATGACTGTCACATTCTTGACTTTAAGACTAATTCATGATTGCATGCTTGTCCATAAGTGTACTGTGTCATAGTTGGTCTATTGGCCTTTCTAGGGTTGTCTTTATGTGGGAATGACATGCTTGACTTGATGGGGCTTTCTTCCCTTCTTAATTTAGGATTTCTACTCTCTGATTACCAACACAAATGTCTCTTCATTATGACAATCCTCTTCTTTCTCTCTTCTTCACTCCCTACTTGTAGACTTTGCATTCGTAATGCCAGGGTATAGGTATCCTCTAAATTTATATAAGTTTCCATGCTAAAATGTAACACCTAAAACTCATTGTAACCTTCTATAGCTCACTACAATTGTTTGCTATTCAACCAAATAACTATGAACATAAACCTAGAACAAAGTCCATCAACTTCTTTCATGAGAAACCTTACTAGGAACTTTATGTAGGTGAATAATGCACCAAAGTTCCAATAGTAAAATTAAAAGTTTTAAAATACTGAATTGCTTAGAATTAGAAGATGAGATTTTCTAGGAATTTAGAAGGTCATGTAAGTTGATTGTTTGATTTTGGACAAAGGGGCAACCTAGTCCTTATCTAACACCTATGCTAGTAGCCTAGTCCACTAGGGAGCAACCTAGTCTAGAGAGTTTCTATAGGTATACAAAATTATAAGAGGTCAAGACTAGTATGTACAAAATTCTATTAGATGTAAAATTGTCAACATGTAGTGGAAGATGTGAAGCCAACTAAAAACTAGAAGCAAGTCATAAAAGCCTTTATAAGAAATAATGAAAAAGAAAGTAAATGGATAGTCATAGGAGGCTAGTCAAGGACTGCCATAGTTTTAGGGGAAGTTATGGATTCATTTTTTGTTTGAAACCCTCATCAAGATGGTATTATATGTAGATATAGGATATCTTTAGTTATGCATACCTAAAATAAGGACCTGTTGTTGTGCCAAAAATGTCACCATGATGCAAGAGATAGTTTTGATGTCATACATCTTAAGGCTTAAACTACTGATCAAAACTCCAAGCATGAACTCAAGTTTTCAAAAGGACTTCATCACTAGTCTTGGATCACATCTAGAGACCTAAAGTTGACTACCATTATTGCAAATAGGGTATGGACAATGATCAAATCATAAAGGATATAGGAATTTGTTCAAATATTTTAATTGCAACTTCCCTTGTAGACATGTATGCAAAGTGTGGAAGCATAGACAAGGCACATGGACTGTTTTCAATAGAACACCTCAAAGCATAAAGGATATAGGATTTTTTGCCATATGTTGTAACTGCAGCTACCCTTGTAGACATGTATGCAAACTATGGAAGCATAGACAAGGCATGTGGACTGATTGATAGAACACCTCAAAGCATAAAGCATAAAGGATATAGGACTTTTTGTCATGTGTTGTAATTATAGTTGCCCTTGTAGACATGTATGCAAACTATGGAAGCATAAAGTATATCAGAATTTTATTAGATGTTGTAATTGTTAGTTTCAGGATACACAACTGAGAGGGGGGGTGAATCAGTTGTGTCAAAAACTTTTCTTTTATTAACCACTCAAATCCTTCTTGTAATTCAGTAGCATAATAATAAATCAACCATGAAAACACAATGCAATAATTTAAGAGAAGAAACACATTAACACATATGACACCAATATTTTAATGTGGAAAACCCAGTTATGGGAAAAACCACGGGGTGACTAACCCAAGATTGTATTCTCTGTTAAAATAATAAAAGGAACAAAATGGCACATGCCAATTACGGCTCACTACCTGAGCACACTGCTCACAAGAGGCCCATTGCCTACAGGAGACACACTGTCTATAGAATAATAAATATTACATACTTGAACTGAAGAATAGCAACTTCACCATGCTTGAGTTAGTTCCATTTAAGCCCAATACTTCTACTCTACTTTTCCCACTTTCTCCTTTCTACCACACTCTCATCTCTGCCAAGATACATTTGAAGTGACTTTACAATTCTTATTTATACAAGACATCGACTTTGGGATAATCCTCAAAGTTGGCAAACTTTACAGAGCAAATACAAAAATACAACTTGATTTGTTACAAAAGACTTCATGCAAATCACCACACTGTCAGCCACATATATCTGGGACCCAAATCTCCTTTGAGGAACATGCCATCCTTCTCATAACATCTTCAAGATCATCCGCAAGATGTGTAAATCATCCGGTCAGCCAAACTTAGAAAGAACATCATCATCCGAAAGTAAATCTTCAATTTTGAGTTCAATATTCAATGTGGACTGCCAACACAAATTGGATACAATCCAGAGACCCCCACAAGCTTGCCTGAATCACCAAGAACATCCACACTACTTTTGCTTACTGAAATCATTCTCTTCTTCATCTAGAACCTCAAGAACACAGTTTGCTACCACTGTCATATGAAAATAGATGCTTGTGGACCTCCAGACCATGAACCAATTGAGTTGTCAATTCTCATTGACTTCCTAGACACTCCACAAAATCCGCAAAACAAGATATTGCATTTCCAGATCTCACCAGACCTATTTGTGTCTCTCTGTTACTTCTGAACATTTGCCAGAACTAGTTTTACTAATATGGCCATAACTTCTTCAAATCTTCATGTGGACCTCTCACATATTTACTGGATCACCTTTAGACACATATCTACAAAGTCTTTGATTCGTATCCTCTGATCTTCATCTTATCTAGGATCTTCACTTCATAGACCTTCACTGTCTTCACTGTTCTTCTCTATTTCTGATAGGACTAATTTTCTCAATATCCTCAGCACACAACTCATCCAATCCTTGACATCAATGCAACAGGAGTATGTTGACATCAATGACAACACCGGTTAGGCCCATACTTGCAACAGTATTTGCACTTGCTCTTGTAGACATGTATGCAAAGTGTGGAAGCATAGACAAGGCATGTGGACTGTTTTTCCTAACTCCTCAAAGCATAAAGGATACTAGAATTTTGTCATATATTGTATTTGTAGTTGCCCTTGTGGACATGTATGTACAATGTGGAAGCATAGACAAGGCATGTCAATTGTTTGACCTAACACCTCAAAAAGATGTTTTGTCATGGAATGCAATGATTACAAGATATGCAAAAAATGGATTTGTTGAAAAGGCTTTAGAAACTTTCAAGCAAATGCAATTGGCATGTGTAAAGACAAATTCCACAACTTTTGCCAGCATGCTCCAAATTAGGATCTTTGGAACATGGTATGGAAAACCATCAAAGCATAAAGGATATAGGAATTTTGCTAGATGTTGTAATTGTAGCTACCCTTGTAGACATGTATGCAAAGTGTGGAAGCACAGACGAGGCATGTGGAATTTTTCACCTAACACCTCAAAGCAGATAGGATACTAGAATTTTGTCAGATATTATATTTGTAGCTACCCTTGTAGACATTATGCAAAGTGTGGAAGCATAGACAAGTTGTGTCAATTGTTTGTACTAACACCTAAAAGAGATGTCTTATCATGGAATGCAATGATTGCAAGATATGAAGAAAATAGATTTGTTAGAAAGGCTTTATAAACTTTCAAGCAAATGCAATTCACACGTGTAAAGCCAAATTCCACAACCTTTGCCAGCATCTTCCCTATCTCTACCAAATTAGGATCTTTGGAACAGGGTATGGACAATCATCAAAGCATAAAGGATATAGGAATTTTGTCAGATGTTGTAATTGCAGCTGCCCTTGTAGACATGTATGTAAAGTGTGGAAGCATAGATAATGCACGTGGATTGTTTGACCTAACACTCAACCATGAAAATTGGAAGCATAGACAAGGCATGTGGATTATTGAAAAGGATTTAGAAACTTTCAAGAAAATGCAATTGGCATGTGTAAAGCCAAATTCCACAACCTTTGCTAGCATCCTCCCTATCTATACCAAAATAGGATCTTTGGAACAACGTATGGACAACCATCAAAGCATAAAGGATATAGGATTTTTGTCACATGTTGTAATTGTAGATTCCCTTGTAGACATGTATGCAAAGTGTGGAAGCATAGACAAGGCACGTGGACTATTTGATAGAACACCACAAAGAGATGTCCTCTCATGGGATGCAATGATTGCAAGATATGCGAAAAATGGATTTGTTGAAAACACTTTAGAAACTTCCAAGCAAATGCAATTGGCACATGTAAAGCCAAATTCCACAACCTTTTCCAACATCCTCCCCATCTGTACTAAAATAGGATAAAAGATGTTGTAGTTACAACTGCCCTCAGAGACATGTATGCAAAGTGTGGAAGCATATACAAGGCATGTGAACTATTTTGCATGATGCCTCAAAGAAATTTTGTCTCATGGAATGCAATGATTGCAAGATATGAATAAAATGGATTTTTTGATAAGGCTTTAGAAATTTTCAAGCAATGAAATTGGTAGGTGTAAAGCCAAATTCCAAAACCTTAGAAATGGTATCTTTGGAACATGGTATAGACATCCATCAAAGCATAAATGATATAGGAGTTTTGTCAAATGTTGTAGTTGTAACTACCCTGTGAGACATGTATGCAAAGTGTGGAAGCATAGACAAGGTACGTGAATTGTTTGACATGATGCCTTGAAATGAAATTCCATGTCATGGAATGCAATGAGGGAAAGATATGCAAAAAATAGTTTTTTTTATAAGGCTTTATAAAATTTCAATAAAATACAGTTGGCAGGTGTAAAGCCAAATTCCACAACCTTAGCCAGTATCCTCCTTGTCTATACCAAAATGGACATCCATCAAAGGATAAAAGATGTTGTAGTTGCAACTGCCCTTGGAGACATGTATGCAAAGTGTGGAAGCATATACAAGGTACCTGAACTATTTGGCATGATGCCTCAAAGAAATTTTTCCTCATGGAATGCAATGATTGCAAGATATGAACAAAATGGATTTTTTAATAAGGCTTTAGAAATTTTCAAGAAAATGAAATTGGTGGGTGTAAAGCCAAATTCCAAAACCTTAGAAATGGTATTTTTGGAATATAGTATAGACATCCATCAAAGCATAAAGGATATAGGAATTTTGTCAAATCTTATTGTTGCAACTACCTGCGAGACATGTATGCAAAGTGTGGAAGCATATACAAGGAAAATGAATTGTTTGACACGATGCCTCAAAAAAATGTTGTCTCATGGAATGCAATGATTGTAAGATATGCATGAAATGGAGTTTTCATAAGGCTTTAAAATCTTTCACAAATGCACAAAAGAAAATTTCAACCAAATGCAATTGGCAAATCTAAAACCAAATTGCACAACCTTATCCAACATCCTCCTCACCTATGCCAAAATGGGATCTGGGAAACATGGTGTGGACAACCATCAAAGCATAAAGGATATAGGAATTTTGTCACATATTGTATTTGTAGCTACCCTTGTAGACATGTATGGAAAGTGGGGAAGCATAGACAAGGCGCTTGAACTGTTTGACATGATGCCTCAAAGAAATGCACAGTCTCATGAAATGCAATGATTGCAATATATGCACAAAATGGATTATTTGAAAGTGATTTATAAAATTTCAAGAAAATACAATTGGCACATGTAAAACTAAATTCTTGTAACAATAATTATTCATTATATTAAATATCTAATATAAACTGTCATATACATAATGTCATGAACATAACATCTAGTCTATATACAAAGCCATATAGGCATGTCCAAAAAAAGCCATACATGCATATACAGGCACATACATCAGTAATATACAAAAGTATGTATACAAAGCCATCTAGGCATACAAAAATGTCCCAAAAACTAGTTTCCTATGGGCTTTCATCAAATAATCAGAGGCCCTTGCTTGGCCATGAAGATGGAGAGCCAATCAGTAACTCATCCTCTCTCTGTTGTCGAGTAGACCTCCTCAATAGATGTTCTTGTAGCTCCACCTGTTAATACAATCAAACAATATGCACATTAATATAAAAAAAATGAAATATATAACATCTCATATGTAATCAATCACTTACTACTATTTGATGATCACTCTTGATCATCTTTTCTCTCTCTTTGTCTGTAGTTGGACGGGTTGGAGTTGTGACCTCCTGTGAGAAGCATCAAGAAGCAAAATTGACTAAACATAAATATCATTTATGTACATCAAATGACATGAGATAAAACAAGAAATACAAAATTATGACATTTTCATGTTATTGGCTCATACCTCGGTCAAAGGATTTGAAGACATCATGGCTGCAACAATGCCTACCTGCACTGACTCATGAAGATGAGGAGGAGTCTCCATAATCAGCATCTGAAAATAGAGTTCAAGATTATTTGACCATAATAAATACATAACATTATTTAAATGCATAATGATTAGAAATGGTTAAATTTACCTCCGTATAAGTGGTGGTTTTGCATCCAAGGGACCAAGGAAACCGTGGAGGTGCCGGTGAAGCTCCCTATTGAAATGATCAAATTTTCACAAAATAATATTACCACTGATATATGTACAATAATTACGATCATCTGATAAATTACATACCTGTTGACTTGATCTCCTCTCATAACCTACTAATGGATAGCTAACAAAGGTAGGATGAAGAATCTGACCCTAGAATTTCATTGCACAGACAATTACATACATTATTTTTGACTTATAATATAGATAGTCATATAAAATTAATTATAAATTTCAAATAAGAATATATTAAATCAAGATGAAACTTGTTAAAAATTACCTAAGAGTCAATACCAAATGTACACTGTAAGACATCATCGATGAGAACAATATCATCCAATATGGATGTGTCCATCATTGGATGTTGCCCTTGCATCACAACATCCTGCCAAGAGTCCTGTTGTGAGTCCTGCGTCCCATAATCGCACATGTTCCCACATGAACTGCATAAATGTGGGGACAAATGACACCTACTGCTCTCACCCTCATCAGCTTGGGTAAGATCATCAGTATGTTGTGCTAGAGACTACGTGAGAGTAATCAATGAATGTAATGTCTCCACCTCAATGCTCTCCTTCAAAGTCAAAGGGAGTGACACATGTTCTAGCCTCAACATGGGTCTAGGTACATGGTTTTCATCGTGCTGAGCCCCCTCTCTATCTTGGGCAGAGCCACCACCTCTGCTCTAGAACTCTCAAATGTTAAAATAATTGGGAATCTTCTTGAGGACAAACTCACAATGGTGTTTCCTCAAGAAATATTATGGCACCTCATTGTTGTTGCATGGGCGCTCATCAAAGACCATGTGCCATCTATCCCAAAAGTTTTGGGATATATCTTGATTCCTACACCAATGAATAGGGAACCATTTGCAGGTTTCTTCTAATCTTTGGCCAGTTTTAGGATTAATAAAGTGTGTATATAATTGAGATTTTGTAATTTTTTCATTCTTCACTTATTCATAAGACAATTTGTCAGCATAGTATTGCCAACACCTTTCCCTATAGTCTTGAAATTTGGTGATTTGTTTTGTCATCAATTCGGTGTGGGAAACTATCTCCTCTAATGACTTTGCAAACACTCTCCATGATCGGTGCTTGCACTTGGATTGTTTAGCATTTCAATAAGAGTTTGAAGATGTCTTTTGTTTTCTTCTATTTGCCCTAGGTAGATTTCTTGAGTATCCCTTATATTGTGAGGATGTTAAGGTGGGTTTTTGGGGGTTGTTTTGACCCTCCTTAGCTAGATTTGTGTTTTCTCTTGCCTCATTAACTGTAAATGTAATATAAAAAACTAATCAAACATTATGAATGTCAAAAATTCTTTTCAAACTAACAAAAATTAATCAAACCCTACCTTCTTCAGCTGCTAGACCCTTGACATTTGCTTCATGACGTCTTCTGAAGCGAGTTTGGCGAGGTGACATTGTGAAAACATCGATTTCTCTCTGGCACTTGCTTTCTTTGATCTTCCTTTTACACGCTCGCACTATTTTGTTACTTTTTTCTGCAAACAAACTCTTCTGGCCGCAGATAATGGGAGAAATGGCAGGGTTTTGCACTTTTTAAGAAAAAAAAGTGAGCGCATTATAACGCACTTAGGTTTTGGTGTCAATGGGACCAAAAAGTTGCGCAAAAAGTAGAGTGGTGACTTTTTGGTCCCTCATCTTGGTGCATATACCCATAAATATTATATATAAAATATTTAATTAACTATAATATTAAATATATAATATTGTATATTAAAATGTATATATAAATATTAAAATTCAATATTACATAGAATATAATATATATAATATTATACATTTTATATATAAAATAAATTTATAATTGAATAACAAATATACATAAATATTATATAAATAATATTAAAAAAATGGGTATACAATTTTTACCATTAAACCTTTGAAATTTTACAACCATTCTTTATAATTTTGGTTATATAATTAAATATCATATTTTAAAATTTTCAATAAAATTTTATCTGCAAATTTTCATCTTATATTAAATTTAAGTTGATAAATAAGAAAGCAAAAAGACAAAACTCCTAAGAAAACTCTCCAAGTGAACTTCCTTCCCCACTTTTTTGATGTGCATTCGTTCTTTGTGTCCTTGAGATAACCACAAAATAAGTGGTTTGAAAAATAAATTAAATCTCTTTCCCTTATGCTTTGATTAATGTAAATCATGTTGTTCTCTCATTTTGATGGATGAAAATGAACAAAACCATCAGGATTTTTCTGCTTCCGCTTCTTCTTCGGCCTCTAAATTGGAAATCACTTTCATGATGATGGAAAAGAGAACGACTAGATCTACTTCAATCATCTTGCATGCCTCTCAAGTATTGAAGATCATTGATCCTCTACGCTAGCCTACCCAACTCATTGTGGGAATGCCTTTAGCATAGAAACATCAAATCCATATATCTTGTGTGAGCCGCTAGATTAGAAGGGATCGATCGGTTCTAAAACTTCTAATAGAACATTGACATCACTTTTCTTAGAACCAATAGCAAATTGAAAATAAATGAGCACCCCGCCACCTTTTATACATGCTTCATTCATTGATCAAAGATTGAGCAGATAGTGCAGAATGACCCCTTTGAGTTGGCTTTACAATCATCATTTTCTAAAAATAGAAACATATTTAAATGATCTATTTGTTTGCATCCAACATCTTAGTAGAAGTATAAGTTTCGAAATGGGGTGTGCAAAATGCACAACAAGCCCATTTATTTAAACTAAAGATCTCAAAGAGGTCTACATTACTATAACTAGTTTGCTTTGATTAAGGCCCATTTCCACATTTTTAGGGCCAAAAATTAACCTTTAGAGCCCTAAAAGTTGTATTTTTGTGTTTTGTAGCACAAAAATTTGCATTTGTTCTTGTCCTTAACATGAATATGTAAGGTTGAGATACCTTTCCCAACAATTTAGATATGTCAAAGATATTATATTTTTAAAGGGTTGGTAAATTACTCCCTTTTATATAACTTTAGAAAAATACATAGGTTTAGATAAAAATGCTAATGAATTAGATAAAGTGCAAGGCAATAATAAGCAAGGCAAAACATAATTTTCTAGCACAATTTGGCAAGAATGCTATAGGTTTCCCTTAGACCATAGACCTATTTGTAGCTATGCTATAGATCATCTATTGGTTACAATGGGTCATAGAGCAGCCACTATTGGTGTATAGGTAGTTGCTACTAGTATATAGTCAATTGATGAATATATCTTTGTTGTTTTATAAATAAGTTGCTATAAGTGTATAGGTAGTTGCTACAGGCTAGTCAATTAATGAATATACCTCAATTATTTTGGCCAAGTTTTGAGTATATGCTGAGGAATTAAGATAGTAGTCTTTGTTGGTGATAAATGGGTCGTCCACTCATGAGTAGAGTTATTTTTTAGTTCTTCGATTTGTTTCTATATGTATGCATTAATGCATTTTTTCCACTTTATTAGTATTTTTGTAAGCATATGTTTTTTTTATTTCATTGTTGTTTTGATTACTATTTCGATAAATTTTGATTATCAATGTGAGTGATGCATGCTAGTGGATAAATTGTAGAGTGATTAATCATTCATCAAGCATATAAATAGTTTTAGCAATGATGTTAACTCTATGTAAAACAATATTTCAAGTAATTGATCTTTAGATGAGTCTTCTTCACCACCACTTTATGTAAAATTTAAATTTATATTTTTTTTATTAGTAAGAGGGGAAAGAGCCCCTACACTTGTATTATATATGAGCAAAATAGATTGTATGACTCTAGGAAAGATCCTACTATGGTTGTAATGCCCACCTGTATGATCTCATACAAGTGGGCACACACACACACACACATAACTACAAATTTTTTCTTTGATTAACAAATAAATAGTTCAAAATAAACTAAATTTCAACAAAATAAAGTCAATCACTAATAGTTTTCTATCATCACTCGACATGATGCCAAAGGAAATAGGAAATAATACACATGATTAATCCCCACAATATTTTTTTAATAGGAAGAAATGAGGTGTTGTTGCCTCACTACATTAAAATATTACCTAGGTTAAACCATGCAAATGTGTTGAATTTATACTTTATCAATCATGTAACCAATTCAAACAAATAAAAGAGAAAATTATTTAAATGACAAAATATTTATCATACTTTGACAAACAAAGTTTCATAATTAAATTCCAAGTTTTAAAATTAATTAAACACTAATGCAATGAAAATAAAATTTTATTTAACAATTTAATTTACAACTTAGAGATAAGTAATTCCATGATTTAACAATACAATGTTAATCTAACACTAAGATAATTTAAATAATAATGAAATTCCAATATAGTCTAAATGTTAGACATAATAATATTTTAATCTAGATCAAATAAGAAATCTAATAGCATATTCACACTCACAAGACTCAACACATAAAGACCTTAAACCTCTCTTATGTATTCCCCAATATACCTAGGCCTTATCCAACTATATGAAATTAGATAGGCAATATGAAGCTATCTCAAAATTAACGCAACTCATCATATCAAGTTCCAAGTAGTCAATATTAATGACATCTTGAATGGCCTCCATTATCTACTATGAGGGAGAATTGAGAATAATGTTCAAGTGGCTTTTGTAGATGGGTCCATGCAAAGCCGCCTCTTTGCAAAGAGCATGTAAGAAGAAGAGTGGCTCTATGATCTTGAAAAACCAATGAAGGCCAAGATTTGTACAACTTGAAGAGATTTCTAGATGGTGAAGAGCGAAGAGTTGGGGTAAGATTATAATGGTTAGTGAAGTGTGTGATGATTTACCTCTTCATTTATGATCATTGGCAGTTGAATTAAATCAAATGTTCAGAATGACCAACTGCATAAATTGAAGATTGCTTGAAGTAGGCTATCTTTTCACTCACACTATCACATAGTTATTATTTAAGATATGCTAGCAATATTATTATTTTATTAAGATCATGTTATTAAAGAAATATTTATTGTAGTTGATCATTAGAGTACTTGTTGTTCAAAGGGCTCAAGTCTTAGAAAAACTCATTAATGTCTATGGTGAATGTTCTAGTTGTAATTTTAATTATTATGGTCCTTGAATGTAAACTTGGCATGATAAATGCAATCCTTAATAGTTATACATGATTTCTATTTACCACCTTAGTAATAACTTATGGTTACCAATAAATTTTAGCACTCATTCACCCCTTTAATTATTTCTTATAGGAAATTTATGTTCTCATTCGCCACCTCAATCATAACCATGGAAATTTTAAGTTTTAATTCACCACCTCAATTATAATCATGGAAATTTTCAGTTTTAATTCACCACCTCAATTATAAATTTATTATATATTTAGGCTTAATTTTCCATTTCAATTATGCAATTTTTTCTTAATTTGCCACCTCAATTAAAAATTTATGGATAATTAAGCTTAATTTTACACCTCAATTAAAAATTTATGGGTAATTTAGGCTTGCATCACTGCCTCAATTAAAAATTTATGGGAAATTTAGGCTTAATTAGCCACCTCATTTAAAATTTATAAAAAATTTAGGTGTCAATTTGCCACCTAATTTTAAAAAAAAGGTTCTAAATTGCCAAAATGATTAAAAAGTGGAATGGATTTTGGTTTCCCAATTGCCCACATTTTTTTTTTGAATTTATATTTTAATATAAAATAGCCACCCACTCTATCACTTTAGTTCAAGTTTAGAAAAAATTGTTGGGAGATTATGCCTCTATAAAGGGGATTCACCAAGGTTTCTATAGAATTTCCTAAGAGCTAGTTCTGAAAGTATACCCTGATAAATGCTTAAGACTTGATGTAATGGATGCTAGAGATGAAATGCAATGAATTTCTAAGTATAGATCAAGTGCATGAAAGCTAGGGTTTTGATAATTCTACTATAAGAGTTGATTTAATTGTGATGAATTAAGTAAATATAGAGCTTGATGATAATGAGAATATAAGATTCTATGTATTCTAGTGCATGATAGAGGGTGATGACTCATGATAAAATGACTTGGGGGAGATTTCCTTTTATACAAGTCTTAGGTACAAAATTTGAACTTTTTGGCGTGTGAGTTAGTGGGTGATTGTTAGATTTTGAAATGGAAATAGAAACCCAAAATCTAGAAAGCTAAAGGCAAGCACACACAAAAGATCAAAATGGAGGAAACAAAGAGATCATATTAGAATAGTCTGAATAGATTGCTCACAAATAAAATACCAAATACACAATAGGTAGTGAGTTTATTTAGACTCAGGAAGAGGGTGGAGGTGGCAAAGCCAACCAATAAGGAGAGGCCACCAACAGGAAGAGCATCTTCCCAAGATAGCAAATGCACCTCCCTTGTCTCAACACACACTCGCCTAATTAAACCCACTTTATTAACTTAAGTAAGCTTAATAATATGTGTAGGAAAAACCTTATGAAAAGGAATAAAAACTTATACTAACATCCCCCTTAAGCATAGATTAGGTGGGTGAAAAGATGGGTCTCAATAAATGAAGCTTGATGAGGTATTCATGTACAAAGATGTGTTAGAATTAGGCTAGACAACTGAGAGGGGGGGGTGAATCAGTTGTCCCACAAAATTAACCTTTTCTTCTTTTTAATCTTCTTTCACAACTTACAAATAGATTAATGATGTAAACATTAAAGCATGAAACAATAACACATGAGTAGAAACACAATTAACACACTTGACACCAAGATTTTTAACGTGGAAGCCCAGTTAAGGGAAAACCACGGTGGGGATTAACCCACAAGATTTGTTCCCTGTTAAAAGTACTTAAAAATGGAAAGGCACTTGCCTTTGGGTGCACTGCCCAGAGCTCACTACTCAAAAGAGGCTCACTGCCTACAGAACTTTATGTTTAATATATAAGGAATTAACTGAGAAATATCATCTTCTTCATGCCTGGTTTAGTTTCATTGAATGCTCACAAAACTTCTGCTCTTCTCCCAAATGCTTCTTTACTATCACTTCATCTTTTACTATTCTTGTTCCTCTACTCCTCCTCTTCTCTTCTCTTCCTCTAACCCTTTCTTGGGATTTGATTATTTAGCACAAGGATAATTTTCCACAACTCAACTACACCCCTTTATATGCTTCATCAAACTTGGAGTAAACATCAAGGTCGGCACTACAAGCATATGACTTAATGCAAATTACTAGGCTATTGGCCAAACATAACTGGGACTCAAATCTTCCTTGATCAATATGTCACACTCCATAGAATTGCTCTTAGATCATCTGCAACATGCTTGAATCATACGGTCGGCCAAGACTGGGAAGAATAGTAACACCAAGGAAGAAATCTTCAACAACGAGCTTAATCTTCAATGCGGACCTCCAACAAAGTAGGCGCACAATCCAGAGACCTCCACAAGCATATTGAATTGAACAAAGACATCCACACTCCTCCAAATCATCAGAATCACTTGCATCTTCTTCAGGAACCTCAAGAACACTGTCTGCCATGACTATCACACTAGAAAGATTGCTTGCGGACTTCCAAACCAGGAACCACTTGAGTTGATAATACACATAGACTTCCTAAACATGCCTCTAGAAATACAGATCATAATATTTCAATGTGGAGAAATCCAGACCAATTTACTGTCACTCTGTCTCTTCTGAACACAATAAAACCTGGTTCTACTCAGATGGTCATAGCTTCTTCAAATCTTCATGCGGACCTCCCAAAACTTAACTAAAGCTACTTCAGACAATCCTCTACACAGCCATATGGTCCGCATACATTGACCTTGATTAATTTTCTCAATATCCTCAACATTCTAGTCTTCTAAATAGGCAACAAAATAGGATATGGTTGACAGTACTGGCAACAATTGACACTAATGGCAATAGGGATATGTTGACATCAATGACAACACTGATTAGGAACATATTCACAACAATCTCCCCCTTTATCATTGATGGCAACATATGATGTGAAAAACTAATTCAACCATCAAGACAAGAACTTCTCCCCCTTTCTCTTATCACACCTACAACCATTTTTCTTTACAGCTCCCCCTTTTATCAACAACTAGTTTTTCTTATGACTTCTCTCCCCCTTTGACATCAATGACAAAAGGCACATATTTGCAACCTTTTCTCTCCCTTTTTGTTTCAGACTGATCTCAAAATTTGCATACTGACTACTCCCCCTGAGTAGTATCTCCTTAACATCGATCCAGATCACAAGATATGACTGTGAATCCCACTGAACTGATACACCCTTGTGCATCTTAGTTTTGATTAGGAGGGGTAATAAACCCTAACTTCTCTTTGAGATACTCAAAAGTATCCTTGGGTAGAGGATTAGTGAAAATATCCACAATCTAATCCTTTGAAGAAACAAACTTCAATTTGACTTCATTCTCATTAACCTTCTCTCTCAAAAAGTTAAACTTGATTGATATGTGCTTTGTCTTTGAATGCAATGCCAGATTCTTTGAGATGCTTATTACACTTGAATTATCATAGAAGATTGTGATAGGCTCCTCAAACACAATTCTGACGTCCTTCAATATTTGCTTCATCCACAGAACTTGAGTACAATTGATTGTTGTTGCTGTATACTCTACCTCTGTTGTAGATAGGGATATTGCCTCCTACTTTTTGCTCAGCCAAGAAACCAATCTACTTCCCAAGAAGAATGCACCACCTCTAGTACTTTTTCTATCATCCACATCTCCTGCCCAACCAACATCTGTATATGCATGAAGAGTAAAGTCATTATCCTTTGGATACCATAAGCCATAATCAAGTATCCCTTTGAGATATCTGAAAATTCTTTTGACTGCTACAATATGGGATTCTCTAGGATCAGCTTGAAATATAGCAGCAAGTCCAACTGCATTCATGATATCAAGTTTGGTCTGAGTCAGATAGAGCAGTCCTCCAATCATTGATCTATACCTTTTCTAATTTTCCTTAGGGGAGTCATCATCTTTAGTCAGCTTACATCCAGTTACCATGGGTGTACCCACTGGCTTTGAATCTTCCATTCCAAACTTTTTCAACAATTTTCTCACATACTTAGATTGAGATATGAAGATACCTTTATTTTGACTAAATGATTTGCATACCTAAGAAGAAGTTCATTTCACCAAACATGGACATCTCAAATTCACTCTGCATCTGATCAACAAATGTTTTGCACATACTCTCATTTCCACCAAAAATGATATCATCAACAAATACCTCAACAATTAGAATGTGCTCATGATCAATTTTGAAGTAAAGATTATTGTCAGCAGTGCCTTTGTTATGTCCTATCTTTAGTAGATACTTATCTAATCTTGCATACCAAGCTCTTGGGGCTTGTTTGAGTCCATACAATGCTTTCCTCAACCTGTAGACCATATCTCTCTGATCAGACAACTGAAATCCTTTCGGTTGCTCAATGTAGACTTCTTCTAATTCTCCATTTAGGAATGTTGAATTGACATCCATCTAATAGACCTTGAAATCTTTATAAGCAACAAATGTAAGAAATATTTTCGGTAGACCTTGAAATCTCCCTGATCATTTTTCTCTTGCCAAAACTCGTGTCAGATAGCTCCTCTCTTATTTATATATGTTTGTGCATAGCTACCTTTGAATAGACTTTGTTCATCAATGTGGGAGTATCATTGCTGAGACTTTGCATTGTCAGAGATAATTTAAATTTTTGCTCCGATGTGTTTCTCTCCCCAATGATCATTGGTTTAGCTGGTCATTTAGGTATCTCGGTAAGAGTCTTCTTCAAACCTTTGAACCTTTTGACTTTTGAACCTTTGATCCTTTGAACCTTCTAACTTTTGAACCTTCGTTAAGAGTCCATTCTAGTCTCGGTGATCAAATCTCCTCTTTTGGTTTCGGCAACACATTGTCCGTCTGCCTCTTCAAAACTTTTCCCTTCAAAGTCTTGAGTCCTTCTGACTCTTTTTCTTTGATCAACTTGATTTTTCTATCACGAAGACTTCTTCTATCGACCATTTTAGAGTATGCTTTGCTGATACACTGATGACCCTGCCTTTGGTATATCTTAGTTTTGTCTGGCCGATGTAACATTAAGGTTCTTGATGTCAGTGAGACTTAACATTTTCGGTGGACTAAATCTTATATCTACCGATATGCCAATACACCATTGTCACTTTGACTTCATTGACTTTGGCAAGACAATTTCTATTGTCGGTTCCTAAACTTTTCTCCCCGATCATATTTCTCTTATCGATAATTTTTTATGGGTCTTATTTTTGTTTTTATTTTTCTTTCTCTATACTTACCACCGAGGGAGTAACAATTTACCACAATTTCTAAAGTGTTGCTATTTCAGTTGTTAGTAGGAGTTTTATCGCCGAGACTTCTTGAAGTCAGAGATACTTCAAATTCTCATTCTGATGTGCATCTCTCCCTGATGATCTTTGGTTTTGCTAGTCCCATAGGTAATTTGGTAAGAGTCTCACTAAAGTTTTTTCATTGGTGTGATTTGTATCATTGAGGGATTTGATCATCTTCTCATGCTCATACTCATTTCAGTTTTTTTTTCTTTTATATATATATATATGGATAGATGTATATATATAGTTTCAGAGCATAAGAGTTTCAAAGAATTTGTCATTCTATTCTAGGGATCCTTTTCTAAGCTTTGGGCTCAATTCATAAATGATGTATAGTGATTTCATATTTGATACAGTCTATTTTGGTAAATACCTATGAAATATGGATGTTATTTTTGAGTTACATTTGAAAGGTGAGAAGATTAGAAATTTGATTTTTAGCTCTGAGATCTTGAATATATTTCTGGTTCCCATATCAGCATTTTAGACCTTTATAACATGTATGATCTGATAGGTATTATCCTTCTTTATGTCCAGATTGAGATATTGAGTTGTTTTTTCATTTGAGTCAAATCTGTGCAGACACCTCCGATAAGTATGCAAAGTGTAAGTATTTTATTCTTGTTTTTTAGGCACACTGATAAAAGAACTATAATAAGTTTAAGAAGGAATATGATTTTTTCCTTTGTTTGGCTAATATGAAAAAAAGTTGTAAGTATGTCTTTCTGTTTTCAGGTTAAACAGGTTTATGGCTAAAAGTAACTTAGGAGAAGCTCTCTGATAGGGACCTGCTGTGATGGAGTTCAAAGTTCTTATTGAAGATATCTAAGTTATCTTTTGATCTGCCTCTATTCAGCTTTTGTATTGTAATTGAATTTTTTCCAAACTGTAGATGGAAGACATGGAGAATTTTTGTTCATGGCACTATTTCATGTTGTATTTGTCATAACATTCTTGTAATGTAGCTAGGTTGTAGTTAGGTTTCTCAGGGCTATAACTGGAGGTTTTCTTCCCCTGGTTCTTTCCTGCCGGTATGCCCCTTCCGAACTAGGTTTTTGTAAAACTTTTTATTATATTTAAAATAAAATGTTCACTGGCTTTGCCACTTTTTCTTAAAAAAAAAACAAATGTAAGAAATAATCTAACTGCCTCTATTCTTGCCACCAGAGCAAAATTTTCTTCAAAATCAATTCCCTCCACTTCAGAATATCCTTTGCATAATAGCCTCACTTTGTTTCTTACAACTTCACCATCTTCATTTAGTTTATTCCGGAAGACCCATTTAGTTCCAATCACATTTTTGTCTTTAGGTCTAGGAACAAGATCCCAAGTGTGATTCTTTTCAATTTGCATTAATTCTTCTTCCATGGCTTTTACCTAATTTTCATCATTCAAAGCTTCACTTACTGAATTTGGTTCAATCTTTGAAATCAAACAAATTTCCTCTTGATCTTTAGCAATTCCTTTTCTAGTTCAAACACCTTTATATCTATCTCCTATGATATGATCTTCAGAATGATTCAGTCTTACATACCTAGGAGTTTTGGGATTT
The DNA here is from genome assembly GCA_027924645.1 of Cunninghamia lanceolata. Lineage (NCBI taxonomy): Eukaryota > Viridiplantae > Streptophyta > Pinopsida > Cupressales > Cupressaceae > Cunninghamia > Cunninghamia lanceolata. Next base: position 1,273,886 of record BSBN01000992.1, read on the forward strand.
ATTTGAACCTCTATTTCTTGAGCTTGTTCTTCAACATTTGCACTATCCTCTTGAGTCACTGGATTTTCTGGATCAATCTAAATTTGAGTCTGGGTTTGAACTTGTCTTCCTTGACTTTGACTTTCATCTTGATCATCTGATTCATATCCGCAAGACTTGGAATGTCCTTCTTTGCTCTCATCAACTCTAACATTTGCACTTTCAACAATATTTTTCAATCTTTTGTTAAAGCACCAGTATGCCTTGCTTTGAGTAGAGTAACCCAGAAATATCCCTTCATCACTTCTTGCTTCAAACTTGCCTAGATCCTCATCTCTTTTGATATAGCACTTACTACCAAAAACTCTGGAGTATCTCACAGTAGGAGGATGAACAAACCATAGTTCATAAGGGGTCTTACCAGAATTGCCTTTGATCTACACTCGGTTGAGAGTGTAGACAATAGTACTCACAACTTCTCTCCAATAGACTTATGGAACATTTTCTTCCATCATCATGGTCTTGGCAGCTTCTTGAATGGTCTGGTTCTTTCTTTGCACAACTCCATTCTGCTGAGGAGTCCTAGAAGCAGATAACTATCTTTTTATTCCATGCTTTTCACATAATGTATCAAACTCACCGAAGGTAAACTCTCCACCTCTGTCAGATCTCAAACACTTTATTTTCTCACCAATCTCATTTTCCACCATAACCTTGAACACCTTAAACTTTTCAAGAACTTCTGATTTTTCTTTTAAGAAGGTTACCCACATCATCTAGGAGTAATCATCAATCAACAACATAAAATATATGTTTCCTTGCACACTCCTAATTCTAGCACGACCACATAGATCAGTATGCACAAGTTCCAATCGTCCATTTGAAAATTGTTCTTTGCTCTTGAATGAAATTTTGTTCTATTTACCTAATTGACATTCTCTACACATGCTATCAACAGGTTTCACAAGTTTTGGAAGATCTCTCACAGCTTGAGTAGAACTTATCTTGACAATGTTATCAAAATTTACATGACACATTCTCCTATGCCATAACAAACTCTGATCAATCTGAGTAATCAAACAACTTTTTCTAGAACTACTTAAATGAAAGATGTTACCTCTAGTCTGAGTACCAGATACAATTTCAGTTTCAGAGCTTTCCAAGATTCTACATTTTCCATCTTTGAATCAGAGATCATAACCTTTGTCAACCAACTATCCAACACTAAGAAGGTTATGCTTCAATCCTTCCACATACATAACATCATTAGTGTTATTCTTACCATCAAAGGAGATGGATCCTCTACCACTGATTCTACCAGTTGAGTTGTCTCCAAATTTCACAATTCCACTTTCATATTTTTCAAAATTACAAACTTTCTTTTATCACCAATCATATGATGAGAACATCCACTATCAATTACCCATTTATCTTTTTCTACAACCTAAGTAGCCAAGGCAGTTTGCACATTTGCATAGCTAGCATAATCAAAAGGCACCGAATCTTCTTCTTTGATAGCAATGAACACCCAGTCACTTTTAGTGGAACCTCTGTGATCAGACTCATCATCTATGACTCCTTCTTCACCAGCTTCTTGGACATAGTAGCATTTCTTCTGAACTCTAGGTCTGTTAGGGTTTGTCTTTGAACCCCTTTCTGGACACGTTGAGGCAAAATGACCAATCTTATTACAAGAAAATCATTTGAATGGCAACTTTCCTTCATACTTACCAGATCCTCTTGGCAATCTTTTGGAAAAAAGGGCTTCAAGTTCATCGAACTCAATTTCATCATCTTGAAGATCCTTCCTTGTCTTCTCAAACCTATTTGATCTTCTTGAAGAGCTTTCACCCAGATCATATCTTTGTTTTCCATGAATACTAGCTTTAAATGCAAATTTAGACTTAGGAAGAGAATCAACAAACTCACTAATTTCAAATGCTGAAAGTTTACCAACCAACTGATTCCTTGTAACAGTTGTCACAATTCTGGTTTCTTTAATGGTAGAAACTTTATCTTTGTAGGCCAGAAGTAAGGATCTGAGCACTTTGGAAATAATTTCTGATTCTTCCAATTTTCCACCAGCACACCTTATACCTCTCACAAGTTCATTCACTTTTAGCATGTAGGAGGTAATATTTTCATCTTCACTCATCCTTAAGCTTTCATATCTACCCTTCATGCTTTGTAGCTTGTCACATTTGACATGTTCATCACCTTCATGTAGGGTTTCCAACTTTTCCCAGATTTCATGCATGGTTTTCAATTCCAGTACATTTGTCATTTCTATATTAGACAGGGCATTCAACAAGGATTCTTCAGCTTGAATGTTGTTCTCAACATCTTTGATTTCATTTGGAGTTGTAGGACTCTTTTCTAGAATCTTATACTCATTCTTAGTTATTGACCAGTAGGCATCACCCATACATTGCAAATGAAACTACATGCACATTTTCCACAGAGTGTAATTTGTTCCATCAAATCTCATACTATCTTTCTTGTAAGTTGACATTTTGGATCTCCTCAAGTGGTTAAGCTTCTTTTAGAGGAACTTGGCTCTGATACCAATTGTTGGAATTAGGACAGACAACTGAGAGGGGGGGTGAATCAGTTGTCCCACAAAATTAACCTTTTCTTCTTTTTAATCTTCTTTCACAACTTACAAACAGATTAATAATGTAAACATTAAAGCATGAAACGATAACACATGAGCAGAAACAAAATTAACACAATTGACACCAAAATTTTTAATGTGGAAATCCAGTTAAGGGAAAAACATGGTGGGGATTAACCCACAAGATTCATACCCTTTTAAAAGTACTTAAAAAATGGGAAGGCACTTGACTTCGGGCACACTGCCCAGACTCACTGCTCAAAGGAGGATCACTGCCTACAAAAATTTATGTTTAATATAGAAGGAATTAACTGAGAAATAGCATCTTCTTCATGCCTGGTTTAGTTTCATTGAATGCTCACAAAACTTCTGCTCTTCTCCCAAATGCTTCTTTACTATCACTTCATCTTTTACTATTCTTGTTCCTCTACTCCTCCTCTTCTCTGCTCTGCCTCTAATCCTTTCATGGGATTTGATTATTTTGCACAAGGATAATTTTCCATGACTCAACTACACCCCTTTATATGCTTCATCTACCTTGGAGTAAACATCAAGGTTTGCACTACAAGCATCTGACTTAATCCGAATCACTAGGCTATTGGCCAAACATAACTGGGACACAAATATTCCTTGTTCAATATGCCACACTCCATAGAATTACTCTTAGATCATCCACAACATGCTTGAATCATTTGGTCAACCAAGAGTGGGAAGAATAGTAACACCAAGGAAGAAATCTTCAACAACGCGCTCAATATTCAATGTAGACCTTCAATACAATAAGCACATGATCTAGAGAACTCCACAAGCATATTAAATTTAACAAAGACATCCGCACTCCTCCAAATCATCAGAATCACTTGCATCTTCTTCTAGAACCTCAAGAACACTGTCTGCCATGACTGTCACAATAGAAAGATTTCTTGTGGACTTCCAAACCACAAACCACTTGAGTTGATGATACACACAGACTTCCTAAACATGCCTCTAGAACCGTAGATCATAATATTTCAATGCAGATCAATCCAAACCAATTTACTGTCACTCTGTCTCTTCTAAACACAACAAAACCTAGTTCTACTCATATGGCCATAGCTTCTTCAAATCTTCATGCAGACCTCCCAAAACTTAACTCGAGCTACTCCAGACAATCCTCTATACAACCATATGGTCCACGTACATTGATCTTCATTAATTTTCTCAATATCCTCAGCATTCTAGTCTTCTAAACAGGCAACAAAATAGGATATAGTTGATAGTAATGGCAACAGTTGACACTAATGGAAATAGGGATATGTTGACATCAATGAAAACACTGATTAGGCACATATTCACAACAAGATGTTCCCCCCAAAAGAGAAGAAGGCCCCCACAAATAGAGACAACACCCCACAGAATAAAGAGAGAAAAGAGAAGGATGAAGGAGCTCCCCTAAAATGAAGCAACTCTAACAATGGTTGATGCTCGAAACTAGATGTAGAAGATGGTCCATGATCGTCGAACAATGTTCTCCCCTTGGGAAGAAATAAAACCAAAGGTGTCTATAGAATGTCTTCCCATTCCTAAAAGGAATATGAGGGAAGAAAGTTGAATATGTATGAAATCTCTAAAAACTGCTCATATGTGTCCATGTTGATGCCGAAAGAAGCCACAACCAAATTAGGGGTCTTAGGCCTAACTGATGAAAGTGGAAAAGCAGAACCAAGTGGAAACTAAAATAGAATAGGGTCTAAAGATGAATAGATCTCCTCAAAAGACAAAGATGCCTCATCCAAATGTTTCTCAAGAAAATCTAAGCCAATGCCAAACTATGACAAACACTGATATGATGGATCAGGTACCATAGTAGAAGTAGATGTAGGTGAAGAAAGAAAAGGAGGGTCTGAATCTACCCTCAAAACATCTAAATAAGAATCAACTCCATTAAAGAGAAGATGAATGCAATCAATAATGTGTTGGGTCTAAAAAACGTAGGTTTTTAGACCACAAGAGGGTGCCAGTCCCTTGATACGTTTTGGCCAACTGAATAGGGTTTATATAATTGAAAACCCCCTACTCTTTAGGCTCTGCCAGGCCTAGACAGGTGTACCTGAATGATAAAGTAGATTTGAAAGGTTAATGGACTTTGATTTGGGCAATCTACTCACTATGGCACACATATGTGAGGTAGATGTAGAACTTACTAACTAGTTACTAATAAGAATGCTTGAAGTGTCAAGAGTGTAAATTGGATTTGGATAAAATGTTCTAAAGTTGATCAGTGCCTAATCTATTAGGTGGATGAAGTCAAATGGATGGATGATGATTATGGAGATAGATGTGTAGGATAGGTGGATCTATTTTGTAGCTTAACTCTAACTTGTTGGGCACTTGAAATGTTTGCACTTTGTACAAACATGTAGGTCTATAAGTTATTGTACTATTCTTTAATAATCCTAGTGATATTCCCCTAAATTACTGTGATTTCATGAAAGGACTTTTAATTCTTAGCTTGAGGGAAACCAATCATAATAATTATTTTAAAAGGATTTTAATCCTTGGCAGGAACCAGTCAAAATAGATTATCTAAAAGGGTATTTAATTCACTTCAACCAAAAACCAATCAAGATAACCACACACCAACAACAATGTGTTGTGACAAATTATATAAATTTGAATAACTTAAGAAAACCATTTTGGAGACAACACATCAACATATAAACATGAAAATCAACACAACAGTTGAACACTGAACATAGATCACCATTCAAGAACAGTTTGCTTCATTATATTGCTTCAAAATATATATAATAATTGCATAAGTTTCTGAAGTATGGGAATGGATGGGCGAAATGGGTGCAATCTATCTCCTTACTAATGCCTCACCTAAAATATGAAATGATGATGATTCTTTTCTTATTCCTAGACTTCTCTGACTTATATAGCAATATCTTGTAGAGGGTGTGCCTCTTTGTAAGTGTCTTTTGAAACTTTAACAACAATATACAAGATATTAACATTAATCTCATTAAGCTCTAATAAGCCATAGATGAACTTGGGTAACATGATCTAAGTACCCTCGACTCAAGTATGTATCAACATCTCCACATCATTCCTCGCCACAATCTCCATAGAAATCATCTTTTCTAAGTGATCACAAGTCATTCCTAATGCTAGATCTTCATCCTTAGCTACCTCCAAAGCTCCCAGTAATATTGGTTGGCATTCTTTTGTCCACTCATTTTGACTCTTTAGATCTTTATTGTCACTGAATAATGCAGGTACACCTTCCTTTGAAGCATCGATAAATACTTTGGCATCTACATGAAGTTCTTCATAATAATCTTTATGTTTCTTGATCAGATCTTCTACAGTGTTAATGGCCCCGGTATCAGAAGTGTTCTTGTTTTGTATTTCTTGAAGCTTTTCATGGAGCCTGTCATTTATCCTTTTATGTTCTTGGATAGCAGTGTGATTCTTAGAATGAGTAACCCAGAACTTGTCCATCCAAATCATCATATTGGTGTATCTCTTTCTGAATACTTTGGAAAGTGCACCAAACCTAGCTTGGATTATTTGAGAGTTAATCTATGATATCTCACTCTTGTACATTATTTGGGAACTTTCTCCTTGAGTCAACATTTTGGTGGGTTCTTTGAAGGCATCCTTAACTATATCTTTCAGAAAATAATTTTCCTTACGCATCGTTTCACTATTCAATTTGTACACGTCCCTTTCCTTGATAAACATCTAGATTTGTGCCTTATTTAGTTTGGCTACATTAATGCCAATATGTGTTGTGACCATGAGATCAATTTCACCCACTTTTAATGTCATCACATGATCGAATGCTTTTTCTGTATCAATAATTGCAAACTTCTTATGTGGGGGGTATATGGCCCAGATCATGAGAGAATTCTCATCACGATTATATATTGACCCAGTGTATACCTCTATTACCCCCTCTGGACTAAGCTTGTGTGCATGGCATCATTATTTTGTAAAAAACTATAAAAAATTAAAGTAGAACTTAAATCCAAACCAGGAAAATCATTACACTACTCTCTAAAAATTTTCTTCCCCTCTCTGGAGTCATGTTCTTCATTTCATTTTCTACATCCATTTTCAATGTGTTCAACAATTGCCTTGCATTGCTTGGTCTGATATCTGTAACTGATTCTCTTATTGCTTTTCCTTTGTGTTTATACAAGAAAGATTTAAATTCAAAAGACTGAATGAAATGATCATCTGAAACAAAAGATTTATAAGCCAATTGCCTAGCATCTGTATCAAATGATTCCCCAACTTCTTGTTCTCTAGTTGGAGGTTGATATTCCTCAATCCTTAGTTTGGGGATTTTATTAGGTTGGCCTTGGGGTTTACTTTCATCAGAGAATCCTTCACTATCAGAGGATAAAACCTCTACTTCTTGTATCTCCCTTGTTTTCTGTTCAACTTCTCGATTATACTCATCAATTACTAAGTCAGCCTCTATTTCTTCCAGGTTCCTGATGATATCATCGTAAGGATATGGTATATGAACATACCCACTTAAATTCTATTTCTTTCTTACAAAGTCAATAAAACCTTAAGGATCAAATCCTTTCCTTGCTGTTGCTCTATTCATATTGAAGTGTGACAATTTATCCAAAATAAGATCATATCCTTCTTTCGAAACTATAGTAAAATCCCCAAAACACAATGTGTTGGGCATGAATGACTCTTTGTCATAAGCACTTAGATTTAAAAAATTAGAATAATCTAGTTGCCTAACAATCTCCAGATATGCAATTCTATCTGGCATAATCTTGGGCAATAGAAAAGGTGTATCTTCAAAACCATAAACTCTGATCATAGTGGAATCAAGGAAGCAGTACCAATCACCCCAATTATGATTTACAGTTGGTGGTCCATCAAAATCTTTGGGCCTTAAAAATCTTTTGAGCTCATTAGATAATGAATAATCACAAGGATGACCATAAAATCTGTACAATATTTTAACAAAGTATTCTTCAAAATGCACATAATTAGAATTTACAAATCTACTATCCCAAATGAAGGTCCACAATTGTATTGGTAGTGTCTAACCATCTTTATCCAATTGTGTAATTCTCAATAATTCTAGCCACATTCCTATCTCTTGTCCATAGTACAGTATCATGTGCGTAAGAGACGAATAATGTTTGAATCACATTGTGGGAGAACCATTCTTTATAGCCATCAACCCTGAGTCAATCCCTCTAGAAATGTGTGAAGCATAATCAAAAGCTTTTGCATTGTAACAATGTATGTCTGCAATAATTACCATTGGCCCAATAGACATAAATTCAGGGACCTCTCTTCCCATTACTTAACCCACTGAATAGTAGGTGTATTTCAAATAGGGCTCGAATAAATCAACATGGAAGGGGGGTCCATTATCATCCTCAAGTGGTACTAAGTTTCCATTTTCTCTAGGCCTGTGTAATGGAAATCTCCAACCTTTGTAGGTGGTGTCTATTCTCCTATAGTCCTTTTCTAAATCCTCATGGACAATAGGTTCATCACATGTGTCATTTAGGTCAAAAACTTCACATAGTGCATTTTTAGATATACGTATCAAAGGTTCTCCTTGCAGGTTGCAAATGGCTTTAAGGTTTAGGTTATAATGATTGGCCATAAGTTTTATAAGATCAAGATTTACGAAGACATCAGTAACAACTAGCTTCCCCAAATTGAAATTCCAAGGGTTACAAACAGGTTCAAATCTATTTCTTTGAGAGTAATGAAACATGAACAATTCATATCCCCTAATGGGGGTCCACACATTTCCTATATGTTTGTATTTGTCTTCTAATCTCTCCACATCTGCCCTCAATTGTGGAGTCCTCCTAGCTTTTGGCCCCAAACTAGGCAATTGATCGATAAGGTCTTGATTCAATTTTTCATTCTTGTGCTTTGACTTCCCACCCTGTTTCAATTTTTTGCTTTTTTCTTTTGGTTTGACTGGTTTCACCTTGTTGTTTCTTATTTTTTGTTTTCACAGGAACTTCCATTCTATATCTCTACCAGATAATAGAATTGAATTATAATTTATCAGTAGTAGGGAAATCTCGTATGCTTACTTGTATGTTTCAGGTGCACTAAATTCCTTGACTTTCGTCTAATACCCCATTTTCTTTGCTGCAACTCTTGAACATTCCTTTTGGTTCAATCCTTTTTTGATCAGAGATGTTCATATAAGGTTTGTTCATGCAGCCATTAATGTCTACCACTAGAAATGAATGCAGTGGGTTTTTCAAATTTTAAAGTGTCAGAGTGATACAATGCTTTTGTATCGGTGAAACCCTTCTAGTCTCAGGCCGATCTATGTGTTTCATTTGGTACCATCTTTTGTTTATACATTCTTAATTGATCGCCAAGACCAACTGAATGTCTTTATGATATGAAGTGTCCTTTTAGTTCTCTTATTTAATCGGGAAGATATCTTAACTTTTCTTACTGATATGACTGCCCTTTTTCAATTCAGTGTTTCAGGGAGAACACCATGAAGTCTACCCGATATCAAGGTGATTTGGACTATTAGAAATCCGTTTAGACGTCGCCCAATATCCTATTGACAAATGATAGTCATGTATATCATCATCGGGCTGACATGTACCATTGCTAAGAAAATAGGATGCCATCCCGATGTACCTAGTCTCCCTGATATATTTCTTCTATAGCTTTTGTTCATTGGGATACATCAGTGGGACTTTCCTCAAAAACCTTTTAGTTCTTTCTCATTGGAGTGACTTATATAGTCGGCAAGATATGTAAAACCCACTCCGATCATACATGTGACTCTGACACAACTATTGTCTTGGCTTATCGATGAGAGTATATATGTTTCTTGCTGAAAATATATCCATCGGTATGACGCCCAAATTTGGTATGACTTAAAAATTTTATTCTGACTTTCTTTCTTTTGCCGATGAGTTTTTCATTGGTGAAATATTATGTAGTGTCTTCCCGATTATACGCACTTGTTATCTTTTGAAACTTTTGATCATTGTAACTTTATTTATGTCTTCCTAATATGCATAAAATTTTCAATGGAGAATTATAGCTCATTAATCAAAAAGATATGCACATGATCTTCCTAATAAAGATCAATTGCTCTTTAAAGTTCTTTCTCAACTATGATCAGGGAGATGCTTAGATGTCAAAGGCCATATTCATGGAATCATCAGTTATCATAGGTTATAAAATGGATCTTGTCACACAAATTTTGACAATTTGTATTGATCATAAAATGAAAATGTAGAAAATTTCTATGGTATGTGGAGGATAAGTGGGTGGTGGCTATGTGAGTTTTTTCTAGTCCTAATAGCGGCTTTGATTGGGGATGTATACCCCTTGTGGGTATAGCAAGAATCTAGGTCTTTGGGGAAGCATACCAAAGGTTTTATTTATCTACTATGGAAGTTGAAGTGAAGTTAGGAATGGATAAGAAATGGAAGTGGAGTGAAATCCTATACTACTGTGCATGGAAAATTTGTTTTAAGGGGTTTGTCAAGAATTGTCCATGCACTGGCAATTCTTGTTCCTCTTTATGATTTTTAAGAAAAGAAGTTTTTAAGAATTGTCCATGTACTAGCAATTCTTGTTCTTCTCCTATCATGTTCTAGAGGTAATATGAATCTTTACCAGCCTTTCCAACAATCACAAATGGTCCTACCCATAGAGCTTCAAATTTTCCATGCTTCCCTTTGTCTTGACTCCTAGCATTCCACATGAGAACTATGTCATCTATTTCAAATTTTCTATTTTTAGCTCTTTTGTCATATAGGTATTTCATTTGTAATTGCTTCTTTGTATTGTGTTGCTGAGCTTGGTCCCTGACCTCATCAAGCTCCACTAATGCTTCCATCCTCTCCTTCATAGGTTCAGGAACGTCCAAATCTTCTTACAAGATGAACTTACATACTAGAAATAAATTATGCAAAGGGAGCCTAGCTTGAGTCCCATACACAAGTTCAAAAGGTGATTTTCCAATGGCTTTCTTCATAGTGATTCTATTTGCCAATAAGGCTAGTTTCAACTTGGAATCCCAAGCCCTTTTGTTATTATCCAACATCCTTTTTATGATCTTTAGGATGCTTTTATTACTAGATTTAGCCTACTCGTTTGCCTGTGGATGATATGGTGAAGAATATGAAATTACTATACCATAGGATTGGCAAAATCCCTTAAATTCATCTAACCTAAAGCACATTCCATTATCAGTTATAATTCTTGCTAGCACCCCTAATCTTGTGATGATATTTTCCAATAAAAACTTTGTCACAACCTTACAAGTTGCTTGTTTGGTAGGTATAGATTCTACCCATTTTGTGAAGTAGTCTGTGGCTACTAATATCCACCTGTGTCCCCCACTAGATTTTTCGGCACTCGCTCCTATGAAATAAATCCTCCACTGGTGGAATGGAGCCTCAACTTGCAAAGGTATTAAAGGCAATGCCCCTTGATACTTCAATTTTCTAGAAAACTTCTGACATGCTTCACATTTCCTAGTGTAATCATAGGCATCATTGAAAACTCTAGGCCAATAGTAACCTGCTCTTAACACCTTATGTGCAGTAGTCTTCATTGAGAAATGCCCTCCACACACTCCTTAATCATTTCTTTCAAAACATGCCTTGCTTAGTTTTTATCTAAGCACAACAAAAGAACACCATCCCTATTTTTATAATAGAGGTCTCCTTTCATGAATACATATTTTGAAGCCTGTAGTTTAAGAGTCCTCTTTTTGTTATCATCAAATCCTTCGAGACATTTCATATGTTTAAGATAATACATGATATCAGTGTACCACAATATGTGCTTAATACTAGTAATCATGTTATCTTGATTATTTAGATTGCACACCTGGGCGGCTTCAATATTTGTTTCAGCCATCAATTTAGCAAGACCTTGTCCTCTTACTAACTTAGTGATTTGGATTTCTATGTTAAACTCCTGAATTATATTAATCCATATACATCTCCTCCTAGTTACATCAGTTTGTACAAACACATCTTTCACTGCAGCGTTAGGCATATATGCTATTACTTTTGCTCCCACAAGATATGATCTAAATGTTTTGACAGCTTTTACCAATGCATATGCCTATTTTTCTACAATGTCATATTTTAATTCTACATTTTGGAGGGATTTGCTAAAGAACAAAATAGGTTGTTCATACCCCTCATCATTTTTTTTGTAGCATTACTACTGCAATTGTGTGATAAGATGCAAATGAAAAGATCAGGAATGGTTTACTAAAATTAGGGGATTTTAAGATCGGGGCTTCTTTAGTTGCTCTTTTGATGGATATGAATGCATCTATGGCCTTAGCTGTCTAGTCAATCTTTGCACCCTTCTTTAACATTTTTGATATTGGATTCACTATCTCAGCAAAGTTTGATATAAACCTCCTCACAAAATTAATTTTCTTAAAGAAGGACTGAATGGCTTTAACTATCTTAGGAGTAGGAATATTGTTTATGGCTTCCACCCTTTCTAGATTAATCCTAACTCCATCCTTGGAGACTATATGTCCTAGTAACTTTCCCTCTGTTACTGCAAAATGACACTTTTTAGGATTCAAGGAAATGCAATATTCCAATGCTCTGACAAATATTTTTTCAAGGTGTGCAACATGATCTTCCATTTTCTTGGAATATGTGAGATCGTCCTGATACACCACAATTATTACATTAATTAGATCAGCAAAGGCAACATGCATGGCTCTCTGGAAAGTTGGACCAGCATTTGTAAGTCCAAATGGCATCCTGACATATACATATGTTCCCCATGGTGTGGTGAAAGCTATTTTGTATTGTTCTGATTCCTTAACTTCACTTGGTTATAGCCTAAAAATCAATCCATCATGAATAATAGTTTGCACCCTACGACCCTCTGCAACAAAGCCTCGATGTTTGGGAGTGGGTAGTTATCCTTAAGAGAGGATACATTCAAATTTTAGAAGTCTACACAGAGCCTTATGTCTCCATTTTTCTTTCTGACAGGTACTAAATTAGAAACCCAAGATGAATGTATGATAAGCTTGATGATACCCCCTTCCCTAAGCTTCATAAGTTCTTCATGCATTTTAGGTTTTAAGGTAGGATTTATGGGTCTTTGTTTTTGTCTGAAAAGCTTGGCATCAGGCTTGAGTGGGATTTCATGTTGGAACAAATCTTCTTGTATGCCTTGAGATCATCATAAGACCAAGCAAAGACATGCTTATACTTCCTTAATAACACAATCAACATCTTTCTGATTGTTCGGCTTATCCTTTTTCCAATGTATACCCTTTTTGGTGCCAATTCAGTGCCCAAGTCAATTTCGTCAACATCTTCCCTTTTTATTGGTGTTTGTTTGATAAGGGCTCAATCATTTCCATCAAACACCCTCTCTAATGCCACAAGTCCCTTAGGAATCTTATTAGTCTTGAGCTGCACAACTTCCTTGCCAAATAAAGTTTTCTTACCATCCACTTCCTCAACAAATGCATTAAAATCAATTTCTTGAGCCTTATACTGATCTACACAGTGTATGAATTTTATCAAGTCACTGTCATCTTCAAATACTTGCCAATTATATATATTGTCAGGGATGGCAGGTCTAGCTTTAAATTCAACTTCAGTAATGCCTGCTAATGTGATATCATCCTTTTTCAGGGCTATGCTATGTTTTCCAAGAAGCCTGCCATTATATTCTTGGATCTGTCCACCCAATTTATAGAAAATGCATCAAATAACTCAATATCATCCAAACAACATTTCTGTATTGTTTCAATCTATTATCTTTAGATGAATACTTCCCCCTAATTTGAGAGACGATTAGTTCTAAATCCCCATACACAATGAGGGATTTTATTTTATGTTTTATAGCAATGTTTAACCCTATGAGCAATGCCTCATATTCTTCTATGTTGTTGGTGCATTCAAATGTTAGCAGAAATGCATATTTGAAAGTCCTACTAGTTAGTGAAATAAACAATATCCCTGCTCCATTACTATCCTTACTACATGCACCATCAAAGTACATCTTCCATACACCACACTCATCAAGCTAGGCTTCTTGATGTATAGGGTTAGTGTTTTCTAGCTATGGTCGACTATTTTTAATTTAAAATGTACCAAGGTCTATATCACAGAAGAAATTTATTTGATTTTGGTCAATGCATTCTATGATATTCTCATACCTTGGCTCTCTGCAAATCTTAACTTCCTTTCCTCCTACTGGTATGGTGGCATAAGATAGATCTAATTGGACATTTCCTCTAATTGTTGCAGTCCATTTTCTAGACAATAGCATCACATAATATGGTGGGATGTCCACTACAGTGATGTCAATCTTATATACTGCCTCAAGATAAGCAGCTAGCCTTATCTCCACATCCCACATAATGCCTACAACTGGGATGGATCTTTTGTCCATTTCATAACATTTGCCATATGTTGTGTCAACCCACATACCTAACTCCTTCATGACCGCCATTGGCATGATGTTCATAGCTGCCCCTGAATCAATCATGCAATTCCTCACTAGTTTGTTTTTTATCAGCAGAGTGGTGTAAAAAGGATCTTCTTGAGATGGATTCTTTGTTAATGTGTCACCCAGATATACTTCAAGAGTTCTAGTATCCTCTTGTTGAACATTATTTATTTTGATTTCAGGTTTTTCTTGCTTCTTTTTTGATATGTCTGAAATCATCTTGACCATCATATTTCTGTATTGATCTATCTTCATCATTTCAAGGAGTGGTACTGATATCTTTACTTGGGATACTGCTTGGGCTATGTCAAATGAGGGGTTCATTGTTTGATCAGTCTTTTCTATTTTGATATGCCCCTTTTCTTCAGCTGGTATTTTATCCTTTGTCTTACCCTATTTAGTCTTTGCTGGCTCTTTGGGTGCATATTTCACATTGTCTTTATTATGATCTTGATCTTTCACAAATACACTCCTAGGTGTTCCTTGGTCTACATTAACTATTTAGTTTCTCAAATTATAGTTACTTTTTTCCTGTGTCACTGCAGCCATTTTAAGATCCCTCCATTCTTTGTCATTTGGTCTTCTCCATTGGTTATGTGGTGGCATATCATGATTATAATTAGTTTCCTCATAATTATCCTCCTGGTCTGAAAATACCTCCTATCTTCCCATATTAATGTTATATCTTTGGTTTCCCACATCGTAATCATATCCATCCTCTTTTATGGATGATTATTCTTCATTAATTTGATGAGGCCTGATTGCTAGCATATTTATGGTATGATTATCTCTTTCCTGACCATAAAATGTTTCCTCTTCCTATATTGATAGTGTGGCCACACAATAGTCAGGTGAATGGGGCAGATTACATGCTAGGCACCATGGATTATTTTCTACTACATGTGTTCCATTTCTTTTTCAGGGGTTAGGAGTATCTTTCCACTAATTCTATTTTCTGCTATTTTCCAAAGGACTTCGATCTTTCCAATTAGTGTTATAAGGCATGTCATGTAACCTTGGCCTATCATTTCTATAATAATTATTCTATTTTGCTTGATTATTGTTTGGATTTGATGCAATCTTTGGATTTTCTCTTTTCCCAATCTTCCCAACTGCTCTCCTATTATTTTCAATAGTAATGGCTACCTTCTGAGCTTCTGCCAATGTCATAGGAGCTTTGTTTCTGAGCTCATATCTAGTCTTAGGATCAAAAGCATTTAAGTACAAAACCAAGGCCATACGATCTTGAGGCTTCAATTCTAATGGGACTTTATGATATATTTTTGAAAACCTCTAGTTGAAATCAACCATGGATTCATTATAATTCTTATGAATGCTTGTCAATTCATGAACAACAAAATTTGGATCAAATTGGCTCCCATATTATTCTTTAAATTGATCCTTGAAATCTTCATAAGAACAAATTGATGCATCAGGTAGATTTTTGCACCAGTCTTTGGCATCTTCAACAAGGGACAACATGAATAACTTTAACTGTTTCAAAATTTCTAATGTGTTCTTTTGCAGAGATGACATTATTTCCAACAAAATTTGGGAGAGCACTCCTTATATCATTATCAATAGGATCAGGGCATACTTGATATCTAGACAAGTCCAGCTATCTATATCTATTGATGTTAAGGGTCCCTTGTAGTCATTGATTTGGTTGGTACTGATTACGAGGAGGTTGGTTTGGTTGATATTGGTTATGAGGAGGTTTCTCTTGTGCATTTAGATGTGGTTTCACATTCTGATGTTGAGCTATAACATATCATTGGCCAAGGGGTGGGTATGGATTAACTATATGTTGAGAAGTGTTATGGGTGATGGGTGGTGTTGTCATATTTTACCTAGCCCCAAAATATTCCTGTCCCCCTCTTTTTATCAAAGAAATCCGACCAGAGAAAGCCTAAATAGAAAGAGGAAAGCTTAAATTCTTCAAAAACCCATTCTCTACCTTGCCAAATTTCCCCAAATCTCACTTGGAGAATCCTTGCCAAAAACCCAAAAATCTTTTGTCTTCAAGTGCCTTCCATTGCAAATAATTCTTAGTTTTATACTTAGTCATGTTTGTATGCATCTTTGTATGTATTGTTGTATGTATATCTGTTGTATCACATATACAATCACACATACAATTGTATATGCAAAGGAAGATACAATCGAACATACAATTGTATATACAAAGGAGGATAGAAAGGATTTTCGGTGAGACAGGCCTTATCAGCAGCTTAGTTTGAGGTCTCCCCAACAGTCTGATGTAAAAGCATATACAAAGTCACATGCAAAGGTCAGATGCAATGTTTGTATGTACAAGCGATGGGACCTTGCAAAGGAATACTCAAGCAACTGCCAGGGAACAGCCTCATTTGCAGGCTAATATTGCTACTGCAAAGTCACATCAGAAGGTAAACGTCACTTCACTTTTTAATATCATTGAAGATATGAAGAAAATGAATGTGATAATATCTATGTGGGATTCCTTTGCCATCCTAGGTCAAAAGGGCATGTTACAATCTACCTTGTCTGATTTAAAAGTGTCGAATGTTGCAATTGTCGACCCGGCTGGTGTTGTTCTTACCAATTCATCCTAGGACAATAGTAAACAACCAAATAAGAGTGCTAAACCACTTCCATTTTTTGTGTCATTAATAATAGGAGACAAGTTAGTACATAACTGCATGGTGGATAGTGGTACAAGTAGTTCTGTAATGCCAAAATAGATTGCAGACCAATTAGGATTGAAATACCAGCCCTTTGAGAAGGGTGTTGATAACTAAGAGGGGGGTGAATTAGTTATCTTAATTTATTCAACTTTTTGTTCTTCTTTAATAATTAGTGCAGCATCAAAGCAAACAAGCATGTAAGTAGAAACAAAGTCAATACACATAACACAATGATTTTGACATGGAAAACCCTGTTAAGGGAAAAACCACGGGGTGACTAACCCAAGAATGTATTCCCTGTTAGAAGAATAGAAGTACAAAATGGCACTTGCCAATTAGGACTCACTGCCTGAGCACATTGCTCACAAGAGGCTCACTGCCTACAAGTTATAAAGAGAGTAACAAGATACTTGAACTGATGAGAAGCATCCACATATGTTGGAGTTCAGTTCTGGTTAGGCTCAGTATACTAATCTACTATACTTCATCCTTTCTCTTCTTTATAGCTGTTGTCCTTTCACATACCGGACCTGCCTTATTGCTTCCACACTGATCTTATGCTTTTCTTTGCACTTCACAATTACATGACACACCTTCTCATCAAAATCCATTTGGTATATATATCCACACAAAGGATTTCATCCTCTTTCTAGTCGACATCCGGAATAGTCAGTGTTTCCCAAACTCTAGTCTGTCAGTTGAATCCTTGCTTACCAAGTAATGCGGATCAAATAGATACTTATAAAAGTCATCTAACAAGTCAACCAATCATGAATGATACCTTAAGAATCTTGATCACCATCAACATCTCATCCGGAATAATGTCTGAAGCTCTGTCAATAAGTTCTTCCTCTGTCTGCTCTGCCAAACAGGACCTCAATACTTGAATGCTCATATCTCTTCACTCTTTCATCACCAGATGCTCAATTCCTAGAATCTATCAGTCAAGGTACTCCTCTTGACTTCCCTAAGTTCACACTTTCCAAAGATACTTCCTCTAAGAGATCTGGACTTGATTGTCAGACCTTGCCACATGATCTGTTCTTGCTTACCGGACCACAACATTCTTCAATCTGACTTCTGATATAGGCACACCATGTCTTGCGGATGTGTGGGATGAACTTTGTTTCCATAAATGACAAAAATCATGGAGCTACAATGTGTCTCTTGCCAACAATCTCCCCCTTTGGCATTGATGGCAACACTTAGTGAAAAATGACTAGGTGTTATACTATACTCCCCCTTGGTTGATGCTCTGTTCTAAAGTACACTTTACCGGAGCTCCATCTTAGCTGGATTCCACATTTTTCACTGTTCCTCACTTCCCCTTTGACATCAATGGCAAAGGGTAGGGTCCGCACACCAAAATTGCCCAAAAATTCAACTATACTTAGCCGCATAAGTATATAAACAGGTTATACTTACATATAATGTAGTATGTCTGCAAAAGTTGTCTTCAACTGGACAAATTTTGTTGCCCAACTCTGCTTCATTCTATCCAAAATTGAGATGTGACCACTCAACAAGAATGCAAAAGCTTCTGCCCTCTTGAGATCTATCAGATCACTGGTCTGGGCTGTGGCCTGAGCATTAGTTAGGGCTTCATGCATGGCCTCTAAATTAGGGACAATCATCCCTCTAAGTTCACCCATTCTACTTAATATGTTCTTCCTCTCCTTCTCAAGCTTCTTAATCTCATTCATGATTACAATAGTTTGACATTCCTGGCTTATTATGGATACAGTGAGAGGATCAAAATTCTGAGAGAGGTTTGATAGTTTATCCTCTTGTTCTTTCACTTTCTTCTCAATATCCTTTGTTACTTTAGTCCAAGATATACAAAATTTATATACTTCTCCTCCATCCTTAAGAGCATTTTCTAAGCTCTTCATCCCAATGTCCATATTTCTCCTATCATTGGTTATAAGCCCTTGTAACTCTGAGAATCTCTTATCCAAAAACTCTTTCCGGACTTTCTCTTTTGCTGCTTTCTCTAAAGAATCAAAATGTGTATTAATAGAATTTACAAGAGACTTTAGATTACCAGATGTGGATGCTGTAGGATCCTTTTGGAAGGATGGCATGATCTTTTCCAGTACACCGAATGCAGTTTCTATGAGTTCACAGTCTTCCATGTGAGACTTCAGCATTTTTTCTTTTGCCTTAGCTTGAGTGAAGGAAGCTAGTTTCATGGTTTGGACCGGAGAGAGGGAATCAAAATTGAATGGACCTTGAAGCAATTCCAGTTCATCAAATTCCATCATTTCTTTGGTCAAGAACTCTTTGACTGCTTCTATTGTGTCTCTTGCCGGAGACAGAATTTTCTCCTCTTCTACAGGCTTACCACTGTCATCTTCTTTCTCTTTTGCTTCTTGACTGATCTTCTCTTGTACTCTTTCTTTTTCTTTGAATCCCGAGTTTGTAGGGGAAACCAGAGGAGAGATGTTTGCTTGACCATGGATTTCCAGAGCAGAGGAATCTAAATCCTTATCTTTTTGTTCACCTATCTCCTTTACCTCTTCTACCACTGTCTCAGTAGATTCTTCCTTGTCGTCCATGGCAGAGGGCTCATCACTTATGTCCTCTATGATAGGAATGTTGAACCTTTTGAGGCATTCCAGAGGATTTCTTCAGTTTCTTTAGCTATTTTGTCAGTTTCTCCAAGCATAAGCTAATTCATTCTAGCTTTGTTCTAGAACTCATCCTTGCAATCTTTGAAAATCATATTCATTTGTTTCTACATGATTGAGGGATAGAGCTGAATAGCTATTTGTTCCCTGATCTCAAAGTCCTTGGCCTTGGCATTGTTCTTTCTGATTTCTAGTTCTTTCTCTAGGCTCTTTGGAATTAAAGATATAATCTCAATGAATGCTTTATTATAAATGTTAAGGCACCTGACTGTGGCTTCTTGCAGGATCTTCTGATCAGCCTCACTGTAGTCGTCATAAAATTTAGTCATTGGTTTCAAGTTCCCATCCACAGTGACTGATTTGACTACATTATCAATGGATAGAGTGGGCCTTTTAACAAACTCTTCTGCCATCTCTTCCTTGTATTCACTGGTAGAGGGTTCACCAAATACTTTCTTCTTTTTCCTCATTTTCCTTACCTCCTCATCTGATTCTATCTCTTCTTCATCCTTTTGGCTTGTGTAAGATCTTGTTTCCTTTTTCTTGGTTCTCTTCTCCCCTTTTCCAGATGATTTTGCTTCTGGTTTTGATGCCTTTGAGCTCTTTGCAGTGGTGGGTGTAGAGGTTTTAGAGGATCTAGTCTGGGAGGGGACTTCCACCGGAGTATCTTCTTTTTCTAATTTTTCTTTTTCTTTTTCTACCCTTTCTGTATTCTCTCTATTTGCATCAAGTGCTTCTTTTGAAATTCCATGCCTCTTGGCAAAATCTTCTACTTCCCTTCTCACTTTTCTTTTTATTTCTAGTTGTCTTAACTCCACATGAATCTTCACACTTAATTCTTCAAAGGTTCCAAACCTTTCTACCTTGGGATCCTTGGGTTGACTTAGCATGTGTTGAACATGCAGCTCCACAATTTTCTCATCCACTTCATACCCCATAGGCATGATCCACACTATTCTTGGTTCCACTGCCTCCATTAGGCACTGATCAGTTTCTACCATAAAGCATATTGTATCTTTATATTTTTCAACTAAAGGTTGGGGGATTCTCTCCCTTGCTTGCATCATACTCTAAAAGTTCTTGAAATAACCCCACAGAGCTGTGTTTCTTGCCTTAGTATTCCCAAGCCCATGTAGGTAGTCTTTGATTTGAATGGCAACAGGTCTATCATTCTGTCATACCCAACCACTAGATCTAGGCAGCTCATTCATAAAGTAGAAAAACAAACACAATATCAGTCCACCATACTTAAAAGAGTTCTTCTTGTCCTTCTTGATCTTCTATAAGTTTTCCATTAGTTGGCTTAGAAGGAGTTCACAGAGATCATAATCTGCATTCTTTCTCAACATTTCATAAGCAGTATACATAGTAGTTCTAGGTACTGAATTCTCCCTGCTGGAGTGATATATCTTATAACCAATTATCATAGATGCAAACATGATATCCGGATCAGAGATATCTTCTATGGTCATTGCTCTCTTATCAAATTTTGATCTGGTAGCCTCACTCACAGTTTGGTTTTTGATAGATTTGAGAACTGGTATCCCTCCGGAAGAGTGCAAACTAGTTACTGCCCTAATCATATCCTTAGGGATCTTAAATGGTCTATTCAACCATAAGAAGTTATCATGTACTCTGCTCAACACATACCAGAACCATTCATC
Organism: Cunninghamia lanceolata; assembly: GCA_027924645.1. Taxonomy (NCBI): domain Eukaryota; kingdom Viridiplantae; phylum Streptophyta; class Pinopsida; order Cupressales; family Cupressaceae; genus Cunninghamia; species Cunninghamia lanceolata. The sequence goes on from BSBN01000992.1 coordinate 1,294,923, forward strand.
CTCTTAAAAATAGGGGAAATAATGTACTGACCAAAATGTTTATCCCGGATGGCCTGGTACTGTGGTTTGAGTTCAAAAGCATCATCTATTAACTGATTGTGATAGATATCTACCAACTTGGATTCCCCAAAATCTTCAATGTTCGTATGAATGTAAACCCTAACATCTTCCACATGCAAAATACCATGCGAAATGCTGGAAAATGCACCTAAGGGATCCACTTCTAGAGATTTGTATGGGTGCTTCTTAAATTTAGGGCGTGGCCTATCAGAAATCTTCACCACATTTGGAGTAGCCATCTTTCAAAGATTTATAGAGTATTAAGAATGGAGAATACCTTTTACGCTTCTAGGTTTTATGGAGTGAGCCGGATCGATTGCAGGATGAATCAATTTCTACAGATGATCTTTGATGGGCTTGAGGAGATTTGTTGCAGAGCTCTTTTTCGCTTCTTCTTGAATGCAGAATGAACAAGTGTTTGATAAGAAAACCCTTATATTATTCCACAAACCCTCATACCAAGTTGCAATAAATTCTTAACTTAAGTCATTCTAGTTTGCCTTGTTTTCCTTATTCGGATGACTTAATGAACCTGGTCAATCTTGGTAAATTAACTTTTTCTAAACTTCTTACGGATCTTCCATATCTTAACCACAGATTATTTAGATGTTTTCTCTGAGAACCCTTTAATCCACAACTCTCCTTGTGCCAATTTTGGCACCAATTAACTGGCTGGGGGAAAAATGTTTGTCCCTGTGTCTCCCCCTAAGCCTGAGCTCACTTTTTAATATTTGGAAGGAATATCAGCACCAGATTCTAGTGCGGATCCATCCCATACATTTTTTGTACTTCTCTTCACCCAAATCTTGTTCATCTCACTTTAAACTTCATCCACATTCACTTTTCTTTTTCCTTTGTCTTGATTCTGGTTATGATGTACCGGACCCCTTTTGTCCTGATTCTTGCTTCTACAGAATTTGGCAATATGAATGGATTTATTGCAATTGTGGCAAACAATATTTCTTTGCATATTTGATTGATGTCCTCTTGATCTGCATTGATTAGTCATATGACCCATTCTATTGCATGCAAAGAATCTACCATTGAATGAGTTGTTCATTTACATATTTCTGCATTCATGAGATTTGTGACCATACCTTTTGTAGCTAAAACACTGTCCAGAGAAGGATGTATTAGTTTGATTCATTCTTTTTCTGCACTGATTAGTTTTGTGACCAAAGTTATTGTAGTTGTGGCAGTATCCATTGAAGGATGTATATCTTTGAGCATTAGGCTGCCTTACCAGAGGTCTTCTAGGCCTATTCCTTGGATTTTCTGATCCAAAATTCTTCTGACCAGATCCGGAGCTTTCACCTTTCTCATATCCCAAGCCACACTTGTCATCTACCCTTTTTTGGCTTTCAAGAAGAACTTGAAGTTGAGCAGAACTTATCTTGAATTTCTCTTTGTATTCATTTGCTATATGAAGATCCCTTTTAAGAGAGACAATTTGATCCTCAAGTTTTTCTTCATTATCTTTAGCATCTTCAAGATTAGATTCAAGATGTCTGATTATTCTATCCATCTTGTGGCAGTCTTCTGATTTCTCCTTGAGAGATTGTCTAGATCATCTTCAGTTTTTCTTTTCTCTTCAATTTCTTGGGTAAACTTCATAACTCCTGATTCCATTTCATGTCTTACCATAATGATCTCTTTTTGATAACTTTTCACATAACTTGGTTTTCTCCTTCAAATCTCCATTTGTATCATTTGCTTCATTTTGACTTGCCAATTGCTGAAGTAGATCCTTTCTCTTTTTCATAGAGAGAGTTAGTTTCCCTTTTAGTTCATTTATGAAATCATTAGCCTGTTTGAGTCTTTCCTTCAATTCATTGACTTCAGAATTAGATTGCTCAAGATCATCTAGGGTAGACTGAAGTTACTCCCTCATACCATACACATCCATTTTACTTCCTAGATCTTCCTCAAGCTGTTAGGCTCTGTTTGGAGGAACTTGGCTCTGATACCAATTGTTGATAACTGAGAGGGGGGTGAATCAATTATCTTAATTTATTCAACTTTCTGTTCTTCTTTAATAATTAGTGCAGCATCAAAGCAAACAAGCATGTAAGTAGAAACAAAGTCAATACACAAAACACAATGATTTTGATGTGGAAAACCCTGTTAAGGGAAAAACCACGGGGTGACTAACCTAAGAATGTATTCTCTGTTAGAAGAATAGAAGTACAAAATGGCACTTGCCAATTAGGGCTCACTGCCCGAGCACACTGCTCACAAGAGGCCCACTGCCTACAAGTTATAAAGAGAGTAACAAGATACTTGAACTGATGAGAAGCATCCACATATGCTAGAGTTTAGTTCTGGTTAGGCTCAGTATACTGATCTACTGCACTTCATCCTTTCTCTTCTTTAGAGCTGCTATCCTTTCACATACCGGACTTGCCTTACTGCTTCCACACTGATCTTATGCTTTTCTTTGCACTTCACAATTACACGACACACCTTCTCATCAAAATCCATTTGGTATATATATCCACACAAAGGATTTCATCCTCTTTCTAGTTGGCATCCGGAATAGTCAGTGTTTCCCAAACTCTAGTCTGTCGGCTAAATCCTTGCTTACCAAGTGATGTGGATCAAATAGATACTTATAAAAGTCATCTAGCAAGTCAGCCAATCATGAATGATACCTTAAGAGTCTTGATCACCATCAACATTTCATCTGGAATAATGTCTGAAGCTCTGCCGGTAAGTTCTTCCTCTATCTACTCTGCCAAATAGGACCTTAATACTTGAATGCTCATATCTCTTCACTCTCTCATCAATGGACGCTCAATTCTTGGAATCTATCAGTCAAGGTACTCCTCTTGACTTCCCTAAGTCTGCTCTATCCAAAGATACTTCCTCTGAGAGATCCAGACCTAACTGTCAGACCTTGCCACATGCTTTGTTCTTGCTTACTAGACCACAACATTCTTCAATCTGACTTCCAGTATCGGCACACCATGTCCTGCGGATGTGTGGGATGAACTTTGTTGCCATCAATGACAACAATCATGGAGCTACAATGTGTCTCTTGCCAACAAAGGGTGTGCTCTAGCTAGATGGCACTGCTGTTAACACTGTAGGTGTGATAAAAGACCTAGGTCTCACTTTGCATACCTATCCAAATGTTTCCATTTCTCAAGAGGTGTTCATCATAGATTTACCTCCTTATTTTGCCATGTGTTTGTCAAGGGATTTCACAGCTAAGATAGGAGGATATTTATCCTCAGATTGGTCCCACATATTTTTTAAGACCTGATATGGCACAAAAGTGACCATAAAATCCAAATTTTTTGCAAAAGATCACATAAAGCCTTATGTCCCAAGTGTTGTTAATGCAAATTGCATTATTTCTAACGATCCTGAGCTTGTTGCTGCTCAAGAACTACAAGCTGAGAGTATACTAGAAGTGTTGTTAAAGGAGTGGGCCTTGGAAAATATTGTTGATGATCCTGAGGGACACATTTAAGAAACTGGTACGGAGGTTTACATGTTGTACGAACCTGAAATAGCAATTCCAAACCTTGTAAAGAATGCAAAACATCAGATAGAACAACAAGATGAGGTATGGAAAATGTACTTTGATGGCTCTAGGAATAGGAATGGATCTGGTGGTGGTGCAATGCTTATGTCTCCATAAGGTGACAGATATTATTCTACTTTCTATTTTACTTTTTCATATACAAATAACACTGATGAGTACGAAGGGTTGATTCAAGGTTTGCAGTGGGTAAGGAAGAGCAAAATTGGTTGTTTGCAGGTGCATGGGGATAGCGAACTTATTGTAAATCAATTAAGGGGACTGCATATTACAAAGAATGATGCTTTGAAATGTTATAAACATAGGGTATGGGATATGATTGAGGAGTTTGATGCTTTCAATCTAATCTCTATTCCAAGAGATCAAAACCATCATGCAGATAGGTTAGCTGTGATTGGGGCTCAATTTGATATCCCCAGTGATATTCAAAGAAAAAAGGTATGGCCTCATGTGAAAATAGTTGATAGACCCTCTATCCCTAATAATAACATTCATTGGCAAGTTTTTGAGAGTGATGAGTAGGTTCTACGTTTCCTGTTAGAAGAGGATGAGTTCTCTGTGATGAATCAAAACAAACTCAAACAAGAATATGGTGATCATCAAGTTGTTCAGTTAAGGACTAATAAGCTGTCCATAGGGTTGGCAACCTTGGAATCCATTTTTGGTACTGATGATCAGCTGAAAAGGAGCAAAACCAGCATACAGGTCAAAGAGGAACATTATGAGGAGCTGGAGATTCTTAAAGGTAAGCTTCTCAAAATTGGTAAAATTTGTTCACCTGAAGATAGGAAAACTTTTATTGCTCTTTGTCAAGAATTTGAGGCTATGTTTGCTTAGGAATATTTAGACTTAAAGGGCTTTGACCCTCATATTGCCCAGCATACTATAGAGTTAGAGCCAAGTGCAAAACCTATAAGGTAGAAACAAAGACCTTTAAATCCAAAACTTGAGCCTCTGATGATTAAGGAATTAACCAAGCTGATCGAGGGAAATATCATTTTTCTGATCAAGTATACTTCTTGGGTCTCAAATCTTGTTCCTGTGAGGAAAAAGAATGGAGAGATTAGGCTGTGCATTGACTTTAGAGACCTAAATAGAGCTTCCCTGAAGGACCACTACCCACTGCCCTCAATGGAGCAAATTCTGCAGGTAGTGGCTGGTTCAGAAAGATTCTCCTTACTTGATGGATATTCTGGTTATAATCAAGTATTAGTCAAGGAGGAAGATCAATTTAAAACTACTTTTACCACCAAATGGGGCACCATAGCCTACAAAAGGATGCCTTTTGGTCTGTCAAATGCTGGCTCTACTTTTTAGAGAGCTATGGATATGGCTTTTAAAGGTTTGCTTTATAAATTGGTACTTGTGTACCTTGATGACATCACGATTTTCTCTAAGGATGCAGCTAAACATTTATCCCACCTAAAACAAGTATTTGAGAGATGTAGAGAGTTTGGGATATCTCTCAATCCCAAGAAATGCCTTTTTGTTGTCCATGAAGGCAAGCTTTTAGGACACATTATGTAAAAATAGGGAGTTATCATTGATACAGAAAGAGTAAAAGCTATTTTGGAGTTGCCTTTACCAAATCACAAGAAAGGACTACAAAGTTTTATTTGCAGAATTAATTTTCTGTGAAGATTTATACCTGACATTGCCAATTTATTGAAGCCATTGACCTCTATGTTAAAGAAAAATGTAGTTTTTCAGTTGGACAAAAGAGGGCAAACTCAGCTTTGAGTCCATAAAAGAAGTGTTATCAGCTGCACCAACTCTGGTAAATCCTGATTTCTCAAAAGATTTTATTTTGTATGCTTATGGCAGTTTAGATACAATTTATGCAATTTTGGTACAACAGCAAAGTGAAGGCTTTGAGTAGCTAATTGCTTTCTTTAGTCAAGGACTGGAGGAGTATGAATAGAGGTATAGTTTCATTGAAAAGCATGTCCTTGCAGTGGTAAAGAGTCTCAAGAAGTTTAGGCATCTTATTTCTAACAATAAGGTACATTTGATGGTTTCTCATCCTAGTGTGAAAGAGTTTCTGTTAGGTAAAGATGTTAATGAGAAAAGGGTTGGTTGGATTACCAAAGTCATGTAATATGATGTAGTTATCAAGATAACCAAGCTCATTAGAGGTAGAGGACTTAGTGAATAGTTTGCTACTAGGTCTAAAAATGAAACTGAGAAGGAAGAAGAGGTGCTTTTGACCATTGAAAATGAACATCAGAATGGTACAATAGTAGTTGGAACAGGTTGGGTTAATGACATGACTCATTTTTTACAAACTGGTGAATGTCCAGCAGGTTTAGATAGAACCAAGAGAAGATATTTTATACTGGAGTCTATTCCATATGTTTTAATTAATGATATCCTTTTTAGAAAAGATTTTAATGGTGTGTTTTTAAGATGCATTGGTAATGATCAAACTGACAAGGTGCTATAGGAGTTTCATGATGGAACAATAGGGGGCCATTTTTCCCCAAGGACTACTTCTTGGAAAATAATGAGAGTTGGATATTATTGGCCCAGCTTATTCAAGGATGCCCATGCATGGGCTAGAAAGTGTGTAAAATGTGCCATTTTTGCCAGAAAAGAAAGGCTGTTGGCTTTACCTCTGTAGCTAATTCAAGTAGAATGGCCCTTCATGAGATGGGGCATTGATTTTATAGGTCCCATTAACCCACCATCCAGTGCAGGCCACAAGTGGGTACTTATAGCGACAGACTATTTTGTTGGCAATTAAGGTGTCTCAACCTTGGTAATTCTTTGCATTTGTAATGTTTGTATTTATTATTCAATTGCCAATGTTGTAAATAATTAGAAATTCCACTTTGTCATATTGTGGGATGTGGCACAGTGATGTGTCAATCCTACATGGATTATGACAACTTATTATTTTGTCCTCACATGAGGAGATAGACATCCCACTTAGTGGTAGGAATATTCTACCATGTGTCGGCATCTTCTATGTTGTTTAAGCAATGTTTGACTGAAATGGTTATGACGGATTCCTATGATGAATCTATGACATGTAAGAGTTGAGAATAGAAGGTTGTAAGACAGGTAATGACATGTGTCATGAAGCATCTTTGAATGAGGCATTTTTGGGTGCCCCAAGGTGGAATAGGAAGTGTTGTAAGAGAATATACTATTAATAGCATGTGTATGACATATTCTCTTACAGCTGTAAGTTGTAACCGCTATGATAGATTCTATGACGGTCGTAAGTGTCGTAAGAGCATCTGTCATAGCATATTTTGGAAAGTGGCGACCTTTTTGGGATGGGAGCTATGGACATGTGTCAGATATATTCTACAATGTTGACCAAGTGTCCCTAGCCATGGGTTTTGGTCCAAGATGCCATATTGGATGCCCATTCCAAGAAAGGTCCAAAATTGCCTTGTATGTTCTATTTAAACAGGTGCTTAGAAATGTAGTCTGTATTACAGGTTTACAGGTACTGTTATGCTACCGGATTGACTCTAGACATGAGTGTCAAAGACCATTGAAGCTTGCATTACAAGTGTATTGTAAACATTCTTTCAGAATTGTTAATACATTGTGCAAGTTTCTGAGTGGGGTTTTTCACTCGATAAGGGTTTTCCCCACCATAAATCTATGTCTCTCTTCTTCTGTCTTCTTTCTGGCTCTTGTGTTTTGCTGCAATATCTCATGTTAATGGTTTAACATTGCTATAATAGTTAGGATAAAGTTGAATTTGCTTAGCCCTCTCCTTAATAGATTAGTGTAGGAAGCATTTCCGCACACCTAGCTTCCTTTTAGTTGGTATCAGAGCTTGATCACCTTTGGTCCTAGTTGTAGGGTAGGGCTTTTTTGAGCTAATCTTAGGTTGAGTGGGAGTCTATGTAGAGCATTCTGTATCTTATTGTAGCAAGGAGATGGTAGGCACATCAGGAAGGTTTAAAGTAGAGAAGTTCAATGGCAGTAATTTTGAGTTGTGGAAGCTCAAAATGGAAGACATGTTAGTTAACCAAGACCTTTGGGAAAGTGTGAATGGAACTAAACCAGCTACAATGACACAAGATGATTGGGATCTCAAGGATCGGAAGGCTAAGTGTCTCATAAGACTTAGTCTTGCCAATTTTGTGTTGTTAAATGTCCATGAAGAGACCACTGCAACACTCCTTTGGAAGAAGTTGAGGGATGTGTATCAAGCCAAATCCCTTGTCAATAAACTTTTCTTGAGAAATAAGCTATATTCTCTTCGAATGGAGGATAGAGGATCTATGGCTGAGCATATGAATGCCTTTAACATGCTAGTTGCATAATTGACATCTATCGGTGTAAAGATGGAGGAGGAGGATCGGTGTATGACCCTACTTTGTTCTCTGCCGGACTCATGGGATCATCTTGTCATGGCAATCAGAAGCACCACATCCACATTCAAAATGGAAGAGGTGGTTTTTTCATTGTTATCTAAAGAGATGCGGAGAAGTCTTCTGAGGTAGAAAAATAAGCCCTTGCAGTTCGTGGAAGACCCAAGGAGAAAGGGAAGAAGAAGGACAAGAAAGCTGAGAAGGGTAGATCCAAATCTCATGGGAGATCCAAATATCCTGGAAAGTCCAAGGCTCTTTGTTGGAATTGTGGCAAGACCAGGCATTTTTGAAAGGAATGCAAAGAGGAGAAGAAGAAAAAGAAGAAAGCTCTTGATTTAGATTCTGACAAATAACAAGATGACGGTGATGCTTTCATCGCAGCCCTGGCAACCCATGCATCTGATGATGTGTGGCTAATCGACTCTAGTGCATCATTCCACATGACCTCACATCGAGACTGGTTCACTAAGTATGAGGAGTTAGATGGTGGGTGATGACTCTCATCTGAAGATCGTTGGTTGTGGAAGAGTCTCTATCTAATTCCCTGATGGTCGAGTGAAGGGGATCTCTGGGGTTATGCACATCCCAAGCTTAGCACGGAACCTACTTTCTGTAAGTAGTTTGAATGATGCAGGTGTGCAGGTTGTCTTTTCAAAAAAAGGATGCAAGATGACTAGAGGATCTATGGTGCTTGCTAAGGGTACTCAGAGAGGTACTCTGTTTCAGCTGGAAGCATGCATTGCACAATGCAATAGTTCTTCTGACTCAAGGAAGAGGGCAGTAGTCACTTCATCCCCACCATCTGAACAAGCCGTGAAGAAATCTGTTGTTTCTGATCTTGATGGTTGTAATCGTGCATTGGAAGTTAAACTTCCTACAGAAAAGACAATGTTATGGCATAAGAGATTTGGCCACATTGGTGAGAAGGGTCTGCGTACCCTGAAAAATAAGAACCTCATTGAGGGGTTGGATGATTGTAATCTTGAGTTTGACTTTTGCGAACATTGCATTTATGGAAAACAAAACCGTGTTTAGTTTTACTCGAGTTCTCATAAGTCTTCTGGTGTATTGGACCTTATTCATTCTGATGTGTTTGGTCCTGTTAATGTTCCTTCATTATCAAAATCTATATACTTTGTATCTTTTATAGATGATTACAGTAGAAGGACATGGATTTATTTTCTCAGAAGCAAATCTAAAGTCTATAGAAAGTTTACGGAGTTTAAAGCCTTTGCTGAAAATCAAACTGGTAAAAAGATTAAATGTTTGAGAACTAACAATGGTGGTGAGTTCTGTTCTATAGAATTCAATAAGTATTGCAAGGAACTTGGGTTTGAAAGGCACAAGACAACTCCATACACTCCACAGCAAAATGGAGTTGCAGAGAGGATGAACAGGACACTGATGGAGAAGGCTAGGAGTATGCTTAGTGGATCTAGTCTAGAACAAAACTTTTGGGCTGAAGCTGTTGCCACCACTTGGTATCTGGTGAAAAAATCTCCTACATCAGCTCTTGTTGGAAAGACACCCATGGAGGTGTGGTCTGGTAGAAAGCCTTCAATAAGGCATATTCATGTTTTTGGTTGTGAGGCATATGCACATGTGCCTAAGGAGAAATGGTCAAAGTTAGAGAACAAAGTTGTTAAGTGTATCTTCATCGGCTATTCTGTTGGTGTGAAAGGATACAAGCTTTGGGACCCCGTGGCTAAAAAAGTGTTGTATAGTAGAAGTGTCATCTTCAGAGAGCTTACATCTTCTTCCACTATTTTGCAGCTAGAAGAAAAAGAAAAGAAAGAGCATGTTGTTTAGTTTCCTCTCACCCCTGAGAAGATTAAATAGAAAGACAATGTTGGACATGATGATGAGGAGAGCTCTAGCAGCTCTGAAAGCTCAAATGAAGAAGCTGAAGCTCAACCTCAACTCTTGAGGAGGTCTACATGGATAAGGAAGCAACCTAAAAGGTTTGGTTTTACATTGCTTGATTCTAGTTGTGCTTATGTTTTGCTTACTAACAGTGATGAACATGGAACTGTATCAGAGGCTTTGGATATGAAGGATGTAGGTTCCTAGAAGGAGGCCATTGAGGAAGAAATGGCTTCTTTGGATAAGAATCAAACTTGGGACTTGGTGCCTTTGCCTCCTGGATGGAAACCCGTTGGATGCAAATGGGTACTCAAGAAGAAGATTGGTGTAGATGGTAGTATTGAGAAGTATAAGGCCAGATTGGTTGCGAAGGGGTATTCACAAGTGGAGGGTATAGATTATGGTGAGATCTTCTCTCCCATTGCAAATCTAACATCCATTCGATTCCTGTTGTCACTTGCAACAGCTTATGACTTGGAGGTAGAACAGATGGATGTAAAGACAGCTTTCCTTCACGGTGACTTGGAGGAGGAAATCTACATGTCACAACCAGAGCATTACATGGTAAAAGGTAAAGAAAATTTGGTTTGCAAACTTAAGAAGTCTTTGTATGGTTTGAAGCAATCCCCTAGGAGATGGTACTTGAAGTTTGATGCCTTTGTGTTGTTAACTGGATTTGTGAGATCGAAATCAGATCACTGTGTTTATTATAAGTCTGATGGTGATCGTATTCTCATTGTTGCACTGTATGTTTATGATATGTTGCTCATTGGGAAGGGTAAAAATATGATTTCTGATTTTAAATCTCAATTGTCAGCTTAGTTTGAAATGAAAGATTTAGGGGCAGCCAGGTACATTCTAGGAATGGAAATCAGAAGAGATAGAACCAACAGAAAACTTTGGTTAAGCCAGAGTAAGTATGTGAAGTCCGTGTTGGACAGATTCAGCATGGCAGATTGTAGACCATTGTGTGTTCCCATTTCTTTGGGGACAAAGTTGTCTATTGAGGATTGTCCAAAATCTCCTAGTGAGGTGGAGGACATGAACAGAGTACCTTATGCTAGTGTTGTTGGAAGTTTGATGTATGCTATGGTCTACACAAGACCAGACATTGCCCAAGCAGTGGGAGTCCTTAGTCGATTTATGGCTAATCCTGGACAGGTTCATTGGGATGTAGTTAAGCAAGTGTTCAGATATTTGAGGGGTACTTCCAAGTATCCCATTTGCTGTCATGGTAATGTTTCAGGACCTCTGCATTCTGTTGATATTCATGGATTTGTGGATTCAGATTGGGTAGGTGACATTGACAGCAGGAGATCCACCAGTGCTTATGTTTTTACACTGTTCGGTGGTGCTATTAGTTGGATGAGTAAGTGACAACCTGTTGTTGCTTTGTCCACGATAGAAGCAGAGTATATTGTAGCAACTCATGCTTGTAAGGAAGCCATTTGGCTTAAGAGATTGTGTTTCGATATTGGTGTTGATACAGGTCAGATCACAATCAATTGTGATAGTCAGAGTGTAATTTGCCTTGCAAAGAATCTAACTTTCCATGCTAGAACCAAGCACATTGATGTTTAGTTTCACTTCGTGAGGGACATGGTTGAGGATGGAAAGGTAAATTTGGAGAAGGCTGATACTTTGAAGAATGTTGTAGATGCATTGACGAAACCAGTGGGCATAGAGAAGTTCAGATGGTGTTCAGAGTCTATGGGCCTCTTGGCCTATAACAGTTAAATCTTATTTTTCTATTAGCTCTTACAACGTGTTCGACAAGTGGGAGAATGTTGGGAATTAAGGTGTCTCAACCTTGGTAATTCTTTGCATTTATAGTGTTTGTATTTATTATTCAATTGCCTATGTTGTAAATAATTGGAAATTCCCCTTTGTCATATTGTGGGATATGGCACGGTGATGTGTCAATCCTACATGGATTAAGACAACTTGTTATTTTGTCCTCACATGAGGAGATAGGCATCCCACTTAGTGGTAGGAATATTCTACCATGTGTTGGCATCTTCTATGTTGTGTAAGGAATGTTTGACCAAAACGGTTATGACATATTCCTATGACGAATCTATGACATGTAAGAGTCAAGAATAGAAGGTTGTAAGACAGGTAATGACATGTGTCATGAAGCATCTTTGAATGAGGCATTTTTGGGTGCCCCAAGGTGGAATAGGATGTGTTGTAAGAGAATATGCTATTAATAGCATGTGTATGACAGATTCTCTTATAGCTGTAAGTTGTAACCGCTATGACAGATTCTATGACAGTCGTAAGTGTCGTAAGAGCATCTGTCATAGCCCATTTTGGAAAGTGGTGAACTCTTTGGGATGGGAGTTGTGGACATGTGTCAGATAAATTCTACAATATTGACCAAGTGTCCCTAGGCATGGGTTTTGGTCCAAGATGCCATATTGGATGCCCATTCCAAGAAAGGTCCAAAATTGCCTTGTATGTTCTATTTAAACAGGTGCTTAGAGATGGAGTTTGTATTACAGGTTTATAGGTTTACAGGTACTGTTATGCTACCAGATTGACTCCAGACACGAGTGTCAAAGACCATTAAAGCTTGCATTGCAAGTATATTGTAAACATTCTTTCAGAATTGCTAATACATTGTGCAAGTTTCTGAGTGTGGGGTTTTTCACCCGATAAGGGTTTTCCCCACCATAAATCTCTATCTCTCTTCTTCTATCTTCTTTTTGGCCCTTGTGTTTTGCTACAATATCTCATGTTAATGGTTTAACATTGTTGTAATAGTTAGGATAAAGTTAAATTTGCATAGCCCTCCCCTCAATAGATTAGTGAAGGAAGCATTTCCACACACCTAGCTTCCTTTCATATTTCACGAGGTGGACTAAAGCAGTGGCTTTGAAGGAAGCCAATGAGAATGTTGTTTTGAACTTTTATTATGATTTGGTATCTAGATTTGGAGTACCTAAATCAATTATCTCAGACAATGCTTTAGCCTTTGTTGGATTGAAGATAACTGACTTGGCTACGAAGAATGGAATCTATTTGAACACTTCATCAAATTATTACCCACAGGGTAATGGTTTGGCTGAATCCACACATAAGAATCTCATAAGGATTATCAAAAGATCAATGGAGGACAACTAGAGAACCTGGCACACCAATCTGAAATCTACTTTATGGGCAGATAGAATAACTCCCAAGAGGTCTATTGGAAACTCCCCGTATATGTTAGTTTATGGAAAAGAGGCAAGATTGCCTATGTCTGTGGAGTTGCCAGCACTTGATATCATGAATCAACTAGAGATGTTTGAAGAAGAAGACCCCATGGCTGTTAGATATGCTCAACTTATGGAGCTTGACGAAATAAGAGATAAAGCTATGAAAGCTATGGAGTATCATCAGCTTCAGACAAAAATAATTTTTGATAAGAAGGCCACTCCCAAAAATTTTAGAGAGGGTGATATGGTACTCAAATGGGGTGAGTTGAAAAGCAGGCCAAGGAAGTACTCCAAGTTTGACAGCATGTGGAGTTGCCCATTTATCATTACTGAATGCAAGGAGCACAATGCATTTTAGTTATCAAACATGGATGGAGAAAATTTTCTTATCCCAGTCAATGGGATACACCTGAAGAGGTGTTTTGAGGTATGAGTTGCCTTGTAAAGTAGTAGATTAGGTTTCTTGCTTTCAATAAATGTTGTTGCATAATAGTTTAGATACCTTTTGTTTTCCCTAAGTGCTATCTAGCACAGTTAGATGAGTTGCTTTCAACTTTTTGTTTTGTTTTAGGTCTTCCAAGTGTTCTTCATTGCTGATATGCTGAGTTACTAAGGTCAAGATTGATTGTCAAAGGTATTTTTAAGTCTCTTTTGACTCCATGCCCAATGGATGTATAAGGCAACTGATCAATTTGTTTAGCAGAAAAACATCCCTGAGAGGTTGCCAAAATGTTGTCATATTTTGCCTAGCCCCAAAATATTCTTGTCCCCCTCTTTTTATCAAAGAAATCCAATGAGAGAAAGCTAAAATATAAAGAGGAAAGCTTAAATTCTTCAAAAACCCATGCTCTACCTTGCTAAATTTCCCAAAATCTTCCCTAGAGAATCCTTGCCAAAAACCTAGAAAAACCCAGAAATCTTTTGTCTTCAAGTGCCTTCCATTGCAGATAATTCTTAGTTTTATACTTAGTCATTTTTGTATGCATCTTTGTATGTATCGTTGTATGTCTATCTGTTGTATCACATATACAATCATACATACAATTGTATATGCAAAGGAAGATACAATCGCACATACAATTGTATATACAAAGGAGGATACAAAGGATTTTCGGTGAGACAGGCCTTATCGGTGGCTCAGTTTGAGGTCTCCCCGATGGTCCGATGTAAAAGCATATACAAAGTCACATGCAAAGGTTAGATGCGATATTTGTATGTATAGGCGATTGTATGTAGTTTTGTTTGTATATTTGGATTGTATATGCGATATACAAAAGGGTGATGCAAAAAGAGATACATAAAATCTAGACGCGAATGAAGAATCAAATGTGGCGGATTTCAAGTTGGGGTCCACCTATTGTATGTACATCTGATTGTATCCCATATACAATCCTATATACAATTGCATATACAAAAGTTAGATACAATAGGGACATACAATGCAGACCCGACTGGGAAATTAAATTTGGTGAACTTCAGTTGGGGTCCGCAGTTGTATGTTGAATTGCATGTATATGCCAATATGTAAAAAAGCAAAGATACAAAGGCTAGACTTGTTCTAAAGTTCCATTCTGGTTGATAATCTTTTCAAATCCATAGTTGTATTTACATGAGATTATATCTCATATACAATCACATATACAAAGTCACATACAAAGGATTTTCGGCGAGACATGCGTATTGGCGGCTCAGTTTGGGGTCTCTCCGATGGCCGATGAAAATGCAAAGGTTACAGTAGTTGGTCCCAGGTTTAGCTCAACGGCCAATTAGATACTGCCACGTGTCAAGGTAGATGCAAAGTGATATACAGATGCAAGATGTAGTTGGTCGTATCTTTGACCACCCATATCTCCTTCATCTTGAGGAATTTCTGCATGCTTTAAAAGGCAAATGTGCTTGTTTTTGCCTCCTCTTTCATCTGGCGGACTTTGAGGAGGATATCTTCACTTTCAGAATTTGATGCAAATCTGCAAGCTTGATTGACTAGATGTTTCAGCGACCAATTTGGCATATGCAGGGGCTGATATTGTTGCATTTATTCCAGTTGGTAGGCTTTGCAAGTGGATTCATGGCAGATGGCTTCACTCTTCCATGCATATGGCTCTATGTCTTGCTAGCAGATCTTCATGTGTTTGGCGACAAGACATTTTAGCGGCCAAATTAAGTTTTGCAAAGATCCCTTAAACACATAATCGATGAAAATATAGAGAATTCAAAGGGTCAAAAATTTGAAGTGTTGTAAAAGCTTTGTCAAAGGGTGATATGTCCCATTTGCCATCAATACAGATCCGATCTCTCAACTTCCAAGCTTCAGATATTTTATCTATTCATTGTTGGAGATAGATGATGGAGCTGCTCACATTGAAGCCCCAAAATATCTTCCACCTGCCCTGTTCCAGATATTTTATTCCATAACTTCTTGTAGGTGGATGTCCCTTCTGGGGATGATATTTTCTGATAGAGCCCACGAGGAGAATTGATTGTAACCAACTTAGGTCAAATGTAAAATGCTATATATGCATAAACATGAGATGTAAAACAGGTTGGAAGATTTAGTAATATATGCTTCTATTTCCAAACAGAGCATTCCTTTACTGTAACCTTGCCTTCTAATTAAATACATGTTGGTTATTTTACCTCTTTATGCTATTTTGACTATGTGTGATCTAAGAATGATGTGTTTGTGAATGTTTAAATTCCTTCTAATCATTTATTGCTCCTTGCCTTTATTAAAATCAGCTTGATCCATGTATGTTTATTGGTTGTATCTAGTCATTTTGTGCATTTTCTCAGTTTTGTGAGGGTTCTTTTATTCAACCTGGTGTATCACCTAATTTCTATTTATGTTTCCTTCTACCCCTTTTCCCTTGTAGCATTAGCACTAGGTTTAGATATATTCCTCTAAGCATTAGGCTTAGAATTAGGAAGCCGACCTTCTCTGGAGGTTTGATCTCAGTTCGCAAGGTCCCACACTTCGAGATCATTTCCATTGTCATTAGAAGGCTTGGACTCTCTCCAAGTAGGGTGCAATTCTATGTGACAAATAGGTGGTCTTGAATTTCTTGGAGGAATATTCTATTGGAGGTGGCTTCCGGGTGGTGGTTTTGAATTGGATGAGCTACCTGCATTCTGGTGCATATTTTGTTGTACATTCCTTGGAACATACCCTCCTTGTTTGTGTGGAGGCACATATTTTTGTTTAGCTTCTTTAGTTCTATCTTTTATCTGTTGTATCTCCTATTTCAATCAACTCTCAGCTTCCCTTAACTTAACAAGTTGAAGTTCCTTCTATAATTTGAGTAGATTCTGTTGCATTTCATCCTTATTCCTCATATCTTTTGGGGGGCTATTATTTATTTGTATAAAAGTTTCTTGATTTATGAATTCTTGTTGAACTCCTTCACCTTATTGTAATGACATCTTGTAGTCATATTCTACCTACTTTTGGTCGATTTCCCTCATGATCTGTTCATCATATTCAAGTTGTTTCTGGGGGTTAGGCCTATATTGGTCTAAAATATCATTAGATAATCCATGGCTATGGGATAAGAACTCATTTGATTCATGCAGAGGGGTAAAACTATTATGGGTTATAACAGGTTGTTTTGAAGTATTCTCTTGGGTATTTTGATTATGGCTTTGTTGAGATTGGTATGATTGTTGATAACTGAGAGGGGGGGGGGTGAATCAGTTATCCTAATTATTTCCCTTATTGAACTTTTCTTTTAATTGATGCAGCATCAAATCAAACACAAAACATTAACCATGAAATAAGAAACACATGACACAGTATTTTTGATGTGGAAACCCTGTTAAGGGAGAAAACCACAGGGTGATTAACCCAAAATTATTCTCTGTTAGAAGAATAGGAAATTACAAAAATGGCACTTGCCAATTAGGGCTCACTGCCCGAGCACAC
Source organism: Cunninghamia lanceolata (assembly GCA_027924645.1). Taxonomy (NCBI): domain Eukaryota; kingdom Viridiplantae; phylum Streptophyta; class Pinopsida; order Cupressales; family Cupressaceae; genus Cunninghamia; species Cunninghamia lanceolata. Next base: position 1,311,849 of record BSBN01000992.1, read on the forward strand.
TGCTCACAAGAGGCCCACTGCCTACAAGAAGACACACTGTCTACAAAGTGATGAGAATCACAGTCTTGAACTGATTGGAAGCATCTGTATATGCTGGAGTTCAGTTCCGGTTAGGCTCAGTATACTGATCTGCTGCACTTCATCTTCCCCTGTTCTTTATTCTGCTATCTTTCACATACCGGATCCTTTTTGCTACCTCTGCTCTTATCTGGACTTATTCACATATATCTCCACCTCAACACCACACTTCACAACTAAATCCATCCTCTATATATATCCGCACAAGTAATTTCATCACCTTTCTAGTCGGCATCCGGAACAGCCTAGTTTCTTATAAACTCTCATTCTGTCGGCTGAATCCTTCCTCACCAAGCAATGCGGATCAAGCATATACTTGTAGATATCATTAATCATGTCGGCCAAACATGATTCATGCCTTCACAACCTCTGTCATCAATAGTAACCCATCCGGAAAGCAGTCTGATACTCTGCCAGTCAGTTCTTCCTCTGTTATCATTGTCTCTCAGGAATCCGGTACTCAACCAATCATATCTTTTTCCTTGTCCATCACCGGAGGCTAAATCCTTGGAATATACCACTCAAGGTAGTCCTCTTGACTTCCCCAAATCCGCACTGCACCAAGACACTTCCTCTGAGAGATCCGGACCAATCTGTCGGACCTTGCCACATGCTCTGTTCTTCTTCACCGGACCACAACATTCTTTATTCTGACTTCCGGTAGAGACACATTATGACTTGCGGATATGTGAGATGACCTTTGTTGCCATCAATGACAACAACCATGAATCCATATAGTGTCTCTTGCCAACAATCTCCCCCTTTGGCATTGATGGCAACACTTAGTGAAAAATGACTAAGTGTTTTCACTATGCTCCCCCTTTGCTGATGCTCTGTCTTTATATACAATTTCCAGAACTCCCCCTTAGTTGGATTCCTCATTTTTCACTGCTCCTCACTCCCCCTTTGACATCAATGGCAAAGGGTAGGGTCCGCATATCAAAATTTTCAAAAATTTCTTATACTTAGCCGTATATTTACATACTCACATATATTGAAGAATGTCTGCAAAGGATGTCTGCAATTGAATCATTTCTGTAGCCCAACTTTGCTTCATTCTGTCCAAAATTGAAATGTGACCACTCAACAAAAATGCAAAAGCTTCTGCCCGCTTGAGATCTGTCGGATCTTTTGTTTGGGCGGTGGTCTGAGCATCACTGATGGCCTCATGCATAGTTTCCAACTTAGGGATTATAATCCTTCTAAGTTCTCCCATCTGGTTGGTGATGTTCTTCCTTTCCTTCTCAAGATTCTTTATTTCATTCAAGACTGCAATAGTCTGACATTCTTGATTTATTATAGAGGAAGAGAGAGGATCAAAACTTTGAGATAAGCTTTGTAGCTTATCTTGTTCCTCTTTTATTTTCTTGTCAAATGCTGCTGTTGCCTTTGACCAGGATATACAAAATTTATAGATGTCACCGCCATCCTTAAGAGCATTCTCTAAGCTCTTTATTCCAATGCTTACAATCTTCCTATCCTTAGAGATTAATTCTAATATTTCTGAAAATCTTTTATCCAAAAATTCCTTCCGGACCTTTTCTTCAGCTGATTTTTCTAGAGAATCAAAATGTGTATCAACACTGCTGACTAAGGTTTTTAGATTACCGGAAGTGGAGGCTGTCGGATCTATTTGGATTGATGGCATAATCTTTACAAGTACTCCGGAAGCAGCCTCTATCAACTCACAGTCTTCCATATGAGACTTCAGGAGCTTTTCATTTGCCTTGGCATTTGCAAATGAAGCTATCTTCATTGTTTGTACCGGAGAGAGAGAGTCAAAATCAAATGGGCCTTTTAGAAGCTCCGGTTCATCAATTTCTAGAGTTTCTTTGCTCAAAAATTGTTGAACAGTTTGTGCAGTGTCTCTTGCCGGAGACAGATGTTTCTTTTCTTCTGCAGTCTTAGAACTATCAACCTCTTTGTCTTTCACCACTGCTTCCTTCTCCTGTAATTGCTCTTCTTCTTTGGATCCGGAGACTGTAGGGGAAACCGGAGGAGAGATGCTAGTTTGTTCATGGGCCACTTCTTCTGGAGCAGAGGGTCCCAAGTCCTCAGCTGTTTCTGTACCCAAATCCTCTACAACAGGAAGATTAAACCTTTTGAAGGCCTTCCGGAGGATCTCTTCTGTTTCTTGGGCCACTTTGTCAGTCTCACCAAGCATGAGTTGATTCATCCTGGCTTTGCTTCTGAACTCGTCTTTGCAGTCCTTGAAGATAATGTTCATTGTCTTGGGATCAATTTGAGGATATAGCTGAATAGCTATCTGCTCCCGGATCTCAAGATCTTTAGCATGAGCATTATTCTTTCTTACTTCCATTTCCTTCTCTAGGCTTTTAGGAATGAGAGATATGATCTCAATGAAAGCCTTATTGTATATGTTCAGATATTTAACTGTGGCTTCCTGCAGAGTCTTTTGGTCAGCCTCACTGAAGTCATCATAGGATTCAGTCATTGGTTGAAGGTTTCCATCCACCGTGACCGACTTGATTATGCTCTCTAGAGACAGAGTGGGCTTTTCAACAGATGCCTCTGCCATTTCATCCTTGTCTTGGCCTGTGGAGGGCTTACCGGATCCTTTCTTCTTCTGTTTCTTTACTTCTCTTACTCCCTCATCTGATTCTGTTTCCTCTTCATCCTTTTGGCTTCCATAAGCCCTTGTGGCTTTTGTCTTGGATCTCTTACCGGATGCCTAAACTTCCGGTTTTGAACTTTTGGCAGGTCTCTTTGATGATCTGGTCCGGGTGGGAGCTTCAACCGGAGCACTTTCTTTGCTTTTCTCTTCTTCCTCGGCCTTCCTCCTCTTTTCCCGGCTGGCATCAAGTGCCTCCTTTGAGATACCTAGGCCTTGAGCAATGTGCTCTACTTCTTTTCTTACCTTTCTTTTAATCTCAGGTTCCCTGAGTTCTACATGTATTTTTACACTCAGCTCCTCAAAGGTTCCAAACCTTTCTGCTTTAGGATCTTTGGGCTGACTTAGCATGTGTTGAACATGCAGCTCCACTATCTATTCATCCACTTCATACCCCATGGGCATGATCCAGACAGTCCTTGGCTCTACTGCCTCCATTAAGCACTGATCAGTGTCAACCATAAAGCACACTGAGTCTTTGTATTTTTCAACAAGAGACTGGGGAATTCTCTCTCTTGCTTGCATCATGCTCTGAAAGTTTTTGAAGTAACCCCATAGAGCTGAATTTCTTGCTTTTGCATCCCCAAGTCCATGCAAGTAGTCTCTTATCTGGACTGCAACAGGTTTGTCATTCTACCATACCCATCCACTTGTTCCGGGTAGCTCATTCATGAAGTAGAAGAATAGACATACAATAAGAGTGCCATACTTGAAGGAATTCTTCTTATCCTTCTTGATTTTCTGTATGTTTTCCATTAATTGGCTTAGCAGTAGTTCGCAAAGATCATATTCTGCATTCTTTCTTAGCATTTCATAAGCAGTGTATATTGCAGTTCCGGATACAAAATTCTCCCTGCTGGAGTGATAGATCTTGTATCCTATTATCATTGATGCATATTTGATATCCGGATCCGAAATGTCTTCAATGGTCATTGCCCTCTTGTCAAATTTTGATCCGGTGGCCTCAGTTACAATGTTGTTCTTGACAGATTTGAGGATAGGTACCCCTCCGGAAGAGTATAGACCAGTTACTGCTCTAATTGCCTCTTTTGTGATCTTGCAGGGTCTATCTAGCCATAGAAAGTTGTCATGCATCCTGCTCAGTACATACCGGACCCATTCATCCTCTTCAAAGCAGGGGAAATGAATAAATTGCTCAAATTATTTCTTCTGAATATCCTTATACTCTGGTTTAAGCTCAAAAGCATTGTCTATCAGCTGCTTGTGATAGAGGTCTCTTAATTTGAATTCCCCAAATTCCTCAATGTTTGCATGTATGTAAACCCTAATGTCTTTGGTATGTAAAACTCCGTGAGGAACACTAGAGAAGGCTCCTAGTGGATCTACCTCCAATGATTTGTAGGGATGTTTCTTGAATGAGGGGCGAGGTCTATCAGAGATCTTAACTATGTTTGGAGTAGCCATTCTTCAAAGATTTGCAGTGAGGTAATGAAAAACGGAGAATACCTTATGCGCCTTCGGTTTGCACGGAGTGGTTGGATTGATTTCTTTATGCAACAACTTCGGCAGGAGATCCTTGGTGTGCTTGATGAACCTTGTTGCAGAGCTCCACTTTTCGCTTCTTCTCGAGTGCAGAATGAGCAAATGACCTTTGAAAAATCCCTTAAATTGCTCCGCGAACCCTAATATCTGTCTGCAATAAATGCTTCACCTACATCATTCCGGTTTGCCTTGTCTGGATAGCTTGGAGTATCCCGGATTAGTCCTGATCTGTGAATATCATCCGGATCTTTCAATCATGAATAAATCGAGGTAACATATTACAAGAACATCCCAAACACTCTGTCCAATCTGCAGAACAAGATAGTGCATTTCCGGATCTACCCGGACCTTTTTGTAATCCTTTATCATACCGGAGCATCTCCCTGAACAGGTCTTATTTGATCGATCACAGCTTCTTCATAACTCCATGCGGATCTTTGAAAACTTGACTGAAGTATCTCAAGACTCATATCTACAAACCCTTTGATCCGCATCTTGTGCCACATCCGGCACCACTTGTTTGGCTGGGGGAACAAGATTTTCTTTGAGTCTCCCCCTGAGCCTGAGCTCACTTTTTAATTTCCGAAAGAAATATCAGCACCAGAGTCTGGTGCGGATCCAACCTCTATATTCTCTGAACTTTTCTTCACCCAAATCTTGCTCATCTGATTCCTAACCTCATCCGCATTCATCTTTTGTTTACCCTTGTCTTGATTCTGATTATACACCGGACCTCTTTTGTCCTGATTCTTGTTTCTGCAGACTTTAGCATTATGACCGGACCTATTGCAGATTTGGCAAATAACATTTCTTTGCATATTTGACTGATATCCTCTTGATCTACATTGATTAGCCCTATGACCTATTCTATTGCATGTGAAGCATCTACCTTTGAATGATTTGTTTACTTGCATAATTCTGCATTCATGGGATTTGTGTCCATACCTTTTGCAGTTGAAGCACTGTCCGGAGAAGGATGAATTGATCTGATTCATTCTCATTCTGCACTGATCAGCTTTGTGACCAAAGTGGTTGCAGCTGTGGCAGTATCCATTGAAGGATGGATATCTTTGAGCATTTGGCTGTCTTACCGGAGGTCTTCTAGGCCTGTTCCTTGGATTTTCTGATCCAAGATTCTTCTGACCGGATCCGGAGCTTTCTCCTTTCTCATATCCCAAACCATACTTGTCATCTGTCCTCTTTTGACTTCCAAGAAGAACTTCAAGTTGAGCAGAAATTATCTTGAATTTCTCTTTATATTCATTTGCTGTTTGAAGGTCTCTTTTGAGAGAGGCAATTTGGTCCTCAAGTTTTCCTTCATTATCTTTGGCATCTTCAAGATCAGATTCAAGATGTCTGATAATCCTGTCCATCTGGTGGCATTCTTCTGATTTTTCTTTAAGAGATTGTCTTAGATTGTCTTCAGCCTTTCTTTTTTCTTCAATCTCTTGAGTAAACTTTATAGTTCCTGATTCCATTTCATGTCTTAACATAATGACTTCTTTTGATAACTTTTCACATAACTTGGTTTGCTCAGTCAATTCCTCATTTGTATTGCTTTCTTCACTTTGTCTTGCCAACTGTTGAAGCAGCTCCTTTCTCTTTTTCATAGAGAGACTTAATTTGTCTTTTAATTCTCTCATGAATTCATCAGCCTGTTTGAGTCTTTCCTTTAATTCTTTGACTTCAGAATTTGACTGTTCAAGATCCTCAAGAGCAGTCTTGAGTTGCTCCCTTAGACCATATGCATCCATTTGAAATCCCAGATCTTCCTCAAGCTGTTAGGCTCTATAAAGAGGAACTTGGCTCTGATACCAATTGTTGATAACTGAGAGGGGGGGGGGGGTGAATCAGTTATCCTAATTATTTCCCTTATTGAACTTTTCTTTTAATTGATGCAGCATCAAATCAAACACAAAACATTAACCATGAAATAAGAAACACATGACACAGTATTTTTGACGTGGAAACCCTGTTAAGGGAGAAAACCACGGGGTGATTAACCCAAAATTATTCTCTGTTAGAAGAATAGGAAATTACAAAAATGGCACTTGCCAATTAGGGCTCACTGCCCGAGCACACTGCTCACAAGAGGCCCACTGCCTACAAGAAGACACACTGTCTACAAAGTGATGAGAATCACAGTCTTGAACTGATTGGAAGCATCTGTATATGCTGGAGTTCAGTTCCGGTTAGGCTCAGTATACTGATCTGCTGCACTTCATCTTCCCCTGTTCTTTATTCTGCTATCTTTCACATACCGGATCCTTTTTGCTACCTCTGCTCTTATCTGGACTTATTCGCATATATCTCCACCTCAACACCACACTTCACAACTAAATCCATCCTCTATATATATCCGCACAAGTAATTTCATCACCTTTCTAGTCGGCATCCGGAACAGCCTAGTTTCTTATAAACTCTCATTCTGTCGGCTGAATCCTTCCTCACCAAGCAATGCGGATCAAGCATATACTTGTAGATATCATTAATCATGTCGGCCAAACATGATTCATGCCTTCACAACCTCTGTCATCAATAGTAACCCATCCGGAAAGCAGTCTGATACTCTGCCAGTCAGTTCTTCCTCTATTATCATTGTCTCTCAGGAATCCGGTACTCAACCAATCATATCTTTTTCCTTGTCCATCACCGGAGGCTAAATCCTTGGAATATACCACTCAAGGTAGTCCTCTTGACTTCCCCAAATCCGCACTGCACCAAGACACTTCCTCTGAGAGATCCGGACCAATCTGTCGGACCTTGCCACATGCTCTGTTCTTCTTCACCGGACCACAACATTCTTTATTCTGACTTCCGGTAGAGACACATTATGACTTGCGGATATGTGAGATGACCTTTGTTGCCATCAATGACAACAACCATGAATCCATATAGTGTCTCTTGCCAACAATGATAACCCAATTTTCTTTGAAGGAGCTCTTAGGCATGGGCATGATTACAGTTTTCTACCATCATCTTTAAATCTCCTACCATCCATGTTAAGAGATTATTATATTTCAAGACATAAAATGATTTGTATTCTAAATAGAGTCGCCACCTCACTTAAAAGGATTGATTAATTTTTGGGTTCTTCTTGACCAGCAGAGTTATACCCTTTAATTTTCTAACTCTAAGGATATGGTCTTCTACTAGGTTTCCTTGTGTGTTTGTCCCTAGTAGAGTCGTCAATTTGTTGGGTCTCAAAAACATAGGTTTTTAGACCACAAGAGGGTGCCAGTCCCTTGATACATTTCGGCCAACTAAACAGGGTTTATATAATTGAAAACCCCCTACTCTTTAGGCTCTGCTAGGCCTAGATGGGTGTACCTGAATGATAAAGCAGATTTGAAAGGTTAATGAACTCTGATTTGGGCAATCTACTCACTATGGCACATAGATGTGAGGTAGACGCAGAGCTTACTAACTAGTTCCTAATAAGAATGCTTGAAGTATCAAGAGTGTAAATTGGATTTGGATAAAATATTCTAAAGTTGATCAGTGCCTAATCTATTGGGTGGATGGAGTCATATGGATGGATGATGATTATGGAGACAGATGTGTAGGATAGGTGGATCTATTTTGCAGCTTAACTCTAACTTGTTGGGCACTTGAAATGTTTTCACTTTGTACAAATGTGTAGGTCTATAAGTTACTGTACTCTTCTTTAATAATCCCAGTGATATTCCCCTAAATTACTGTGATTTCATGAAAGGACTTTTAATTCTTAGCCTAAGGGAAACCAATCATAATAATTATTTTAAAAGGATTTTAATCCTTGGTAGGAACCAGTCAAAATAGATTATCTGAAAGGGTATTTAATTCACTTCAACCAAAAACCAATCAAGATAACCACACACCAACAACAAATGTGTTGTGACAAATTATATAAATTTGAATAACTTAAGAAAACCACTTTGGAGACAGCACATCAACATATAAACATGCAAATCAACACAACAGTTGAACATTGAACATAGATCACCATTCAAGAATAGTTTGCTCCATTATATTACTTCAAAATATATATAATAATTTCATACATTTTTGAAATATGGGAATGGATGGGTGAAATGGGTGCAATCTATCTCCTTACTAATGCCTCACCTAAAATATGAAATGATGATGATTCTTTTCTTACTCCTACTTCTTTGACTTATATAGCAATATCTTGAAGAGGGTGTGCCTCTTCGTAAGTGTCTTTTGAAACTTTAACAACAATATACAAGATATTAACATTAAGCTCATTAAGCTCTAATGAGCCATAGATGAACTTGGGTAACATGATCTAAGTACCCTTGACCCAAGTATGTATCAACATACTCCACAGCATTCCTTGCCACAATCTCCATAGCAGTCCTCTTTTCTAAGTGATCACAAGACATTCCTAATGTTGGATCTTCATCCTTAGCTGCCTCCAAAGCTCCCTACAGTATCAGTTGGCATTCTTTTGTCCACTCATTCTGACTCTTCAGATCTTTATTATCACTGAATAATGCAGGCACACCTTCCTTTGAAGCATCGATAAATACTTTGGCATCTGCATGAAGTTCATAATAATCTTTATGTTTCTTGATCAGATCTTCAATAGTGTTAATGGCCCTAGTATTAGAAGTGTTCCTATTTTGTATTTCTTAAAGCTTTTTATGGAGCCTGTCATTTATCCTTTTATGTTCTTGGATAGCAGTGTGATTCTTAGAATGAGTAACCCAAAACTTGTCCATCCAAATCATCATATTGGTGCATCTCTTTTTGAATACTATAGAAATTGCATCAAACTTGGCTTGGATTATTTGAGAGTTCATCTATGATATCTTGCTCTTGTCCTTTATTTGGGAGCTTTCTCCTCGAGTCAACATTTTGGTGGGTTCTTTGAAGCCATCCTTAACTGTATCTTTCAGAAAATCATTTTTGTTACACATCCTTTCATTGTTCAATTTTTACATGTCCCATTCCTTGATCAACATCTGGATATGTGCCTTATTCAGTTTGGCTACATTAATGCCAATATCTGTTGTGACCACAGGTTTAGTTTCACCCACTTTTAATGTTATCACATGACCGAATGCTTTTTCTGTATCAATAATTGCAATCTTCTTATGTGGGGGGTATAAGGCCTAGATCATGAGAGAATTCTCATCAGGATTATACCTTGACCCAGTGTATACCTCTGTTACCCCCTCATGACTAAGCTTGTGTGTGGCATCATTATTTTGTAAAAAACTATCAAAAACTAAAGCAGAACTTAAATCCAAACCAAGAAAAATCATCACACCAGACTCCTCTAATAATTTTCTTCCCCTCTCAGGAGTCATGTTCTTCATTTCATTTTCTACATCCATTTTCAATGTGTTCAACAATTGCCTTTCATTGCTTGGTGTGATATCTACAACTAATTCTCTTATTTCTTTTCCTTTGTGTTTATACAAGAAAGATTTAAATTCAGGAGACTGAATGAAATGGTCATCTGAAACAAAAGATTTATAAGCCAATTGCCTAGCATCTGTATCAAATGATTCCCCAACTTCTTGTTCTCTAGTTGGAGGCTGATATTCCTCAATCCTTAGTTTGGGGATTTTATTAGGTTGGCCTTAGGGTTTACTTTCATCAGAAGATCCTTCACTATCAGAGGATAACACCTCTACTTCTTGCATCTCCCTCATTTTTTGTTCAACTTCTTGATTATACTCATCAATTGCTAATTCAGCCTCTGTTTCTTCCAAGTTCCTGATGATATCATCGTAAGGATATGGTATATGAACATACCCACTTAAATTCTATTTCTTTCTTGCAAAGTCAATAAAACCTTAAGGATCAAATCCTTTCCTTGGTGCTTCTCTCTTCATATTGAAGTGTGACAATTTATTCAAAATAAGATCATATCCTTCTTTTGAGACTATAGTAAAATCCCCAAAACACAATGTGCTAGGCATGAATGACTCTTTGTCATAAGCACTTAGATTCATAATATTAGAATAATCTAGTTGCCTGACAATCTCTAGATATGCAATTCTCTCTGGCATAGTCTTGGGCAATAGAAAAGGTGTATCTTAAAAACCATAAACTCTGATCACAGTGGAATCAAGGAAGCAGTACCAATCACCACAATTATCATTTACAGTTGGTGGTCCATCAAAATCTTTGGTCCTTAAAAATCTTTTGATCTCATTAGATAACGAATAATCAGAAGGATGACCATAAAATCTGTACAATGCTTTGAAAAAATATTCTTCAAAATGTATTTAATTAGAATTTACAGATCTACTATCCTAAATGGAGGTCCACAATTGTATTAGTAGTGGCTAACCATCTTTATCCAACTGTGTAATTCTCAATTCTTCTAGCCACATTCCTATCTCTTGTCCATAGTACAGTATCATGTGCATAAGAGAGGAATAATGTTTGAAGCACATTGTCAGAGAACCATTCTTGATAGCCATCAACCCTCAGTCAATCCCTCTGGAAATGTGTGAAGCATAATCAAAATCTCTTGCATTGTGACATTGTATGTCTGCAACAATTACCACTGTCCCTATATACATAAATTCATGGACCTTTGTTCCCATTACTTGACCTACTGAATAGTAGGTGTATTTCAAATAGGGCTTAAATAAATCAACATGGAAGGGGGTCCATTATCATCCTCAAGTGGTACTAAGTTTCCATTTTCTCTAGGCCTGTGTAATGGAAATCACCAACCTTTGTAGGTGGTGTCCATTCTCCAGTACTCCTTTTCTAAATCCTCATGGACAATAGGTTCATCACATGTGTCATTTAGGTCAAAACTTCACACAGTGCATTTTTAGATATATGTATGAAAGGTTCTCCTTGTGGGTTGCAAATGGATTTAAGGTTTGGGTTATAATGATTGGCCAGAAATTTTATAAGATCCAAATTTATGAATACATCAATAACAACTAGCTTCCCCAAATTGAAATTCTAGGGGTTACAAACAGGTTCAAATCTATTTCTCTGACAGTAATGAAACATGAACAATTCATATCCCCTAATGGGGGTCCACACATTTCCTATATGTTTGTATTTGTCTTCTAATCTCTCCACATCTGCCCTCAATTGTGCAGTCCTCCTAGCTTTTGGCCCTGAACCAAGCAATTGATCGATGAGGTCTTGATTCAATTTTCATTCTTGTGTTTTGACTTCCCACCCTGTTTCAGTTTTTAACTTCTTGCTTTTGGTTTGACTGGTTTCAGCTTGTTGTTTCTTATTTTTTGTTTTCATAGGACCTTCCATTCTATATCTCTACCAAATAACATAATTGAATTATAATTTATCAGTAGCAGGGAAATGTCGTATGCTTATATGTTTCAGGTGCACTGAATTCCTTAACTTTCACTCAATACCCCATTTTCTTCACTGCAACGCTTGAACATTCCTTTTGGTTCAATCATTTTTTGATCAGAGATGTTCATATAAGGTTTGTTCATGTGGCCATTAATGTCTGCCACTAGAATTGAATTCAGCAGATTTTTAAAAATTTGAAGTGTTAGAGCGATACAGTGCTTTTGTATCAGTGAAACCCTTCTAGTCTCAGGTCGATCTATGTGTTTCATTTGGCACCATATTTTGTTAATACATTCTTAACTGATCGCCAAGACCAACTGAATGTCTTTCTGATATGAAGTGTCCTTTTAGTTCTCTTATTTAATTGGGAATATAGCTTAACTTTTCTTGCTGATATGACTGCCCTTTTTCAATTCAGTGTTTCGGGGAGAACACCATGAAGTCTACCTGATATCAAGGTGATTTGGATTGTTAGGAATTCCTTTAGGTGTTGCCTAGTATCCTATCGACAAATGACAGTCATGTATATCATCATCAGGCTGACATGTACCATCGTTAAGAAAATAGGATGCCCTCATGATGTACCTAGTCTCCCTGATATGTTTCTTCTATAGTTTTTGGTTATTGGGATACATCGGTGGGACTTTCCCCAAAAAATTTTCAGTTCTTTCTCATCGGAGTGACTTATATAGTTGGCAAGATATGGAAAACCCACTCTGATCATACATGTCACTCCGACACAACTGCTATCTTGGCTTATTGGTGAGAGTATATATGTTTCTTGCTGAAAATATATCCATCAGTATGACACCCAAGATTGGCATGATTTAAAAATTTCATTCCGACTTTCTTTCTTTTGTCGATGATTTTTTCATTGGCAAAATATTATGTTGTGTCTTCTCGATTATACGTACTTGTTATCTTTTAAAACTTTTGATCACTGTAACTTTATTTGTGTCTTCCCAATATGCCTAAAATGTTCAATAGAGAACTATAGCTCATTGATTGGAAAGATATGCACATGATCTTCCTGATAAAGATCAATTGCTCTTTAAAGTTCTTTCTCAACTATGATCAGGGAGATGTTTAGATATCAAAGGCCATATTCATGGAATCATCAGTTATCATAGGTTATAAAATGGATCTTGTCACACAAATTTTGACAATTTGTATTGATCATGAAATCAAAATGTAGCAAATTTCTATGGTATGTGGAGGATAAGTGGGTGGTGGCTATGTGAGTTTTTTCCAGTCCTAGCATAGTGTCTCCCAAATCTACAATGTGGGACTCTATAAACAAGGATGAAATGTCTGGTAGAAATTGTAGACACCCAAAATTGACCTAATTATCATTAGTACCAAATATCGCATTATTTATCTTCTGCATTTGTCTAGCACACTTGAGCAATTTATCTATTTGTCTATATCATCTATTTCTTCTATTAATTAAATAAATTTATATTTATTTATTAATTCATTATCTATTTCCTCTAATCTATAATTAAATAATCTTTAATTGTTTAATTATCTCTATTTTATCAATTTTAATTAAATAAATTTTATTTATTTAATTAAAATTCCCTTCATAAACCCACTTTCTAATTAATTAAATAAATTTTATTTATTTAATTAATTTCTCTTATCATTTATCTTCATGAGCCGACATGTGTGCCTCTTTCATTTAAAAACTTGTGTGCTACTACATCTTTTATTTAATATCTTTCGCATGTAGTACTTTTTATGTACACAATCATGCATGGGCCTTATTCTTCCCTCCACTTGTCATTTAGACATTTACCTATGGCTATCAATTCATCTCAGCCATTCACATAGCCACCAAATCTCTACCGTTCATTGATTTTGGTTGAAGTCTATATAAACACCCTCCCATTCCATACTACATCTATCCATCATTTTCATATAGCGTCTACATTATCATCTTGAGCATATTGAGCATTTTAGCATCCATCTAGCATATTATCATTATCATCCATCCATCATGGTCGCTTTGATCTTCATAATTGTTCATTGTTGAAGAAGCAATCAACATCACAAACAAGGAATCATACAACCTAGGTGATCTTGTTCTTGAATTGCATGCTTTTGATTTCACTTCGATTCAATTATTTGATGGTGGTAGGATTAGGTTTTCATTTGTTATGCTTGAACTTATTAACCTAATTTTGCCTATCATAGATATATGTCCTAAGAAACTATCTTTGGAAGACCAATTTGAGCCTTCTGTATCACTGCAATACAGATATCTAAAAAGCATGAGGAGGAGAAAAAATTCAAGGCTCAAGAATTGGATTAGATGTGAGAATACCCAGGTTCAAGTAATCAAAATTCTCCTCAAAATCAAATGTCACACACAGAGTGCGATCAACAACCAAAGGATCAGAGCCATCATCAAATGCAAAGTCTAAAAAGGAGTATAATTGAGATGCATGATCAACCATCCCAGTAGCAACAATCTCTCTACTCTCCAAGTCTCGAATGATAATTGAATTAGGTGTAAATTCCATAGTTTCCCTGCTCCACCATGGGTGATTTGATAAATAGAAAGAAGACTATTTGACAAATGAGGTACACACAAAACATCATTGAAAGTTCCATCCCCAATATCAAGACATCTCCTCCCAATTACATTCATGTAAGTATTGTTGCCCATCAAAATAGGTGGCATAACGCAAGGCTCAAAAGAAGAGGACACGAACTATGAAGAAGCCATATGGGAGAAGCTCCAGAATTGAGAAACCATCTCCTTGATACAAGACCTATAGAAGCACAAAGAGATTTACCCTTTTTTTGTGCCTTAGAAGCAAAGCCTGCATGGATCTTTTACTTATTAGATCCTGATTGTTTAGAATGTGAAGAAGATGTAGACTCAAACATTCTAGAAGGAAGATCAATGTTGTTTTTCTTAGGAAGATGTTTCAATCCATCAATATCCTTCTTATAACAAGAATGTTCTTCATGTCCAATCCTCTTGCAATATGCACAAGTAGACTTCTCCTTCTTAGATGAGTTCTCTTTTGAAGAGGATTTGTTCTGTGCTTGATCTATGTGTGATTTTTCTTAGATTTCTTTTGTTTATTGTTAGAAGGACCTGACTCTTTCTGTGGACCTTAGGTTGAATAGCAAATAAGGCCTAAGTCTATGATGGCTTAATGAGACCCATATAAAGAAGCTTCTGTTGTTCATGCATTAACATCTTAGAAAAAGATGAAAATGAAGGCATAGTGTACGTGACTCCCATAGTTAGCCTGTGAGTGTGAAAGCTAGAAACAAAAGCTGCAAATTCAAGACCAAGTTTGTTCAGTACATTATAGATTAACTTAATATCCATTTTCTCAATACCACATGCTTTACATTGTTCTCTCAGACCATTAACCTTAGTTATATAATCCTGGATATTGCCAAAGTTCTTACTATCAAGGTTCATTAAATCATTGTCAATCTAATAGCCTCTAACTTCATTAGTTGTACCATACAATGTTTTCAATTTTTCCCAAGCATCAAGTGAATTTGTACATGCTTCAATTTGAAACAAAAGATCAAGGGAAACAAGGCTACAAAGACATCCGAGAGTTTTTGTATTCTCAAGCATCCATTTTATCTTTTCCTTATCATTTGTGGGTTTAATTACCTTTTGTTCAACATATGGAGTATACCCAAGTTGCATTAAGGCATTCCATGAATGTTGATGCAAAGTTGCATAATTACAAGGTGTTAACAAAGGAACCTTGAAATGATCCATATGTGAAGGAAAAGAAGAGCACAAGTATACAGATCAAAAACCACACCAAGAGACCCCCCTTTCACTCAATCAAAAATACCCCCCAAAAAATATTGTATACATCTAAAAATGGCTCAAGTCCAATTAAATAAATATTTTAATATTTATTTTATTCTTATTCCTCTATCAATAAATAAATATATCTTATTCGCATTCATCTTAATCTTCCAAAAATTAAATAAAAATTAATTAATTTAATTAAATCATCCAAATCCCTCTAAATCATCTTTAATTGAATAATTCTAAATTATTTAATTAATCATCTATCCTAAAGTTTTAATTCTATAAATCCACATCATTCCCACCTCGCTTTACACCTCATCATGTTGCACACATAATTGAATATTTTTAATATATAATTATATAATTATCCTCACCCACATGTCCTATTTATCCTCTAACTATCCCTATTTTTAAGAACTTGGTCATTCCATGGCATCATAGTCAAAGGACACTTAGAGACACATGTCTCATAGTTCCTAGATTCTTTCCAACAACCCTACAAAGAAGGACTCCTTTGACCCTTGTCTTTTGGTCCTTGAGAGCATTGTGACAAGTGGCCTCTTGCTCACACTTTTCTCTTCACCTTGTCATCGTAGGAGGAACATCTCCCACTTTTATCTTTCTCATCCCAACTAATCAAATCTCTACCGTACACATCACATGACTTATTCCTCCACCATGGATCCTTTGACACTTGGATTTGAGCCTTCTTGGCCTATAAAAGGAAACTCCTCACCTCCATTTTAACAATCACAAGAGATTTAGTACTTACATGCTGCAAAAATTCCATCAAGCAATCAAGCGTGCCTTTGGCCCCCCATTTGCATTTGCATTAGCATCATAATCTACATAGTTGCATATCATCTAGCTTCATATCATTATCAATATCATGGCTTCATATCAATCATATCATCATTATCTTAGCTTTGTATTGTAGGCTTGTCACATTGCATTTTCATCCACAAAATCCATTCCTCTCATTGTCATCTTGGAAAGCAAGGAATTACACTTCTGAGAGCAATATCATAATCAACAAGATCATCGAGAAGATAGGAAACAATGGAACACATGAGATAAATCAGTTTGCATGGTATAATCTATGTTCATTGCATTTTTCTTAGTTTCATTGATGTATTGAATTTGAGTAGGAATTCTAGAGTATTTGTGGTGTCTTAGTAGGTTCTTACAATAGTTTCAAATTATCAATCACATTTATAATCAAAAAATTGAAAAACATAGATATCATTGTCATAGGATCTACACATTAGATCATCATACATAGAAAATTAAAACACCATGTATTGCATTTAGCAAAGTCATCAACATATGCATTAGGTCATCATAAACTATAAGCATATAGGATCATTGCACATAACATTACACATAGATATAAGTCATCATGTAAATCAATATAAGCATCATATCATAAATATCATATGCATCATAGCATCAACATGTTAGAATCATCAAAATATAAGCATAATCATATAGATAACATCCATCTATAAGTACACATGCATATAGTCAATCAAAATCATATAGATCATCATCAAAAAAATAATAAATGTCCAAGTATACAATGATATCATAAAAAGAGTATCTCGAGCTATCAAAAATAGTGTGTATGCAAAATGTTGCAAACATGATACATGTCTCAAAAATGTCTAAGTGGTACTACTTCTGAAAGGTGCTAGCTATTGAGGCTGAGGACCTATAAGACATGTCCTTGGTGGCCCATGAGGAGGTGGTGGCCCCATAACCCCTCCACTCTCTGAAAGTGTCCACCTCGATCTAATACATGAGCTTAGGTGGAAGCTACCCACTCTCTACTTTGGGGGCACTGCCTGCTCATATAGGGATCTCTAGTAGAAAATCTCCTGCCCAGCTCAAACCATCTCTGCAACAATCTGACCTGTGGGACCCTGTGCTACAGTTTGTTGTACCTACTGCAGTAGGGCCTCTACCCTAGTCTATATCTAAATGGTGGTGTCCTGCTGTAGTATAGCTATCCTCACATCCCTTGTAGATGGATAATTTGCTACTGCATCTGTCCAACTTGCACCTGTAACTGATCCACCTGGGCTCGTAAAGCTACCATCTATCCATCATCCTGCCCCTGCCCCTACACCTACACATGTGCTTGCACCTGAGGCTGAGCCTATATCTGGGGCACCCCCTTAACTCTGTCTCACTCTCCTCTGTCCTCTATCATCACCACCATCATCCCCATCATCTCTATCATCACCTCTACCACCCCTCCCACCTCTACCTCCATCATCACCTCCGCCACCTTCACCGTTGCTACCACCGTCATCTCGTCCACCCTGGCCACCTCAGCCACCTCTCCCACTTCATCATCGCCTCCTCCTCTAACATGGAGTGTCATCATCCTCCTCATCTCCATTCTCCAATCTAGGAGCCCACTCCCTAGGTCTAAAATATCTCAGAACATCATGAGATGTGAAGTGTGCCACATAGTCAGCTATCATCCTTGCATCCACAATCTATCTTCACAAATCCTAGGCCTGATACAGAATCTATAAAAAGTCTACTCTTTCCATCTCAAATGAAGCCATAAGACCCCACCATAGATGCTCCTTTTGCATTTGAGCAAATATAGCAGTCCCCTGGGGCATCCCTTGGACCCTGCCAAACTGTCGGAGCACATGAGTAACTATATGTCACTCAAGGATATAGGGGGTCCTCCCTATCAACCACCATGTCTAAAAATAGTAAGGTAGCTCTACAGCATCCTCATCCCACGCCTTGCAATCTAGGTACAACTTCCACTCAACTATGTCCACATTATCCAATGCATGCTACCAGTACTCAAGCTTTCCCAATTTGGGCTGGGAAAAGGTCTCCTGAAACATGTGGGAATAAGGTCTATCATGGACTCTGATGCCCATCCCTATCAGCCATGTAATTGCTATGTGTAACCATGCCCAAATCTGTAATAAGGACACTCAGACAGACAGACTGGCAGCTCCATCGTATACAAACTAATGAAGATCATGGTATAAGTGCGTGCAAGTATACAAACACCCTAGGTAAAGCATGTCCCATCAAATATCATCCTCTCTAGAGTCCTCCTCCATCCAACTACAAATCCACATGATCTCCTATTTGGTCAGACCACACCTCCAACCAATCCTGTGAGTATGGTTGGCAGGGGCTCATAGTAATCCACCATATCAGTCCAGCTAATCTTTGTCCCCTTAAGATCTACATCATCGAATACTCATCTACACTTCTCCAATCTCTCTCCTGAGTGTGACTTATACTCCACTAGCTCCCCCTACATCAGAATCTATAGAATCTGATGCACATCCTCTAGAGTTACTGTAATCTCTGCAGTGGGCAAATGAAATGTGTTGGTCTCACTATGAAATCTTTCCCCCAGTACAGTCAATAGTCCTAGATTCACCCACATCTTGGGCATAAAACAAACATACCACAATCTAACTGATCCAAGGACCAAGTGATTAGTCTTGGTCAAGTATGGTCACAGCAGCTGAGTAATTATAAATCTCTCCTGCGACATCAACACATTATCTAGCTCCTCCTGCAATCAATAACAAAGCGTGTTAACCAATCAACTAAGTTGCATATCTATCAAATCTATCAAAATAGTTACCTAGCTATCCTATTAGTAATCTATCCTATCATCTCTTCTGAGATTCTATCAATCTCAAAGATGACCTATCAGTTGGCCAACATCAATCAAGATGCTGACTTAATCCAATCAGCTACGTAATTGACCATTTTTATCAGATGTGCAGCTCAATTTCTCAAAAGTGCAGTTTCATATCATATGCATCGAAGCCCCTATCATTTGCATAGATATGGGCATATGCAAGAAATAGGAGTCAGATGTGCAGTTTTACCTCATATGCGGTTTCATATTATATGCGTGAAACCCCTTATTAGTTGCGTGACTTTAGAATACATGCGCAAGACTATTATTTACATGTGCTAAATTAGTCAAATGTGTGGAAACCCTAAATGTATGCATGACTTCATCATGAATGCACAATACTGTTTACTAAATGCAAAAAATGCGCATATGTGTGGATTCCTATCACACATGCGTGGAATCGAGGCATAAGCACAGACTTATTTATCAAAAGTGCAGAACTAGTTAAATGATGCATGCAAAAACATAGACTTTGACCCTACATTTTGACCACAATAAATGCACTTTGACCAAAATTAAATGCATACCTATCGGGGTCCGTACTCTACTAGCCACCCAAATCATCGGGTCCTCTTAAACCTATGGTTCTCTATCAGGATTTGTTGCATCTTCGCTAACTGCTCTGCTCTGCTATAAACTAGGGCTCTCTATAATCTCTCCTCAAATGACAAGTGTGCAAATGAGTAGAATGGAGACCCCACATCACTATTTATAGCCAAATGAACCCTAATTGGAGGTGTTTGATCTTGCACATGAGTGTTATGTTCCTCGTCTATTTCTCATTCTCTGTTACTCAAATCTTTCACCCGCATATCGTGTCGTCAATTCTTGTTCATCATGAGATCATTCATCATCCTTTTGCCCAATTCAACCCAACCAATCTCCTGAGGGGGCATCCTACCATCATCAAACCTGTACCAAGGGAAAATTGGGGCATGTATCATAGTCAGAAAATTTTTATTCTTTAAAGCAACATAATAAAACACATTGTCTCGAAGAGGGGAAAAATGTATACACCTAAAAATGGCTCAAGTCGAATTAAATAAATATTTTATTCTTATTCCTCTATCAATAAATAAATATACTAATTTATTTATCTGATTCACATTCATCTTAATCTTCAAAAAATTAAATAAAAATTAATTTATTTAATTAAATCATCCAAATCCCTCTAAACCATCCTTAATTGAATAATTCCAAATTATTTAATTAATCATCTATCCTAAAGTTTTAATTCTATAAATCCACATCATTTCCACCTCACTTTACACCTCATCATGTTGTACACATAATTAAATATTTTTAATATTTAATTATATAATTATCCTCACCCACATGTCCTATTTATCTTCTAACCATCCCTATTTTTAAGAACTTGGTCTTTCCATGTCATCATAGTCAAAGGACACTTAGAGACACATGTCTCATAGTTCCTAGATTCTTTCCAACAACCCTACAAACAAGGACTCCTTCTTTGACCCTTGTCTTTTGGTCCTTGAGAGCATTGTGACAAGTGCCCTCTTGCTCACACCTTTCTCTCCACCTTGTCATCATAGAAGGAACATCTCCCACTTTTATCTCTCTCATCCCAACTAATCAAATCTCTACCATACACATCACATGACTTATTCCTCCACCGTGGATCTTTTGACACTTGGATTTGAGCCTTCTTGGCCTATAAAAGGAAGCTCCTCACCTCCATTTTAACAATCACAAGAGCTTTAGTACTTACATGCTGCATAAATTCCATCAAGTGCAATCATGTGTGCCTTTGGCCCCCCATTTACATGTCATCTAGCTTCATATCATTATCAATATCATGGCTTCATATCAATCATATCATCATCATCTTAGCTTTGCATTGTAGGCTTGTCACATTGCATTTTCATCCACAAAATCGATTCCTCTCATTGTCAGCTTGGAAAGCAAGGAAGTACACTTCTGAGAGAAATATCATAATCAACAAGATCATTGATAAGATAGGAAACAATGGAATGCATGGGATACATTAGTTTGCAAGGTATAATCTATGTTTATTGGATTTTTCTTAGTTTCATTGATGTATTGAATTTGAGTAGGAATTCTAGAGTATTTGTGGTGTCTTAGTAGGTTCTTACAATAGTTTCAAATTATCAATCACAAATATGATTTGGAACTTTATAGCTCAGTGCGTTTACAATGTTGGAGTTATTTTTTAGAGTTTTACAATGTCCAAAAAAGAATCAAATAGTGAAAGTAAAGAAATATCTTAGAATGAGAACTTCAAACCAACAACAATGTGTAGTGCTCATAAAAATATCCACTTTCAAAAAAGAATGAACTTTATTCGAGATCATATGTGAAAGTTATAGCTGTTTGAAGCTCAAAAAATGAAACTGCCTATTTGATTTGATGAGAAAACAATTTTTTTGGAAAAATGGGATCATTTGAAAAAGAACTAATCACACCACTATGAAGAGTGTGAAATTCTACCCCTTTTCAAAAAAAATATTGCATTGAAAAATACATCTGTATGGCCGAGAATGAGATGTCAAAAGTTCGGGTGCAAAAATGAAAAAGTTGCAATGGTGAGGAGGGAGAAAAAGCAAATTTTTTTACTCTGCCACATTTTGTGGAACTACCACCAAATTTAGAAGCATTTCTAGAAATAGAAAACTACTACCAAAATGCATATTCTCCAGTCAAGTGTAAAAACCTCTGTTAGAAATAGATCTCTGCTAGATAAATATAGAGGCATGTTAAATTTGGAAAACATCTAAATAAACTACCAAATGTGGTAGGACCTTGAATTGTGTGTAGGTCCTTCCAACAATTTTTTTTTACCTTTTAGACTCCCAACATCAAAACTAGGAAAATTATTTATGAAAATTCATCTACTCAGCCTCTTGGATGTGATGGCAGGGTCTCTTTGGCCTCAAACTTCTCTGAAAGATCAGGTACCCATTGGATCTAGCATGCACCTTCCAACTTCAAACCCTCACAAAAATGGTTTCTAGTGTCCAATTTGGACAAAACAAAGGGCTATTCTGACCTTTCCAGTAGCTCTGAACTCAATGGTTATCTTAGATTTACTCTAAGAATCTCCTAAAGCTACCTACAACACAAAACCACATACAAAACGCTCCTCGAAAACTAGTATTTCTGTCAAATTTTTTTGATTCTCTAGGGCATCATCAGATGCAAGAGATGAGCATACTCAACTTTCAAGAGCAACCAAGATCTCAAATCCTAAATCTTCTAAATGACTAGCCCTAGGCATTCACTCTAATACCATGTTAGATTTTGAAATGGAAATAAAAACCCAAAATCTAGAGAAAGATAAAGGCAAGCACACACATAAGATCAAAATGGAGGAAACAAAGAGATCATATCAAAATAGTCTGAATATATCACTAACAAATAGAATACCAAATACAAGATAATTAGTGAGTTTATATAAACTTAAGAAGAGGGAGGAGGTGGCAAAGCCAACCAATAGGGAGAGGCCACCAACAGGAAGAGCATCTTCCCAAGATAGAAAATGCACCTCCCTTGAACAATGGTGACACCTCAACACACACTCACCTAGTTAAACCCACTTTATTAACCTAAGCAAGGTTAAAAATATGTGTAGGAAAAACCTTATGAAAAGGAATAAAAATCCTACACTAACAATAATGGTAATGTTTATCGATGAGAAATGTATGATAGACAATTAGGAATCTAAGGAGTGATTCCTCTCTTTAAAGAATATTTTTTAATCTCCCCATGGTCTAAGGGCTGCCAAGTCTTGGCTTTGCAAGGGTAATATAGTGGTAGATGAGATGTTGTTATAAAAAGGGGCTCGGTAATGTTTGAAGTATAGTTGAGTGCATGGTTTGATGAAGCTTAGCTTGAGGGAAAAGCTAATCTAATCCTACCCTAACCAGCTCAGAAATAAAATGCAAAAGGAGAGGGATGAGATAAGGAAAAGATAAGAGGAAGAAGAGAAAAGAAAAAGATGAGAAACCTATCACCTATAAGAACAAAAAATTGCCAAAATGGAAGCATACCCTATAAACATAACATTAACAACTTATGCCATTGTCAAATTTACCTTAAAACATGACATAACCTATGGAAGAGTCAAAGGGAAGAACATTGATTTCATGATTATATTTGTAAATGAATACAATGAAGGAAACCATCATCACATTTCATCTGGAGATAACAACCCATTGCATTCACAACAACATGCATTAAGCTCAGGTAAAATATGTTTATAAAAAGTACAAGTCTAGGATACAATCTTTACGCTTACAAACCATAGAAATTCTAGCTTGTGCTATAACATTTGCCCCACCATGTACATGCATATAGGAAGAAATTACTGTCTTTTTTCTCAACCCTATTTCTTGATCTCTTTTTCTTAATCAATTTTTGTTGTCTCTTTTTTATTTCTTACTGAGGGAGATGTCCCATTAATTACATCGTGATTTACAAGGAGCCCAGAAAACAATTTTAAATTCATGGGTAATTTTAGATTTATAGGCACAAACCCAACCCATGTGAGCATTTCTCTTGATTTGATACTTTTCTTGGTGAGTTAGAGCATTGAGAAAGTGGATCCATCTCTTAATCCATGCTTTCATTTAATTTCTCACCTACCAACTTGTCCATCTATAAGTTCAAGGAAATGCACCATCAAATCCTATGTACATGGCAATAATAGAGTCAAGATCATGAATTCCTCATTCATATATGAATTAAATGTTACTTGAAATCATAAAAATCCTTTAAAATACAAGAATTAGGTGATTGTAGGGTCCACACATGCAAAAATCCAAGCTAGGATGATGGGTAGGTTAAGTAGGGGCTTGGACAGATAGACATGCCTTATGTGGTGCCCTAGATGGGCACAAGAATGTTGTTGCTTTGTTGGGTGGGCAATCAAATTTAATAGCATGAGAGAAACATTTCAAGCTCATCCATATGGAAAGCAAGGGTTGGTCAAGGGATGTGTGATTGGGAAACACACAATAGTATAATGCTAACAACATAAGGCATCGGTGAGGTGTTCATAAGATGTCATTATGTGGTGGATTTTGTCTAGTCACCACATGGGGAAGAGGACCTCGTTTGGAGTCCCAACACATAGCGGTGAATGGAGGAAATATTTTAAGGGTTGATTCATTCCTAGGGAGATATTAGATGCTAGCCATTTGGGAGGTTGCACGTAGGTAATTTGAGAGCGTGAGACTCATAAGTCTAGTAGGATGTGTGGAACAAGGAGATCAGATGTTAGGATGTAGGTGTACCAAGTAGGTAGGTAGGGATAATCCCAAAAGTCCAAAAGAGAAGGGATCGAGATAATTGGAGATTTGATGCACACAGAAGTAGGCATCAATATATATTGAATACCTAATGCTATATGTCAAGGAGAAAGAAGGCTTGAAGCTCATCAAGGTTCAGGTTTCAAAGCAATGAGATATCAAATGCCAATGTATGCAATAGAGAAAATTCCCAATCTCTAATATGCATCAAGGATCAGGGATTAGGGATCTCACTTACGTTAAAATAGTTAGATAAAATCCCAAAGATGCAAGCTTGAAGGGGAAGAAGATTGGTAGGAAGTGGGGAAATGGATGCACGATGAAGCAATGATAGAGGAAAAGGTAATTGGGTAAGAAGAAACCTGCAAACCTGAAATCTTGGGGAAATGAAGGAAATGGAAGAAGGGACATGACAAGATTGGGTGTTTGGGCTATATAATACCTTGTGATTTGGTAAACAAATAGAATGAAACATAAACATTTGTTATAGAGAAGAAAATGGGAAAACATAAAGAATGATGACTAGTAGACAAGTAGGAAAAAGCCCAAAAGTTTGCAAAAGACATAAATGTTCAAAAGGAAGCCCTTGAACATGGGGATTGGGAAAATTATTTAAATGTAGAAAATACAATGAAGGTAGAGAAATTTTTGAAGGCCTAAAACACAATAACAAAGTGAGGCTCAAGAGTTTGGGAGACTTAGTGACTGAGTACACGAGTAAGGAAATTCTTGAAAGCCTGAAAGATTGAAGGACTTAGAGGAATCTTGGTAATGTGGGGAAGCAAGAGTTGGAGGAAAAGTATGCTGGGAGAGAAAGTTTTGAAAACCTTCCCAAGGCTATAGATCAATCTTAAGTCCCTCATACATTTTTGAAATTTTGTCAATATAGGCACATGACTAAAGTATGAGGGGAGGAAAATCACACTGCCAAGCCTAAATTAACCAGGGGGGGCATTGAAGGAAGTCTTTGGTCAGATATAAATGATGGATAACCCAATACAAATAGGATAATAAAGAGGACAAAGGACAAAAGACCCCCCTAATTTTGGATGTGTTGCAAATAACATAAAAAATGGTGACTCTTAGGAGAAAACATTGCAAAATGCTTAGAATCTAGAATGTCTAGTTAAAATAGAAAAATTAAATAAAACAAGATCATTTTCTAAGCAATGCTAACCATATCTAAATCATGTACCTAACTTATAACAAGAAAGAACTAAGTTATATTAACTAGAGAACATGTGCACATGATTCATTTATTCTCTTCATAGTCAACTAGGACTAGTGTTATGAACAAATAAATTAGGTAGGAAAATACAATTGGTCTAAACACATGTTAGGCATTTCTTTGCTACCAAATAGGGGATTTAGTTTAGTAAAGTTATATAAGGATAAAATTTGGTTTAATTGCTTTTAGGGGTGTAGGATATTTAATCTAGCAAAGTCATCTAAGGGTGAAATTTGGCTTAATCATACTTTTAGGGGATTTGAGTCTTGGTGGATGGTGCAATATTTTTTTTTCTTATCTCTAATAACAACATAATATATGATATAAAGAAAGCATATATAAATCTTAATGACCAATAACATGAAAAGTTGAAAGTCATATATTTGTCACAACCCTCTAATGATAATAATACATACAATTATATAATAATTTAAATTAGGGATAAATTTAAATTTTTAATAATGTGTATGTACTAAAAAAATATAAAATCATGTCATTATAACTTTGTATTATGATATTATTTATTTGATTATTACTATTTAGTCCTTATTTTTGAAATTGTCTTTGTAATGAGCTTATGACTCTTTTAAGAGCCTAAACATTGTAAGTATTTGTGCATTTGATGGTGTGTATCAAATGCCTTTAAGAATTTTTGTGAGATAAATTGTGAAAAGTCATCCCTAAACCTCCTTATCAACTTAATTTAGTAAAATATAATTATAATTTATTAAAGTCATATTCAAATTGTTATATATTGAGATATATAAGTAAATAATTGTAACTAACTCATATATAATGTTTTAAAGTGACTCTGAGAGTGGTTTAATTTATCAACTTTTTTGGCTGTGGGGGTGCCCCCCATCCTAGGAAACAAAATCCCACCACTTTATTTGCCATTTAAAAAATTAAATTGAAGAACAAGTCAAATCTACATGAAATCATCTAGGACATTTGCATGCTTGAGCTTGTTGTTTTCAATATTCTTCAACAATTATGAAGTTAGTCTAATCAAGGGGGACAACCTGGGAGAACACAACCCTTGTGATCTGACGATCTTGCCAAGGTATTTTTTCAATATTTCTGGTCCTTGCACATTAGTATACATCAAAGACAAGGGTGAATCAAGTCATGCAAGTACATAGTTTGCTAGATCAATCCAATAAATAGTAGAATGGTTCCACACATTAGGATGTTTTTGCAATGTGAGATCAATCACACACAACATAGATCTAACTTGCATGAAATCCCTTGACTATTACATTCTAAAGACAACAAGTAGATCAAGAACATCCATTTTATACTAAAACAACCAAATTCTACGTAACATAAAATTATTCTTCATCATTATTTTGAAAGCTAAGTGCCTAATCTTCTTTTCTTAAGTTTTGAATATTCATTTATTACAATGATCAATTCCCAACTAAATTATCAGTTAAACCTAAATTAAGTATACTTTTATTGCTTGCATTTATTTAGTTATCCTAAATTTATGTAAAAGTATTCCCTTACAATTATTATTATTTTTTATTTTTATTTTTTAATTTTTTAATTTAATGATATCCCACTAAATATTTAACACAAAGTTTCAAAGTTCAATGCAATAAAAAGTCAAACTTGTTCTAACACATCAATGAAGGGAGAAAAACACATCATGGGTGACATAATAGTGAACAGATGATGCAGGAGCATCTAGAGGTGTAGGGAAATCTTGCATCACCAAAAAAAAGATTTTTCTTTTGACTAGTATAAGTTGGGAAAAAGGGTCCCAGTCCTAAGTACAAAGCAAAATATAGCAGTATTACATCATATAGCAGTCCAACTATGACACCACAAAACAACCCAGGCAATGAACATTAGGTCAAAGTACAACAGAAACAAAACAGTGAAGAAACAACTAACAAACATCACCAAAACAACACAGTAAATATAGAAAATTACTTCTTGCTATTGCAAAGCAAGTCATCCTAGTCTCTTTTCAAGAATCCATAGTATCAACCTAGGAAGGGTTACCCAAATCCATTTATTCCTTGTTCTTCTTTAGCAAAAAAAAAGAAAAAAAATGATTTTGTTTTCTATTCTTTTCAATTTTGGTTTTTGGGAATACCCATTTGCTTGAGTAATGATTCGAAACCTTCAAAGTTTCCAAAAAGGCTGAGAATGCTAGGACTTACTATTTTTAGTAAGCCTACACCTGAGAAGTGGTTGGGCCCAAAATTTTCCCCAAAGCTTCGGAATAGAAACATAAACATTCTTGATAAGTTTCAGCCCAATATAATATCTAGATTTTAAGATATTAAAGTTTCAATTTTTGAGATTCATCAAAAAAGTTTTAAAGTAAATTTTGAGGCACTTAGATGGTTCATATCAACCTAAAAATTGGTTGAAAGAGCTTCAATTTTTTGTGAGATTTCCAACACATCAAATGGTTCGTCAATCAGACATCCAGATCAAAAGTTATGGCCTCTAGAAGTTGGGCCTCCCGTATTAGAGAATGTAAAAATGTGACGAACATAGAAACAAGCTCTGTTAAGGGAAGATACATGTGTTGATGAGTGTTTTGACACATCATAAGGCATCTTTTATTGGTAGATAATTTGGCCACCACTTTTGGGTGGTTTTAGCTCGTAATATCGTTTGACGATTTCCTGTATTGTATCTCCTATATATTAGGTGCTTGAGACAAAGGTTGTGTGTGGGAGATGATAGATGTTGAGTTGTCTTCGGATCTCTAGTTGGAGATATTCTTGTGGAAGCTTGCTTTGCAAGTATATTGTGATCCTATTGAGATTTCTAAATAATATATTTAGTTTCTTTTAGAGGTGGGGTTTACTCCTGAAAGAGTTTCCCCACATAAATCACTATGTTTGTGGTTTGATGTTTATAATTTGTTATTACGAGTGTGTTGGGTGGAGTACATCCCCATCAAGTGGTATCAGAGAAAGTTTTTTCTTGAGTGTGCAAATAGATTGTTGAATATTGAGGCAGTTTGTGCCAAGACCTTGAGATCAAGTGTGTTTGAAGGTGGAAGCAGAACCACCAATTTGAGGCAGCTTCGACTGAGAAATTTTTATTTTAAGTATAAGAGAAG
Source organism: Cunninghamia lanceolata (assembly GCA_027924645.1). NCBI lineage: Eukaryota > Viridiplantae > Streptophyta > Pinopsida > Cupressales > Cupressaceae > Cunninghamia > Cunninghamia lanceolata. Next base: position 1,340,470 of record BSBN01000992.1, read on the forward strand.
AAATAATAAAATCAAGATGCCTCCATGTAGAAATTGTGTTGGTAAAAATCCTATTGTGACAGAAAAGGGTTTAGAGCTCTGTAGAGGCAGATTAATGCAATCCAAAAAATCTTGAAGAAAATGATGGAGAAGTAGAACCTAAACATGTTAGATTGTTGAAGGCCATAAAAAGTTTGGAAAAAGGCCAAAGATTGACATCTCTACATTTTATAATAATTTCAATCTAGAAGAATTCATAGATTGGATCAATGATATGGAGGAATATTTTGAATATGAAGAAATAGAAGATCCTAAGAGGGCCAAGTTTGCTAAGACCAAGCTCAAGGTTCATGCTAGAGTTTGGTGGAAGGAGGTGTAGTTAGAAAGAAACTGAAAAGGAAAAGAGAAGATCGCCAGATGGGATAGAATGGTTGATAAATTGAAGAGACAATTTATTCCTGTGGATTATGAGTTAGAACTTATGAAGAAAATGCAAGGTCTAAGATAAATAAGCAATACATTCAAAGAATACACTGAAGAGTTTTACAAAGTCATCATTAGAGTAGGTCACACAGAGGCTAATAAAAAGAAGGTAGTTAGGTATATCAATGGGTTGAAACCCTATATCCAAGAAGAATTAAGCCTGGTTAGATTGACAACTTTTGAAGATACATATTAGTTTGCAATGAAGGTAGAAGAATTTAAGTTGAACATAAAATTTGAGAACAAACAAAGAGCAAGAGGTTTTGGTGGAAGAACTAGCTGAAGATCATATGGAGTCGTGGACAACAAGATGAACAAAAGAAAAATGAAGATACAGGTACTGGTCAAAATAATAGAGGTGAAAATGTATACCACCCTTGAGGATAGAATGAAGGGTACTAAAGAGGAAGAGGTAGATTTGGAAGAGGGCTTGGAAGAGGAGGATGTAGATGAACTTGTTTCTGATGTGGTGAAGAAGGGCATAGAGAATATGACTATCAACAAAATCAAGGAGGAACAAATAGAAGACCAGAGGGTAATGCTAGAGTTTCCCATGTTGATGAGGAGGCTAGATCTAAACATTTAGAAGATGCAGAAAGAGGAGAAGCTCTTGTTATCAAAAGAGCCTTGTTAAAAGAAGAGGGAAAAGAAGAACCAAAACAAAGAAAGAGCCTATTCTAAACAAGGTGTAAATCAAGAGGTAAGTGTTGTGATGTAATTATTGATAGTGGAAGTACATATAATCTAGTCTCCGAAGAGATGGTCAAAAAGTTTCAAATTTGAAGAGAATAGAGCACCCATGTCCTTATAGGATTGCATGGTTATACAAATATCATAAAGCTTTGGTTAATGAACAGTGTTTGGTAAAGTTTAAGATTGGATATTATCATGATGAGGTTTTATGTGACATTATGCCAATGGATGTATGTCACTTGTTATTGGGAAGATCATGGCAGTATGATAGGTGTGCTATCCATGATGGTCGTGCTAACACCTAGATGTTTTGATAAAAGATGGAGTGAGACATAAGTTTAAACCTGTGAAGGAAGCAAAGGAAAAGGTATGTGATAATGCTAGAATTTGTTTGGTAGATGGTAGAAATTTTTTGGATGGAATGAAACATGAACATAGGTGCTTTGCCTTGATTTCTAAACTCAATAAAGAGGAAGGAGAAGATGTACCTACAGAAATTGTAGATCTATTGGATGAATTTAAAGATATTGTTTCAAAAAATGTACCTAAAGGTTTTCCACTAGTGAGAAGCATAAGTCATCATATGGATTTGATACTAGGAGCTAGTTTACCTAACAAGGCAACCCATAGAATGACTCCTATAGAAAATGAGGAGCTCAACAAACAAGTTCAAGAATTGTTGAAAAAGGGGCTAATTAGAGAGAGTTTGAGTCTGTGTGTAGTACCCACAGTACTAGCACCTAAGAAGGATGTAGAATGCAGGATGTGTACTGATTATAGGGCCATCAACAAAATCATAATCTAGTACATATTTCCTTTGCCAAGTATGGATGATATCATGGACTGCCTGAGTGGAGCAAGTATTTTACAAAGATAGGTTTGAAGAGTGGGTATCACTAGATCAGGATATGGGAAGTAAATGAATGGAAGATAGTATTCAAGATAAAATAAGGACAATATGAGTCGTTAGTGATGCCATTTGGACTAACCAATGCACCAAGCACTTTCACGAGGCTCATGAATGAGGTACTCAAAGAATTTCTGCGTAAGTTTGTTATTATCTATTTGGATGATATTCTAATTTTTAGCAAAACCTTGGAGGAACATTTGATGCATGTTCGTAGAGTTTCTAAGAGGTTGAAGGAAGAGAAATTGTTGATAAATCTGAAGAAGTGCAGCTTTGTGAAGGGGTTAGTGTACCCGGGATTTGTGATCTTAGTTGAGGGTCTTAAGATGGATCCAAAGAAAGTAAGGACTATCATAGAATGGCCTACACCAAGAAATATTACTGAGGTAAGATCATTTCATGGATTGGCTAGTTTTAACAGTAACTTCATTAGAAATTTTAGCAGCATATGTGTACCTTTAATTGAAACAATGAGAGGAGATAGAAAAGAATTGAAATGGACTTTAGGGGCAACCAAGAGTTTTGATTTGTTGAAGAAAAAAGTTATAGAGCAACTTGTTTTAGCATTTCCATATTTTAACAAGGTATTTCAAGTAGATTGTGATGCTAGTGGTAGTGTCATAGGAGTTGTATTAAGTCAAGAAGGAAGACCCATTACATATTTTAGTGAAATACTCAATGATGCTAGGAATAAATATTCTATTTATGATCATGAATTATATGCTATTGTTCAAGCATTAAAGAAATGGAGACATTATCTTTTGCCTAAAAAATTTGTTTTGTACATTGATCATCAAGATTTATAGTATTTAAATAGTCAAGTGAAGTTGAATCAAAGACATTTGAAATGGTTGAATTTTTGCAAAGATATACATTTGTGTTGAAGCATAGAAGTGGGAAGTCTAACAAGGTTGCACATGCCTTGAGTAGGAGGCAACATTTGTTGGTGGAGATGAGAAATGAAGTTGTTGGGTTGGAAGAACTCAAGCATTTGTATCCACAAGATCCAGATTTTTTAGAGGCATGGAAAGCTTTCCTAGAGCCTATCACCATGGATAGAACACAGTGGTTGGATTACATAATCCAAGATGACATGTTATTTAGAGGAAGTCAGTTATACATTCTAAGAAATTCCATGAGGGAGAACTTGATAAAAGAAAAACATAGTGGGGGATTAGCATGACATTTTGGGAGAGATAAGATGGATGCATTAATAAGTGAGAACTATTATTAGCCACGATTGTAGATCAGGATGTGAAAAGTTTGTATAGAGTCACACAGTATGTCAAATGGCTAAGGGAGTGAGTCAAAATATTGGTTTGTATCAACCTTTACCAATACCTGAAAGACCATGGGACCATATTAGCATGGATTTTGTACTTGGTTTGTCAAGGACTTAGAGAGGTCATGATTTGATTTTTTTGGTTTGTTCCTTGCCATAAGACAAATGATGTAGTTCATATTGTAGAGATATTTTTCAAGGAGGTGGTTAGACTTCATGGTCTATTGAAGAGTATAGTTTCAGATAGAGATACAAAATTTGTTAGATATTTTTGGAGGAAATTATGGAAGATGCTGAAGACTGATTTGAAGTTTAGTTTTACACATCATCCATAGACTGATGGTCAGACATAAGTGGTAAATAGAAGTTTGGGAAACCTTTTGAGATGTTTAGTAGGAGAAAAACCAAAGGGGTGGGACTTAATTTTACCATGTGGGCTGAGTTTGCATACAACAACTCAGTTAACAAGAGTACAGGAAAATCACCATTCCATATTTTATAAGGAAGTAGACCCAGAAATGTTTCAGAGTTGAGGAAGATGGATGAGGAGGAAAAGATGAGTGCAAATGCAAAAGATTTTGTAGAAAACATGAAGAATCTACATGAGGAGGTAAGGAAGCATATCCATAAAATGAATAATCAGTATAAGGAGAAGGAAGATCAGAAAAGACAAAATTCAAAGAGTTCAATGTTGGAGATGAGGTCATGGCCCACCTTAGGAAGGAAAGGTTCCTCGTAGGAACATATAACAAGATGAAGATGAAAAAAATTGGACCTTGTAATATTTTGAAGAAGCATGAATTAGGGAATGCATATGAAGTTGAGTTACCAAGTGCCAGGATCAATATTTCACCTATGTTTAATATTGCTAATTTGATAGAATATCATGAATGAAGTATAGAAGATGGGAAAGCAGACATACAATGGAATATCCCAACACCTATTTTAGAGAAGGAAGAAATTGAAGAAATCTTAGATAGTTGTATGGGAAGGAGCACAAGAAACAGACAATATGAAGAATATTTGGTCAAATAGAGAGGACGACCCATTGAAGATTCATCATGGTTATCCAAAGCAAAGGTTGACCACATTGGTTTTCCTCAAACACTAGAGATGTGACAAGGTCACTTCTCAAATTACCCTAGGTGTCTAATGCAGGTGCATCCATAGGTGTAGGGAAATCTTGCATCACAAAAAAATGATTTTATTTTCTATTCTTTTCAATTTTGGTTTTTGTGAATACCCATTTGCTTGAATAATGATTTAGAACCTTCAAAGTTTCCAAAAAGGCTGAGAATACAATGACTTACTATTTTTAGTAAGCATACATCTGAGAATCGATTGGGCCCAAAATTTTCTCCAAAGCTTCAGAATAGCAACATAAACATTCTTGGTAATTTTCAGCCCAAGATCATGTTTGAATTTCAAGATATTAAAGTTTCAATTTTTGAGGTTTGTGGAAAATGTTGCAAAGTCAATTTTGAGGCACTTAGAGGTTCCCTAATGTCAGAAGCTACTCAATACCCTAATCTTCCTTTGCAAAAGGAGTGTTTGTCTAAACCCTAACATGTCTATCAAATTCATTGATAATGAGTATTTTCTAATGCTCATGTTGGGAACGATTTAGAGGAACATGAAGAACAAATTAATAATGATCATGATGGATATATAGGTAAGCATGATCTTGCTCTTCCTAGACAACTTCTTGTTGACATGCATACCCGCACTCAATCTCCTAAACAATTGGCTACTCTTTACATAAGACATTAGTGGGTGCATCATTTGGAAGAAATCTTCTTCATAGTATTGGTACCTTGTTGGCTTTTTCAAATGGTGTATCCTCTCATCCTTCATCCTCTTATGAGCCCTCTCCTTCCACAGTCTCTCTATTTTCTTCATCTCTTCTCTCTTTCTCTCTCATGTCTATCCCTCTCTCTCTCATTCTCATTTCATATCTCTCTTAAGTTGTTAGATTTCTTATAGGTTAATTTAAATATTATTGTATATATAGTGATTATATATTATTTTATATTTATATTTAATGATGTATAATAATAAATGGAACTAAAATATATTTTTTTATAAAAAATAAATATAGAATAAAATAATAAATGTAAATAAACATGAAACATAGAATATATTCAATATAAATAAAGCATTGTGTATTATAATGACATTAGAAATAAAAATAGTAATTTATATTATATAAAATATGGTATATAATAATAAATATAATTATATTTAAAATTTTATATATAACGTAAATAAAATTCAATAATAAATATAAAATATATAATAGATTTAATGTAAATATACATTTTTTACAAATTCAACTCTTCGACAAATTAAAAATAATTAAAAAAATTTGCCGATCTTGAAACATGATAAGACAAGATATATATCTTTTCTCATGTCACAAACATAAGTGTCTTGAGTCACCATCATGAGTTATGGGCATCTTGGCCCCTATTCAAATGTTAAGAATATCCTAATAAAATTTTGATTATGTTTTCTTGACAAAAATGCATAAATACGACCAATAAAAAATAAAATTAGATAAAATGATAAATAAAAACAAATTAAAAATAATTGTTTATATGCATTTATATTATTTTACATTTTCTAATTTTTAAACATTATACTTAAAACTCCACTAAAATTAATCATAAACATCAATATTATATTTTAAATGAACTAATTCTAAACTTAAACATTATTTAATTATATAGTTCCTATTTATTAAAGATAAATAAATCACCTCTCATTTAAATTTCATCAACTAATACCTAAACTAATATTCAAAGCCTACATTGATCCAATTTCTGTATAAATTCTAACCCATCTCAAGTATTTATTTATGTACCTAAACTACAACAACTTAGTTCTCCCACGATGTACATTTTCAAAACTTAAAACACTTTTCCAAAGAGTTTACATTGAAAAGACACTCAAAATTTATATTACCCATTCAATTAATTTGAATTATTTTAAAAGGAAGAAGGTGTTCACTAAAATTGTAACACCCCGCCAGGAAACTCTAGAGAACAACACAATTACACTATACAACAGGACAATTTTTTTTTTAAAACAAGAAATAACAAGGTAACATTTAACATATCTATACTAACTAAGGTTCTTCTAGGGTTCCATGGCTGCATTACTGACAAACTACTATCATATTCTCTCATACGTCATGTATTAACTGACAACAATAATTCATTTTGTATCTATTGCATTAAATGAATAACCATATATATTTCCATTACATTAGATAAATAATCATCCAGAACAAATACAACTACAGTTTTTCCATACATACGAGGATACAACATAATATTATTTACATCATCAACTTTCAAATACATTGGATTACATACATTATGAATAATCTAATACACATGATAGTACATGAGCATAAATAACTGTCTTTGTAAACTGGTACATGATCTGAATCTGCTACAGGAGTTACAACCTTCTTGCGCATGAATAATGGCAAGGAAAAACCAATGGAGATAAAGCACATCCACCCGACCATGTGGAACCCTGAGGTCCACCCCCCGTGCTAGGAGATAACATAAGGTCCCAAAACATCAAACAGTCAGGTAGACAATTAACTAACATGAACAAGGACTGGACATGACTCCATTACAACACATGACATCATCACAAGCAACTCATTATCACTTCCAGAGGCAACACACGACAAATGGGGAGAATACTACTAGGTAATGATAGGCTGCAGTAGGGAGAGTGTCATTGCACGGTCCTAACATGGGTTATCCTGACAGCCTCTCACTAGGCGCCGGCCCCATAGGGTGACTCATGCGGAATCAACCTTCCTTTCGTGAGGACAAGGAAGTTGATCTTGCCGACCAGGCCTTCTCTACCCATCCTTAGTCTAAACGAGCACTACAGGCATGGGAGAGGAAATCTAATTATTTTGTTAGTGTGTAATTTACCCTTTTTCCCCCAAGTTTATTTTTAGGTTTTCACTTAATTAACAACTTTCAATGGGTTATCCTGACAGCCACTTTGGGCGCCGGCCCCACATTGAAAGCCACTCCCCTACCTGCATCTAGGAACCCTAACCATCAAGCAAGACAATTACTATCTTAATGATAAGTAAACATAAACAATGCAAGGCATTTACCTTCTTGCATACAAAGCATAGTCACAATGACCAACCTTTAGATCATTGTCCCAAAACTTTTAGTTCATCAATCATAATAACCATAACAACACATATCCAAAGCAAGGTATGGGTCATCTTGCTCTTCAAATCTCAACCATGAACAAAATAGTTTCTCATTATGATTACCAAGATCTCCCCATTACAATACTACACACAATCTCGACATCAACACTTCCTTGAAGGAGATTTAAACCGATCATAATATATTCGCAACATAATATGTACATCATCTCACATTATCATTTACTAAGACGCACATACATAGACAAGAGACATCATGTTCTTACAACATCTTCATTTCAAGACACCTATCAACATAATACATGCAATCGACTCATATTATCTTATGCCTCTGGAACACAAACCTTTACGACCTACACACAAGCCCATTATGACCAATGATACATCTTACACAAGATTCATTTACAATTTGCCAATTATTTAAAGCATATCCAAATACAATGTTTTTACCCTAATCTCAATCCTTCTTATAAAATTTTAACTTAACAAAACCATTATAACAAATCGTAATTAAATCAATTCCAACTGTCATCATTAAATATATCACCATATTGTCTTTCATTTATTCACATTAACAACTAAATAAATTGTTTGATCTTTTAAGTCAATTTCCTTAATTCAATCTAAATAATCTAATAAATTATCTTTAAAACTTAATTTAATGTTGTCTTTTAACGACAATCAAATACAAGGTATAAGTATACTTTTATAGCTCTTTACCCTAATAATTTAACTTACCATTCTAACCCAAAGTATTACAATTAACATTGATAATAACTATTAACACTTTTATAAAGTTTCTAATTTGTAGGGACATTTAACTAATCATCTTTTACATTTTGATTTGATAATAATAATAATAATTTACCAACGCTTACAACATACTTTATATCCATACCTACAAGAGTTTCAAGACCATATAATGGAGTTAAACAAACAATTAAATTGGCTTCTAAATCATGTAGAAAACAATACAGTTCCCATCAATGTATCTCATAGGCACAACATAATTTCATAACAATCAATGTTAACGCCTCACTCAGTTGAACTAATTTATTTTATACCTTTGTCTCATTAAACACACCATAAATAACTATAGGGATTTCATTCTTAATCTAAACATTTAATCCACATTATTCCATTGTACTCATGAACAAAACCTATCAACTAACTAAGAAGTAAATCAACACTTGTTGTTTGAACAATCGACACCTTAAACATATGATAAGATTGTGGTCTTTAGAAAAAGAAACATTAAAGTTTTATACCTATAAGAAAACTGAAACCCCTTTCAAAATGAGAAAGAAATACTTGCATGACTCACTATTTAACAATACTTAGAATACTACAAAAACAAGCTCAATAGGGGCAACAGTGAGAACAAGAAAACTCATAATATTTAACTCTACAAAATCATTATACACCAAGAGCCAATACACGTTCTATCTAAATTTACTATCAAGCTCAATTAGAAAGAAATCGAGACAATAGAAACGACTACAAGGTCCTACCAGGTTGACGTCGAAGTTGATCAATCATACAACAATCAAATAAATTGAAATAAATTTTCTATCTCTTAAGAATATGACTGCTCCAAAAGAATTCCACTATCTCTCGAGAGTGTTCCATGATAGACATGAATGCAATATGTAGAAGCACACAGAAGGCTCACAAAATGTCTTAATAATATCTTGTCTGATGGAATGTGTTCATTGATGGATATGGACAGAATGGGCTTGTTGAACGAGCCTTAGAGACCTTTTTTTTATATCCTTATTATGAATTCGAGGGCAGGGGACCTAAGGACAATTTTCCACCAGTTAAAATGACCAGTTCATGATAGGGCATTTTTAGCCAAACGATGTAAAGCTTGGTGGATGCAGTTCCCAGTGAGTGTGTTTACCAGTCCAACAAAAAATGGAGCAATTATTTACAATTTTTTTTTTTGTTTCCAAATAGATAAATGATTCTAGATGTGACTATTGACATAAACATAAATGAGCATTTCTGTTACATCATAAACATTAATGCCCTAAAATAGTGGTGACTGAAAACAAATAGAAAATATCGGCAATGGTGATAACAACTGACAAAATAAATGCCTGAAAGAAAGATGTTTGCCCAATGAAAATTTTGTTTGAACTTTTGGCACATGCTACCTTGCAGGTTTAGTTTATGAGAGCCATATCTACTTTAGTCACATCCGAAACCTGCAGCTAATCATTGAATGTGTATAGTTGATCATCTTCACCACACCGTCCATCTGGAGGAAAACCTAAACTTCATCATTGATAACCAATTAAACTGGTGTTGGGTTATTTTAGACACATTTTCCTGATGACTGTGGATCGCATATGAATATAGGTTTAGAAGTATTCGTAGCAATTGCTCTAAATGGGTTATAGAAAACATTTTAGTAACTTCAAACAACACTAATGAAATGCAAAAGCAAGATGGCCTTAATGCGTTGTAGAGTTGGAAGCTGTTACTGGTTGTGTCGCTTTGAAAAACAATCAGAATCTAAAGCCAGATAGAAAAGACAGTCATTTTTACCTCGTATAGGATAAGGTGCAAAGTTCCTTTTTCCAAAAAGATTGGACTCATATTTCCTGGAGAGGATAGCAAGGTAAAAATGCCCTTGTAAACTCCAACAAGGGAGCCTTCATAATTTAATACAAAAGAAACAGAAACTGGAAACAATCTTTTAAAAAAGAAAATATACTAAAAACTGAATCATCTTCCCTGGTTAAGAGATTGAATCCACACCAAGTAAAAAAACCAACAAATTCACTTGGTGCATCCAGACAGGTAGCAGGTATTTGGAACATTATAGGTCTAATCCACAATATTGATATCTGGCTTTGCATAAACTCAAATCACAACCTTGACCATAAAACTAAAATCACAATGTTTGTCTTCTCCCTCGCAGGGCAAAGAAGGTTCCCCATGTAAATTTGACGGCTACAGACAAAAATCTTAGCCTTCAATTTCACCTTAATATTATACTAAGCAAACCTTGCCAGATCTGATAGGAGACAAATCTAATCCCATGCTTCACAAATGAAGTTAATGTCTCGCATGCAAATTTGGCGTCTAATTTAGCTGTAACCTAAAACGGCAACCTAGGCCGTAACAATTATGTTACTGTTCCCAAATCCTACTAGATTTGAATCAATTAAAAAGCCTTGAGCTGCTTAAAGGGAGCTAAGCTCTTATTTGCATACATAACATAAAATCACAACCTTTACCTTTACATAGAGGATCTTCCTCAGATCCCGATTGATCCGGGTTTAAACAAACCAAGCGATTTACTCTGCTAATCAAAATTTTAAAAAATTATCATTTCTACAATAACAGATTTAAATAAATTGTTTTCTGAACTAGACCTTCCGACTCTTTATCAAAATTTTCCATTCTAACATTTCCATCTTGACCTACGAATCCAATAACTAGGTTGCGCACACACATATACATAACTAAAACCCCTACCCCTATCGAATTTGAAGTAAATAAATCTTCAAAATATTGGGAACACGGGCGACCAAATCATACTTTAATCGCACGGTTGCAATGACAAAAGCTCTAAAAACAATAATCACAAAACCAAAACAAGAGCAAAATCAGGAACAAATAAATATAAATCTGCATTCTACTGCAATAAATAATCAGAACACATACCTGGTTTGATATTATTCCTCTTCCTGCGATTCCCCAAACCCTCTGAAATAATCACGCAGAACTAGTGATCGATGTGAAGCGAACATTGATGTTTGGATTTATAAGATCACTGATTTGCTTGCAAACAATGGAGGGAATGTGCTTCCTTTCCTGCGGCCAAGAATAGAAAAGATGCAACCTAGATTTGATGCCGAAACCTCTCCTACTACAGGCTAAACCAATCTCCCCTGCTTGTTGCTCCTTCTCCTCCATTCCTCTCCCTTTCACCTTCCGAGAGAGAGAGGGATAAGCCCCCCTTTATTTCCAGATTTTTCCCACCTTTGTAGAAGCCTTGGCACCTGATCCAATGCCTACTATAACAACTATTTATTAAATTTATCTCTTTACAACTCATAGTTTAATTTACAACTAAACACTATAATGTTTTATTTTAATATTATACTATAGATATATTTATCATATATCTTATAATTATTTATACCTTATTTTTATAACCTTTGAACCATAGCACATATTAATTTATGTATTTTATTTAGTATAACTTGAGTAATAATCTGAACCTTTTACAAACATAACTATGAGAAATATTGTTCCCTAAACTAAAATAAATATTGCGAAATCATAATAATAAAACATTAAAATATTAAGATACTAAAACTTATTTAAATCTATAATTACCCCCAAATAAATCAATTTAATAACAATAATTCACATTCAAACAACTTTGGATAATTACCTTGAACTAGGTAATTATCAGTTATCATTTTAACCTTATTTAATATTAATAATGATGATTGATGTAATCCTGTTAAGTATTATAGTGGATCAAATAATAGCATGACTATATAACGAAATCTAGGCATACAACATAAACCACTGAGTAAGACAGCCGTTAAAAGCCAAATCAAACATGTTTACAAGCCAGGCCAAAACACACTTAACCAACAAGCTCCATCAAATATCAATCAATTGCAAGACCTGACATACTGACAGAACTAACAGGTTGAACTAGACATGCTATGCATCCTAATTGAGGATGATGACTTGGGATGTGGGACCTTAAGTTATCTCTGAAACAACTTATCCATTGGGTTCAGGGCACGCTCAAACCTGTTAATTCAAGTGGAGTCGATGCCAGATACCTGCATCCTGCAACAAATGACACAGTCAAGCATATATATAGATGCACAAAAGCTGACACTAGGTGAAAAAGGAATCACAACATCGCAGGGCACTCGCAAGCGAGTGATGCAACATCGTCCTTTCCACATCATATCAATCTAGATTAGATAACACATAATCATAACCAAATTGAATCTACCTCATTATTTGAACAGAACCATACACTGAACATATAGGTGCATGAAATTGAATAAGTCTCAGAAGTACCATCATAACAAATAAATCTAACAGAATCAGTCCATGAGATCCATTCTAACATATAATAATCATAGTGAGATTAGCATCTTAATCATTGGAGTGCAAAACAATGTTACAACCTGCATTATCAGTGTCACAATGGAGACTATCAATAAAACACATTAACTATCATATGAAACCACACATGGATGAAACATCTATCTATATTGTACAGCATCAATTGTTTACCTTACCTTAATTATTTCTGTTATTTTACCTTCATCTTCATGCGCCTTGATCAATTCACCTGTACATCCAAGGTGAAAATGGAGGGGCACTACATCCTCCCCCCCTAAAACTTGACTTACTCCTGGAAGTCACAGACTAGGGTGGAAACATAACATATTAGTATTACAATTTTCTATTACCAACATAGGCATTCACATTAAGCAATTGTTCCCAAGACAAGCACAATCGTTCAATACAGGCATAAAAGACATCAATTCCTTACCTTTAAGGTGTATCATGTGATCTACTTATATCCATTCGCACGTATTTTGAGAATTTCATTTGATTCAAGGATCTGTGTTTACATATTATCAAGGAAAATTACATCTCATTTCTTATTTCCACCATGGTTCTGACTAATTACCAAGCATTCAAGTACAATTCTCCATAGAATCCTCCCTTGTACACACTATCAGAGGTTTGAAATGAACATGATAGAAACAACACGTAACACAATACAGGGCTAACAAAAACAAACATTCGGAATAGTCACCATCAAAGTTTTAAAGAAGGTAAAAACCCAAGTGGGAAAATAACCAAATCCAATCTTAAGTCACAAAATGCTAGCAATTTCCAACAATAACTCAAGTATAGAGAAAAGAGTTTTAGTGACCACTCCTGTCATAAGAAATTTCAAAGAAAACAAATTCACTGTTAGCCCCTAACAACACATGAAACAACCATCAAAAATTTGAAATTACCCAAATTGCAAACAAACCCACATCACAATGTGGCTAATTTTAGCCACATAAAGGGAGTATCTGCTACACAACACCCAAGGACACAAGGTCTAGAATGCATTAGAGAATGTACAACAACACAAATAATTAGGTTATCTACATCTTCATACCTAAACAACTTTTATACAAGGATTTAAGGAAACCAATTCGTTATTTATTTACAACAATTTCTACCTTTAATGTAATACAATTCCTTTATGTGAGGAAGAATAGATAATATTGCACACAAGAACATACTTAATCAAGGCTACATTTTACTTTAGGTATCACATTTATATGAGATGGGTCTAACACAAGCTCCAATTTGATCTCCTGCATTCAGTTTTTACATACATACACAATGATAACTTTCATAATCCACAAAAGAACTTCCACATGAAGTCATGGCCACTAAAAAGAAATAGATGTCAAACTACGACAATACCACTTAACCACATATCTTGTAATGCATGATGCCTCCAAATCATTCCAATACTTACACAAATAATGTCATTAACATAAAGATGCTATGGTGCTTCCACGCCCTAAACATAACCTCCCAAGGTATGGTTACTTCACCAAACCAGGGAAGACAAACACCACTGTCCTTTCACAATACCCCACATAAAATGGGTTTAGGATATTCACATCACTAGAGGGGCAATTCCACTCTCTTGATTCCATGCACTAAAAGTAACCGTGCTTCTTTCTTCTAAAGCACTAAAGACCGCAAGAGGAACTGGAGGCCTCAACAATGAGTAAGCACCAGTGTTCAAGGAACACATATTGTTAGATATGTCATCACATTTTTGCATAACAGAATCAAAGCATAAAGGATTTATTTCTTCTAGAGTCAAGAACAAGTCTGTAAGTTTATCATCCTTCTACTACCATACTAAGGCCCTTAAGTGAGAGGTACTATTACCAACTCACCATAAAGAGAAAAATGTTTAACCTAAAACAACGACAAGAACTAGAGATACCAGTGTTGCAAACTTGGCTCTGATACCAGATGTAACGCCCCGCCAGGAAACTCTAGAGAACAACACAATTACACTATACAACAGGACAATTTTTTTTTAAAAACAAGAAATAACAAGGTAACATTTAACATATCTATACTAAGTAATGTTCTCCTAGGGTTCCATGGCTGCATTACTGACAAACTACTATCATATTCTCTCATACGCCATGTATTAACTGACAACAATAATTCATTCTGTATCTATTGCATTAAATCAATAACCATATATATTTCCATTACATTAGATAAATAATCATCCAGAACAAATACAACTACAGTATTTCCATACATACGAGGATACAACATAATATTATTTACATCATCAACTTTCGAATACATTAGATTACATATATTATGAATAATATGATACACATGATAGTACATGAGCATAAATAACTATCTTTATAAACTGGTACATGATCTGAATCTGCTACAGGAGTTACAACCTTCTTGCGCATGAATAATGGCAAGGAAAAACCAACCAGAGATAAAGCACATCCACCCGACCATGTGGAACCCTGAGGTCCACCCCCCGTGCTAGGAGATAACATAAGGTCCCAAAACATCAAACAGTCAGGTAGACAATTAACTAACATGAACAAGGACTGGACATGACTCCATTGCAACACATGACATCATCACAAGCAACTCATTATCACTTCCAGAGGCAACACACGACAAATGGGGAGAATACTACAAGGTAATGCTAGGCTGTAGTAGGGAGAGTGTCATTGCACGGTCCTAACATGGGTTATCCTGATAGCCTCTCACTAGGCGCCGGCCCCCATCTATGGTTATCCTGACAGCCTCTCACTAGGCGCCGGCCCCATAGGGTGACTCATGCGAAATCAACCTTCCTTTCGTGAGGACAAGGAAGTTGATCTTGCCGACCAGGCCTTCTCTACCCATCCTTAGTCTAAACGAGCACTACAGGCATGGGAGAGGAAATCTAATTATTTTGTTAGTGTGTAATTTACCCTTTTTCCCCCAAGTTTATTTTTAGGTTTTCACTTAATTAACAACTTTCAATGGGTTATCCTGACAGCCACTTTGGGCGCCGGCCCCACATTGAAAACCACTCCCCTACTTGCATCTAGAAACCCTAACCATCAAGCAAGACAATTACTATCTTAATGATAAGTAAACATAAACAATGCAAGGCATTTACCTTCTTGCATACAAAGCATAGTCACAACGACCAACCTTTAGATCATTGTCCCAAAACTTTTAGTTCGTCAATCATAATAACCATAACAACACATATCCAAAGCAAGGTATGGGTCATCTTGCTCTTCAAATCTCAACCATGAACAAAATAGTTTCTCATTACGATTACCAAGATCTCCCCATTACAATACTACACACAATCTCGACATCAACACTTCCTTGAAGAAGATTTAAACCGATCATAATATATTCGCAACATAATATGTACATCATCTCACATTATCATTTACTAAGACGCACATACATAGACAAGAGACATCATGTTCTTACAACATCTTCATTTCAAGACACCTATCAACATAATACATGCAATCGACTCATATTATCTTATGCCTCTGGAACACAAACCTTTACGACCTACACACAAGCCCATTACGACCAACGATACATCTTACACAAGATTCATTTACAATTTGCCAATTATTTAAAGCATATCCAAATACAATGTTTTTACCCTAATCTCAATCCTTCTTATAAAATTTCAACTTAACAAAACCATTATAACAAATCGTAATTAAATCAATTCCAACTGTCATCATTAAATATATCACCATATCGTCTTTCATTTATTCACATTAACAACTAAATAAATTGTTTGATCTTTTAAGTCAATTTCCTTAATTCAATCTAAATAATCTAATAAATTATCTTTAAAACTTAATTTAATGTTGTCTTTTAACAACAATCAAATACAAGGTATAAGTATACTTTTATAACTCTTTACCCTAATAATTTAACTTACCATTCTAACCCAAAGTATTACAATTAACATTGATAATAACTATTAACACTTTTATAAAGTTTCTAATTTGTAGGGACATTTAACTAATCATCTTTTACATTTTGATTTGATAATAATAATAATAATTTACCAACGCTTACAACATACTTTATATCCATACCTACAAGAGTTTCAAGACCATATAATGGAGTTAAACAAACAATTAAATTGGCTTCTAAATCATGTAGAAAACAATACAGTTCCCATCAATGTATCTCACAGGCACAACATAATTTCATAACAATCAATGTTAACACCTCACTCAATTGAACTAATTTATTTTATACCTTTGTCTCATTAAACACACCATAAATAACTACAGGGATTTCATTCTTAATCTAAACATTTAATCCACATTATTCCATTGTACTCATGAACAAAACCTATCAACTAACTAAGAAGTAAATCAACACTTGTTGTTTGAACAATCGACACCTTAAACATATGATAAGATTGTGGTCTTTAGAAAAAGAAACATTAAAGTTTTATACCTATAAGAAAACCTAAACCCCTTTCAAAATGAGAAAGAAATACTTGCATGACTCACTATTTAACAATACTTAGAATACTACAAAAACAAGCTCAATAGGGGCAACAGTGAGAACAAGAAAACTCATAATATTTACCTCTACAAAATCATTATACACGAAGAGCCAATACACGTTCTATCTAAATTTACTATCAAGCTCAATTAGAAAGAAATCGAGACAATAGAAACAACTACAAGGTCCTACCAGGTTGATGTCGAAGTTGATCAATCATACAACAATCAAATGAATTGAAATAAATTTTCTATCTCTTAAGAATATGACTGCTCCAAAAGAATTCCACTATCTCTCGAGAGTGTTCCATGATAGACATGAATGCAATATGTAGAAGCACACAGAAGGCTCACAAAATGTCTTAATAATATCTTGTCTGATGGAATGTGTTCATTGATGGATATGGACATAATGGGCTTGTTGAACGAGCCTTAGAGACCTTTTTTTTTATATCCTTATTATGAATTGGAGGGCAGGGGACCTAAGGACAATTTTACACTAGTTAAAATGACCAGTTCATGATAGGGCATTTTTAGCCAAACGATGTAAAGCTTGGTAGATGCAGTTCCCAGTGAGTGTGTTTACCAGTCCAACAAAAAATGGAGCAATTATTTACAATTTTTTTTTTGTTTCCAAATAGATAAATGATTCTAGATGTGACTATTGACATAAACATAAATGAGCATTTCTGCTACATCATAAACATTAACGCCCTAAAATAGTGGTGACTGAAAACAAATAGAAAATATCGGCAATGGTGATAACAACTGACAAAATAAACACCTCAAAGAAAGATGTTTGCCCAATGAAAATTTTGTTTGAACTTTTGGCACGTGCTACCTTGCAGGTTTAGTTTATGAGAGCCGTATCTACTTCAGTCACATCTGAAACCTGCAGCTAATCATTGAATGTGTATAGTTGATCATCTTCACCACACCGTCCATCTGGAGGAAAACCTAAACTTCATCATTGATAACCAATTAAACTAGCGTTGTGTTATTTTAGACACATTTTCCTGATGACTGTGGATCGCATATGAATATAGGTTTAGAAGTATTCGTAGCAATTGCTCTAAATGGGTTATAGAAAACATTTTAGTAACTTCAAACAACACTAATGAAATGCAAAAGCAAGATGGCCTTAATGCGTTGTAGAGTTGGAGGCTGTTACTGGTTGTGTCGCTTTGAAAAACAATCAGAATCTAAAGCCAGATAGAAAAGACAGTCATTTTTACCTCATATAGGATAAGGTGCAAAGTTCCTTTTTCCAAAAAGATTGGACTCATATTTCCTGGAGAGGATAGCAAGATAAAAATGCCCTTGCAAACTCCAACAAGGGAGCCTTCATAATTTAATACAAAAGAAACAGAAACCCGAAACAATCTTTTAAAAAACAAAATATACTAAAAACTGAATCATCTTCCCTGGTTAAGAGATTGAATCCACACCAAGTAAAAAAACCAACAAATTCACTTGGTGCATCTGGACAGGTAGCAGGTATTTGGAACATTACAAGTCTAATCCTCAATATTTATATCTGGCTTTGCATAAACTCAAATCACAACCCTGACCATAAAACTAAAACCACAATCTTTGTCTTCTCCCTCGCAGGGCAAAGAAGGTTCCCCATGTAAATTTGATGGCTACAGACAAAAATCTCAGCCTTCAATTTCACCTTTATATTATACTAAGCAAACCCTGCCAGATCTGATAGGAGACAAATCTAATCCCATGCTTCACAAATGAAGTTAATGTCTCGCATGCAAATTTGGCGTCTAATTTAGCTATAACCTAAAACGGCAACCTAGGCCATAACAATTATGTTACTGTTCCCAAATCCTACTAGATCTGAATCAATTAAAAAGCCTTGAGCTGCATAAAGGGAGCTAAGCTCTTATTTGCATACATAACATAAAATCACAACCTTTACCTTTACATAAAGGATCTTCCTCAGATCCCGATTGATCCGGGTTTAAACAAACCAAGCGATTTACTCTGCTAATCAAAATTTTAAAAAATTATCATTTCTACAATAACAGATTTAAATAAATTGTTTTTTGAACTAGACCTTCCAACTCTTTATCAAAATTTTCCAATCTAACATTTCCATCTTGACCTACGAATCCAATAACTAGGTTGCGCACACACATATACATAACTAAAACCCCGAGCCCCTGCCCCTATCAAATTCGAAGTAAATAAATCTTAAAAATATTGGGAACATGGGGGATCAAATCATATTTTAATTGCACGGTTGCAATGACAAAAGCTCTAAAAACAATAATCACAAAACCAAAACAAGAGCAAAATCGGGAACAAATAAATATAAATCTGTATTCCACTGCAATAAATAATCAGAACACATACCTGGTTTGATATTATTCCTCTTTCTGCGATTGCCCAAACCCTCTGAAATAATCACACAGAAATAGTGATCGATGCGAAGCGAACACTGACGTTTGGATTTATAAGATCGCTGATTTGCTTGCAAACAATGGGGGGAATGTGCTTCCTTTGCTGCGGCCAAGAATAGAAAAGATGCAACCTGGATTTGATGTTGAAACCTCTCCTACTGCAGCCTAAACCAATCTCCCCTACTTGTCGCTCCTTCTCCTCCATTCCTCTCCCTTTCACCTTCCGAGAGAGAGAGGGATAAGCCCCCCTTTATTTCTAGATTTTTCCCACCTTTGTAGAAGGCTTGGCACCTGATCCAATGCCTACTATAACAACTATTTATTAAATTTATCTCTTTACAACTCATAGTTTAATTTACAACTAAACACTATAATGTTTTATTTTAATATTATACTATAGATATATTTATCATATATCTTATAATTATTTATACCTTATTTTTATAACCTTTGAACCATAACACATATTAATTTATGTATTTTATTTAGTATAACCTAAGTAATAATCTGAACCTTTTACAAACATAACTATGAGAAATATTGTTCCCTAAACTAAAATAAATATTGCGAAATCATAATAATAAAACATTAAAATATTAAGATACTAAAACTTATTTAAATCTATAATTACCCCCAAATAAATCAATTTAATAACAGTAATTCACATTCAAACAACTTTGGATAATTACCTTGAACTAGGTAATTATCAGTTATCATTTTAACCTTATTTAATATTAATAATGATGATTGATGTAATCCTGTTAAGTATTATAGTGGATCAAATAATAGCATGACTATATAACGAAATCTAGGCATACAACATAACCCACTGAGTAGGACAGCCGTTAAAAGCCAAATCAAACATGTTCACAAGCCAGGCCAAAACACACTTAACCAACAAGCTCCATCAAATATCAATCAATTGCAAGACCTGACATACGGATAGAACTAACAGGTTGAACTAGACATGCTATGCATCCTAATTGAGGATGATGACTTGGGATGTGGGACCTTAAGTTATCTCTGAAACAACTTATCCATTGGGTTCAAGGCACGCTCAGACTTGTTAATTCAGGTGGAGTCGATGCCAGATACCTGCATCCTGCAACAAACGACACAGTCAAGCATATATATAGATGTACAAAAGCTGACACTAGGTGAAAAAGGAATCACAACATCGCAGGGCACTCGCAAGCGAGTGATGCGACATCGTCCTTTCCACATCATATCAATCTAGATTAGATAACACATAATCATAACCAAATTGAATCTACCTCATTATTTGAACAGAACCATACACTAAACATATAGGTGCATGAAATTGAATAAGTCTCAGAAGTACCATCATAACAAATAAATCTAACAGAATTAGTCCATGAGATCCATTCTAACATATAACAATCATAGTGATATTAGCATCTTAATCATTGGAGTGCAAAACAATGTTACAACCTGCATTATCAGTGTCACAATGGAGACTATCAATAAAACACATTAACTATCATATGAAACCACACATGGATGAAACATCTATCTATATTGTACAGCATCAATTGTTTACCTTACCTTAATTATTCTTGTTATTTTACCTTCATCTTCATGCACCTTGATCAGTTCACCTGTACATCCAAGGTGAAAATGGAGGGGCACTACAAAAATAGCTCGAAAACCAAACAATGTAAGGTGTAGATTACTCCACAGGGCTTCCGCACAGTGTGGAGTGCATGTACACCATCTCGTACAATAGTTGAATGAGCCTCTTTAGGTAATGTAAAAAGAAATAATTTAGCTAGTCAAAGTTCACATCCCTGTGTAGGGTTCATATCTTCACTCAGATTCTAATATGGTCCATTGTTGGACATGCATATTTAACCTAGCCAAAATTTAAGAACAATCTAGTTCAAATTTTGTTGTTTTGTTACTAACACATTTTTAAAAACTACAATTTTTAATTATAATTCAAAATTATGATCAAAATATTAAACAACTATCCAATGATTGTCAAAATTAACTAAATACTTTCATTTCTATTTATTTCTATTTTTCTAAATTTTATTATATAATTTTTTAAGCTTAAATTGTAGAATAGCTTCTACTCTTTTTGGTTCAATGACCAAGCCATCTTCGGACACTATATGTCCTAATAGTTTATCTTAGGTACAACAAATATTGATTTCTTTGGGTTCAAGCACCAATTCTGTTGTACATCCTGGAACTATAATTGCCCCTAGATGCTAAATGTGCTCTCTTTCTTCTTAGAAGATACAGTGATCTCCTCAAGATATACAAGCAAGCAACAATTCTCAATTAAATTAATAAAATAAAATTTATTTTTCATATCAATTAAATCTAATTTTAAATTTATAACCCCAAAAAATTTCACATGATATATAAAAACATTACATAAAGAAAAATTATATAAAATTAAAAATAGTAATTTTGATACAAATTTCTTCCCATTTTCCCTTAAATTTTTTAAGCATAGATACAATGAATGCATAAAGCTAGACAAGGAATGTACGTCTCATTCACTTAATTATGTTCCTTCATATACACAAGCTTATTATAAAATTTTTCATTTACATTGTTGTGTTTATGGAATTCTTGGTTTGAGTTAGTAGTCATCCCCTTATTCTTTTTTTTTGTCTTAATTTATGTGTTTGTTTTTCTTATTCGTTGGTTTCTTTCCTTAGTGTCCTCTCTCATTATATATATTCTCACTTACATTAGTGTGTTTAGGTCTAGCAACTGAAGTGTGCAATGAAGTGTGCTAGTAACTGATTTGTTTTGTCCTTAGGATTTTTCTTTGCTACTTTGTCTTTCACACTTCATTGCTCACCTTTTTCTCACCTTTTTTCACAATGAATTTCATTGTAATCTATTATATATATAGTTTTATTAATTCACTTCATTAATTGAAATGTTCTCTTGGTTGCTTCACTATCTTTTTTTCCTTTTTCTTTTCTCACTTTTTACTCTATTCTTATTATTATATTTTTTTCTCTCTCCTTCCACCTGTCCTCCAGTTTCCATTCCCTCCTCTCCCTCTGGGTTCTTTTTAAACAAGATCAAGTCTGCTATCTGATTCATTTACTATCCTTCTCCTGATGATGGATCATTGAGCATGATTTGAAATGTCGAGACAAAAATATACACAGTTGAATCCAGAAGCTCTTTACTCATTGTCATGGACTGTGGAAAACTCATACCTACTATTAAAGATATGTCACTACATAAACCACTCCCGGTGACAAGGGAATGCATATAAAGAAGAGAAGAAAAGTTTTTATTCAAGTGAATATATATAGGAATAGATGTACGTTATAGATTTTGGTTTTATTGACGCACGTTATGGTTTTATTGACTAAGATAGGATAGGATTGAATAAATTACCTCTAGTTTAGTACCTATTTTCTCAAACACCAAATGTGAACATTAATGCTAATAATGTAATTTGGAATAAAAATAGAAGATTCACGTGAATGCCAAACAATGCTTGAAAATAAAGTATATACTATTTATACCTCTAAAGACCTGACATGGAGAATAAATGGTTTCCATTGGTGTAGAGGGATGCAAGACGATTGAAGCGTCTGCAACCATTGGATTTCGCCGGTCCCCTTTTCTGTCATTCATCTGTGTTTTGGTTTCCCGTCACTGTCGAGTTTTTCGTTCGCCGCATTTTTTAAGCACAGGGGTGCCCAATATTCTTTCCCTCCATTTGTCGGGCCCGCACAGTTGGAAGCATATAAACCTATTCTTATTACGGCATATTTATTTGTTTTATATAATGAAAAATGAATAAAGGAGAAACCGATATATAATTTCAAAGCAAGGGCGGATACTATGTCTTTGATTTATATACTTACATGGTTAGAAACATGTGTGAAACTATTGGATCCCTTCTATCGTGACTTCAGTTATATATAAAAATTTTAGTATATTTAATAGTTATCTAATTTTAATATGCGTGAAACTATTGGATCCCTTCTAACGTGACTTCATGTTATATATAATAATTTCAGTATATTTAATAGTTATCTAATTTTAATATTTATTATTATTTATTTAGTTTTATATTTATATATATTTAATATTGTATATAATATATCTTCAATATTATAGTTAATTAAATATTTAATATATAAATTTTATATTATATATTTATTATATATAAAATCAATATGATATATTATAGTTAAATCATTATATTAAATAATATATATTAAATTATATTTATATTTAACAATTTATATTATATGGAATAATAGATATATTAGAATATATTTTATATAAAATAAATAAATAATCAAATAATAAATATTATTTTTATAATGAGTCTAAACATTGTAAGTATTTATGCACTCAATAGTGTGTATCAACTGTCTCCCCATCTTCCTCGTTCTATCTATGAAAGATCACTTAAATTGTTAGATTTCTTACAAATTATTTTAAATGATATTATAAAATATAAATATAAATAAATATAGACTTTATATATAAATTACATAACAAATATATAAGTATTAAATATATATAATATATCTATTATAAATATATGATTTAATAATATAATAAAATTTAAAAAATATATTTAATAATTTACATTATATACAATATAATAATAAATAATAAGGAAATATATTATATATTCTATCTATCCAATAAATATATTCAATTTAATATACAATATATTATACTAGATTCATTTTCAAATCTAATTTATCTTGTTGATTTTCTTATATTTAAATATGGGAATGATTTTATAATACATTATCTTCTCTCTCATAATAGTATTGATTTTTTTATGTCACAAGCTACTCAAGACCCTAATCTTCCTTTGAGAAGGGGTGCTTGTCTTAACCTTACTATGGCTACTCAATCTAATTAAAATGAAATATTTATGATGTTCATGATAAGAACCACTTTGATCATCAACAAGATTATGACCATGATGCTTATGTTGCCAAACAATATCTTACTTTTACTAGCTAGCTAATTTTTTATGGACTTGCTAATGATGCATCTCTTTGACAATTTGTCACCCTTTTGCACTAAACTTTATTAAATGCACCTTTCAGCATATATATTCTACTTAGCATTGGATCTTTGTGAGTCTTCCTAATAGTGTTAATCCCATCCTTCCTCTTCTTTTGAGCCTCATCATACCACTACTACCAGTTCCATAGCTGCTATTACTCCTATTATCATTCCTAGCTTTGCCCCTACCATTTCCATACCTACCTCAAGTGATAACATCCCCCTAATGTGCCACCTACATATCATCCTTATACTCACATACCTATTAGTGTCATAGTTTCTACCCATGTGTCTCACACCATCCATCATTCCCAACCTATGTCTCACATTAACCCTCCTTCCTAACCTATGTCTTATATTAGCCCTCCTCCTCATCCCATTTTCAAAAGCACTTTTAATGAAAAGCCTACCACTACTTTTATAAAGCACTTCCACATCAACATGGGCTTGAAAGTAACTATGAAATATTTAACCAAGTGTTCCCAACAAAGCAATGAGCGAAATAATGATTATGTTATACAATTTAAGTCTTTATGTGGTAATTTAAAGCATCAATTTCCATACCTACCTCAAGTGATCCCATCCCCCTAATGTGCCACCTATATATCATCCTTATATTCACATACCTACTACTGTCATTGCTTCTACCCATGTGTCTCATACCATCCATCATTCCCAACCTATGTCTCACATTAACCATCCTTCCCAACCTATGTCTTATATTAGTCCTCCTCATCCCATTTTCACCTCATCTCATAATGTGGTTCTTCCCTCCATGGCTATGTTTGTTACCTACTTCCACACATGCTCATTATATATCCTCAACTATTTCACACATGCCTAATACTACCATTAGTCCTACTCTAACTTGGATATAATGTTACAAGATATGGGTACTCGAAAGAAACAAGTGAATGACAACAACAAGGATACTATTATATACAATCACCTACTTCACACACCACTTGCTTATGAAGTTGTTATATAACCTTTTTGTACAGTATCTATGGTGCCAATATTTGAATTATAAAATTGTGAGGGAGATCCTAACATGCATTTACAAGCTTTCACAATGGTATGCTTAGATTTTGCTTATGAGGATAAGATTTTGGCTAGGTCATTTCCAAGAACCTTATAGGAGTGTGTTATACAATGGTTTTATTCTTTGCCTTCATGCTCTGTACACCCTTTTGAAAAGCTTGCCTCTAATTTTCTAAAGCACTTTCCCATCAATATGGGCTTGAAAGTAACTATGAATAATTTAACCAAGTGTTCCCAACAAAGCAATGAGCAAAATAATGATTATGTTATACAATTTAAGTCTTTATGTGGTAATTTAAAGCATCAGTTTGATGATGAGAAAGTTAACTACTTTTAGTTTAGGTCTAATTATCAACATGCTACTAAAGTGTTAATACATAGGCTACAACATCATTGGAGTTTCTCAATCTATTGTAAGATTATTTTGAAGGAATATATTAAGGTTTACATTTGGTGGTGGGTTTATTTATCAAAAGGGTTTTCCTAAGTATATATGCCATCTTATCTTCTCTATTTCCTTTACTTATTATTCTATGTTTAATCAAGGTTACATGTGTTTTATATCAACAAATTTTATTACAGAGATAAGGTCTATTGACATAGAGAAAACTCCATATGTCAAAACAAAACTCATCCAATGCATAGATTACAAAAACAAATACGCTGCCCTAAATTTAATACTTCAACCATACAAAGATTGTAATAAAAATGATTGATT
Source organism: Cunninghamia lanceolata (assembly GCA_027924645.1). Taxonomy (NCBI): domain Eukaryota; kingdom Viridiplantae; phylum Streptophyta; class Pinopsida; order Cupressales; family Cupressaceae; genus Cunninghamia; species Cunninghamia lanceolata. Next base: position 1,366,857 of record BSBN01000992.1, read on the forward strand.
TAATTTGAATCAACTCATTACAACAAATCTCAAAATCTAATTTACAAATATCCTTTCAATGACATTTATCAACTCTTTGCTATCTAGATCTATATACTCGCAATCTCCATACTCTCATTTTCATACTCTCCTTGTATACACACTCTCATCCTCTGCATACTCTCATCTACATTCACACGTGCAACCATTGCTAAGGTTGCACATATGCACCTTCATGCACCTCAATCTTCTCGCTCTGCAAGCTCTCACCTTCCTTCTTTCACTTGGTTGATCCCACTCTCAGTTCTTGGACCTCACCCCCTCCAAGCCTACGTTTAGCTGTAAATCGATTGTAGAGGTTTCAGGAAGTTGAATAGTCATAAGTCTATTCATGTTAATTATCGAGGTGTTGGCCATGACTTCTAATTTTCAAATGTTATTTTAAATACATATGAATTATCCCATAACAAACATAGAAAGAAACATAAGAAATGTATCCCTTCCTTCATGGGATCAATCCAAACAAAGATTCAATACCAAATGTTGGTTTTACAATGCTTATTCCCTAATTAGGAGCAATGGAAAGTAATAAAATTTGTTGATTTAAAACACATGTAACCTTAATTAAACATAGAAGAATAGGTGAAGGAGATAGAGAAGATAAGATGACATATATACTTGGGAAAACCCTTTTGACTAAGAGACTCACCACTAAAAGTAAACCTTAATATATTAGTTAAACATGTCATTTTCTCTTCATTCATTCATACATGGCATGACCAATACATTTGCAGTGACTGACTCTATAGTCCAATAAATGGAAAGAACTCTTAACACTAGCTACTATTCAAGAGTCCCCTCATTTCACTACCATCCCAACAATAGATGATCAATATTTTCAAGAATTTTGTTGGAGTAAATTGTTGATGAGTTCTACCATGTTGTTCACTCTAATAGTCTTTATGTTATCTCCAATGGTCGTATTAAAGTGGCCAACACAAAATACACTAGCTCCACAAACCCTTTTAAAATATTCCTCCATATCTCATCAACAATAACTCCTTCCACATGCATAGACTCTGTCATACCCATGCACTATTTCAAGTAGCTACCATCTATGGATTTGCATCATACATCTCCATATCCATTGATAGACAGTGATGATGAAAAAATCTAGCACCATTATTGGCATATATATATATATATATATATATATATATATATATATATATATATATATATATATATATATAGAGAGAGAGAGAGAGAGAGAGAGAGAGAGAGAGAGAGAGAGAGATTTTTTCTTTATCTCTCTTTCCCTTTATATATATATATATATATATATATATAATTTGTAAAAGTGTCATTTCATACCAAACTCCACTTTTTACATTCTAAAAGTACCATAGCCTAATCTTTCATGTAGGATTTTCCATTACAATTCTTAACCATAGACCCAAGTCTATCACACAACATAACACTTTTTCTCACTATGTTTGTGTAGTTAAGCTTACTTTTGTAACCCCATCATGGCGAATAATTTTTTTTTCTAAAAAATGTCTCAACAACACATATCACTACATTCTTTCAATTCTATTGATGGATGGACAACAATTCACCATCACCAACATTATATGCTCTTTTCTCAAGAAATTATTTATTACTTTTACCTACATGTTATCTCAATGTAATTAAGTGTAATGGCATAAATTGTGGGGAGTGAAAGATTATATATTTGTAAAGTTTTATATAGTTTTGTATTCACAAAAATAATAACATTTGAGTATTAGCAATTGTATTTTAATGTGTAATGGGTAAATTAGGTATAATTTTTTTTAACTATGTAAATAGATTTAAGCTAGACTATATATTAAATATTAATTAATTTTAAATTTTTAGATTTTAGATTTTAGATTTTTGTTTTAAATAATAATTATTAATAATAATCATTTTATAACTTTTTAATATTTAATGAAATTTAATATTAATAGACATTCAATATATAATATTAAATATGTAGAAAAATCTAACAATTTAAAATACAATATTATAAATATATAGATTTAATTCCGAGTGTGAATGCCATTTCCTGCCATGCTCCATGGTTGGTGCTTTAATTGAGTAAGCCCAATGCTCATTGGACACGAAAATGTCCTTTTAGTATAATGAATATTTAATAATAATAATAACATTTAATAATATTAATTATTGGTAAGAATTGTAATGTAATTTAAATGATTTATAATAATTAAATTTAAAAAAAAATTGTTATCGAGAAATGAAGATAGAGAGTGGTAAACTTAAAGTGTGATGCTCTGGCCTTTAATAACCTATGTTTAAAAGTGTGTGTTTAGTTAGTCTCATTATCTTATGATTTTTATCAATATAGATGAAGGAAAATGTCATTTTACTATAATTAATATTTAAATTCTATAAAAATTAAAAATCTAATTAAAGTTTTTGATTAAACCTAAGTTCATCTACTTAACATAAAGAATAAAATGATAAACCTCATTTTAGTCATAGGCCTCGTTAGCCATTAATTTTCATACTTGATGTATTATCTAATAGATTTATAGGTACAAAAGGAAAACGTAATATATAATACTTGAAAACGTTGATTAAAAAATAAAAGAACTAAAAATCAATGTCTTCAACTAATTTTTATATAATTTAAATATTTGATATAGTAAAATAATGTCCCAAAGGGCAAATTAACTATGGAGCACCTTAGTTTAGTCACAAGATTCATTAGCCATTAATCTTCATGCCCCACGTGTTATCTAATAGATTCAATTCTAAGTGTGAATGCCCTTACCATTGGTTCATTATTGGTGCTTTAGTTGAGTAAGCCCAATGCTCATTGGACATGTGTACACAAGTCCGAGGTGTAAGTGATAGGTCGCTGTTGTCAGACTATTTTTACTCTACGTTATGTCTTTGGTATAAAATAACAAGATACCTATATTTCACTTAAATCTATTTATATGTATTATTATATCTTGATATATTATAATATATAATAACAAAGAATATATATGTCTTCTATTTAAAATATAGATCTTTCAATAACAATGAGAAGTACACTAGCAATCGCACCTTAGTGTGCAATGGGTACGCCGAAATTGAAAGAGTATTAGATTGGTTGACTGTAACCTCAAGTCTCACATAATGGAACACTTTTTGTCACTACGTTTATGCAGTTAATCTTTGTTTTGTAATCCCATGATGGGTAATGATATTGTGTTTTAGGAAATGTCTCTTCAATTGTGATGGGTGGTAAAGGTAAAATCTCTCTCTCTCTCATGGAAGATCAATTAAGTTATTAGATTTCTTATAGGTTAATTTAATTAGTATTATATATAAATAGCTATACTATTATTAGCATACAATTATAAATGACTATTAAGTAATTATACAATTATATTTGATTTGCTACCTTATATTTATCTATCTTATATTTAATAAAATAATATTATATATTATATCTCTATTAACTATTATATATTTGTATTAATTCACATAAAATTTTCCAATATATTAATATTAATCACAATTATATAATTTATATAATATATATTATATTATAAATATGATTAGTATATTCACTATTATTAATATGCGTAGGTGACAACTAATTGAATGCAAGTGAACCTAGGTGTAGTGCATGGACAAGAATCTAGAAAGGAAGCACACATATTTGAAGTAGCTACGAAGCAAAACACAAGGATCTTGAAATCTATTAAAATTATGAAAATTAATTCATTGGAAAAAATGACATGAGCCATAAGGATACAAGACAATCATCATTCACTTAAAGACATAGAAATTAAACTTCCACAACTCTTTGGCATACCCATTGAACACCAAGGTGCGATTGCTAGTATTAAATTTATTTGTGAAAGTAAAGGTTACAACCAAGCCATATTTCAATACCACATATGAGATTCCCTTGTGGAAACTCATAAGGGACTTTCTTTGCATTATCATTCAATATGATTGTCTATGCTTACATTCACGAACATAAATTTTTATGATCTATTAGTATTAATGGTAGTACCATAAACTAATTTTTTTATGTAGTTCACACATTAAGTTGATTGTGGCTAATAGATATACACAATTGTTGTGTGTGTATAAATTAAAAACTTTGAAAACTTGGTGGACCTCAAAATTTATAATTTTTTTCTTATGAAGCATGCAAGGAAAGATCTCTTACACAAGTACTTTTAAGTAAACGTCTTTTTTTATCATACATCAAAGAAACATTTTTGCTTAGCCCTTTGAATATTTTTTAATACTTAGGTGTTATTTCTATAAACATCCGTGCGATGTTTAGTCTAATTAAATACCATTCTTTGAATTTGGACTTCTAGGAAACAATATTGCATTTGAGACCCATTTCAAGTATTTCTAATATTCTTATCCTACATGTCATAGAGAAGAGAGGTCCATTAAGGGGAAATACTACAAGCTAAAAGGATATGTCCAAATGGGCAGAGACATCCAAGAGGATGACATTTTGGTGAAATACATAAGTCATTTTCACAACTATCTAAGGAGGTTAGTACCACTCTCAAAGACTTCTCATTCTCATTATAATAAAATGGACAAAATAGTCCATCCTATTTTGCAAAGACACAGAGATGACAAGACGAATCAAAATCCAAGGCTAAAAGGTAAGATACACCAATATGATCAAACTAGTCATAAAACCATCATGTGAAAAGACAAATCCTACCTTGTAAGAAATTTTAAAATACCTAATCATATCTAGACTAGATATTACCTATATAATAGGTATATGCAAGATTCTATATGGACTAGTAAAAAATGACATTTAAAGTATAAATTTACAATTAAGTACGGTCTTTATCATTCCTACACCAAAAATAAAAATTTATTGATTATTATGTTATTGATTGTGTTGGTGATCCTATTGATATGACATATACCTCAAGCTATGTATTCAAAACAATGGTGCCTCAGTGCTATCACATGGATGAAGTAATACTTAAAACAAAAACCTTCTATGGCTCTTTAATCTATAAAGGTTGAATACAAAAGTAGCTGCAAAGGAATCTATGTGGCTTGATAGAGTATCATCTAGGTACTAGTAAAAATACTACTTTATTAAATGATAACCAAAGCTATTTACACTTACCAAAGACTCTAATTTCTAGAAATAAAACACATTGAGTTCATGGGCACTTCATTCAAGGGAAAGTTTTTCATCATAAAATTACTCTCTAGTTCTGTTAGATGATTATTAGGTGGTAGATATACTATGATCAAGAAGAACTAGGCTAGGCTCCCAATAATCACAAAAGAAATCCTATATGTAGTATAGCACCAAACCTTTGTGTAGTACCAAATTCTCCAAATTCAAATCAATGCTTGGCCTTAAGGAGTTGTCATTAAGGGGGAGTGTGCATGATAATGACACCTCCTAGTGGATAAACTTTGCATGTAAGACCTAAAAGGCACAAATGAGAGCTCTAGGCATTATATGTAAGAGCTACGAGCATTTTATTGTATAAGTCATTTGGGCATATATTGTAATTCTTCTCTCTTTAATTATTTCACTTGTAAAAGCATTGCATTATATAAGACCTACAAGCATTATGTAATGAACCTTGGGGAGGCTGGTTTGAGGAGTCCTAGGCTCCAATTTAAAAACTTTATAATCTACCTCATTAAAAATATCATTTTTTAAAACAATAAGATTATAAATTATGACAATGACTTTCATGTAGTCTAGAATGCGTGCGATCTTCTCATTTTGGCATATATTTGTGTCTTTTTTATCTCTGTCAAAGAAGACCTATGTTATAAGGGTACTTAATTTTTTCTTTTAATAGAAATTGATAGGTTATTACCCTTATTAACATTAAGGAGGTGTGTTAGAACTTAATGTTATTAGGAGTTATACCCTTATAACATTTATATATTGTTCTAATATAAGGTTATACAATTGTATGCTTATTATATGCTTTATAAAGTATATACCATTTACTAATTAATAATTTAATAAACTATTAGATTATTAATTATTTACAAATGTTTTTTTTAATAGGTGTGACTATTACTCCAATTATTTTGCCATCCCTTCTCCTATATTTAATAAGCTTCTCTTTCATTGAGAGGTAATTCAATTTGGAGATTTATAGTAAATTCTATCACTATGTATAGGAGGTATCATTAGCCATGTGGAAGTGACGAGAAGTGATATCCAAAGTTTTGTCTATAATTTTATAGACAATTTTGATAAGTGTTTTATAATATAATGATGCTTTAGGGAGTTTTTTTCTTGGAAGGGTTTTCCTACGTATATATTGTGTAATGGGTTAAATATGTGCATCCTATAATTCTTATTTCATTTATGTAATAATTAGTAACCTATGATATAAACAGCTAACAACAACCCACCATATTTGTATTGTGAATGTTTTAAGTTGTATTGATGATGAATTGAGATCTTTTAGGGGGGATATCTCCTTGGAGGATAGTGAATCTTGTATAAAGGTCATGTAGGAGGAGATGGTAGCCTTAGACAGTTCTGACACCTAGGATCTTGTGAGTTTTCCCAAAGGAAGGAAGCCCATTGGTTGCAAGTGGTTGTGCAAAAATTTTTAGGGTAGATGGTTAGTTAGAGAAGTACAAGGCTAGACTGGTGGCCAAGGGCTACTCCTAGAGAGAGATTAGATTTTGGTGAATTTTTCTCTCCTATGACTAAATTCTTCCATTAGATTCCTATTATCTATTACTATTGCTTCTAATTTTGAGATTGATCAGCTAGATTTTAAAACTACTTTCTAGCATTGTGATCTTGAAGAAATGTATATGTGATAGATTGATGGTTTTATAGTAAAAGGGAAGGAACATTTGGTTTATAGGTTAAAATGGTCATTCTATGGTTTGAAACATTCACCTCCCATGTCATTAGAAGTTTAATGCTTTTGCATTAAAATTAGGTTTTGTTAGAAGTGAAGAGGATCATAGTGTTTACATTAAATGCATTGATGATCAAATTCTAATAATTGTCTTGTATGTGGATGGCATGTTATTTTAAGTAACAACATGGAGATGATCAGGGAGCTTAAAACTTATTTTCTGGTGTATTTGACATGAAGGATTTAGGGGGAAAAAAATTATTTTTGGAATAAAAATGAAAAGAGATCAAGTTTATAGAAAGCTTTGTCTTAGCCAGAGTAAGTATGTTGACACTATATTGTGGTGGTTTGCTATGAACAATTACAAGCCTATGAGTATCCCTTCTCTTTTTGCCATTAAGGTTTCATTTAACATGTTACCTAAGTTGGATGATCATTTGGATGATATGTACAATGTGCCTTATGCTATTGTTGTAGGGAGCCTAATGTATGCATAATGATATGTACTAGACTAGATATTGCCCATGCAGTGGGAGTCCTTAGTAGGTTTACGTTTAACCCTGGTAGAGAGCACTATACTTGTGTTAAGAGGGTATTTAAATATTTGTGAGGAACTTCTAACTATTGCATTAATTATCATGGTTCTATTGATGTGGGAAAGGTGTTGGGCATAAAGGGTTTTGTTGATGCAAATTGGGTAGGTGACTTGGATAGTTGAAGTTTCACTAGTGGATATGTGTTTTCTTTTTTTGATAGTGCTATCATTTGAATAAGTAATAGGTAGCCCATGGCTTCTTTTTCCACTACCAAAGTAGAATATATGGTTGCTACACATGCATATAAATAGGTAGTTTGGTTACAAATATTATGTTTAGGAGTTGGCTTTGATTCTAGGGTGGTTTAGATTAGATGTGATAATCAAAGTGATGTATTTGGCCAAGAATCCCATGTCCCATACTTGTACAAAAGATATTGATGTACAATATCACTTTGTTCTGAGATGGTGGAGAGTGGTAAGGTCATGATTCAAAAGCTTAACACTAGGGATAATGTTTCATATTCACTTAAAAAACCAATGAGCACAAATAATTTCTCTTGTTTGAGGGAGGCTATGGGCCATATATCTTGTACTTGATTCATTTCATGTTTCATATTTATGTCATTGCAAGTTATAATATCAAGTGGGATAATTTTAGGATAGTGTGATATTAAATTACAATCCTAATGTATAATATCAGATCTCCAACTTTCTTAGAATGGGTAACTTGGACATCCATAGGGAGTTGAGGCATATTATTTATTATTGTTATTATCCAAATTAACTAAAATATTTTTGTAATGGAATTGAATAAGGGAGATTACAAGAGGAATTTAGTAAGATGACACAAAGCTCAATACCATGTATGAAATATGTTGTCAGGCAGAAATAACAAACTTCTAAATACAAACAATAAAATGGTGGAAAACCTCCATGTGGTACTCAACATTCATCCTCAACGGTACAATAAATCCTCACAAATATTCCTCTATTGGTGCAAACTCTAAGTAACCTACCACAAACGGAAATAATCACAACTGTCAACCTAGAAGACACTCATGAACCAAATTACTATCTTTTACTCATCTAATTCTCCTCAAACATTAACATGAGACCTATCAACCACAACTAGAATTACTCCCAAAATTGCAAAAGCCAATTTCAAACTATGGTGAAATGTACTAACTTTCCCTATCATAGATAAGTAACCACAAACTAATAGACAAACAAACAATTGAAATAAACCACAAAATCTACTTTTCTAAAATAATGCAAGATTGTCATGATGCTTAAGGATGCTTTTGCATCAATAACTTTCATGTACTTATCCTATATAGTGGACAAAGTGACCACAAACTGCTACTTACTCATCCAACTAATAGCACCACCAAATAAAGTAAAAACATATCCATTTGTGGATCTTCTAATATCAACAGCTCTTTCCTAATTTGAATATACAAAATAAATATCAATTGAGTGCTAGTCCTCTATAGAATTACCATGATAATAAATATAGTACTCAAAGGTTAATAACAACAAGGGTATGATTGTGGAGATTAAAACTTATCTTTATAGTGTATTTGACATGAAGGATTTAGGGGAAAACAAAAATTCATTCTTGGAATAAAAATCAAAAGGGACCAAGTTATAGAAAGCTTTGTCTTAGTCAGAGTAAGTATGTTGACACTATATTGTGGTGGTTTTCTATGCATGATTACAAGCTTTCCTGTGAGTATCCCTTTACTTGTTGGCATTAAGATTTGATTTGATATGTTTCCCAAGCTAGATGATCATTTGTATGATATACATACAATTTACCTTATGCTACTATTGTAGGGAGTCTAATGTATGCATTGTCATGTACTCTAGACTAGATATTGCCCATGTAGTGGGAGTTATTAGGAGGTTTATGTTTAACCCTAGTAGAGAGCACTAGACTTGTGTTAAGAGGGTATTTAAATATTTTTGAGGAACTTCTAACTATTTCTTATTTTATCATGGTTCTAATGATGTGGGCAAGGTGTTGGACATATAGGGTTTTGTTGATGCAAATTAGGTAGGTGACTTGGATAGTCAAAGTTCCACTAGTGGCTATGTGTTTTCTTTGTTTGTTAGTGCTATTAGTTGAATGTGTAAGAGGTATCCCATGGTTTCTTTTTCCACTACCAAAGAAGAATATATGGCTACTACATATGCCTATAAAGTAGTTTGGTTACAAAGATTGTGTTTAGGATTTGGCTTTGATTCTAGGGTGGTTTAGTTTGGATGTGATAGTCAAAGTGATATGTATTTGGCCAAGATTCCCATGTCCCATGCTTGTACAACAAATATTGATGTAAAATGTCCCTTTGTTTGTTTGATGGTGGAGAGTGCCAAGGTCATGATTCAAAATCTTAACACTATGGATAATGTTTCATATTCACTTATGAAATCAATGAGCACAAATAAATTATATTATTCTAGGGGGGCTATGGACATTATATCTTGTACTTGATTCATTTCATGTTTCTTGTTTATGTCATTGCAAGTTATAAAATCAAGTGGGAGGATTTTAGGATAGTGTGATATTAAATTATAATCCTAATTTATAATGTTAGATCTCCAACTTTCTTAGATTGGGTAACTTGGACATCCATAAGGAGTTGAAGAATATTATTTATTATTGTTTTTCTCCAAATTAAGTGAAATATTGCAGTAGTGGAATTGAATTAAGGGAGGTTAGAAGATGAATTGAGTACGATAGCACAAAGCTCAATACCACATGAAACTTGTCACAATTGGATAGAAATAATAAACTTCCAAATACAAATGGTAAAATGGTGGAAAACCTCCATGCGATACTCAACATTCATGCTCAATGATACAATAAATCCTCATAAATATTCCTCTATTGGCACAAACTCTAAATAACCTACCATAAATGGAAACAATCACAACTATCAACCCAAAATATGATCATGAACTTGTTGGAATTAGGCTAGACAACTAAGAGGGGGGGTGAATCAATTGTCCCACAAAATTAACCTTTTCTTCCTTTTGATCTTCTTTTAGAACTTATAAGAAGATTAATGATGTAAACATTAAAGTATGCACCAATAATACATGAGCAGAAACATAATTAACACAATTGACACCAATATTTTTAACGTGGAAACCCGGTTAAGGGAAAACCACAGTGGGGGTTAACCCACGAGATTTGTACCCTATTGAAAGTATTTAAAAATGGGAAGGCACTTGCCTTCAGGTGCACTACCCAGAGCTCACTGCTCAAAAGAGGCTCACTGCCTACAGAAATTTGTGTTTAATATAGGAAGAATTAACTAAGAAATATCATCTTCTTCATGCCTGGTTCAGTCTCATTGAATGCTCACAAAACTTCTACTCTTCTCCCAAATACTTCTTCACTATCACTTCATCATTTACTATTCTTGTTCCTCTGCTCCTCTTCTCTACTCTACCTCTAATCCTTTCTTTGGATTTGATTATTTCGCACAAGGATGATTTTCAACAAATCAACTACATACCTTTATATGCTTCATCAATCTTGGAATAAACATCAAGGTCGACACTACATGTGTCTGACTTAATGCAAATCGCTAAGTTGTTGGCCAAACATAACTGGGACTTAAATCTTCCTTTATCAACATGCCACACTCCATAGAATTGCTCTTAGATCATCCACAACACACTAGAGTCATCCGGTCGGCCAAGACATGGAAGAACAGCAACACCAAGAGGGAAATCTTCAATAATGAGCTCGATCTTCAATGTGAACCTCCAACACAGTAGGCACACGATGTAGAGACCTCCACAAGCACTTTGAATTTAATAAAGACATCCACACTCCTCCAAATCATTAGAATCACTTGCATATTCTTTCAAAACCTCAAGAACACTGTCTGCCATGAATGTCACACTAAAGAGATTACTTGCGGACCTCCAAACCATAAATCACTTGAGTTGATGATACACACTGACTTCCCAAACATGCTTCTAGAACCGTAGATCATGATATTTCAATGCAGAGAAATCCAGACCAATTTCTTGTCACTCTATCTCTTCTGAACACAGCAAAACCTGATTCAATTTAGATGGGCATATCTTCTTCAAATCTTCATACGGATCTCTCAAAACTTAACTAGAGCTACTTTAGACAATCCTCTACACAGCCATATGATTCACATACATTGATCTTCATTAATTTTCTCAATATCCTCAACATTCCAGTCTTCTAAATAAACAACAAAGTAGGATACAGTTGACACCAATGGAAACAAGGATATGTTGACATCAATGACAACACCGATTAGGCACATATTTGCAACAATCTCCCCCTTTCTCATTGATGGAAACATATGATGTGAAAAACTGATTCAACCATCAAGGCAAGAACTTCTCCCCCTTTCCCTTATGATTTCTACAACTACTTTCTTCACTACTCCCCCTTTCATCAACAACTGGTTTTTCACATGACTTCTCTCCTCAATGACAAAGGGCACATATTTTCAATCTTTTCTTTCCCTTTTTGTTTCAAACTGATGTCAAAATTTACATACTGACTACTCCCCCTGACTAGTATCTTTTTAACATCAATCTGGATCACAAGATATGACTGTGAATTCCACCAGACTGATGCACCCTAGTGCATCTTAGTTTTGATCAAGAGGGGTAATAACCCCTAACTTCTCTATGAGATACTCAAAAGTATCCTTGGGTAGAGACTTGGTGAAAATATTCGCAATTTGATCCTTTGAAGAAACAAACTCCAATCTGACTTCAGTCTCATTAACCTTCTCTCTCAAAAAGTGAAACTTGATTGATATGTGCTTTGTCTTTGAATGTAACACTAGATTCTTTGAGATTCTTATTGCACTTGAATTATCACAGAAGATTGTGACAGACTCCTCAAACACAATTCTGATGTCCTTTAGCATTTGCTTCATCCACAGAACTTGAGTACAATTGTGGTCTGCTACTATATACTCTACCTCTGCTATAGAAAGGGATATTTCCTCCTACTTTTTGCTCAACCATGAAACCAATCTACTTCCCAAGAAGAATACACCACCACTAGTACTTTTTCTATCATCAACATCTCCTCCCCAATCAGTATCTGTATATGCATGAAGAGTGAAGTTATTATCCTTTGGATACCATAAGCCATAATCAAGTGTCCCTTTGAGATATCTAAAAATTATCTTGACTGCTACAACATCGGATTCTCTAGGATTAGCTTGAAATCTAGCAACAAGTCCAATTGCATTCATGATATCAGGTCTGGTCTGAGTTAGATAAAGTAGTCCTCCAATCATTGATATGTACCTCTTTTGATTTGCCTTAGTGGAGTCATCATCTTTACTCAGCTTACATCCGGTCACCATGGGTGTACCAACTGGCTTTCAATCTTCCATTCTAAACTTTTTCAACAATTCTCTCACATACTTGGATTGAGATATGAAGATACCTTTATCTGACTAAATGATTTGCAGACCTAAAAAGAAATTCATTTCACCAAACATGGACATCTCAAATTCACTCTGCATCTGGTCAGAAAATGTTTTGCACATACTCTCATTTCCACCAAAAATGATATCATCAACAAATACTTCAACAATTAGAATGTGCTCATGATAATTCTTAAAGTAAATATTACTGTCAACAGTGCCTTTCCTATATCCTAGCTTTAGTAGATGCTTATCTAATCTTGCATACCAAGCTCTTGGGGCTTGTTTGAGTCCATACAATGCTTTGCTTAATCTACAGACCATATCTCTCTGATCAGACAATTGAAATCCTTTGGGTTGCTTAATGTAGACTTCTTCCTCCAACTCTCCATTCAGGAATGTTGACTTGACATCCATCTGATAGACCTTGAAATCTTTATAAGAAGCAAATGCAAGAAATAATCTAACTGCCTCTATTCTTGCCACCGAAGCAAAAGTTTCTTCAAAATCAATTCCTTCCACTTGAGAGTATCCTTAGCATACAATCCTTGCTTTGTTTCTTACAACTTCACCATCTTCATTTAGTTTATTCCAGGAGACCCATTTAGTTCCAATCACATTTTTGTCTTCAGGTCTAGGGACAAGATCCCAAGTGTGATTCTTTTCAATTTGCATTAATTATTCTTCCATGGATTTTACCCACTTTTCATCATTGCAAGATTCACTTACTAAATTTGGTTCAATCTTTGAAGTCAAACAAATCTCCTCTTGATCTTTAGCAATTCTTTTCCTAGTTCGAACACCTTTATTTCTATCTCCTATGATCTGATCTTAAGGATGATTCAATCTTACATACCTAGGAGTTTTGGGATTTATTTGAACCTCTATTTCTTGAGCTTGTTCTTCAACATCTACACTATCTTCTTGAGTCACTGGATTTTTCAGATCAATCTAAATCGAAGTCTTGGTTTGAACTTGTCTTCCTTGACTTTGACTTTCATATTGATCATCTGATTGATATCCGCAAGACCTAGAATGTCTTTCTTTGCTCTCATCAACTCTAACATTTGCACTTTCAACAATCTTTTTCAATCTTTTGTTAAAGCACTAGTATGCCTTACTTTGAGTCGAGTAGCCCAGAAATATCCCTTCATCACTTCTTGCTTCAAACTTGCCTAGATCCTTATCTCTTTTGATATAGCGCTTACTACCAAAAACTCTATAGTATCTCATAGTAGGAGGATGACCAAACCATAGTTCATGAGGGTCTTACCAAAATTGCCTTTGATCTACACCCGGTTGAGAGTGTAGACAACAGTACTCACAGCTTCTCTCAAATAGACTTGTGGTACATTTACTTCCATCATCATGGTCTTGGTAGCTTCTTGAATGGTCTGGTTCTTTTTTTCCATGACTCCATTTTGCTGAGGAGTCCTAGGGGTAGATAACTATCTTTTTATTCCATGCTTTTCACATAATGTATCAAACTCACTGGCAGTAAACTCTCCACCTCTGTCAGATCTTAGACACTTTATTTTTTCACCAATCTTATTTTCCACCATAACCTTGAACACCTTGAACTTGTCAAGAGCTTTTGATTTTTATTTCAAGAAGGTCACCCACATCATCCGGGAGTAATCATCAATCAACAACATAAAATATTTGTCTCCTTGCACACTCCTAATTCTAGCAAGGCCACATAGATCAGTATGCACAAGTTCCAGCCATCCATTTGAAAATTGTTCTTTACTCTTGAATGAAATTTTGTTCTGTTTACCCAATTAACATTCTCTACACATGCTATTAGCAGGTTTCACAAGTTTTGGAAGATCTCTCACAACCTGAGTAGAACTTATTTTGACAATGTTATCAAAATTCACATGACACATTCTCCTATGCCATAGCCAACTTTGATCAATCTGAGCAATCAAACAACTTTTTCTAGAACTACTTAAATGAAAGATGTTACCTCTAGTCTAAGTACCAGATGCAATTTTAGTTCCGGAGCTTTCCAAGATTCTGCATTTTCCATCCTTGAATTAGAGATCATAACCCTTGTCAACCAATTGTCCAACACTAAGAAGATTGTGCTTCAATCCTTCCACATACAGAACATCATTAGTGTTATTCTTACCATCAAAAGAGATGGATCCTCTGCCAATGATTCTACCAGTTGAGTTGTCTCCAAATTTCACAATTTCACCTTCATATTTTTCAAAGCTTACAAACTTATTTTTATCACCAGTCATATGATGAGAACATCCACCATCAATTAGTACCCATTCATCTTTTTCTTCAACTTGAGCAGCCAAGGCACTTTCCACATTTTCACAACTAGCAGATTCAGTAGGCACTAGATCTTCTTCTTTGATAGCAATGAACACCCAATCATTTTCAGTGGAATCTCCATGATTAGATTCATCATTTGTGACTCCTTCTTCACTAACTTCTTGGACATAGTAGCATTTTTTCTAAACTCTAGGTCTAATAGAGTTTGACCTTGAACCCCTCTCCAGACATTTTGAGGCAAAATTACCAATCTTACTACAAGCAAAACATTTGAATGACAACTTTCCTTCATACTTACTAGATCCTCTTGGAAATCTTTTGGCAAAAAAGGCTTTAAGTTCATCGAACTCAATTTCATCATCTTCAAGATCCTTCTTTGTCTTGTCGAACCTGTTTGATCTTCTTGAAGAGCTTTCACCTCGATCATATCTTTGTTTGCCATGAATACTGGATTTAAATGCAGAATCAAACTTAGGAAGAGAATCACCAAACTCACTCATTTCAGATGTTGAAAGTTTACCAACCAACTAATCCCTTGTAATAGTTGTCATAGTCCTGATTTCTTCAATGACATCAACTTTATGCTTGTATGCCAGAGGTAAGGATCTGAGCACTTTGGCAACAATCTCTGATTCATCCAATACTCCACCAGCACACCTTATACTGCTCACAAGTTCATTCACTTTTAGCATGTAGGAGGTTATATTTTCATTTTTAGTCATCCTTAAGATTTCATATCTACCCTTCAGGCTTTGTAGCTTGGCACATGTGACATATTCATCACCTTCGTGTAAGGTTTCCAACTTCTCCCAAATTTCATGCACGGTTTTCAATTCCAGTACATTTGTCATTTATGTATCAGACAGGGCACTCAACAAGGCTTCTTTAGCTCGAATGTTGTTCTCAGTATCTTTGATTTCATCTAGAGTTGTAGGACCTTTTTCTAGAATCTTATACTCATTCTTAGTTATCAACCAATAGGCATCACCCATACATTGCAAATGGCATTGCATGCACATCTTCCATAAAGTGTAATTTGTTTCATCAAATCTCGGGCTATCTTTCTTGTAAGTTGACATTTTAGATCTCCTCAAGCGATCAAGCTTCCTTTAGAGGAACTTGGCTCTGATACCAATTGTTAGAATTAAGCTAGACAATTGAGAGGGGGTGTGAATCAATTGTCCCACAAAATTAACCTTTTCTTCCTTTTAATCTTCTTTCAGAACTTATAAGCAGATTAATGATGTAAACATTAAAGTATGCAATAATAATACATGAGCAAAAACACAATTAACACAATTGACACCAATATTTTTAACGTGGAAACCCGGTTAATTGAAAACCACGGTGGGGGTTAACCTAGGAGATTCGTACCCTATTAAAAGTACTTAAAAATGGGAAGGCACTTGCCTTCGGGTGCACTGCCCAGAGCTCACTACTCAAAAGAGACTCACTGTCTATAGAAATTTATGTTTAATACAGGAAGAATTAACTGAGAAATAGCATCTTCTTCATGCCTGGTTTAGTCTCATTGAATGCTCACAAAACTTATGTTCTTCTCCCAAATACTTCTTCACTATCACTTCATCCTTTACTATTCTTGTTCCTCTACTCCTCCTCTTCTCTGCTCTGCCTCTGATCCTTTCTTTAGATTTGATTATTTCGCACAAAGATGATTTTCAACAACTCAACTACATGCCTTTATATGCTTCATCAACCTTGGAATAAACATCAAGGTCGGCACTACGAGTGTCTAACTTAATGTGAATCACTAAGTTGTCAGCCAAACATAACTGGGACTTAAATCTTCCTTGATCAACATGCCATGCTCCATAGAATTGCTCTTAGATCATTCATAACATGCTAGAGTCATTCAGTCGGCCAAGACTGGGAAGAACAACAACACCAAGAGGGAAATCTTCAACAATGAGCTCGATCTTCAATGCAGACCTCCAACATAGAAAGCACACGATCTAGAGACCTCCAACACAACAAACACATGATCCAAAGACCTCCACAAACACTTTAAATTCAACAAAGACATCTGCACTTCTCCAAATCATCAGAATCACTTGCATCTTCTTCTGAAACCTCAAGAACACTATCTTCCATGATTGTCACACTAGAGAGATTGCTTGTGGACCTCCAAACCACAAACCACTTGAGTTGATGATACACACTGACTTCCCAAACATGCCTCTAGAACCACAAATCATGATATTTCAATGCGGAGAAATCTGAACAAATTTCTTGTCACTCTGTCTCTTTTGAACACAACAAAGCCCGGTTCAATTCCGATGGCCATATCTTCTTCAAATTTTTATACAGACCTCTCAAAACTTAATTGGAGGTACTTCAGACAATCCTCTACACAACCATATGATCCACACACATTGATCTTCATTAATTTTCTCAATATCCTCAACATTCCAGTCTTCTAAATAGACAACAAAATAGGATACAGTTGACACCAATGGCAACAAGGATATGTTGACATCAATGACAACACCGATTAGACACATATTTGCAACAGAACCAACTTACTATCTTTTACTTATTTAATTCTCATCAAAAATTAACATGAGACCCATCAACCACAAATAGAATTACTCTCAAAAATACAAAAGCTAATTTCAAACTATGTTGAAATGTGCTAACTTTCAATATCACAGATTGATAACCACAAACTTTGATAGACAAACAAACAATTGGAATAAACCACAAAATCCACTTTTCTAGAATGATGCAAGATTGCCATTATGCCCAAGGATGCTCCTACACTAGTAGCTTCCATATACTTATCCTATATAGTGGACAAAGTGACCATAACCTTCTAGTTACTCACCCAACTAATTGCACCACCAAATAAAGTAAAAATATATCCATTGGTGGATCTTCTAGTATCAACATTTCTTGCCTAATTTAAATCTACAAAACTACTATCAACTAAGTGCTAGTCCTCTATAGAATTACCATGATAATAAATAGAGTACTCAGAGGTACCCCATAAATATTTGAAGACTCTTGTAACTACATGCCAATGACCATGGCTAGGATTAGACATAAAGTGACTCAAGACTCCCACTACTTGGGCAATCTATAGTCTAATATAAACCATAGCATACATCAAACCCCCAATTGAACTGGCATAAGGAACATGATCCATATCCTCCATCTCTATGGGTGTTATAGGTTATTGCTTAAATAAAATCTTAGTTCTCATAGAAATAGGAACACTCAATGGTTTGCCATTTTCCATACTAAAATGCTATATTTAGAGTTCACATACTTAATCTATCCCAACCAAAGCTTTATGATCACTCCATCTCTTTTGATATCAATACACAAGATATACATTGTAGCCCTCGATTCCTTCATCTCAAACTATGCTAAAAGTTGAGACCTCAAATCATAAATCACATCCTTAAATATTACCAAAAAACAATAGATAATCTACATACAATGTGATAACAAGAAATTGAACATCATCTAGCTTATAATAAACACAATTTAATTTGATTTAGATCTTATAAAATCCAACATAAAGAAATCAAACTTCTAGTATGACATTTTAGGAACTATTTGAGACCATAGGGAGATTATTCAATATACAAACCAAATACTCATTACATTTAACAACATAGTTCTCTAGTTGTGTCACATACTTTTATTTCTTCAAGTTTCCGTGCAAGAATGTTGTCTTCACATTCTTCTATTCTATCTCCAAATCAAAAGTTGTTACTATAGATAATAGATACCTAATAGATGTTATCTTAGCGACTAGGAAAAAAATCTCACCAAAATCTATTCCTTTAACTTTGGAGTATCCTTTTGCAACTAGTTTTCTCTTGTACTCTTCAATGCTACCATCTAAACTGAACTTCTTCTTGAACACCCATTTACAACCAACAAACTTCTATCCATTAGGCAATCGTACCAAGTCCCATGTGCCATTATATTTCAATACAACCATCTCCTCATCCATATCTACTCTCCAAGACTCAAAATCATTCATATCCATTGTCTCCTTCATAGTTATAGACTAATTGGTATTAGTAACCAAAGAAAACTACATCTCCAATCAGGAGGGGTACACATTTCTACTTGTTATCTCTACCAAGTGAACCTCCTCAAGAGTTGAGGTGGAGATTCTACTTTAACTTTAGAACTATTGAAATTGTCTAATCTATCCTCCTCACCTAGTACTTAATGAGCTTCTATTTCTACCTACTTTGCTTGAACCACATCTTTCTTCACATCCTCTTTTGGCTGCAGTACTATGGAAGAAGGCTTAATATCTATAAATAACAATTTTCTATAAAAAACTCTTTGAGCCACATGGTCCCAAAAATTGTACCCTTTCACACTAACACCATAGCTGATGACGATATATTTCACTAACTTGTTCTCCAACATTGACCAGTTCTCCCTAGGTACATGTACATATGCCTCACAACTAAAAATATGAAGATGCTAGAATGAGGGATTTTTTCCTATCCATGCCTCCATAGGGGTCTTGTGAACTGATATAGGAGACCTATTAATTAGGTAACAAGCCATAGTAATTGCTTCTATTAGGAAATTCTACTCTAAGCTAGATCCACTAAACATAGTCCTAGCCTTATCCATCAACATATTTTTCATTCTTTCTACAACTCTATTTTGTTGTGGGGTATATGGAATTGTCTTATGTCTCTTAATTCTACAATCCTTATAGAATCTATCAAAATTTGTGGAACAAAACTTACTACCATTGTCAGTCCTCAAAACCTTAATCTTCCTACCACTTTAACTTTTTGAAAGAGCTTTAAACTCCTTAAACTAACTAAATACATTAGATTTACTCCCAAGGACATATACCCATGTCCTTCTAGAATAATCATATATAAAATATACATATTACAAAGACAGAAATTAAAAATATTAACATGTCCAATTACATCTAAATCAATCAAGTCCAACACCCTAGAAGACTTATGAGAAATGGAATAAAATTGAATGTGATTATGTTTACCATGTACATAATGTTCATAGAAATCAAATTCAAGAGCACAACCATTCAACCTATTAATAAGATAAATTTATTTTTTATTGTCCCTATACCCTTCTCACCTATATGGCCAATTATTTAGTGTCATAGCATTATTTCTTTGTAGGTAACTTTTTCTTAGAACTAAGAGTTCACTTAGGTACCTACAAAGCATGATGATCATAGGTAGATACAACACTAATCTTTGCTACTATTTTTGATGGTGAAGGTGTAAATTCTACAAATATCTTCATAATAGGAATAAAAGAACTATTGCATTGAACATTGCATGCATCCAGCTGAAACGAAGTGCCTACATAAACATCCTTAATGAGCACCATAGCTCCTTGGACCATCTTACACCATCCACTGCAGAAAATAACTTAAAAACCTATATCATTTAGTTTGCTAGTTGGTAATAGGTTCTATGCCAAACTTGGGATATATAGAACACCATTGATCCCCTTCACTCATTCATTAGAGAATTTGATCAAAAAATTACCATGACCAATAATTATCAAATAAAAATCATCACCAAGCTTTCCCTCCATCATATTCTTCATTCTTTGAAAACCACCCACAATGGGAGGTCATATGGAAGGAAGCTCCAAAGTCTATCAACCACAAACCTTTAGATGTATGTGTGCCTAAGGATATGAAAAAGGCATCTCCACTATCCTCCTGTGAAGATCTATCAGAATCATCAAGTGCTTGGATTTTATTGGCATGACAAATCCACCGTCAAGTGTAGGTTATAAGTGGATTTTGACTGCCACGGATTACTTCACCAGGTGGAATAAAGTAGTTGCCTTGAAGGATGCTACTAAAGCTCTAGTTCTAGATTTTCTTAAGGGTATAACCTTACAAGATTCAGTGTTCCATCCACTATCATTTCTGAAAATGCCAAGGTCTTTGTAGGCACAAAAATTAGTGAATGGGCGGTTAAATATGGGATCTATTTTAAAACATCTTCCAACTACTATCCTCAAGGAATGGTTTAGCTGAGTCCTCCAAAAGCAACTTGATTAGAATCATTAAGAGGACAGTGGAAGACAACCAAAGAACATGGCATTTCCAAATTGAAAATAGCTCTTTGGGCTGATAGAATCACACCCAAGAGAGCAATTGGTAATTCACCCTTCATGTTGGTCTATGGAAAGGAAGCAAGGCTTCCATTGTCATTGGAGCTGCCCTCACTTGAACTTGCACAGCAGTTGGAACTACTGGAAAATGATGGCATGACAGTAAGGCTTGTTGAATTGATGGAGTTAGAAGAAATAAGGAATCGAGCCATGAAGACTCTTGAAGGTCACCAAGCACAAGTAAAGAGAACTTTTGATAAGAAATTAGTTGATAAAGTTTTCAAGGAGGGAGATTTTGTGCTAAAATGGGATGAAGACGGAGCTAAAGCTTGAAGGCTACCAGATTTAATGCACTATGGAGCAGTCCATACATTATCACCAGCTGCAAGTAGGCCAATGCATTTCAACTCTCTAAGATGAATGGTGATTCTCTTCTAATCCCAATCAATGGGATTGATATCAAACCTTGATTTTAAGTTTGATTTTGAGATTTTGAATATATGACAGGTGTGTTTCCTTTCAATAAGTGTTGTTGCACTTTGCTACACCCTCTAGGAGCATGTTTGCCTCGCTATTTTGTGTGTTTCATGTTGTGATTTTGCTTTTGGAGGCATGTTTAGTTGTTTTATCAGATGTTGTTGCAATCCCTTTGAATTTGTGCCCAATGGATATGTTAAGGCCATTATATTCCTTGTGTTTAGTTGGCAAACATCTCTGCAAAGTCACCAAAATATTGTCCTATTTTGACCCCTAAAGCCAAAATAGTCCAAGAACCTAAGAATTGCATGAAATGTTGTCAAATCTATCTAAGAGGTTTCTAGAGGTATGTTTTGATGTTTTATGAGGTGTTATACCTTGTCAAAATCCAAAAAATCCTAAAAAATTGCTAAGTTTCTTTGTCTTGTGGTGTTTTAACCTCTATCGACATTTGGCAAAGGTTTCCATTTCATCAAGATGACAAAGTTTTCATCCCTTTCTACCCTTGTGGAGGTTCTCCCCCTCTCTAGACTTAGTCAATTTTTAATCATGTTCAACTTTTGCAGGACTTTCCTCTGGTTTAGGATATATCCACATCCCCTCGAAAGTCCCACTGATCTCTGAACCTGCTTTCCTCCTTCATTTCTCCCCTTTGGCAGAACTTTCACTTGGATGCAGATATATATACATCCCCCCAAATGTCCTGCCGACCTTAAATCCCCACAAAATTTGACATCCCTCTCCACTCCTGTTTTCATCCCTTGCAGAGGTTTGATGTGGATGCAGATATATCCGCATCCACTTTCTGGGCCCAAACATCCTAATGCCCCATTCTTCCGCTATCCTGTTCCTTCCTTGGACTTGCATATGTCGTCCCCCTCCAAAGTCCTGCTCATCTCGGTGCCCCTCATATTCCCACATCTTGATCACCTCCATTTCTCTCATATCCTAGTCAAGCTTGAATTCCTGTAAAAGGATAAAAGGGCAAACATAGAAAAAGCAAAGGTTTTGAAGACTACAGAAGGTTTAGACACATCCGGATGCCCCTTAAGATTATGTAAAAGTGTGTGAAATGACAAAAAGATGCCTTAGATTCCACCCAAATGCCATTAATGCTGGTTGAAGATGATTTGTAGGTGGTTGTAATAGTGTTGGAGGTCCTGACACCATGGTACTTGAAATAAGTAAAGAATTCCCTTACCCATGCCTTCAGAGGTCATTCCTTGCCTAATTTGACACGTCTACAATATGGTCAACCATCCAGATCCATGAATTCTTCCTACATTCACTATTTTTGGGTGAATTTATTGCAACATGGGCATTTGGATGGTGTATTGACCAAGTTTTCTCATGTTTGGGGCTGCAACATTGATTTTCAAAAGCTATATAAGCATGTAAATGAGATATTTTAGGGGTTAGCTATTCTAGGTCATTGTCACAGGCAGAGGATTCATTTGTAGGTTAAAACCTTGTGGTATCTTCTAGAGCTGGATGGATTTGATGAGTTGTGTTCTCCTCTAGGCCTTCTACGTCTTGTTATAGTTCAAATATGAAGGAAGGTTGTCATTTCTATGTTTATTCTCACTTGCAATGAATCATTTCTCTCTTTGTAATGGCTTCTTAGCCTCCATGATCAATAATAATTGATATTTTACCTCTCTTTGCATTTATACCCTATGTTTATTGGATTTCTGTAAATTTATGTTGTGGATGAATGATCCCGCTTGCATTTTACAGTCCTTTATTCAAACCTAGATGTTGGATTGCGTAAGTCTTTGTGAGCCTATTTCAACATTTGAGATCATTGCTACACTAGTTCAGGGTTAGTTGAACAACTAACCTTGATGTGTCACCTCATTTTCAGTTTTCTCTCATCTCCCCTTTTCCTTGGTGGTAGTTAGCATTAGGTTTAGTTACACAATTCTCTTAATCTTCAATTCAGAATGAGGAACCAACATTCTTTGGAGGTCTAATCTTAGTTGCAAGGTCTCACACCTTGAAATCGGTCCCATTGTTTCACTGGATTTGTTGCAACAACAAGCTACAACAAAAGGGTGCAAATCCAAGTGACAAAAGTTATCAAAAACATTTGGAAGGCTTGGGAAGCCCTCAAGCCCTAGCTTCATTGGGCTTGAGATGATTTTTGTAGTGGTTTATCCATTAATCATCAATCCATTTGGTGGTCTCCTGTTCTCAGCAATCAAGACAAGCCGCTTGCAAAGTTGCCTTGGGTTCATGCCTTAAAAATTTTCAAACATGGGATTCGTCTTCTGCCACACTTTTTGTATAGGGCCACCAAGAATATTTTACAATGGTCCAAGTTCAAACAAAAATACATGCTTCTTGACATAGATAAAGAGACTTACTAGTTGGTTATTGATGTTATTCCTCCTGAGATGATGCACAAGCTGGGAGTGAGATCTCTCAACCTTGGTGGAAAGATTGGAAAAGGTATTCGTACACTCCTTTTCAGAATTACAAACCGTGCAAAGGTTATTCTTGGTTGTCCCCACACTTGCATATGGTGGAGCAACTGAATCATCACTGGCAACTTCAATCCTCTCATGGGACCTGACATGAACGGTTTCAATGCATTTAGTCTACATTGTTAGAGCCTAAATTGGCCCATTTTGCTTGGTGTTTTCTCTACCAAGGCCTCCCTTTGGGAGTTAGTTTGGTTCATATGGGCTTATCCATCCCTCATTATCCATTTTGTAGGCAACTTGAATCTCTCAAGCACCTTTTTTGGTTTTGCCCCTGGGCTTAGAAAGCTTGGAATTGGATCCATAATTTTTTCAAACCTTTCAGACCTGCTCCTTTCTCTTGGCATATGGTCTTACTTGGCGATTGGCCCTACCTCCCATGCAAATATACTCACATATGACATGCTTTCAGGGTGGAAATTCTCTTTAGCATTTGGAAGGATTAGAATGCTAATATTTTCAATCACTCTATTGCTGATAAGCATTTTTCTTTGTACACTAAAGCTATCATTTGTTCTAATGTTCTAGTGCAGATTCAAGTGCAGGCTAGCAAAGTTGCACTTGAAGTTGCTCATCTTCAGGTGTTGCTGGACCATTGAGGCAATGCCCCTTGCGCTATTGCTTGGGTTTTGCTTGACTCCACCTCCTCTCAGGGGCTTCAACGTAGTCACAATCAGACCTCCTTGCACAACTGTGATGACCAACCTGATCATGGTTCTCACTCCTGTGGCCCTTAGCCCTCTAGGGACTTTGTTGCCCATGGATGATGGTCTCAGCCCTCCCGCCTGCCATCTCCAAGGTGGGACATTGGCTAGCCTGACACAGTGAAATTCTCGTGTCTACAACTAGCCATTTCCTCGGTTTGTGCTCAGCCACCTGTCGAGGAGAATGAAGATAGTGTTGATGCTCTCGAAGGTTGGGAGCCGATTTATGATGCCATCCCTAGAGATGTTTGGGGGAAACCTGATTATTAGGATCCTCCTCCCTCGTCCGGTGTTGCACTTGCTGCATAGTTTTTTGTGGGCTCGGCCCTTTGTTATTTTGTTCGCCTGTGTATAAGGTTTTGAAACTTTTATTTGGTTATTAAAGCTTTGAGACTTCGTGGATGTACCTTTTTACCACCTTACCCCTTTTTTATGAATACTGTACTATTTATTACTTTCTTAATATAACTTAAATAGAAAACATTCATCAAAAAATCATACCTCTGAAATTTAAATGAGACGAAAACTTAAAATATCAATATCATAAATAAGTTTTTAAATAAAAAAAAAGATATTCAAAAGATGCGTCATTAACTTCAATTTTCTTAATAACGAATTATTTGCTAGCTTTCAATTAAAAAGCGTATATATTCATAAAGTTTCTTTGTCATCACATCACTTTTTAAAGCGTATAACTTAAATAGCAAAAGTTCCCTAAACTATCATTTACTCTCATTCCTAAAGTGTATGACGCATCTTTGGAAGGACCACAGAGTTCCAAACATGTGGGCCAAGTTTAAACAATATTTTCCTCCAACTTTTGACAAATAATTGAAAGGTACGATTAAGAATGTGAAAGCTTCTCAGACCAAACTCTTTACTAAATTCTGTGGTCCAACCATAAAAGAATATATTTTTTCACCAAAAAATATATAGTTGTCCATACGACACAAATAATTGAATCCCAATGTTCCAACAATATTTCGAATTACCGGTAGCCATAAGGGCCCATTTGCGGAGCCACGTAGTTGTCTTACAAATTCTGTGACAAAGATCTTAGTTTGTGATATTATTTTTTTCAATGAAGACTCTTAAAATTATATTCTAAAACATTTAGATTAAATTACAATTATTTGTTAGTTTTTCTTATTACTTTCTTATTTAGTTATAGAAGTATTTTTAATATTTCTTTCTTATTTTGTTACAGAAGTATTGGTATTTTTTTAAAGTTCTCTTTCTTTTTAATAGGTATAATTTTTCCACAGTCCATTAAAATGAGTTGAAAGAACTTGTGGGGGAAAACTATGTGTAAGTTTATTAACAGTGTAAATCAAAATTTGTATTGAGTTTTGTTTATAAATATGACTCCCTTACTTAAATTCAGATTTCAAACTTAGCCCCTCTTCCAAAAAGTTTAGACTATAAAATTTCTATCTCTTAAGGGTCAAGAAAGAGGTCTAAGTCAACTTTTTAAAAAAGACCAATTAAAAAAAAGATACCAAACATCTGTGATCCAAACATACCACACCAAACACCACTCAAGAATAAAATGCCCACAACCCAACATTGCCACTTTTCCCAACCACCTCCATCCCAATTCTACATACACAATTCATGGCCTCAAAATCCTAATGTTCTTTCTTATCTCGTCATACCTCAAAATCATGCATCTTCACCCCATCTCCAAATAGGTGTATTGGTTGTAGTGAGTAAGACCTTCCCTAGAAAGGGAAGAGAAAGTAAACAAACCAACTATGCCCAAATTTCCTTTTTAGGTGGACCACCCAAGCATAAAAAACCAAGAGTATGAATAAAATCATCATAAAGACAAGCCCTATATACCTTTAAGAGTATAGTCCTAAACCAAAAAGGACAAAAGCCTCCAAAAAATTAGGCCTATCACTTACCAACATAGAGAAAGACATGTTAAAAAATCTACACTCTTATTACCTTCTTTGAAATAATGAATAAAGAAAAATTTATCTAGTTTTTAACCCATAATAGATCCAAGACTAAAATTTGAATAAGAAGACACTTCAACAATAGAGACAATTGGGCATGAACCCACACTTACAAGGTCCTATAGTTTTGACCCCTGATGATCTAGGGCCCAAGTTGAATCCTAGTGGACAACTCAACTCTAGATGAGGATCTCTAGATGAAGTTATATGTGTATAGAAGCTTTATGTCAAACACAGTAGAGAAAGAGGGAGAGAGAATTAAAACAACATATATGTTACTTATTTGTTCTTCTTATACATGACATACTCTTGAGAAAGATATATGACTAATATAGATTTTATATCTACTTATCTTCTATATATCTATATATATTGCAGATATGTACATATATAAATTACATGTCATGGAGGCTAAGAGTCATTATATGGAAGCTAAACCATTACTGTGGAAGTGAAACTATTTCTATATATGACTCCTCATCTCTCAATGATTGTGGTGTTATACCATTTGTATATGGGTGCACATTGTGTTGGTGGATGATCTAGCATAGTGTGAACTTCAGGGGTGCCACCTAGATTACCATGGTGATTGAACTATGTGATGTTTGAAATATGACACTCGGAATGATGTGGTGAGGAGTAGTGTGAGTTAGACTATAGTTTGGTCAAGAGGTGTGTTTGATCTTGTTGAAGTTATGATAGAAACCACAAAAGGTTTTGTGGATGAATGGTTACCACATAGCCTAATCTCTTGCAGAGTGTCTTACACCCCTACTAGAGTATGTGTAACACTTGTTGGAGACTAATGGATGATCCTTGTGTCACCACAAGCATCTGAGTAGTGCTTTGGTCTGCAATAGACCATGTAAGTGTTATCATAGGTAGTGCAAGCCATGAGAATAGTCATGGCATTACTGTGAGAATAAATGTTGGTATATCCTTTTAGATAAGTCACCTGTCTTTGTGAAGCAATAGTCTTGATTATGTTAAGTATAGGAAGCAATTGTGGAGCCTTGACTTTTAGCTATTACTTGATGAACCATTGGTCTTATTGTGAGATTTGACCCACTCAAACACATCTTTACATGAACATAGAATAGTTCTATGTAAACATGGTCTCCAAAATCTAATCTATCTTGATTTGCCATAGGTCATGTGTCAGTTGGTAATGAAATACAAAAAATTGAGTATGTATAGTTATATGGCATAGTATTCTTTAGATTTGGCATGGTATGTGTTGAGCATCTAATCACTTCAAGAAACTAATATCTCTTATACCCACTGTCACAACTATGCTATGAAGATTTGTATTATACATACACTTTTGACTATGCATGTATGGATGCCCAAGGAAACATTACAAACCTCTATTTCCACCACATCAAAAACTATCTCCTCTAGAAAATGATGAATAACATATGAAAAGAGATACTAGAGAGCAACATGCATACCTTGGGTATTTTAGGCATTAAACTATCCCAATTTGTAGGGTAATGGGTGAGGCCTAATCAACAAATTTAATTGCTTGATGGTAGTTGTAGAAATAAAGTTCTTCATGCTATCATCATTGATCATGAAGTCTAGTGTCTACCCTTGCACCTAATTTGTGAATAGAATAGTCGCTCTACTTTAGCTTCTTATGCTCTAGGAGTTGCTTGTGTGGTGTTGACCAGGGCATTTAGTTTTGTGTCAATGATTTAATATAAGTTCTTGATATCTATGTTCCAAGATACATAAGTAAAGTCATATAGGCATGACACTCTATGTTGGAGTTACTGAATTAGTAATCTTATCGTAGAAAATTATGTGTAAGTTATTGTATCAATATTTTGGATCATCACATGTTCATGGGATAAGGGGTTCTAAAATGAAAGGAAAAGAGGAAATTATAGAGCTCCCTAACAGAGGAAAATAAATATGATCTCCTCCATTGGAGGGGTATGCAAAACTAATTTTGATGGAGCTTTGAAAGGAAACCCTATTTCCATTAGAGGATGTTTTGTATTAAGGAATTATTCAAGGGTATGATGTATAGGTGTCATTTTCTTATCATGACCCCTTTTTTTTATTAAGCTAAGGAAATAATTAAAATAATATCTTAACTTGTCTCAATGACTTTATTTTATAAAAATGGCAACTTAATATTATTTTATTTTAAAGAAGGTCCAAGGTAGTAGATAGGTCACAATTTCAAATGCAAGAGACATGTAACGTGTTAGAAAATATAAGTAACACCATTTTTCCCACTAGACATGGAATCAAGTTTCTTCTTGACTCTATCTAGATTTTGTAAAAGTACATCAAGGGTAGAGTTTGGGATAGTGATGATAGGGACCTACCATGGGTATTAGTAGAGGCATTATAAAGGGGATGAGAAATAGGTGGCAAGGATATGACATTTTTAGGATGAAAGGTAATATTTGAGGTAAGGAGGAAAGTGTGATGGTACTAGTAGGCAAAAAGAAGTGAATTGAATTAGTAGAGTGAGAAGAAAATGGGACACTAGAGGAAGAAGAGGTACACAATGACACTAGAAATAATGTGAGAATTGGGAGTCACAGTATAAGTGAGAACATTAGAGGTAGACACAATGAGGGGGTCTCCTTTAGGATGAGAAGAGAAAGGATTAATTGAAGAAGAAAGATAGGTAGATAAGGGGGAAGATGCACCATGCAAAGAACTATAAGAGGTCATCACATCACCCATTTTATGAATAATCTCAACACCAAAAGGTGCACCAATTAAAATATTATTAAAATAGATGCAACTAAGAGTGTCAGAGAAGTAGCATTAGCAAGATATTAAAAAAGTATCTATCTAGTCAGAGAAATATCTTTCTTATCCATGTATGTCTACCATAATCAAAATTAGATTGGCCATAATTGGCCTCAATGAGGACCTTTTGATTAGCCATATGATGGTTCAGGTGACCATTCCTTCTCAAAGGTAAATTGGGGATATTTACATATAAACAAACCCTAGAAATATAATCAAGAGTCAAAGAGGACTAGAATGAATATTAGATATAATCAACTTGAATTTAAAAAATTAGAAACCATAAGATGAATCCTAAGGGGATACCCTAAATAGTTGTAAGAGTAGAGGGGTTCACCAAAATGAAAAGGGAAGAACCAAATTTATTTTACATACCTAGAGTAAAGTGATTAAACAAAAATATTCATATAATACCCCAGGATTAAACAACTGATGCAATAACTGCTTCCTACAATAATGCACTAAAAGAAATGTAAAAACTAAAAATATAAAACAAGGGTACATTTAACTAGAGATTTGATGCAAATATGTTGTGGTAGATGTTTGAAGATATTTGTCAATAAATAAGAAATTAGGAATGACAAGGCACATGCTTAGGAATTTGGAAATTTATTGTTTTCTATCTAGCTCACATTTGTGACTATGAAAGTGATCTACACAAATTATAGATTTGACCTCTGAGCTAATTAGCAATCTTTACTAACACTTTTGGAGAGTTTGTGTAGATGTATGCTTTTTAAACTTTGATGTATGTTTTTTGGTTCGCCTAATTATGTATTATCCACTTAAGCTAATTAACAATGTTTAGTAACACCTTTGGAGAGTTTTCTAGGTAAGGATTGATTCTTCTTTGCTAAAACTCCTAGATGGACCAATTTAATGGCTATGGACAAAGATCAAAGATAAGACATATAGTCATTTAGAGAATACCCTAGATGTTGATGCAAGTAGGTAATGCAATAATAAATTCTCTGATAATGTGAATGAATACTCTAAATATTTTACTTAAGCTAATTAGTAGTGTTTAGTAATATCTTTAGAGAGTTTTCTATGTAAGGATTGATTTTTCTTTGTTCAAACTCCTAGATGGACCAATTTAATGGCCATGGACAAAGATCAAAGATAAGACATATAGTCATTTAGATAATACCCTAGATGTTTATGCAAGTAGGTAATGCAATAATAAATGGGTAAAAATTCAAACCTATGTCACACTTTCAGCTAACTAAATGGTTTCTATATCTAAACAATTTCACTTGGAACCATGTAGCAGGTACGTGGCATTGCATGGCATAAAGATTTTTCCTTGGAATCTTTACGCCTGAAATTTTTAAATCTATAAAATATGAATTCAACTTTGAAAATAGTATTAATTTGCATAGAAGGTTTTAGGTGTGAGGTTTTCGCCCAGAACTTTTCCAGGTGGTATTGTCTCACCCAAAACTGTCTATGTGGCATCCCATGTGGTAGCCAACCCCGCATTTTAAGAAAATTAAATAAAACTTCATGTTAAATTCCAAATTTCACTTGTGAAAATATATTTTTACAAAAAATGATCAAATACCCATTGTAGTGCTTAGAGTGTAGATTCTAGATATATTTTTTTCTATTAAATTTTGATTATATTTTTAAAAAAATTTATTGTAAGTAGGTTATTATAATCAAACATGAAATAAATTAGAAATTATAAATAAATTGGTAAAATATATTTTAAAATTTTGAAAAATATACAGCACACTAGAGGAGAAAGCCTTCTCCAAGAGGGTATTTTTTTTTTCAATTTTTTGTTTTACACAAGTTGACGTCCCATGAAAACTATAACATTTTGATTAAATTTGACTTTAAAAAATTATAAAAAATACATTTTTATCAAAAATTATTATTTTTCCATGGACTAGATATTTAAGTTGTCTAATTAGGAAAAAAAATTAATTTTACTATTTAAAAAAAATCAACAATTAAAATTCATCAATTAAATTAAAAAAATATATCTGACTAATTATAAAAAAATTAAAAAATCATAAACATAAACTATATTAAAATTGCTACATTTCATTAGTTTGTCATTTTAAAATTCTAAACTTTAATATGACTTTTTTATTATTTAAGTTGGAAAATTATATTTGTGTTGGTCGTTTCCTTTATAAAAGTGTGACATAGTATTGAACTTTTACCCAAATGCTCTGATAATGTGAATGAATACTCTAAATATGTGCAAGATATCTAGGTGCTCGGTGATGAGATGTGTAGCAAATGAATAACAATTCTAAGTCCTTAAATACAACTCCAAGGGTTGCAAGTGAAACATTTTGTGCTTTGAGCTGGCATGATGCTAGTAGAAAGTGTTAGGTCAACCCTAAATTTGAATTTGAATTTTTAAAGCTCTTAGTCCATTTTTATGAATCACACAAGTAACATGAGTCACTTGTGCAAATTGCGGATATGAACTTGGACAAGAAACGGATAAATTGAGGTTCAAGATTTTGATCCTTGATAGTGAGTGTAGATGAAATTATGTAAGAATTGATTTATGTGCCAATTTTTTTTTAAAATCACCTCTTGTACACTTGTCATTACATAAAGAATAAATAGATCAAAGTAAATTCAAAACAAAAAAAAGTGTAAATTATACAATTTTTAACATTACAAGTACCAATTATAGATGAGATAGAAAGTCAATGTTCTTAGCTTAAACTTGTTTAAATCAATTTTAATGAAGTATATTCTCTTGATGGGTTTCTCTTAAAAAGGGATTTCTAAGTGTTATAAGCTTGCTTTAGGCACACTTTTTTCTTATGGGGTGTATTAATAATTATGATCTCTTAATAAATATAGTTGACAATCAAATGGATGGTATCTCTATAAATATTTGTTAACTACTTACAAGACTTAAAACACTTGATAAAAAATATTTTAATGTGATCATTCACTTAATTATAGAGCCTCTTTCCTCCTCTTTTATTTTATCATGGGACTCAACCAAGCTCTATCATTTACATGAAGATCCATTATCTATATATAATTGAGAGTGTTATAACTATTGTTAAATATGTTGCAGGGTTGAGGCTACTAGCATGGAGGTAACAACTAGTGAAGATGAAAAAGGTTGAATTTAAAAAAAAAAATAGTGCATTTTTGAGTGCCTAGTCTTGACTTTTTGCCACTGAATATCTAATGAAAGGACTTGACTAGTATCTATGTATAGGAGAGTATGTTTCCTTCATGTGTGGTGGAATGACTTATATATTCTCTAAAATAGTGAAATGTTGGATCATAATAGATATAGAGTGAAAAAAGGTATATGTATTTAATAGCTTAAACCATTATTGTAATTATGGATATGTGTATATATTGAAATGAAAAGGTTAATTTTAGTAGAAGATATTATAGCTTCTTTCAAGTTTAACACATAAACATTAAAAATAACAAACATGTATGTTTTATTTGTGAAAGTTTGATTTACATTATGATTCAAATAATAAGTGTATATGATAGAATACATTTTGTAAAGAAAAATAATGTTTTAATGTATAATTTTTTTAGATAAATTAATTAATTTTATTAATATTTTTTTAGGAATAAGAGTTTGGAATAATAGCTATATTGAAATTAAATGTTTGTAATTTTAAATAATAAATGTAAGTATTTAGTTTTAGGTTTGATGTGGAATATAATTATTACGTATTTTGAAGTGCTTTGTCATTGTTATAGAAAATCAAGTTCTATGCATCAAAATTTGTAAAACTTTTATTTTTCTATCAAGATCATTCCGTTGACTGCAAATTAAATCACTCAAGTGTTAATTTGAACCATACCTACAAATGTGATCTTTGCCTATGGATTTGAACCCTATTAATTTTTAGAATTTCACTTTTGGCTTACCTTGAAGATTTAGTTTATCCCCACATAAAAATTGTGTCTTGTGCTTTTTCATTTGCATGTGGCATGGATACTTATTCTCCTGTGTCAAACCATGTAAAGATATCGAGTTAATGATTTTGAACAATATCGAGGACAACAAGTAGTTGTGTATGTGTTCCCTAAAAAGCTAATGTAGTGGTGATATCACTATATGATTCTTTCTAGTCCTATGATGTGTTCTAGAAGGTATTTGACACATGTATCTACTAGATGTTCTAAATGAATTAGAGATCACTTCCATGAGTGAAGAAATAATCTAAAGCACTATTGTGACTACAAATCTACTCCCAGATAGACAATTGATAAATTAAAGATTAAGTTGACAAACCCAAAAGATGAATGCAGTTGGGAACAACAATCCATGATCAAGCTATTTGCTAACTTCCACATGAAAATCATCATTTTTGCATGCTAGTTACTACATTAGGGACAAACAGGGCATTTAGTAAGTCCAAAATGAATGGGTAAACTATAAGGGATTCAATTTCCCCCTTACATTTTATCCTCACTTTGACTTTCTTGTGAGCTACTTTGATAATACATGTCAAAGTAAAACATGCATAGCCAACATGAAACTAAAATATCTGGAGACGAAAAAACTATATGGAGGCCAACACATTTTTTGAAACATAAAATCACTTCTCAAAGGCAATGCAATATGCATGCACGTGTCATTGCCATGTGTAATGTTAGATGATGCCAAACACACATGGAAGATATGTGTTGGTAATACACAAGGGAACAAAGAAGAATAAGCAAGGGTGGGTGGCATGCAACCCCATGTGACACTCCCTACAATGTAGAAGCTTCCTAACAAGTGAATGACATCAACACATGTAACACATAAGAGAAGTGACATCCATGTAATGCCAAATTATTTAGGTTCTCTATATGGGGTGAAAGGAGGTACACCTCCCAAGGTTGCAATCTCATGAATCTAAAAATATATCTAATTACATAATTAATTAAGTAAAAGTGTAAATAAAATTGCTGGTAACATTAGTTCCTTGAAGGACCTCTCCTCTTCCTAGTTGTAGACTTTGTGGGTTAGTTGTTAGTTTGTTGTCATATGGTTTCTTTCTACTAGATTTCAACTCTATTTCTCTTTTATGAAGCTTCCTAACAAGTGAATGACATTAACACATGTAATATATGAGAGAATTGACATCCATGTAATGTCAAATTATGTAGGTTCTCTATATGGGGTGAAAGGAGATACCCATCCCAAGGTTGCAATCCCAAGAATATAAAAAAATATCTTATTACATAATTAATTAAGTAAAAGTGTAAATAAAATTACTACTAAACATTAGTTCCTTGAAGGACCTCTCTTCTTCCTAGTTGTAGACTTTGTGGGTTTATTGTTATTGTGTTGCCAGTTTGTTCCCATATGGTTTCTTGCTACTAGATTTCACCTCTATTTCTCTTTTACCCATTCCTTGGTTGTGATCTTTTAATGTATGTAAGATTCTAACATTTATATCTTGGTTATTGTAAAAGAGTTTGGACCCTTTCAAAACCCTTTTATCCTATAACTAAAAAAAATATTGTTAAACATGCTAAGTAATTATCAATGATTAACATATATCAAGCTTTTGCTTTCCATATTTTATGATTGAAGGGAATTGAGAGGCTCAGTGACCTAGATATTCTAATAAGCTAAATCCTTAAGGAACACTACAACAAAACAGGTAATTAGCACCTAAAATAGCACCGAAATTTAGTGCATTTGAGTCCAAGAATTGGACACTTCTGCTAGCGCAAAACTTAGCGCCCAATTGCATCTCACTATTGTGTCGGGTTTAGTGCTGGGTATAACTCTGAGTTTAGCACCAGAATTTTGTGCCAAGATTAACGCTGGATTTAGCACTAGATTTTGTTGCTTCCAATTTGGCTTCAGATTTTGCTTCTGGTTTTGCTTCTTCTATTGCTTCCAAGTTTGTTTCCGGTTTTGCTTCCGATTTTACTTCCAGTTTTGCTTCTAGGTTGGCTTCCACTTTTGCTTACAGATTTGCTTCTAGTTTTGCTTTTGGTTTTGCTTCTAGTTTT
Organism: Cunninghamia lanceolata; assembly: GCA_027924645.1. NCBI lineage: Eukaryota > Viridiplantae > Streptophyta > Pinopsida > Cupressales > Cupressaceae > Cunninghamia > Cunninghamia lanceolata. Next base: position 1,402,481 of record BSBN01000992.1, read on the forward strand.
GCTTCCAATTTCGCTTCTAGTTTTGCTTCTAGTTTTACTTTTTATTTTTTTTCCAAGTTTGCTTCCAGGTTTGCTTCCGGTTTTTCTTCCAGTTTCACTTCTAGTTTTGCTTCTGGTTTTACCTTCAGTTTTGCTTCCAGGTTTGCTTCAATTTTGCTTCTGGTTTTGCTTCCAATTTTGCTTCTAGGTTTGCTTCCAATTTTGCTTCAAATTTTTCTTCTAGTTTTGCTTCCAATTTTGCTTCTAGGTTTGTTTCCAATTTTGCTTCTAGTTTTGCTTCCACTTTTGCTTCCCATTTTGCTTTCAGTTTTGCTTCCAATTTCTCTTCCAATTTTGCTTTTGGTTTTGCTTCCGGTTTTACTTCCAGTTTGGCTTCCAATTTGCATCTGGTTTTGCTTCTAGTTTTGCTTCCATTATTGCTTCCAATTTTGCTTTCAGTTTTACTTCCAATTTTGCTTCCGATATAATGTCTCTTGTTGTTTCCAATTTTTCTTCCATTTTTATTTCTTTTGTTGCTTCTAAAAATGCTTATTATTTTGCTTACATTTATTAATTTAATATGTTTTATTTCAATTTAATTAGTTAAATATATCATGCCTCTTAAATAACTAATATGATTATAAAGTAAGTAATTTAATTATTTAACTCATATGATTAAATAACAAGATAATTATTATAACATGATCATCATCTATAATTAAAACAAGTAAGTAAAATATCTATAATTTAATTGAATTTGACAACATCCATCCTGAGCAATGAATTAAAATCATCATACGTAATAAATATCCTGTTAGTTATCGTTGCACCAAAAGATCGACCTATTAATGCCTGATACAACCACTTGACTTAACAAGCATGGGAGGTGGTTAAGCCCTTGACACAAACCACCGCAGCGCAGTGCTAAACAAGAAGACCAAGGGTCACACCTTGCAGCAATCCCCCCCAATGCAAGCACGGGGTTTGAACCCATGACCTCAGCTCTGATACCAACTATTAGTTGCTGTTGCACCAAAAGATTGACCTATTAATGCCCGATACAACCACTTGACTTAACAAGCATGGGAGGCAGTTAAGCCCTTGTCACAAACCACCACAATGCAGCGCTGAACAAGAAGACCAAGGGTCACACCTTGCAACATATCCATCTATAAATCATCGACCACTTTCAATATATATAAATTGACAAGTCAATATAGATAAGATTATCATCATATATAAATGATATAAGTAAAAATGATAAATTACGTAACTCAAAATGATACAAGTTAAGATGATACATGTCCAAATGATATAAGTCAAAATGATACGTAAATTTATGATACAACTCATTAATATAGCACTGCAGGCCGTGAAAATGATACATATGATAGCTAGCGACTATGAAAAGAGGTATCATAATGATATATCAACAATGATCCATGATGTAGTCTATATGATCATGAATGTCATTGGCTACTACAAGCAACTGCCTCATCATCATCATCACCATTGTGATCATCATCATCATCACCATCATCATCGTCATCATCATTATCATCGGTCTCAATATCTTCTGTATCTACGTCATCATCATCCTCTGCCATGTGATCTATACCAGAACCAACATAATCTGGATCTCTATCAGGAGGATCATCTTGATCTTCTGGAAGACCCGTGTTCTACAAAAAAAATATTTAAAATAAAATTTATTATTTATTTCATGCAATAATTTATTTTTTTGTTATATATCTAATATTACAACATATGAAACGAAACCTTAATCATATTACATCATATCAAAGTGCACATACCATAATAAAATTTCAAAAAAGTTACAGCTAATATGTCATTCCAATGATGTAAAACATACAACAATTCTAATAAATGTTAGTAAAGATCATAAAAAAATTTGTTATAAATTTAACTATCAACTGTAAATTCTATTACATAACCTTAAGTGCTACAAATTTCTTGGTCAAAAGCTCCCATTTTGACACAAGTAGGGAGGATGGTGGCAAAGGTTGTGGAATTTGGCTTTACACCAGCCAATTGCATTTGCTTGAAAATTTCTGAAGCCTTTTCAACAAATCCATTTTGTGCATATCCTACAGTCATTGCAGTCCATTAGACCACATTTCTTTGAGGCATTCTTTCAAACAGTTCCCGTGCCTTCTCTATGCTTCCACATTTTGCATACATGTCTAACATGGTAGTTGCAACTACAACATCTAACAAAATTCCTCTATCCTTTATGTATTGATGGATGTCCATACCCTATTCCAAAGCTCCCATTTTGACATAGGCAAGGAGGATGCTGGCAAAGGTTGTAGAATTTGGCTTTACACTAGCCAATTGCATTTGCTTTAAAATTTCTGAAGCATTTTCAACAAATCCATTTTGTGCATATCTTGTAGTCATTGCAGTCCATGAGACCACATTTCTTTGAGGCATTTTGTCAAATAGTTCACGTGCCTTGTCAATGCTTCCACATTTTGCATACATGTCTAACAGGGCAGTTGCAACTACAACATTTGACAAATTTCCTCTATACTTTATGTATTGATGGATGTCCATACCCTATTCCAAAACTCCCATTTTGACACAGGTAGGGAGGATGGTGGCAAAGGTTGTGGAATTTGCTTTTCAAACAACTCATACCTGTAGAGTCATGGTTTTAGGTCACATATGTTATGGTGACAACAAGGGATTCCAACTATGGTTATGATAGCTAAGACTACCCTCATTTGTGACTGTAACAAGGTTCTTGGACAACACTATCTTTCTCTTCACACTGGGTACTATATAGGCCAAGATTGGGTTGAAGAAATCACTTGATGGTTATCTATATATTGATACCAGACCCTAATACTGCATGCATTCTAAATAGCTTGAGATTTATACAATACTCAACCAAGATGAAATTGCATCATTGTACCACACTTAACTATGACAGTCATTTCTTGACAACAATTTGTAATCTTTAGACTATTGCGATATTTGCCACAAATAAATATTAGGTCAATGAAACTGTTAGGTCTCAAAAATGTAGGTTGCAAATCCTAAGAGGATACCAAGCTCTATGTTTAGATTTGCAATGTTTTTGAACTAACAAAACAGAGTTAACCTATAGGGTTGATGACTCCCTGCACTTTAGGTTCTGCTTGACCTAGGCAGGTGCACCTTACTAATGAAGAAGATTAAATGGATGTGTGATCATCGCTGAGTGATGGATCTACCCATAGTGGCAAATGGTGTGGAATAGATGATTGCTTGCTGCCTACTTTTTACTTCTAATGTCTGAATAGTGATTGAAAATGGTATGGTTCTAATTTGGTATAAATTGTATAAGCAATATCAAGACAAAACTAATGGAAATGTTCAACTAATGAAAATGAGTAAGATTAGTGCCTAAATCTATTGGGCTATTTGAGTCAGTGAATGAAAATAGATGTATGTGATTGGTGAGCTTATGTCCTAGCTTAACTCTAATAGTTAGGCAATTTGGATATTTACACCTTGTGCAAATGTGCAGGTTTGTATGTGATAGTGCTCTTCTTATATAATCCCAATGATATTCCCTTGAATTACTGTGAAATTATGAAAGGAATTTAATTCTTGAATTGATGGAAACCAATCACAATAACTTCTTCAAAAGGATTTAATCTTTGACAAGAACCAATTAAAGTCAATTATTAGAAAAGATTTTTAATTCACATCAATTGGAAACCAATCAAAGAACTTCACACAGTGACAACAAATATGCCCTGACAAATGTAAATCTAAATAATTCAATAGAACCACTTTAGAGACAACACAATAACATATAATCATGAAAATTAACACAACTATTGAACACTGGAAATAAATCAGCATGTAGAAATATTATGCTCCATTATGTTTTTTAGAAAATAAACATGTGTAACTGAAATTCTTTAATTAAAATAGAACTGACAATACATCTTCTTTCTATATGTAATATATACAGTCTTCTTCAAATTAAAGAGAGATACATATCAATCAATGATCTTATGACCATCATATGTTTTAAATTTTATATTAATATTAGTGAAGAGACCACGTCTCTTCATAGTGTCTTTTGAGAACTAACAAAATTATGAAAATAAACAAATACATTTAATACTAAGCCATAAGTAGATTTGAGCAAGATGATCCAAATATTTCTGGCTCAGGTGTGTCTCTGCATACTCAATGGCATCCCTAACATCCACCTCTATTGAAACCATCTTCTCCAGATGCGAGCAAGCTTCCTTGGATGCAGAATCTTCATGTTTTACAATTTCTAGGGCCTCATCTAATATTCCCTGACACTCCTTGACCCATTCATCCTTGCTCTTCAAATCTTCGTCATTCTTGAGTAACACAGGTACACCTGTTTGAGAAGTCTCCATGCATTCTTTCACTTCATCTTGGAGTCTGTCATGGTACTTCTTATGCTGCTTAATAAGATTGTCTGCATCAGATGTGCTTGCACTATCAGAGGTGTGTTTACCCTGTATTTCATGTAACTTATCATGTATTTTGTTATTTAGTCTTTCATGTTCTTGAATGACCTTTTGGTTTTCAGAGCAAATATCCCATAATTTAGGCATCCATTGCATCAAATGAGCATGCATGTTTTGCAGGACTATAGTGAGTGTATCTATTCTGACTTGTGCCATTTGATCTTTTGAGGGTGATTGGACTTGTGATTTTTCTGCCTATGTAATCATTTTAAGAGGGACTGAATCCTTTAAGAAATCAATTTATTTTTTCAACCTTTCCCAGCTCATTTTGTAGGTATCTGTCTCCTTTATCAATAGCTAAATCTGAGCTTTAATTAGTTTTGCGACATTTACTCTAAGTTCTGTTGTAACGACTGGATCAGTTTCTCCAACTCTCAATGTCATAACATGGCCAAAAGCTTTTTTAGTGTCAATGACAACAAGCATTTTTCTTGGTGGGTATAGAGCCCATATCATGAGGGAGTTCTCATCCAGGTTGTATTTTGTTCCAGTATATACTTCAGCAACCCCTTCAGAACTAAGCTTATGTTTTGTATCATCGTTATGCAAAAAACTGTCAAAAACAAGTGTTGAATTCAATTCAAGGCCCATGAAGATCATTACACTAGTCTTTGAGTAATTCCCTTCCTTTCTCAGGAGTTATCTCTTTCATCTCCTTTTTAACTTCTACTTTTAAAGCATTCATTAACTACATCTTGTTGTCTGGTGTAACATCTGAGACTGATTCTCTGATAGCCTTCCCTTGTGTTTGTACAGAAAAGATCTGAACTCAAGAGTATGAACAAACTGGTCGTCTGAAATAAAAGATTTATATGCAATCTGTCTAGCATCATTATCCCATGTTTCTTCAATTTCCAATCCTCTTTCTGGGGGCTGGTATGGTTCAATTCTACAGGTTCAATTCTACATTTTGAAATTGTATCAGAAAAGTCATGGGGTTTAGAGGCCACAGACCGTTCACTGTCAGAGGAAAACACTTCAATTTCTTGTGCTTCCCTTCTTCTTTCCCTTTTTTTCTAATTATATTCATCAATGGCTATTTCAGCATCTGCTTCTTCCAAATTTCTAATTACATCATCATGAGGGAAAGGTACATGAGTATATCCACTCATTTTTTGCTTCTTCTTAGCATAATCAATAAATCCCTGTGGGTCAAATTTTTTTCTCTGTATTGCTTTCCTAAGATTAAAATGAGACAATTTATCAAGAATGAGATCATAACCTTCTCTAGCTAACATAGTAAAGTCACCAAAACGTATGGTGCTTGGCATAAAAGACTATTTATCATATGCATTGAGATTCATCACATTTGAGTAGTCAAGCTGTCTGACCATTTCCAAGTATGCCACCCTATTTGGTATAGTTTTTGGCAACAGAAAAGGGGTATCCTCAAACCCGTATACTCTGATCATTGTGGAATCATGAAAACAATACCAATCCCCCCAATTGTGGTTTACAGTAGGTGGCCCATCAAAATCCTTGGGTCTCAAAAACCTTTTAATTTCTTCTGACAAAGTGTAACTGCATGGGTAGCCATAACATCTGTATAGGGTTTTTACAAAGAATTCTTCAAAGTGAACATAACTGGAATTCACAGACATGTTGTCCCATATTGGGGTCCATAATTGTGGGGGTAGCGATTGACTATCTTTATCAATTTGTGAAATTTTCAACTGCTCTGGCTATAGATTCAATTCTTGTCCAAAATACAAAACCATATGCATGAGAATAGAATAGTGTCTGAAGCTGACTGTGGGGGAACTTTTCTTTAAGGCCTTTAGACCTGAGTCTATTTCCTTAAAAATAAAAGTAGCATAGCCAAATGTCTTGGTGTGATGGCACTAGATATTTGGAGAGATAACCATGGGCACTATGGACATAAATTCTAGAACTTCAGTTCCCAACACCTGCCCCACTAAGTAATATGTGTATCTCAGGTAAGGTTCAAATAACTCAACATGAAATGGTGGTTCATCCCCTTCTTCAAATGGCACTAGATTCCCCTCATTTTGTGGCCTATGTAATGGCAGTCTCCAGCCCTTATATGTGGTATCCAATCTGAAATATTCCTTTTCTAGGGCTTCATGTACGATAGTGGTGTTATATGTGTCATTTAAATAAAAAACTTCACAAATTGCATTTTTAGATATATGAAACAAGGGTTTTCCCTGTAGATTGCATATGGCCTTTTGGTCAGGATCATAATGGTATGCTAGTAGTTTCAAAAGGTCTATATTGACAAAAACATATGTGGTGATTAATTTCCCTAAGTTGAGTTCCCAAGGGATGCAGGCGAGTTCCATCCCATGTCTCTTGTGATAGTGGAACATGAATAATTCATACCCTCATATAGGAGTCCATATATTTCTGACATATTTATATTTATCTTGGAGTTTTTCCACATTTACCCTCAATTGTGCAGTTCTTCTAGCCTTGGGTCTAGAACTAGGCAATTGGTCCACAAGATCTTGGTTTAGTTTCCTTTCTGGTGTTTTCTCTCCTTTCTCTGTTTCAATTTTCTATTTTTTGCCCTTGGTTTGGCTCTTTTCAGTGTGTTACCTTTTCTTTATTTTAGAGGAGCCTTCCATTTTATACTAGAACTTGACTATATCAAAGAAAGTTAAGGACTTACCTGTATATGCTCCACACAAATCTCTTGATTCCTGGTGAATTCCTTCTTCTCTGTCTGCAACCCTTGTGTTGATTTTAGTGGGGATCAGAATGGCTTTTACAACATTATGTTCAATCAGCCATTAATGGCTGCCACCAGAATTGAATGCAAGGAATTCATGAATTTCAAAATGTCAGGGCGATGCTCTTTTTATCATATCACTGAGACCATTTTATTCTTTTGCCAATCTTCATATTGTTTTGGCACCATTTTCTTTCATATGTTTCTAGTTGGTCACCAAAAGTGTCTTGGTGTCTCCACGATATACTCTTTTCATAGAGTTATGAGCCCTTTATTGTCATTTCAAGGAGATATTATAATTTTCATCCCGATGTCATTTTGATCAGGTGTGGCAAACATTCTCCTTGGCATCGGTGAGTGTTTCTCTGACAGATAAGGGTTACCTCATCTTTATTGGCATGACAATCTCTATCGTCAAGAGAATATGATAGTCTCCCAATGGGTTAGGTCTTCCCGATGATCTTATCTCCATCACTCATTTTTATTAGAACATATCGGTGAGAGTCTTACCGAAAGCCTTTTGTCTCTTGTGTTAGGGTGACTTTTGTGGTCGGGGAAGCTTAAGGATTTCATTCCAATTGTATATGTCATGCTGATAGTCTTAATATTAAGTGTCAGGGAGAGATTGTTTGCTTCCTAGTGATGAGCCATTGGTCGGTGTGACTTAAAGGCTCGGTGTAACTTTAGGATTTTACTTCGATTGTTCAACTCACATCAATGAGTATGCGTCAGTGATACATACAGAATGTCTCCCTGATCTTTTGACATGAAATTTTGATCATTTAGACATCAATCATCTCTCACCGATTATAACATTATACTTCAAGAATGTATTTTCCTATTCAGGGTGAGTTACTTAAGGTCTTGCTAATATAGATAACTTAGTATTAGAATTAGGTTGTGGTAAGAGAGCTAGGTATATTCATGAGATTGTTTATGTGCAGATTCTGAAATGGATCTTGTCACACAAATTTTTGGTGGTTGGTTTTGAAAATGAGGGACATTAGTCACATTATGTGGAGACTTGGTGAATTCTTAGCAGATGAATAATGTGAAATTTTTCAGTTCCAACAGACACAAGGCTTTTAAACAAAAACCATAATCCCAACTCTATATCCATCTGCTTGGCAGTCTCAAGGGCCACCTTGAGACAAAAAAAGCTAATGTACTATTATGACAGTTATGATTGTCCTCCATCATTTCATTGTGTATTTGAAACTTGATATGAGGATCGGGGAGGTCTCCATTTGTAAAAACATGGAAAATACTCATGGAAAGATCTTTAAAATAGGCATATTCAACTTCAGGCATTTTTGCAGACCCTAGGAAGGTGGATGTAAACTTAGTGACTTTAATTATCACCACAAAGATTATCCCCTTTGTGACTATGACAAGGTAACACTGTTATTCTCTATGACAATCCCTTCTCCATTGGGTGATGACCTAATAACATTTATCTTCTTTGTGATTTCAATGCCTCTATAATGCACTATCATAGGAGTCTTGACAGTCCTTATGTATTAGTGAAGAATGCTTCCAACAAATCAGAAAGGAGGGCTTAAGATTACATACAAAGTCCTAGTCTTCATACCCTAGTCACATATCACCCCTCTAAGAAGACCTCAAGACAATTGCCCTTTAATACAGGAAGTCAATGCAGTTTTAAAAGATAAAGTGAAAGAGGCCAAAGGATAAGAAAACTTAAGGCCTAAGGGGTTTAAAGGAATAAAAATATAGGCTTGCAAACTTAACTTAAAACCCTAACCCTAGGTGGGTACCACCAGATACCACCAGAACCCTTTAACTTGGCACTGCAAAACCTTGTCCAATCTGATCGTGGGAAGCCGAAATCAAGCATGTACACTGACATATGATAGATAAGTATGCCTACCAAGTGGTTTGACATAAAAATGAATAGGATTCTAATTATAACCCTTCAAAGTAGGCCACTGAAGTATATTGTACAGGTGCATTTCTGAGTGCTGCAGTTAGATTTTTAATCATGGGAACCTAAAATTTTTGCAAAAAATGGTAGGAAATTTTAGGTTCCAACAAGTCCATTAGTTGGAGGCAGGCAAACTAGGGTTTTCTATTCATTATTAGCCCATTAAACTTAAGCATATGAGATAGCATGGCACACAAAAAATGTTGTGGATAATGACCACAAGATTACGTTAATTGTGACCACTTTTTGTAAGCAAGCACAAGAATAGTATACTCATTATGATCCTAATGGCACCAAGAAGGGTCCCCAAAGATATAAGAGTAATCATTTGTCATCTAAGAGAAATCTTACATTTAAGGGCATTAGGGACAACAGAGAAGCACTTTGGAACTCATCCTACGCATCAATAAATAACTCAACACAAGAAATTCAAATTGACATATTAACACAACAATATCCAACTAAGTTATTGAAATTCAACTATTGATACCTCATTCTCCATCCAAATTACAAAATCGGTCCACTTTTTGCCTTGTAACATTTCCTTTTCAAATTGGCTTGGATGTCGGCCATATTTCTCCTCCTGTAAAAACATGGCACATGGACTAGTTAAACTAATTAATATGCAATCATTTAATTTTTCCTAGGAAATTAAAAAAAATATATCATTTAACTTATTAAATATACTTACAAATGTACAGATCAAGGCGTGTAAACCTTTCTGGCCACTGTGATGCATGGCACAAAGTTTGTCAAGTCTAGCCTTGGAGGCCTTGTCCTGAAACATATACTAATTCAATTTAACTATGCCCAAATAAAATTTAAAAATCATTTAATAAATTTGATATAATCTTATGAGAAAATTCAAATACCTGCGTACTCTCCTCACTGGACTTCCTTTGTGCATTAGACTTCTCATATGCTTTTACAAGCTCTTTCCATACTTTCAAACTTACATCAATTGGCCTTTTTTTGACCCTTTGCTCGAGAGGGAGTTTTTTTTATCTTCTTTGTTTGGCTGCACCAAAAGCTCTTTTAGTTTTGAGACATTCATAGCTTTATCTTCTTTATAGACCAACTTGTGCCAAGTTTAGTCTCCATGTCTTGGATAACTGCTTTTTGCAGGTGCACGGGTATCTTTGGGAATGGCAAATGTAGATGGTCTTTGAACCATTGAAGGCATGATTCCTTCAACCTATTCACAAATGTTTTTCCAACATCCATCATTCAGACGTCCCCTGAAACAACATCATATTCTATCTTGGTATCATAGGTGCCAATGCAAGATGCAAAACATGGTGTGGTGGTCGAAGAAGTCTGTGTCCCAAGAGTGGGTGGGACATTGGAAGCCTCTGTTCCTTGTTCCACATTCTTAGAGGTTATTGTTATTGATTTTCTCCTGGATCTTTTGCTCAATCCATCACTAGTTGGGTAATCAATTGATTCTCTTTGACATTGTTGATTTGGTTGTAATGTTTCAGGGGCTTTACCAGATCATTTTTCTATGTATCTGGCAAGCATTATCAAGTCCACACCATCCAATTTGTTCACTACCTCTACCCCCAATATGGAAGCCAATGCCTCTTTATCTTTGTCAATATCATGTTCCTGTAAAATAAATTTCTTCTTTTAAATTTACAAATAAAAAACTAAAAACTAAAAATCAAAAAAACAATGGGAACATTTACAAATCTATAAATTGACAATGAATTACCTCATTGTGGCCAGAGTCTACTCCCTTTTCTCTCTTCCCTCTATTGCTTGACATTTTGAGGTGACCTAGGGCAAATTATTTTCATTCAGTCTATAGAGGCAAACGAAGTACACACTGCCATGTATGAAAGTTTTCGTCCAGTCTTTCTATATTCCTCAAGATTTTTGACCTTTACTTTGTAGAGCAAATCATGAAGCTATTTTCCTATGAATCAATTGGTGCCTTGGGAGGGAATCTATAGTTCCGGGCCTAATTTTAGTTTTCTCACCATCGTCTCAAAAGCCCTATCTCCTCATATTGTCTCGACCAACCTCTATTTTAGTTTGCTCACCCTCGTCTCAAAAGCCCTAATTTTAGTTTTCTCACAATCGACTTGTCTTAAAGCACTCGACTACTTTTTTAGGAAGGAAGAAAGAAAGTTGTGTTCAGAGAAAGGTTGTGATGGTAATGATAAGTGAACCTGGGCATTGGGGTTTGAAACATGTGTTCACTGCTCTTGGATGTAGAGGAAATAATGCAATGTCTACAATTTTACCCTCCTTCTTTGCAACCACATGAGACTTAAATGATTCGCCTATAAACAAAATAATATTTACAACCCTTTCTTCACAATCCTCTCCATTTAATCAAAACAAAAATATATTTGGGAATGAAATTTTTTTGTTGTAATTGTAACCTTACCTATGGTGTTGAAAACTAAGTCAAATTTCTCATCTCTTTGCGCAGCATTTTTCTCCTCTCTTCGTGTATTATTTTTTGCCTCTCTTCACACGACGTTTTTCTCCTGTAATTATCAAATTTCTCATATATTAATTTAGGCAGGACTCCAACCCAAACACTTGATCTCCAAACAAAAAATGAACACCAAAAATCAATATTAAAGTTTTTTTTTTTTTTTTTGCTTTGGGTATGTGCAGGCGGGAATTTTTTAATTTTTTTTTGATCCAGTAGTCGGTGCTATAGTTGGAGCAATTAATGTTAACTTTATTGCCAAATTTTAGGAAAAAAAAGTAATCTATTTGGGGCACCAAAGACGGTGTAAAGTGCGCCTAATTTAGTGCCAATTAATGCAAAATGATGTATTTTGCTTGAAATTTGATAAAAACATAACCTCACCAAATTTGGATTGTCCTTATAATAAGTAACTATATCTTGTTTCCATGATAGCATTTTGACTTCATGCTTCTCTTATGATTAGCTCAATAATGACTCACTCTTTCACAACCTTACACAAATGATTGGTGACAAACCTTATGCAACTGATATGGCTTTGGAAAAACCAAACAACTCTTCTCTTACTATCATGATGACACTATATTGGGACTATATTGGCAGCTTATGGAGTGTGCTTATGGTATTGTGATTTTCATTTCTATGTTCTCATTAACCTATTTTAGGTTGAAGCATGGTAACTAACCCACTAGATATTATGACAGTCATACAATGACTAGACAATCCTCTCCACTTTGACTATGATAGTCCTATGCATGGTGTTTTCTTCATGAAAGTCCCCAATAATGTGAATTATTGATAGTAGCTAGTTCAAATGGAGTTTTGGATAGTGTAGTAAGTTGTCCCTATGGCTCATGATAGTGCATTCCTTGGTTATGTCCTTGTGACATTACTCTCTAGATATCTCCTCTTTATAGTGACAAAGTTTCAAGAACATGACAACTTAGGTAAGGTATCAACTTGTCTCTTTAACCTCTGGATTGTCATTTTTCAAGAATTGATTGCATTGAAATGCAAAGACAACATGTCATAGATTAGATGAAAAGATCAAGGAGATGCATGTTATAGAATATAAAACTCAAAAATCAAAGGTCTTTTTGGGCCTTTTTCCAACAATATGAGCAAAATTCAAACTTTAAACATGTAGCACAGGTACCATATGACTCATTCGCATACATCACACATGTGGGACCACTAAGAAGGGAGGTAGGTGCTTAATATGAGCAATGACAATTGCACATAATGTTTAACTTCACTTCAACAAATATTTGGGGTTATGATAGCTAATGGAGGGTTTTCTTTTCAAAGGAAACCATTAATTTTGGAGTGAAAGATAATGGTGAAATATAGCATAATGTCCCTATAATTAAAGAATATCTAATGGCTAGGATTAACCTAACAAAGATCTAATGATTTGATTTCAAAATTAACATCCAAATTATCCTTCCCTCCATCAAGAATTTAAAATTTTGGTGCCAAAGACTCTTTGAGACTATTTTGAGGGTTCTATGATACTTTTGAGGGTTTTATGGCCACTTGGAGAGATATAGATTGCCTTAAAATGACCCATAAAAGAAAAAGGAGAGTCAAATATGAAATAAATGTCTTTTTGATGTGAATTTGTAGTCATCTTGTAATCATAAGATTTGAGCTCTAGTTGTCAAGATTCTGCATGTAAACTTTTTCTGAAGAGCAAAATGTTGCAATGTCCTATTTTGTTTTTCTTAATGCGTCTTAATGAAAAGTGAGTGTATTAACAAGATATATTCAAGAATATTCTCTTGGTGCATAGCTGTTATGTGACTATTGTCATTGTTGTGTATTGAAGTTTCTAGAGGAGGCCATGGAGAGAGGACGTGGATGGCGTAGAACTACTAAATCATAGAGAGGAAAGTGGGTGGAAATAGATATGACAATGGAATCTGCAAATACAATAGAGGTAAGAAGAGAAAGCAACCTCAACCAAAGGAGGAAGGTGTTTATGAATTCACAAATGCTACAACATAGAGGAGATAAGTCATTTTTTTGTCCATGATGCCTCTAAGGTCAAACTTATTGGTTGAAAACGCACAGGTATGGTGATTAAATGTGATTCTATGATTGAGAGAAAAGTTTGAAAATTAGGATGGCCAAAACATGATATCAATATGTCAAATATATGACTAAAGTGAGGTTTTGTGTTGGATAGCATATTCGTTGAAATGATATAATTGGTGTACTAAACATTATTTACTATGTTGTGTATTATAGGGGCCAGATGAGGCCATGGCAATAGATCGTGTCATATCAAATGAGGACACAACGGATGAAGTAGGAAATCAAGTACTCAAATCCAATTTCCTTAGGAAAAAATGATCTGATGGCATTTTGTGCTATGTCCATCTTTTTTCACAGTATTATTGAAATTTATAATGTATTATCCAATCTTGACATAAATTAATGCATGTTGTTGATTATTTTAGATGGAGATTGGAGCAAATGCAGAGCCTAAGCATTCAACTAGAAAATGAAAAGTATATGTACATGGACGTGGACCTAAAACTGTTAAATCACATAGATGATAGTGGGTGGAAGAGGATATGACAATGGATCATGTAGACACAACAAATGATTACACTAAACAAGAGGTTGGTTAGGACTATAGTACATGGGATGAATACTTTGAGAAAATTGTTGTTTGTGGATGTTCTGTTTGTCATGGAAAGAAACAATTCAAATGAGCGATTGTGCAAAGACATTCATATATGATGAGCTTTTAGTCAGTAGTATGCCTCCTACAATCAATTCAAATCCAATAGGAATTGTGGTAAGGAATTTTCCAAATGGATATAAATAAAATGTATACTTTGTTTAAACATTGTTTTATATTATTTAAATAACTAACTTTTTTCTTAATGGATACTTGCAGAATAAAGTTCTTGGTTTAAAGTTTCTTGGATCACTAAATTCTAGCCTAGAGGTAAATGATCATTTATCAGATGATACAACTAACAAAAATATGTGCCAATATACCAGCTCGGAAGATTAGGAATTGATGAAAACAAGCAATAGAACAAGAACCGGTTTAAAGATGCATAATTTGCTTAAAGACAAGGGGAAGGTGGACTACATACCCTATGACAATGAATGTGATGGAGATGATGACTTGCCCCTAAGTTTGAGATCAATTTACAAAGAGACATTTGATCATCGACTATATTAGGCTTGGCCTAGTGATCAACAACTACCTAGAGTGTACGAGATGTTTCAATTTTGGGGATACAGCTACATGATACAACCCTCCAATATTCATGGAGTGAATCTAGGCCTCTTTATTGTCCAAAATGTACATGTGGGATCTAAACATAGAAACAATTTAGAACAAACCACTAGGAGATTAATGCCATATTATGGTCCATCATATTATAATGGTGAATGGAGAAGGCTAGCAAAATATAAGCCTAGCATGTCAGCATATGGTCCAAATTCAAATATGTATACACATCGTCTCTAATTGGAAAGTGGAAAAGAAATGAATAGAGGTCATCTTATGTATATAGATGGATGTGCATACACACAGAAAAATATTGTAGGATTTCTAAATAGTAGTAAGGGAAGGGACCCTACTGTAAGACCGAATTGTCAATTTGTTGAGGTTATAAATGATAAAGATGGGGATATGGAAAGAGAGGTTGATAGATTGATAATGGTTGAGGATATTATGGACCTTACCATTGAGGATGAGTTATTGATTGATTACCCCTTCTTAAAACACACTCCTGCATGAAAGAAGAGGGAAGAACAAGGTCTCCCTAAGGATGTTCTTAAGGGTAGAAAACCAAAGAATAATAAATGAGTGTGGACTGATGTTTTATAAACTATGTTGTCCAAATTTTGTTTTATTTAAATTATTGTATAAAAAAGGTAGTCTATAAAATAATGTTCCATTATTCAATTGATGTATATATGTTCATACAACCAATATTTTTATTTTTTAAGCCATATTTGATTATATTTCTTTGAAATTGATACATTTATGATTTAACCAATTGTTGCCAAACATTAAATAATGCTTCTGTTTGTTGATAGGTATAAGATGTTGATGAAACACATACTAATACCCAAAATCCAACTGGGTTATTAAGATTTGGACAGGATGATCCAAACCATCCTTTAAACAATACCAGAGTGAAAAGAGCATTATTGAAGAGAATACTATCAACTAAGAAATTTGAAGAGGTTATGAGATCCGCATACACTGATGACATTCCACCTAGCCTTAATGATATGATCATGATAGTGAAAATGCAGTGTATGAAGAAGGATTAAATGAAATGCTTACAGATTTCTTTGGGGATGAAAATAATGATGACAATAATGATCATATGGTTGTCATTAATGATGATAGCAGGGGTAATTACCACCAATGTAATGTTGATGATAACAACCTGAAAGACTCCATCAAGCAAGCAGCATGTAGTGCCCCTCATTTTTGCTTCTGATTAGTTTGATAGTGGTGTTCTTGGGTTAGATCTTATGACTCTTTGTTGATGTTAGATGCATTGCTTGATGATACTTTATTGTTTTTAGTACTGATGGTTTGTGCTTATAACATGCTTACATTTGGACCCAATTGATTATGTGGATCTTATTGCTTTGAGTAGCATATGAATAATTGGATAATGATTCTTAGTTAGTTAATTAGTAGTAGTTGATCTTACTTGTTATATAGTTTCATGATTTATGTAATGTGATTTATCTGATTGATGGGTTGTTGTGAGGGACAGTATCGTATTACTCATATATGAGTACCCTACTATACCGTGAATCCCTCTCACAGTGTGTTTGATGATATGGTTATATGTATTGTCCAACCTTTTTGATCTGATGCAGGGTGTAGGTACATGACATCGACTCCACATGGATTATCGGGTCTGACCATGTCTTAAATCCAATGGATATAGTGGAATGGAGATGACATAAGGTTCCTATTTGCTTTGACAATATCTTTGGTATGGTTGAGTACCCTGTCTAGTGTTTTGTCATTTTACTTGTTTGGGTACACTCGTAGGTCAAAGTTATTCCATTTGGTTGAGGTCGTCAGTTTTGTATAGGATGTGGTTCTTCATGTAACAAGTATGTGATTTTGGTTTGATTAATTGTTTCATATGGATTGAAATTTATTAACACTTCTTGAATGATAATAATAATAATAATAAAGTAAATAAAGATATTTAATTTATAATAATAATATAACAATTTGTAAATTAGTGATATTTTATTATCTACAAAATAAATTTAGTTACAGTATTGTGTTAAAATATGTTATATTGTGATTTAAGAATTCATAAATTTATAATATTGTGGAGTTGGCATATAATGTAGATATTGCAAATATAGTATATAATTAATTATCAGAAGAATATTCCAGAATGGGAAATTAAATATTTAGATTGTATTTTGGATTGAGAAAAGAGGGCAGAGAGTGGGTTACTGTAACGGAAGAGGAAATTTATTGTTCTCAGCTTGGAGACTGCAAGCCATTGTTGACAAGTTCCTTCAATTCTAGACTCTTATCTCTGATTTTATTTCTAAGTTTTGATCAAACTATTATCTTGCTTGAGAATTTCTTGATGTAAACATTTTGTTAAGTAGTTTGCATGTTTCTATGGATAGATCTTCTTTCCTCCTGCATGACTATGTTTTCTAATGAAACCCTTTACATTTTGGTTAGGTTTTATAGCCTGTACTAACCCGCAAGACTATCTTTGTAAATATTTGCAATTGTAATATCTAATAAACATTCCTTTTTAGCTTATCCCTAGAAGAGATCCACTTTCTGACCCAACCTATTGTGTTATAGTCTGATGAATTGGCCTTTATACATCAACATCTAGTTCCTTGTCGATAGACTATGTATAGGAATTTCATAGAGCTTTTCTGTATCATATTGTCCACCTTGATATTGAAGATGTAGTTTGATTTGATTACCAGGGCCTCATAACGCCATCTTGTTGTTTTGCATTGCCAATACATTGATATTTTTTGTTGTCCCAAGAATACCTCCGTGAAACAATGTCTTGACCAGCCGATCTGTTTTCTACTTGCCCTCGATGTGGATGCTACCTCTTGTAGGGTTGCCCATATGGGAAGCATCATGTATTTACCCTTCGTAGGGTATGCTTGCATATTTTATTCCCTTACCTACATTGAATAGGATCGACCCTCTCCATCTTTTTCAAATCGTAACTTGCTGCAATCGTAATGACATAAATTGGGATGCTCTTAAGCGAAAAATAGCCTGCGTGTAAAACATTCACGTTGCCCTTCATAAATGTGAAATTGCTCCTATCATTATATTACTTTGAGGCCCTCTATAATCAAACTTGCTGTTTTTTCTGAGCACTCTATCTTCGGATTTAATTGCTACATGAAAACTCTATCTTCTCCCTCTGCGAGTGTTGCCCTTGAAAGCTTTTCTGTAACATTGTGATGTGCTATGGCTACCAATCTTTTGTTTTCCTGATCATGCTTGTTAAATCATGTGTTTAAGACATTAATGCTGCATAAGCTAATACTGCAGCCTTATAGAAGATCATCCATTATTCTAGGCATTCAAGAGAAGAAATAAGGTAATGATTTTACTAGTAGATAGTTCAATTATTTCTTTAAAGAAAGTTTCTAATTATTCTATCAATAGAAAGTTATGAAATTATATATTAAAAAAAAAAATTATAAGTTCCTAATTACGAATGGATGTGGATAGAAACTTAGTTCCTATTATGAACTTCCTTATTATGAATAGAAACTTAGTTAAGTATGGGCTTTATTATATGTAAACACATTTATATTCTTATTCTTTTTTTAAATAAATAGGATCATGTTGCTAAATACTTGTGTATTTTAAAATAAATATAATTATGCTTTTTCTAAATTATGAATTTTATGATTTATAGAGGGAATGAAATGTAATTTATAATTGTATAATTTCCTTGGTAGTAGGAAATAGGAAATTTAGTTTAATTTATGTTATTTAATATTGAGTTTGGATGTAATGGAATTAAGAGGTGGATTTTTGTGATTTAGAAGATGATATGGTATACTTGATTTATTAATTAAAAAATTATTATTATTATTTTTTTTAGGAAGTGTTAAAAGATTTTGTTGATAGGAATAAGTTATGTTATTTGAGTTGTATAGTGTCTTGTCATTATGTTTTGCGAATTGGAAATTCTTGTGTAATTAAAGTTTGTGTATTGTCATTATAGAGGCCTTTTGCAAGAAAATAAGGTTTGGGTTTTCCAAGGCTTAGTTGTGTATGTATAAATTCATGTAAAGGATGAAATGTGATTTGTAATAATGTGGATTGAGTGCATTATGTCACTTGTTAAGGAACTTGAAATGAGGTTGTTTTATGACAATGGTATTGGGTTGATTTGAAAATTTTGTTGGGGATGTCTTTCAACGTTTATGAACCCATGTTATTGTGTTAATCCTTGTGTCATTGATACGGTCATCTAGTTATAGATAGGGGGAGTGGCTTTTGATGTGGGGCCGGTGCCCTAAGTGGCTGCCTGGGTAACCCATTGAGAGTTAATAATCAAGTGATAACTTAAAATAAACCTAGGGGGACTGGGTAGAAATCAAACTAAGAAGATAATCTGGATGCCTCTCCCATGCCTGTAGTGCTTTTTCAGGCTAAGGATGGGTTGAGAAGGCCTGGTTGGCAAGATCAACCTCCTTGTCCTCACGAGAGGAGAGTTGATTCTGCATGTGTCACCCTATGGGGCCGATGTCTAGTGAGAGACTACCAGGGTGACCATAGATGGGGGCCGATGTCTAGTGAGAGACTGCCAGGGTAACCCATGTTAGGACCATGCGATGACACTCCATCCTTCTATAGTCTAGCATACCCTAGTTTTATGTATCTTGTTGATGTGCCTTTAAAAGTTGTGAGTCTGCTGAATGTGGAGTCAGTGTTAGCCGTTGTTGTGTTCTATACTCTATTTGTTTGAGAAGTGGGACCTTATCGTCATCTCCTAGCTTGGAGGGGTGGACCTCAGGGTTCCACATGGTTGGGTGGTAGAGCTATCCATTGGTCCTCTTGGATGTTAGGGTTCGAGATCAGTGTAGAAGTGTTCCAATTCTAGATTTGTTCTACACATCTAGAGTTGTAGTATGCATTCATAATTGTACTATTTTGTAAACCGATGTGATCGGTCTTGTAATCTTGTATTGAACCTTTGTAATTTTTCGTCTCTGCAAATGTATAATGTAATACTCTTCTGATGTATTATGATGCATCTCACTTGTAATGCTATAATTTTATCTGATGCAGTTATGTTCCCTAGAGGTGCTAGCTGTTCATTACATTTAATGTTGTTAATAGTGTAATTATATTTAATGATTAATGCATTTACTTGCTTAAAAAAAATATATTTCTATAAAATTTGCACTTGTAAGTCTAACACTCTAGGGTTGCATGACGGGGCATCACAGTTGGTATCAGAGCTAGGCTTAAACACTGGGTACTTTGGTTATAACTGAAGAGACCTAGTGTCTCAAGTTATTGCTTGGAACCTCTTTCTATATATGGGTTATCGGCCACACTCAAGTTATCAGAAAAACTTACTATATCGGCTAACCTTAGTAATGTCACATCGATAGTTGAGATCATACTGATGAATGGCATACTATCGGAATGACTTTCACTATTGATAGAAGTGAGAAGTCTTTGGCCGATACTCTTGTGTCTCTCTAATGAAGCATTGGCGTCAGCGTAAGAATCTCCATTAGCCAAGCTTTGAGATGTCAATCCGAAGTCATGTGTCACCCCGTTGGATGTATCCTATTGGCGTGAGTCTGGTGATCAGAGAGATGTTGAAGACTCTGTCCGATCGTTGATGTCTCAGTGATGACCTTTACCTATCAGTGTGAGATTTACTATCAGTTGAGCCTTGTGGAGTCCTTCCGATGGGAACTCTCTCACTGATGCTGTTTTCTTCTAATGATTAGCGAGAGGACATCTATCAACATAGCTTAAAGACTTCAGGCTGATGCACAGTGGTAACTCTGATGAAGGTTTGTGTTGGCATCGGATGGTGAAAGTTATCCCAATGAGCTGTTGACTGTTATCGTCAGGAACAAAATTGCCGATGATAGACTTACTGTTCATTTGGGCTTATAAACTAATGTGTCCAAGTTATCCTGGTGCATGTGGGACTATTGGTCACACCAGAATGTGAACAGTTGCGACAGTTGGCTGAAATCAATGCTGGAGAAGTCAGATGAAATGGTTAGGGCAGATGTTAATAAACGGTTCTGCACTTGCAAACTAAATATAGAGATCTGATGGAGTTGTCGAGTGATGGGTAGTTGAAGAGTTTCGAATATATGGTTCATTCTATAGAATGTGTAGTGATAGTGAACTGAATATAATTTGGAGAATGATACCTGAATAAAAGAGCTGCGATCTTTATTGTAACTGTAAAGTTTACTGTAATAAAGATTGTTCTATTGTGGTGGTGGGTTTTTTACTCGAAAGAGTTTTCCCTCATAAATTTGGTGTCATTCTCTGTATCTTGTTTGTTTATTCTATTTTGTTCTGGTGTATTCATTTGTGTATAGAATTGAAAGTTACCTGTCTACATTATTCCCTTTGAATTAACATTAGGGAAGCTGTATTCTGCACCTCTACTTTCCTTACAAGTGGTATCAGAGCCTAGCCCGTTGTGTTATCCTTGTTGGTAGTTTGGGTTTTTTGTGTTAGTTCAGTGAGTGGGAGTTCTATAGAGGTCTATTCTATTAAATAAGATGGCAAGTACATCAAGAAAAATAGACATTGAAAAATTCAATGGCACAAACTTTGAGTTGTGGAAGATTAAGGCTGAAGATTTCCTGGTCAACAGAGATCTTTGGATTGCTGTGTCTAGGGTTAAGCCCACAAGCATGAAACAAGAAGATTGGGACCTAACTGACAGAAAAGCTAGAGGACTAATAAGATTAAGTCTTGCGGATTCTGTTCTATTAAACGTCCATGAAGAGAAGTCAGCCAAAGATCTGTGGAACAAGTTGGGAGATATTTACCAGGGCAAGTCCTTGGTGAATAAACTGTTCCTCAGAAAGAAGTTGTATTCTCTAAAGATGGATGAAGGTGCATCTATAGCAGACCATCTAAACACATTTAATCTGATTGTTGTACAGTTGACATCTATAGGTGTAAAAATAGAAGAGGAAGACCGTTGTATGCTTCTATTGTGTTCCTTACCTGACTCATGGGATCAACTTGTGATGGCTATTGGAAGTACAACAACCACATTTACAACTGATGCGGTTGTTACCTTGTTGTTATCTAAAGAGATGCAGAGGAAATCTTCTGAGACAGCCAAAGAGGCCTTGTCTGTTTGAGGTAGATCAAAGGAAAGAGGCAAGAAGAAGGACAAGAATTCGAAGTCCAAATCAGAGGGGAAATTGAAATCTCCTGGAAAAAAGTCCAAGGTGAAGTGCTGGAATTATGGGTAGAAAGGACACATCAGGAAAGACTGCAAAGAGGAGAAAAAGAAGAAGAAGAACTTCTTTGACTCTGAGTCTTCACAGAGTGATGCTGATGCCTTCGTTGCTGCTTTGGCAACACCTACATCTGAAGATGTTTGGCTGGTGGATTCAGGAGCATCGTTTCATATGACATCTCACAGAGAGTGGTTCACAAAGTATGAACCGTATGCTGGTGGAAAGGTGTTCCTGGCAAGTGGTTTAACACTATAAATTGTTGGCCGAGGATGAGTCAAAATCTAGTTCCTAGATGGCAGAATAAAGGGAATGAATAGAGTGCTACACATACTAGGTCTGGCTCGAAATTTACTTTCTGTTAGTAAGCTTAATGATGTTGGAGTGCAAGTTACTTTTGTGAATGGTGGCTATAAGATGACTAGAGGTTCTATTGTTCTGGCAAAGGGTGAATGCATTGGAACTCTGTATAGTTTAGATGCTAAACCAGTGTGCTGTAATAGTGTCTCTGAAAAATATGGAAAAGCTACTATTGTAACACATGATGCAAATTCTATGGAAGTTAAACTTACTGTAGAGAAAACAATGCTCTGGCATCATAGACTTGGTCACATAGGTGAAAAAGGTTTAAAAACCTTGAAAAACAAAACCCTGGTAGATGGGCTAACTGATTGTAATCTGGAGTTTGATTTCTGCGAACATTGTATATATGGAAAATAGAACCGTGTTTCTTTTTACTCTAGTTCTCATAAATCTTCTGGTATTCTGGACTATGTGCATTCTGATGTTTTTGGTCTAGTTGATGTTTCATCTTTATCTAAATCAAGATACTATGTATTGTTCATTGATGATTATTCAAGAAAGGCATTTGTATATTTTTTGAAAAATAAATCAGAAGTGTTCAGTCGGTTTAAAGAATTTAAAACTCTTGTGGAAAACTAGACTGGCAGAAAAATAAAATGCTTGAGAACAGATAACGGTGGTGAATACTGCAATGCAGATTTTGACAAGTATTGTGTAGATCATGGTATAAAAAGACACAAAACTACACCTTATACTCCACAGCAAAATGGAGTTGCTAAAAGGTTAAATCATTCGTTGATGGAGAAAGAAAGAAGTATGTTGAGTTATGCTAGTCTTGAACAAAGGTTCTGGGCTAAGGCAGTTGCTACAGCTTGTTACTTGCTGAATCATTCTCCTACTTCGGCCTTGGTTGATAAGACACCTATGGAAGCATGGTCTGGTAAGAATCCCTCTCTAAGACATCTTCGTGTCTTCGGCTGTGAGGCATATGCTCATATTCCTGAGGTAAAAAGATCTAAGTTAGATAACAAAGTAGTTAAATGTATCTTTATTGGCTATGGAGTCAGTGTTAAGGGGTACAAGCTTTGGAATCTTGAAACTAAAAAAATAATTTACAGCAGGAATGTAATTTTTAGAGAGCTGAAACCTTTGGTTAGTATTTCTTAGCCAGAAAAGATAGAAGAGAAGAAAGAAAAGAGTGTTGTGAATATTCCTCTGACCCCTGTAAAAGAGGAACAACAACCAACACCAAGTGTCGATGGTTCAGATGTGAGTTCAAGTAGCTCCGAAGATTCAGATCCAGAGCAAGAACCTGAACCTGCACCTCAACCATTGAGGTGGTCTACACATGAAAGAAGACAACTAGAGGTATGGATTTTTAGTACATGATTCAAGTTGTGCCTATGCTTTACTTACTAATACTGATGAGCCTAGGACTTTGGAAGAAGCTATTAGTTTACCTGATTCAGATTCTTGGTTGGAAGCCATGGATAGTGAAATGACATCATTGGAGAAGAATGGAACCTAGGATCTAGTGCCCTTGCTTGAAGGAAGAAAACCTGTAGGCTGTAAGTGGGTATTTAAGAAGAAATATGGTCCAGATGGTAGTGTTGACAAGTACAAGGCAAGACTGGTTGCTAAGGGGTATTCCCAAAAGGAAGGTATTGATTATGGAGAAATCTTTTCTCCTGTAGCTAAGCTGACATCCATTAGATTTTTGTTGTCACTTGCAGCAGCATATGATTTTGAAATCGAGCAGATGGATGTGACAATAGCATTTCTTCATGGAGACCTTGAAAAAGAAATTTATATGTCCCAACCAGAGCATTTTGTGGAAAAAGGTAAAGAACATCTGGTATGTAAACTTAAGAAGTCTCTTTATGGTTTGAAGCAATCTCCCAGAATGTGGTATCAAAAATTTGATATGTATGTTTTATCTTTAGGATATGTGAGATCTAAATCTGATCACTGTGTATATTATAAAACTAACGGTGATCGAATTCTTATAATTGTACTGTATGTGGATGATATGTTGTTCATTGGCAATGGTAAGGGGATGATCTCAGAATTAAAATCTCAGTTGTCCTTGAAATTTGAAATGAAGAATCTGGGGGCAGCAAAGTACATTCTGGGAATGGAAATCAAAAGGGACAGGTCTAAGAGAAAGATTTGGCTCAGCCAGAGCAAGTATATTACCAATGTTCTTGATAAGTTTCATATTCTAAATAGTTAGTTGTTCCAATTTTGCAGGGAACGAAATTATCTGTTGAAGATTGTCCAGAATCTTCGAATGAATTTGAAGACATGAAAAGAGTGCCTTACGCAAGTGCTGTTGGCAGTTTAATGTATGCAATGGTCTGTACCAGACCAGACATTGCCCAAGCAGTGGGAGTTTTGAGCTGGTTTATGGCGAATCCAAGTAGATCACATTGGGATACTGTGAAGAGAGTTATGAGGTATTTGAAGGGAACTTCTGACTATGCTTTATGCTATCATGGAAACTCAGTTGGATCACAGAGATCTATTAGCATTCAGGGATATGTGGATTCTGATTGGGCAGGGGATATTGACAGTAGAAGATCCACTAGTGGATATGTATTCACATTAAATGGTGGTGCTATAGTTGGATGAGCAAGCGACAGGCTGTAGTCACTTTGTCCACAATAGAGGCAAAGTACATGGCAGCTACTCGTGCATGCCAAGAAGCCGTTTGGTTGAAAAGGTTATGTTTTGATGTTTGTTTTAATGCAGGGTAGATTCAAATACACTGTGACAGTCAAAGTGCTATATGTTTGGCGAAGAACCCTACTTTTCATGCTAGGACAAAACATATTGATGTCCAATATCACTTTGTTCGTGATATGGTGGAAGACAGAAAGGTGAAGCTGGAAAAGGTTGACACTTTGGAAAATGTCACTGATGCCTTAACTAAACCAGTAAGCATGGCCAAGTTCAAATCGTGTTTAGATGCAATGGGTCTTCGAGCCCATAATTCTCAGTAATCCTTTAAGGATTAAGAGGTTAGCAATAATCTCTTTGACAAGTGGGAGATTGAAGAGACCTAGTGTCTCAAGTTATTGCTTGGAACCTCTTTCTATATATGGGTCATCGGCCACACTCAAGTTATCAGATAGACTTACTATATCAGCTGACCTTAGTAATGTCACACCGACAGTTGAGATCATACCGATGAATGGCATACTATCGGAATGACTTTCACTATTGGTAGAAGTGAGAAGTCTTTGGCCGTTACTCTTGTGTCTCTTCGATGAAGCACTGGCGTCGGCGTAAGAATCTCCATCAGCCAAGCTTTGAGATGTCAATCCGAAGTCATGTGTCACCTTGATGGATGTATCCTATCAGTGTGAGTCTAGTGATCGGAGAGACGTTGAAGGCTTTGTCTGATGGTTGATATCTCAGCAATGACCTTTACCTATCGGTGTGAGATTTACTATCGGTTGAGGCTTGTGGAGTCCTTCCGATGGGAAGTCTCTCACCGATGGTGTTTTCTTCTAATGATTGGCAAGAGGACATCTATCAGCATAACGTAAAGACTTCAGGTTGATGCACAGTGGTCACTCTGATAAAGGTTTGTGTTGGCGTCAGATGGTGAAAGTTATCTCAATGAGCTATTGACTATTATTGTCGGCAACAAAATTGCTGACGATAGACTTACTATTTGTTTGGGCTTATAAACTAATGTGTCCAAGTTATCCTGGTGCATGGGGGACTATTGGTCACATCAAAATGTGAACAGTTATGACAGTTGGCTGAAATCGATGCTGGAGAAGTTAGATGAAATGGTTAGGGCAGATGTTAATAAACGGTTCTGCACTTGCAAACTAAATATAGAGATCTGATGGAGTCGTCAAGTGATGGGTAGTTGAAGAGTTTCGAATATATGGTTCATTCTGTAGAATGTGCAGTGATAGTGAACTGAATATAATTTGGAGAATGATACCTGAACAAAAGAGCTGAGATCTTTATTGTAACTATAAAGTTTACTGTAATAAAGATTGTTCTATTGTGGTGGTAGATTTTTTACTCGAAAGAGTTTTCCCATGTAAATCTGGTGTCATTCTCTATATCTTGTTTGTTTATTCTATTTTGTTCTAGTGTATTCATCTGTGTATAGAATTGAAAGTTACCTGTCTGCATTATCCCCTTTGAATTAACATTAGGGAAGCTGTATTCTGCACCTCTGCTTTCCTTACAATAACTGAGCCCATTATGTGACCTAGTGCTTAAACTCTGTAGACTAAAACTCTTTTCTTTTGCAAAGTAGTTCCTGTTTTGAAGTTGTCCCTCTGAGGCATGTGTGTGTAGGAAGATGCCTAGAGGCAGAGGTCAAGGTCATGGCAGAGGTAGGGGTCATGGGAGAGGTGGTGGCAGTACACCTCCTCCTAGTTCTCCTCATGAGAGTGCCCATGAAGGCGGGGGTCAGAATATGGAAGGTCAGGGCCAGCCTGAGGGATCCCAGTTGAGATAGTTGCTTGAGGAGGTCCTTGCACGTTTAGGCCCCATACAGGAGGTTGAGCAGCCTAGAGGGGGTCAGGAGGTAGACCAACCAGAACCTAGGGAAAGGGAGAGATCTCCTAGGCGGAGAGAGTTGTCAGCTGAGCAGGAGGCCACACTAGCCAGTCATATGAGAGATCTTCTGAGGGCACGCCCTCCCACCTTTGATGGAGTTGATAGTGGTCTTGAGGTAGAGACTTGGTTATTGGATATAGGCAGGTGTTTCACCATGCATCCTTATGGAAGCAACACCAAAGCCAGATGTGCTATTTTGTATCTTTTAGATTTTTCTTCGACTTAGTGGTGGTTAGAGGAGTAGAAGCTGCACTTAGACATTAGCACTATTTCTTGGGAGTTGTTCTTAGAGAGATTCAGAGTTCATTTCCTGTCAGATCATTGGAGGTAGCGTCATGCAAATGAGTTCCATGAGCTGAGGCAGATGGCCATGTCAGTTGAGTAGTATGAGAGCAGATTCTATGAGCTCAAGTAGTATGCAGGTATCGAAGATGACGAGTCTATGCTGGTAGAACATTTTATCAGGGGCTTGAATGCCCAGATTAGTGAAGTGGTTCATGTATTCAAACCTAAGTCTATGGAGGTAGTAGAGGAAAAAGCTTAGTTAGTGGAAGAGAATTTGGCGATGGCACTCGGTGGGCATACTGGTGTGCATATTGGTAGTACGCCTTCTATAGGTGTTGGTGGTCAGTCTCAGAAAGCTGGCTCTTCAAGAGACCATCAGGCACTCGACAAAGGCGAGTGGTAGCAACAATAGTGTTCTTAGTCCCAACCAAAGAATACTTAGCCTCAGCAAGGTAATAGGTTTCAATCTAAGAAAGATCGGTCTTGGTAGCGCAATAAGTGTAATCATTTTGATCAGCCAGCTTAGAGTTTGCAACCTGGAGTAAGTAGAGATAATTTTCAGCACTCCAATGTTGTCTTGGGTGGTGGAGGTTTTGGTAGAGGCTTAGGATGTTTCTCTTGCGGACAATAAGGCCACATAGCCAGGCAATATCTCTAAAGAAACCCTTTAGGTTTTGGTCAGAGGCCGGTAGCTTCTAAGCTAACCATAGGCGATGCAGGGAGGTCTCATAGAGTGTTCGCAGTGATTGATCATCACTTGACAGAGCATCAGGGGACAGTCTTGGAGGCCCCAGGTAGGGGACGAGTAGCTTTCTTTGGAGATTGTGCGTGTTTTGCAGTATCAAGAGTAGACCCTCTGGGGCAGAGACGTGGAGCAAGTCAGGATCCAGTGGGATCCTATTGTTGAGGCTTTTGCTACTTGGGAGGATGCTCCCAGCATTCAGGAGTCTTACCCTTACTTATTTGTAGGCTTCCAGGAGTAAGCCTAATTCTGGGGGGGAGGATGTAGTGCCCCTCATTTTTGCTTCTAATTAGTTTGATAGTGGTGTTCTTGGGTTAGATCTTATGACTCCTTGTTGATGTTAGATACATTGCTTGATGATACTTTATTGTTGTTAGTACTGATGGTTCATGCTTATAACATGCTTACATTTGGACCTAAATGATTATGTGGATCTTATTACTTTGAGTAGCATATGAATTATTGAATAATGATTCTTAGTTAGTTGATTAGTAGTAGTTGATCTTACTTGTTATAGAGTTTCATGATTTATGTAATGTGATTTATCTGATTGATGGGTTGGTGTGAGGGACAGTATAGTATTACTCATATATGAGTACCCTACTATGCTGTGAATCCCTCTCACACTGTCTTTGATGATATGGTTATATGTATTGTCCAACCTTTTTGATCTAATGCAGGGTTTAGGTAAATGACATCGACTCCACCTGGATTATCGGGTCTGAGCATGTCTTAAGTCCAATGGATATAGTGGAATGGAGATGACATAAGGTTCCTATTTGCTTTGACAATATATTTGGTATGGTTTAGTACCCTGTCTGGTGTTTTGTCATTTTACTTGTTTGGGTACACTTGTAGGTCAAAGTTATTCCATTTGGTTGAGGTCATCAGTTTTGTACAGGATGTGGTTCTTCATGTAACAAGTATGTGATTTTGGTTTGATTAATTGTTTCATATGGATTGAAATTTATTAACACTTCTTGAATGATAATAATAATAATAATAAAGTAAATAAAGATATTTAATTTATAATAATAATATAACAATTTGTAAATTAGTGATATTTTATTATCTACAAAATAAATTTAGTTACAGTATTGTGTTAAAATATGTTATATTGTGATTTAAGAATTAATAAATTTATAATATTGTGGAGTAGGCATGTAATGCAGATATTGCAAATATAGTATATAATTAATTATTAGGAGAATCTTCTAGAATGGGAAATTAAATATTTAGATTGTATTTTGGATTGAGAAAAGAGGGCAGAGAGTGGGTTACTACAACGGAAGAGGAAATTTATTGTTTTTGCTATTCTCTTTCTTCAGGGCATTTAAGTGAGGAGATTCTCTGGATTTAAAAAAAAAAGAAAGCAAGAAAAAGAGAAAACAACAGAGGGGAGAGGTACTAGATTTTGGGATAATGGTAGCATTGATCTCGGCTTGGAGACTGCAAGCCATTGTTGACAGGTTCCTTCAAATTTGGACTCTTATGTTTGATTTTTTTTCTAAGTTTTGATCAAACTATTATCTTGCTTGAGAATTTCTTGATGTAGACATTTTGTTAAGTAGTTTGCATGTTTCTATGGATAGATCTTCTTTCCTCCTACATGACTATGTTTTCTAATGAAACCATTTACATTCTAGTTAGGTTTTATAGCCTGTACTTATTTAAACCCGCAAGACTGTCTATGTAAATATTTGCAATAGTAATATCTAATAAAGATTCATTTTTAGCTTATCCCTGGAAGAGATCCACTTTCTGACCCAGACCTAGCCTATTGTGTTATTGTCTGATGAATTGGCCTTTATACATCAACATCTAGTTCCTTGTTGATAGACTATGTATAGGGTCTTCCACTTTCTGACCCAGCCTATTGTGTTATTTTCTGATGAATTGGCCTTTATACATCAACATCTAGTTCCTTGTCGATAGACTATGTATAGGAATTTCATAGAACTTTTCTGTATCATATTGTCCACCTTGATATTGAAGATGCAGTTTGATTCGATTACTGGGGCCTCATAACGCCATCTTGTTGTTTTGCATTGCCAATACATTGATGTTTTTTGCTGTCCCAAGAATACCTTCGCGAAACAATGTCTTGACCAGATGATCTATTTTCTACTTGCCCTCGATGTAGATGCTGCCTCTTCTAGGGTTGCCCATATGGGAGGTGTTGACTTTTTCCCAGACTGGATGCTTATTCCCAGATTTCCCTACAAGGTAGCCATCAGTGATCAACAGGATCTCTGGGCCAGGGGGCCAACAGTGTAGGAGATAGACTCTATATTTTATCTCCTCTTCTTCTTCAGGCTCTGCAAGACCTAGGGGGGGTATTCCCTATTCAACATCCATGAGGATATGCATACAAGGCTGGGATGCTGACAGAAAGCAGATAGTCCTCCTGTAAGTAGACCAAAACTGAAAGATAAGGGCAAAGGGGCTAGCTTTGGGCCTATTTGCAGTTGTAGGCAGAGGACTGAGGTTCCTAAAACTAACTCTAATGTCCTAATGTTGGTTTTAGATTTTGCTTTGGAGTTTAAGTGTGGATGCAAAGCTGGATATGGTTATAACACAAAGCAAAGCATGATTGGTGCCTATCCAGGGCCTGGAGTCAATAGACATACACCTGTGAATGTTCAGCATAAACAACTAAAACTGAATTTCAAGGGGATCTATGTGATACCTGCCTTACAGGCATCCCCCAATACAAAGTGTTAGGTTATCTCTACTTATGGTATCCCTACTGCAGTATATCCCTCCCAATGTTCAACCTGAAAACAGTTTAATCTACCCCTTGAGTAGAAGTTAAAAGATCAGACAGTCAACATAGGAATTCTATGCTCTAGAATCTAAACATTACTAAACATCCAGATTCAGAAGAAGAATACATGCAATACTGGAGACAGAATTAACACAACACATGCCAAACAGCATTTCTCATATAAGTTTAATCATGAAATCAGTGGGTTCATGCCAAAAAACAAACAACAGGAGATACATAAACTCACAGGTAAGCTGTACAGAGCAACCAGATCAGCTTGTTATGCATTACAGAGCCAAAATCATCAACTTTCAACAACCACAAATGAACAACACAACCTGCTTATAACAGCCAGGTAGGTGCTCAGCAATTAATTACAATGTTGACCAAAATTTCGCCAGATACACAGTATCATGAAAATGGCGCTCAAACACAACCAGATTGGCGCCCAAACTTGAATGCAGCAGGTAAGGGAGGAGACAGGAAGATTTCTCGAGCCCTGCGCTCCTGCCCGCTGATTGACACCTCCAGTCGGGTACAAGATCGACCCACGCCATCGCCCACACCTCTGCAACAATCGCCATTAATGGCGCACCAACCTGCGGCCTTGGGAAAATCATCAAACAGACTATCGCAAGCTTTTCCCGCCGAGACTCATCATCATGATATTTCGAATATGCAGGATCACATTATCCCACATGCACCCCGCAGCAACCTCCTTTGCACTTTATATACTAGGTCATGAGCATATATCATGTCGGTACTTTTGCTCCCGACGACACTAGTATAGACTTCATCATCATCATCCTCCAGCAGCATGATATCCTGTTGTTCGAAATATCACCTTGACGTCATCATGATATTTGAAATATAACCTTCATGATAATCGGCACAACCTGATCCTTCGGAGGAACATCCTCCTGCTGAGCTTATAACAAAAGTCTGGCCGATGAACATCCTGATGACGTCATCATCATATCCTGCTGACATCATCATCATGTTTGCAAATATCAGGAGGTCCCTTCAAGATGATCAGTGTTAGAAATATGACCCCCGCGGACCTTGATGACGTCATCATCATATTCACATCATCATGATATTCGGAAGCCAACCGGATATTTAGAAATATCCTCCTGATGTTCAAATATCAGGTTGCACTGTAGCTCCTCTATGAGATCGGGGCGAAAACTGAATATGATGATGCTGCTTGAAAAGATCACCCTCAATAGATAACACGCGAAACCAGCAGGCGGATATCTCCTTGATATCAACATCATCATGATGTTCGAACAAACATATATCCGGGTGATATGAAAATATCACCCCCTCCTTCGCGAATATCATGATGCAGATAGGCAGAGAGAAAAATATCACCCTGATATACGGATGACATCAGCATCATCAGGATGAGAAACAAAGAATAGGAAGTGATACAACATCATCAGGATGATATTGACTAAGATCATCCTGACGTTCCAAAATATGATGACCCCAGTGAATATCGGGTCGCAATTACAACTCTTTAACAACATCATCAGGATGATGTTAACCAAGATCACCCGATGATAAAAATATCACCCCGGCGAAATATCATGAAGGCAGAAAATATGATGACCTCCACAAGCAGCAGGATGATAACTGGAAATATGATGATGATGAACACGACCCTTAGGAAAAAACAAGTTAGGTCGAGCAATTCAAAAAATAAGCAACATCATCATCATGCTCACGCAAGGTGATAAATGGAAGATCACCGGAGACTTTGAAACATCACCCTCGCAAGCAGATCAGGGCGCACTGTAGCTCGGCAGCATCATCATGATAAAAACCAAACATCACCCAACGACTGAATATGATGATGACGATGAAAAACCCAGTCGACGAAGAACATGATGATGCAAACCATCGAAGACAAGATGATGATGATGACCTCCTCCTCAAGAAAACATGATGCTGCAGTTGAAAAATGCTGAGGAAGTCCAACACTTAGAAAAATGGGCAAGAAGATAAAGGCTTCAAATGAAGAAACCTCCTGATCATGACAAATCAACCCCTGGTCAAAATGAGTGTCAACAGTGGCTCCGAATGGGGACGTGCAGGTGAAAACCTGCAGCGAGAACCAGATCTCCGGGCAGACCTGACCAAAAGAGCCAAAAAACGCGAGCTGTACAAGGCATTTACACTACATACATATTTTACAAATGTGCACAGCAACCAGATATTCATGCAAAATAGGACTTAAGGAATTGGCCATGCACAGGCAATTCCAGAATTTCACCATCTAGGGCCCGGAGGAAATAAGAATCCTCCCCATGAGTATTGCAAACCTGATATGGGCCCATCCACAAGGGCTGAAATTTGCCATGTTTACCCTTTTCCTGATCTTTAGCATTCCAAATGAGCACCAGATCATTTACTTGAAACTTCCTTTTTGTAGCTCTCCTGTCAAACTGATATTTCACCCCTTGTTGTCTTTTGAGATTGATCTGGTGGGCTCTCCTCCTGTCTTCATCCAATGCAACCAGCTGATTCACCCTTTCTGTCATGGGATCTTCAATGTCCTCATCATTTTCCTGGATGAACCTGTAAACTGGTAGGAGATTGTTTATGGGCAGTCTAGCTGATGCACCATATACTAGCTCAAAAGGTGACTTCCCAATAGCCCTTTTCACAGTCACTCTGTCAGCCCATACTGCTAAATTCAACTTTGAGTCCCAAGCTCTCTTGTTCTTGTCCAGTATCCTCTTGACAATTTTCATGATGCTCCTATTGCTTGATTCTGCTTGACCATTTCCTTGTGGGTGATATGGTGATGTATATGACAGGCTTATCCCATACCTGTTGCAAAAATCAACAAACTCACCTGATCTGAAGCACATAGCATTATCAGTGATTATTTTAGATGGTACTCCAAACCTGATGATGATGTTCTCTAGTATGAAGTCTGTCACCACCTTACTTGTAGCTCTTTTAGTTGGAATGGCCTCAATCCATTTGGTAAAGTAGTCAGTTGCCACCAAAATCCAACTGTGTCCCCCACTTGATTTGTCTGCAATTTCCCCTATAAAATCAATTCCCCATTGCTGGAATGGAGCATCCACAGGTGCAGTTCTGAGGGGTAAAGCACCATGATATTTCAGCTTTCCTGAGAATCTCTGGCAAGGGTCACATTTTCTTACTAACCTCTGTGCATCTGAAAAGAGAGTGGGCCACCAATATCCTGCCCTGAGAATTTTATGAGCTGTTGTTTGGGCAGTATAATGGCCACCACATAATCCTTTATGCATGTCAATCAAAATATTGTTAGCCATATTCTTATCCACACATCTCAGCAGCACACCATCAGGATTTTTCCAGTACAACTCACCTTGAACAACAACATACCTGATTGCATGTAGCTTCAGAGTCCTCTTTTGATTGTCACTGAAATGGGAAGGACAATTCAGATTTTGCAAATAATAGACAATATCCTTGTACCATTCAGATCCTGATGCACTTACATTCTCATCTTGGACTGCATTAACTTGGCATGCTTCCAAGTTTGACTGTGCCATCATCTTGGCTAGTCCTTGTCCCCTTATCAACTTAGTAACCTGTATGTCTATGTTGAATTCCTGCAGTTTGTTTATCCATCTGCACCTTCTTCCAGTCACCTCCTGCTGAGTGAATATGTCTTTGACTGCAGCGTGAGGTACATATGCAATTATATGTGACCCTACCAAGTATGGTCTGAAACTTTTGATGGCTCTAACTAGTGCATATGTCTGCTTCTCCATAATGTCATACTTCAATTCAGAGGCCTGCAGGGACATACTGAAGAAGGCGATGGGCTGTTCAAAACCATCTTCATTTTTCTGTAACAAACATGCAGCTACAGTATGAAAGGAAGCAAAAGAAAACACTTGAAATGGCCTAGAAAAATCAGGAGATTTAAGAACAGGGGCCATCTTTATTGCCTCTTTGATATTCTGAAATGATTCTGTTGCTTCCCTTTCCCAGTTGACAGTTGCATCCTTCTTCATCATCTTGGAAATGTTCCTTGTGATCTCTGCAAAGTTAGGAACAAATCTTCTGACAAAGTTTACCTGTCCAAAGAAGGACTGAACTCCTTTCACAGTTTTTGGCATTTGGATCCTGTCAATGGCTGCCACTCTCTCTGGATCTATCCTGACTCCATCCTTGGAAACAATATGTCCCAGAAGTTTTCCTTCAACTACTCCAAAGGCACACTTCTTTGGGTTTAGAGAAATACCATATTCTAGTGCTCTTATAAAAATCTGCTCCAGATGCAAACAGTGCTGCTCTTCCTTCTTTGAGTAGGCAGTCAGGTCATCCTGATATACTGCCAGGATTGAATCAATCAGCCCTGCAAAAGCAACATCCATTGCTCTTTGAAATGTAGCACCTGCATTTGTTAGTCCAAATGGCATTCTAACATACACATATGTTCCCCATGGAGTGGTAAAGGCAGTCTTATACTGTTCTGATTCTTTTACCTTCACCTGGTTATATCCTGAAAATCCATCCATCATGGATAGGAGTTCACAACCAGTCACTTTCTGCAACATAGCCTCCATATTAGGCAATGGATAGTTATCCTTCAAAGAGGATACATTCAAGTTCCTGAAATCAACACACAACCTAATATCACCATTCTTTTTCCTGACTGGGACAAGGTTAGACACCCAAGTTGAATGTCTGATGGGCACAATTATTCCAGCATCCCTGAGCCTTTTGAGTTCTTCCTGCATCTTGGGAGCTAAGGTAGGATTTATAGGCCTTTGCCTCTGTCTAAATGGCTTAGCTTCAGGCTTCAGTGGGATCTCATGCTGGAATAAGTCTTCTCTATAAGCTTTTAGGTCCTCATATGACCAAGCAAAAACATGTTTATACCTTTTTAGCAATGCAATCAGCATACTTCTTATGTGTGGTTTGAGTTGTTTGCCAATATATACCTTCTGAGGGGCCTGAGATGTCCCCAAATTTATTTCTTCTAAATCCTCCTTATTTGTGGGGGATGTCCTTGTGACCATTTTGTCTCTACTGTCAAAGGCTCTTTCCAAAGCCACTAACCCTTTAGGGATCTTGTTGGTCTTCAACTGGATGATCTCTTTTCCCACAAGGGTCTCTTTTCCATTTACAGTCTCTACAAAAGCTTGGAAATCAATCTGTTGGTTCTCATACTCATCTATGCAGTGCAAAAATTTCAGCAAATCCCTATCATCATTAAAAACTTGCCAACTGCATATGTTTTCTGGTATGGCAGGCCTAATTTTAACTTCTACATCTGTGACACCTGACAGAGTGATGTCATCTGGCCTTATTGCAATATTAGCTAAGAAATCAGCCATAACATTTTTTGACCTTTCTACCCAGCCAATTGAAAATGCATCAAATAACTCAATAGTATCCCAAACAGCATGCTTGTATTGCTTCAGTCTTTTATTCTTTGCAGCATACTTATTTCTGATTTGGGATACAATCAGCTCAGAGTCTCCAAATACTCTTAACATCTTAATTCCATGTTTGAGAGCAATATTCAGGCCTAAAAGTAAAGCCTCATATTCTGCAATATTATTTGTGCAATCAAACCTCAGCAAGAAAGAGGATTTGAGGAGCTTACCAGTTGGAGACAGGAAAACAACTCCAGCTCCAGAGCCTTCTTTTGCACAAGCTCCATCAAAAAACATGGTCCATAACCCTTGCTGATCTAGCTCTCCAACACAGGCATTTTTCTTTTTGTCTTCTGTATCATCTGAGACAACCCTGAAGTTATCACAGTCAGTGTCCACAAAGCATACCTGTTCATTTGCTTCTTGGTCTTCCACTGTCTCTGATGATCTCTGCTCTCTGATTAACTTGACATCCCTGCCATTCATTGGAATCATGGCATATGATAGGTCCAGCTGCATACTTCCACCTATTAGTGCTGCCCATCTTCTTGACAGCAGCATACCATACTGTGGCTTGATGTCAACCACTGTTATATTCATTTTGTATCTTTTTTCAGGAAATGCTGCCAGTTTGAAATCCACATCCTTCATGATTCCAATAACTGGTACCTCTCTGGCATCCATAGCATAACACTTCCCACATGCCTTGTCAATCTTTAATCCAGTTTGCTGCATGATAGCCAAAGGCATGACATTTGTGGATGCTCCAGAGTCAAGCATACAATTTCTAATTATTTTACCATTTATGACCAGGGAAACATAAAATGGTTCCACCTGTGAAGGACATTTTGTCATGGTCATTCCTAAATAGACTTCAGGAGTCTCATCTTCTTCATTGCACATGACCTGTTTCTCACCCTGGGTCTGATCATTTTGCTTAACTTGAAAAGGTACCCCTGAGATTAAGGATATTGTCCTATTCTTGATCTCTTCCACTTTCATGAGTTCCATAAGTGGAACAGAGACCTTTACCTGAGTGAGGATCTGGGCTATATCAAATGGAGCACAGTTTTGTACAGCAGTTGTAGCTTGCTCCACAATCTTGCTTTTATCCTGAGCTGACTTAGCTTTCATTCTCATAGTTCCCTGATCATCATTCCTGTCTTGGGAACTTCTACTTTGATCTTCAGCCTGAGGGGTTTTGTTTTCTGATCCTTGGAAATCATGACCTGTTCTGTATCTAAAGTTCTGCTTGTTATTTACCCACTGCCTTTTTTGTGGTTCAGTTCCTTTATGACCATGCATCTGCTGACCTGCAGAAATATCTTCTGGCTGATGTGGGCTGCCAACCTGATTTTTACCTCTAAGATTGTAGTTGCTCTTGACTTGAGCAACTGCTGCAGCTGTGAAGGCTCTGATTTCCTCATCAGAAGGTCGGTGTAAGCTACTCAGAAAATTGTGTGAGTTCTGAGCATACACATAATTATCCTCATGATCTTCATCATATGGGGACTGTTGGCAGGCCTGAACCTGATCATCTGTCTTCTCATCAGCACCATATAGAGTATATCCATTACCTATGGACATCATGTTAACATCATTATCCTGCACATGATGTGGCTCATTGCACTCATTACAAGATGTAGCATTATCATACAAAGATTGGGCAATCATGCACTGTGACTGTGAATGTGGCATCTGACAGATTATACACCACGGAGCATCATCAGCAATATTTATGGTTTTCTTTAGGGGATCAGGAGTTTCCTTGGCATGTTGAGCCCTCTGATTTGTGTTGTTACGTGAAAATACAGGCTTACCATCATGCCAATTGGTGTTATAAGGCATATCATGTAATGATGGCCTCTTTTCCTGTCTTTGATAGACTTGCCTATCAGGACCCATCCCTTTTTCACTTCTAGCTAATCTATAGCTCAGGTCCTTAACAACATTTGCCAGTTTGTCTATCTTATCTTCAGGAGCAGATGTACTACCTTGAGTGTTCTAAGGCTTATTTGGATTCTGCAGAATTTTTACATCATCCCTTCTATTTGTCTTGCCTGATGCTTTCCTATTGTTTTCAATATTTACTGCAATTCTGAAAGCATCCCTGAGAGTGGCAGGACCTTTATCTCTCAGTCCATATGCAGTCTTTGCATCAAAGGCATTGATGTACAAAATTATGCACATTGGTTCATTTGGCCTCATATGATGTGGCAGTTTGTTCAACACTTTAGTAAATCTTGCATTAAAGTCTGCAACCTGTTCATTTGACCCTTTGGTGATGCTGGTGAACTCATTTACAAAGAAGCTAGGGTCAGTTTTATCACCATATTGCTCCTTGAATATCCTCTTAAAATCATCCCATGATGAAATACTCCGGTCAGGGAGATTCCTGTACCATTCTCTTGCCTCATCTATTAAGGATTGCATGAATGACTTCATGAAAACATCCTCATGCTCAACCTCAAAATTATCCATGACATTTTGGAAGGCCTTTAGATGATCTTCTCCTGACACTGTATTGTTTCCTGAAAACTTAGGCACTTGCAGCCTCAGATGCTTATCAATAGGGTTAGGATACCCAGGAATACCATCAAACACCAGCTGTCTGAATCTGTCCAACTGCATGGGCTGCCTGTTTGGCTGATTAACATTAACATTTCTATTTGCATTTTGGTTTCCTGCATTGTTTAGTGGTATCCTAGCATCATTCACATATTGTCTGTCATCATGATGCTGATGATGCACCTCATATCTTTGCTGATGTCTTTGCATATTTGCATTTTCTAAGGTAGGAACTGAATTATTTTGGGCAGTTCTCAAGGCTTGCACTTTCTGTTGTATATCATCTCTGATTTTCATGGCTTGTAGGTATTCTAGTTCTGCTCTTAGGCTTTTGATTTCTTCAGCTAGCTGTTCATCCTTAGGTCTGGAGGTAGATGGTCTCATGCCATTCTGGTCATCATCCTCATCATCCCTCAGAGACTCTGCCTCTTCAAACCTTTCACTTGGGTCTAGAAAAGGGCGTTCTTGGAACACCTCTGACCTCATTCTCATACTACCACCCTGTTGCCTCTCATATGCACCTTGGATATCTGCTTCTGCGCTTGAAAAATAAGGAGCATGCTGTCCTGATGGCCTAGGGTTATCTTGTACCTCATCACTTTTTCTGGGGGAGCTCTCATGACTAGCTGAGACAGTTCCCTTTCTTCTATACATCATTCTTTTTGTTAATGGTAACTCTTCAAATAGAGGATTTTGTTGGGATCTTCTCCCCTGCATATAATTTTACTTTGACCGGTTGGGAGATTACTTCGGAGTCGCCACCTATTGCTAGGAACTGTTTTCTTCTGAAGACCAGGGTTCTTTCACAAGATTCCCCAGCGGAGTCGCCAATTTCTGTTGCTGACTCAGATGGGTCACATATATATCACTGGAGATGATTAGATAGCACTTTTACTTCTCACTCCCCAGTGGAGTCGCCAATTTCTGTTGACTTTTTCCCAGACTGGATGCTTATTCCCAGATTTCCCTACAAGGTAGCCATCAGTGATCAACAGGATCTCTGGGCCAGGGGGCCAACAGTGTAGGAGATAGACTCTATATTTTATCTCCTCTTCTTCTTCAGGCTCTGCAAGACCTAGGGGGGGTATTCCCTATTCAACATCCATGAGGATATGCATACAAGGCTGGGATGCTGACAGAAAGCAGATAGTCCTCCTGTAAGTAGACCAAAACTGAAAGATAAGGGCAAAGGGGCTAGCTTTGGGCCTATTTGCAGTTGTAGGCAGAGGACTGAGGTTCCTAAAACTAACTCTAATGTCCTAATGTTGGTTTTAGATTTTGCTTTGGAGTTTAAGTGTGGATGCAAAGCTGGATATGGTTATAACACAAAGCAAAGCATGATTGGTGCCTATCCAGGGCCTGGAGTCAATAGACATACACCTGTGAATGTTCAGCATAAACAACTAAAACTGAATTTCAAGGGGATCTATGTGATACCTGCCTTACAGGCATCCCCCAATACAAAGTGTTAGGTTATCTCTACTTATGGTATCCCTACTGCAGTATATCCCTCCCAATGTTCAACCTGAAAACAGTTTAATCTACCCCTTGAGTAGAAGTTAAAAGATCAGACAGTCAACATAGGAATTCTATGCTCTAGAATCTAAACATTACTAAACATCCAGATTCAGAAGAAGAATACATGCAATACTGGAGACAGAATTAACACAACACATGCCAAACAGCATTTCTCATATAAGTTTAATCATGAAATCAGTGGGTTCATGCCAAAAAACAAACAACAGGAGATACATAAACTCACAGGTAAGCTGTACAGAGCAACCAGATCAGCTTGTTATGCATTACAAAGCCAAAATCATCAACTTTCAACAACCACAAATGAACAACACAACCTGCTTATAACATCCAGGTAGGTGCTCAGCAATTAATTACAATGTTGACCAAAATTTCGCCAGATACACAGTATCATGAAAATGGCGTTCAAACACAACCAGATTGGCGCCCAAACTTGAATGCAGCAGGTAAGGGAGGAGACAGGAAGATTTCTCAAGCCCTGCGCTCCTGCCCGCTGATTGACACCTCCAGTCGGGTACAAGATCGACCCACGCCATCGCCCACACCTCTGCAACAATCGCCATTAATGGCGCACCAACCCGCGGCCTTGGGAAAATCATCAAACAGACTATCGCAAGCTTTTCCCGCCGAGACTCATCATCATGATATTTCGAATATGCAGGATCACATTATCCCACATGCACCCCGCAGCAACCTCCTTTGCACTTTATATACTAGGTCATGAGCATATATCATGTCGGTACTTTTGCTCCCGACGACACTAGTATAGACTTCATCATCATCATCCTCCAGCAGCATGATATCCTGTTGTTCGAAATATCACCCTGACGTCATCATGATATTTGAAATATAACCTTCATGATAATCGGCACAACCTGATCCTTCGGAGGAACATCCTCCTGCTGAGCTTATAACAAAAGTCTGGCCGATGAACATCCTGATGATGTCATCATCATATCCTGCTGACATCATCATCATGTTTGCAAATATCAGGAGGTCCCTTCAAGATGATCAGTGTTAGAAATATGACCCCCGCGGACCTTGATGACGTCATCATCATATTCACATCATCATGATATTCGGAAGCCAACCGGATATTTAGAAATATCCTCCTGATGTTCAAATATCAGGTTGCACTGTAGCTCCTCTATGAGATCGGGGCGAAAACTGAATATGATGATGCTGCTTGAAAAGATCACCCTCAATAGATAACACGCGAAACCAGCAGGCGGATATCTCCTTGATATCAACATCATCATGATGTTCGAACAAACATATATCCGGGTGATATGAAAATATCACCCCCTCCTTCGCGAATATCATGATGCAGATAGGCAGAGAGAAAAATATCACCCTGATATACGGATGACATCAGCATCATCAGGATGAGAAACAAAGAATAGGAAGTGATACAACATCATCAGGATGATATTGACTAAGATCATCCTGACGTTCCAAAATATGATGACCCCAGTGAATATCGGGTCGCAATTACAACTCTTTAACAACATCATCAGGATGATGTTAACCAAGATCACCCGATGATAAAAATATCACCCCGGCGAAATATCATGAAGGCAGAAAATATGATGACCTCCACAAGCAGCAGGATGATAACTGGAAATATGATGATGATGAACACGACCCTTAGGAAAAAACAAGTTAGGT
This sequence comes from Cunninghamia lanceolata, assembly GCA_027924645.1. Lineage (NCBI taxonomy): Eukaryota > Viridiplantae > Streptophyta > Pinopsida > Cupressales > Cupressaceae > Cunninghamia > Cunninghamia lanceolata. The sequence continues at coordinate 1,444,406 of BSBN01000992.1, forward strand.
CGAGCAATTCAAAAAGTAAGCAACATCATCATCATGCTCACGCAAGGTGATAAATGGAAGATCACCGGAGACTTTGAAACATCACCCTCGCAAGCAGATCAGGGCGCACTGTAGCTCGGCAGCATCATCATGATAAAAACCAAACATCACCCAACGACTGAATATGATGATGACGATGAAAAACCCAGTCGACGAAGAACATGATGATGCAGACCATCGAAGACAAGATGATGATGATGACCTCCTCCTCAGGAAAACATGATGCTGCAGTTGAAAAATGCTGAGGAAGTCCAACACTTAGAAAAATGGGCAAGAAGATAAAGGCTTCAAATGAAGAAACCTCCTGATCATGACAAATCAACCCCTGGTCAAAATGAGTGTCAACAGGAGGCACCGTGTATTTGGCCTTTGTAGGGTATGCTCGCATATTTTATTCCCTTACCTACATTGAATAGGATCGACCCTCTCCATCTTTTTCAAATTTTAACTTGTTGCAATTGTAATGACATAAATTGGGATGCTCTTAAGTGAAAATAGCCTGCGTGGAAAATATTCACGTTGCCCTTCATAAATGTGAAATTGCTCCTATCATTATATTACTTTGAGGCCCTCTGTAATCAAATCTGCTAGTTTTTCTGAGCACTCTATCTTCAGATTTAATTGCTGCAAGCAAACTCTATCTTCTTCCTTCACGAGTGCTGCCCTTGAAAGCTTTTCTGTAACACCGTAATGTGCTAGGGCTACCAATCTTTTGTTTCCCTGATCATGCTTGCTAACTCATTTGTCTAAGACATTAATGCTGCATAAGCTAATGTTGCAGCCTTATAGAAGATCATCCATTATTCTAGGAATTCAAGAGAAGAAATAAGGTAATGATTTTACTAGTAGATAGTTCAATTATTTCGTTAAAGAAAGTTTCTAATTATTCTATCGATAGAAAGTTTTAAAAGTATATATTAAAAAGAAGAAACTTATAAGCTCCTAATTACGAATGAATGTGGATAGAAACGTAGTTCCTATTTATGAACTTCCTTATTATGAATAGAAAATTAGTTAAGTATGGGCTTTATTATATGTAAACACATTTATATTCTTATTCTTTTTTTAAATATATAGGATCATGTTGCTAAATACTTGTGTATTTTTAAATAAATATAATTATGCTTTTTCTAAATTATGAATTTTATGATTTATAGAGGGAATGAAATGTAATTTATAATTGTATAATTTCCTTGGTAGTTGGAAATAGGAAATTTAGTTTAATTTATGTTATTTAATATTGAGTTTGGATGTAATGGAATTAAGAGGTGGATTTTTGTGATTTAGAAGATGATATGGTATACTTGATTTATTAATTAAAAACTTATTATTATTATTATTATTTTTAGGAAGTGTTAAAAGATTTTGTTGATAGGAATAAGTTATGTTATTTGAGTTGTATAGTGTCTTGTCATTAGGTTTTGCGAATTGGAAATTCTTGTGTAATTAAAATTTGTGTATTGTCATAATAGAGGTCTTTTGCAAGAAAATAAGGTTTAGATTTTCTGAGGCTTAGTTGTGTATGTATAAATTCATGTAAAGGATGAAATGTGATTTGTAATAATGTGGATTGAGTGCATTATGTCATTTGTTGAGGACCTTGAAATGAGGTTGTTTTATGACAATGGTATTGGGTTGATTTGAAAATTTTGTTGGGGATGTCTTTCAACGTTTGTGAACCCATGTTATTGTGTTAATCCTTGTGTCACTGGTAGGGTCATCTAGTTATAGGTAGGGGGAGTGGCTTTTGATGTGGGGCTAGTGTCCTAAGTGGCTACCTGGGTAACCCATCGAGAGTTAATAATCAAGTGATAACTTAAAATAAACCTAGTGGGACTGGGTAAAAATCAAACTATGAAGATAATCTGGATGCCTCTCCCATGCCTGTAGTGCTTGTTCATGCTAAGGATGGGTTGAGAAGGCCTGGTTGGCAAGATCAACCTCCTTGTCCTCATGAGAGGAGAGTCGATTCCGCATGTGTCACCTTATGGGGCCGGTGTCTAGTGAGAGACTGCCAGGGTAACCATAGATGGGGGTAGGCATCTAGTGAGAGACTGCCAGGGTAACCCATGTCAGAGCCATGCAATGACACTCCATCCTTCTATAGTCTAGCATACCCTAGTTTTATGTATCTTATTGATGTGCCTTAGAATGTTGTGAGTCTATTGAATGTGGAGTCAGTCTTAGCCATTGTTGTGTTCTGTACTCTATTTGTTTGAGAAGTGAGACCTTATTGTCATCAACTAGCTCAGAAGGGTAGACCTCAGGGTTCCACATGGTTGGGTGGCAGAGCTATCCATTGGTCCTCTTAGATGTTAGGGTTCGAGATCAGTGTAGAAGTGTTCCAATTCTAGATTTTTTCTACACCTCTAGAGTTGTAGTATGCATTCATAATTGTACTATTTTGTAAACCGATGTGATCAGTCTTGTAATCTTGTATTGAACCTTTGTAAGTTTTCATCTCTACAAATGTATAATGTAATACTCTTCTGATGTATTATGATGCATCTCACTTGTAATGCTATAATTTTATCTGATGCAGTTATGTTCCCTAGAGGTGTTAGCTGTTCATTACATTTAATGTTGTTAATAGTGTAATTATATTTAATGATTAATGCATTTACTTGCTTCAAAAAAAAATTCTATAAAATTTGCACTTGTAAGTCTAACACTCTAGGGTTGCATGATGGGGCATCACAGTTGGTATCAGAGCCAGGTTTAAACACTGGGTACTCTGGTTATAACTGAGCCCATTATGTGACCTAGTGCTTAAATTCTGTAGACTAAAACTCTTTTCTTTTGCAAAGTAGTTCCTATTTTGAAGTTGTCTCTCTGAGGTATGTGTGTGTAGGAAGATGCCTAGAGGCAGAGGTCAAGGTTGTGGCAGAGGTAGGGGTCGTGGGAGAGGTAGTGGTGGTACACCTTCTCCCAGTTCTCCTCATGAGAGTGCCCATGAAGGCGAGGGTCAGAATATGGAAGGTCAGGGCCAGCATGAGGGAGCCCAGTTGAGACAATTGCTTGAGGAGGCCCTTGCACGTTTAGGCCCCAGACAGGAGGTTGATAAGCCTAGAGGGGGTCAGGACGTAGACTAGCTAGAACCTAGGGAAAGGGACATATCTGCTAGGCGGAGAGAGTTGTCAGCTAAGCAGGAGGCCACACTAGCCAATCATATGAGAGATCTTCTGAGGGCACGCCCTCCCACCTTCGACGGAGCTGGTAGTGGTCTTGAGGCAGAGACTTGGTTATTGGATATAGGTAGGTGTTTCACCATGCATCCTTATGGCAGCAACACCAAAGCCAGATGTGCTATTTTGCATCTCTGTGATTTTGCTTTGACTTGGTGGTGGTTAGAGGAGCAGAAGCTATACTTGGACATTAGCACTGTTTCTTGGGAGTTGTTCTTAGAGAGATTCAAAGCTCATTTCCTATCAGATCATTGGAGGCAGCGTCATGTAGATGAGTTCCATGAGTTGAGGCAGATGGCCATGTCAGTTGAGCAGTATGAGCGCAGATTCTATGAGCTCAAGCAGTATGTAGGTATTAGAGATGACGAGTCTATGCTGGTACAACATTTTACCAGGGGCCAAAATGCCTGAATTAGTGGAGGTGTTCGTGTATTTGAACCTAAGTCTATGGAGGTAGTAGTGGAAAAATCTCAGTTAGTGGAGGAGAATTTGGCTATGGCACTTGGTGGGCATACTGGTGTGCATATTGGTAGTATGCTTTCTGTAGGTGTTGGTGGTCAATCTCAGGAAGTTGGCTCTTCAACAGACCATTAGGCACCCGACAAAGGCGAGTTGCAGCAATAGCAGTGTTCTCAATCCCAACCAAAGAATACTCTACCTCAGCAAGGTAATAGGTTTCAATCTAAGAAAGATCAGTCTTGGCAGTAGAATAAGCGTAATCGTTTTGATTAGCCAACTTAGAGTTCTCAACTTGGAGTAAGTAGAGATAATTTTTAGTAGTCTAATGTTGTCTTGGGTGGTGGAGGTTTCGGTAGAGGCTCAGGATGTTTCTCTTGTGGATAGCAAGGCCACATAGCCAAGCAGTGTAACCAAAGAAACCCTTAAAGTTTTGGTTAGAGGCCGGTAGCTTCAAAGCTAACCATAGACGATGCAGGGAGGTCTCATAGTGTTCGTAGCGATTGATCATCACTTGACAAAGCATCAGGGGAAAGTCTTGGAGGCCCCAGGTAGGGGACACGTAGCTTTCTTTGGAGATCGTGGGTGTGTTGCAGCATCAGGAGTAGACCCTCTAGGGCAGAGATGTGGAGCAGGTCAGGATCTAGTGGGTCCTATTGTTGAGGGTTCTGCTACCTGGGAGGATGCTCCCAGGATTCAGGAGTCTTACCCTTACTTATTTGTAGGCTTCCAGGAGTAAGCTTGATTCTAGGAGGAGGATGTAGTGCCCCTCATTTTTGCTTCTGATTAGTTTTATAGTGGTGTTCTTGGGTTCGATCTTATGACTCTTTGTTGATGTTAGATACATTGCTTGATGATACTTTATTGTTGTTAGTACTGATGGTTCATGCTTATAACATGCTTACATTTGGACCTAATTGATTATGTGGATCTTATTGCTTTGAGTAGCATATGAATTATTGGATAATGATTCTTAGTTAGTTTATTAGTAGTAGTTGATCTTACTTGTTATAGAGTTTCATGATTTATGTAATGTGATTTATATGATTGATGGGTTGGTGTGAGGGACACTATAGTATTACTCATATATGAGTACCCTACTATGCTATGAATCCCTCTCACGGTGTGTTTGATGATATGGTTATATGTATTGTCCAACCTTTTTGATCTGATGCAGGGTGCAGGTACATGACATCAACTCCACCTAGATTATCGGGTCTGAGCGTGTCTTAAATCTAATGGATATAGTGGAATGGAGATGACATAAGGTTCCTCTTTTGTTTGACAATATCTTTAGTATGGTTGAGTACCCTATCTAGTGTTTTGTCATTTTACTTGTTTGGGTACACTTATAGGTCAAAGTTATTCCATTTAGTTGAAGTTGTCAGTTTTATACAGGATGTGGTTCTTCATGTAACAAGTATGTGATTTTGGTTTGATTAATTGTTTCATATGGATTGAAATTTATTAACACTTCTTGAATGATAATAATAATAAGAATAAAGTAAATAAAGATATTTAATTTATAATAATAATATAACATTTGGTAAATTAGTGATATTTTATTATCTACAAAATAAATTTAGTTACAGTATTGTGTTAAAATATGTTATATTGTGATTTAAGAATTAATAAATTTGTAATATTGTGGAGTTAGCATATAATGCAGATATTGCAAATATAGTATATAATTAATTATCAAGAGAATCTTCTAGAATGGGAAATTAAATATTCAGATTGTATTTTGGATTGAGAAAAGAGGGCAGAGAGTGGGTTACTGTAACGGAAGAGGAAATTTATTGTTTTTACTATTCTCTTTCTTCGGGGCATTTAAGTGAGGAGGTTCTCTGGATTTAAAAAAAAAGAAAGAAAGAAAAAGAGAAAACAATAGAGGGGAGAGGTACTAGATTTTGGGATAATGGTAGCATTGATCTCAGCTTGGAGACTGCAAGCCATTGTTGATAGGTTCCTTCAATTATGGACTCTTATCTCTGATTTTTTTTCTAAGTTTTGATCAAACTATTATCTTGCTTGAGAATATCTTGATGTAAACATTTTGTTAAGTAGTTTGCATGTTTCTGTGGATAGATCTTCTTTCCTCCTACATGACTATGTTTTCTAATGAAACCCTTTACATTCTAGTTAGGTTTTATAGCCTGTACTTATTTAAACCCGCAAGACTGTCTATGTAAATATTTGCAATTGTAATATCTAATAAAGGTTCATTTTTAGCTTATCCCTGGAAGAGATCAACTTTCTGACCTAGACCCAGCCTATTGTGTTATTGTCTGATGAATTGGCCTTTATACATCAACATCTAGTTCCTTGTTGATAGACTATGTATAGGATCTTCGACTTTCTGACCCAGCCTATTGTGTGATTTTTTGATGAATTGGCCTTTATACATCAGCATCTAGTTCCTTGTCGATAGACTATGTATAGGAATTTCATAGAGCTTTTTTGTATCATATTGTCCACCTTGATATTGAAGATGCAGTTTGATTCGATTACCAGAGCCTCATAATGCCATCTTGTTATTTTGCATTGCCAATACATTGATGTTTTTTGCTATCCCAAGAATACCTCTGGGAAACAATGTCTTGACCAGCCGATCTGTTTTCTACTTGCCCTCGATGTGGATGCTGCCTCTTGTAGGGTTACCCATATGGGAGGCATTGTGTATTTGGCCTTCATAGGGTATGCTGGCATATTTTATTCCCTTACCTGTGTTGAATAGGATCAACCCTCTCCATCTTTTTCAAATCGTAACTTGCTGCAATCGTAATGACATAAATTGGGATGCTCTTAAGCGAAAATAGCCTGCTTGGAAAACATTCACATTGCCCTTCATAAATGTGAAATTGCTCCTATCAATATATTACTTTGAGGCCCTCTGTAATCAAACCTGCTAGTTTTTCTGAGCACTCTATCTTTGGATTTAATTGCTGCAAGCAAACTCTATCTTCTCCCTCCGCGAGTGTTACCCTTGAAAGCTTTTCTGTAACACCGTGATGTGCTAGGGCTACCAATCTTTTGTTTTCCTGATCGTGCTTGTTAACTTATGTGTTTAAGACATTAATGCTGCATAAGCTAATGTTGCAGCCTTATAGAAGATCATCCATTATTCTAGGAATTCAAGAGAAGAAATAAGGTAATGATTTTACTAGTAGATAGTTCAATTATTTTGTTAAAGAAAGTTTCTAATTATTCTATCGATAGAAAGTCTTAAAATTATATATTAAAAAAAGAAACTTATAAGTTCCTAATTACGAATGGATGTGGATAGAAACTTAGTTCCTATTTATGAACTTCCTTATTATGAATAGAAACTTAGTTAAGTATGGGCTTTATTATATGTAAACACATTTATATTCTTATTCTTTTTTTAAATATATAGGATCATGTTGCTAAATACTTGTGTATTTAAATAAATATAATTATGCTTTTTCTAAATTATGAATTTTATGATTTATAGACCTGGAAAGAAATGTAATTTATAATTGTATAATTTCCTTGGTAGTAGGAAATAGGAAATTTAGTTTAATTGATGTTATTTAATATTGAGTTTGGATGTAATGGAATTAAGAGGTGGATTTTTGTGATTTAGAAGATGATATGGTATACTTGATTTATTAATTAAAAAATTATTATTATTATTATTATTTTTAGGAAGTGTTAAAAGATTTTGTTGATAGGAATAAGTTATGTTATTTGAGTTGTATAGTGTCTTGTCATTAGGTTTTGCGAATTAGAAATTCTTGTGTAATTAAAGTTTGTGTATTGTCATAATAGAGGCCTTTTGCAAGAAAATAAGGTTTGGGTTTTCTGAGGCTTAGTTGTGTATGTATAAATTTAGTTGTGTATGTATAAATTCATGTAAAGGATGAAATGTGATTTGTAATAATGTGGATTGAGTGCATTATGTCACTTGTTGAGGACCTTGAAATGAGGTTGTTTTATGACAATGGTATTGGGTTGATTTGAAAGTTTTGTTGGGGATGTCTTTCAACGTTTATGAACCCATGTTTTTGTGTTAATCCTTGTGTCATTGATAGGGTCATCTAGTTATAGATAGGGGGAGTGGGTTTTGATGTGGGGCCGATGCCCTAAGTGGCTACCTAGGTAACCTATCGAGAGTTAATAATCAAGTGATAACTTAAAATAAACCAAGGGGTACTAGGTAGCAATCAAACTAAGAAGATAATCTGGATGCCTCTCCCATGCCTATAGTGCTTGTTCAGGCTAAGGATGGGCTGAGAAGGCCTGGTTGGAAAGATCAACCTCCTTGTCCTCACGAGAGGAGAGTTGATTCCGCATGTGTCACCCTATGGGGTCGATGTCTAGTGAGAGACTACCAGGGTAACCATATATGGGGGCCGACGTCTAGTGAGAGACTGCTAGGGTAACCCATGTCAGGGCCATGTGATGACACTCCATCCTTCTATTCTCTAGCATACCCAAGTTTAATGTATCTTGTTGATGTGCCTCAGAAAGTTGTGAGTCTGTTGAATGTGGAGTCAGTCTTAGCCGTTGTTGTGTTCTATACTCTATTTGTTTGAGCAGTGGGACCTTATCATCATCTCCTAGCTCGGAGGGGTGGAGCTCAAGGTTCCACATGGTTGGGTGGCAAAGCTATCCATTGGTCCTCTTGGATGTTAGGTTTCGAGATCAGTGCAGAAGTGTTCCAGTTCCAGATTTGTTCTACACCTCTAGAGTTGTAGTATGCATTCATAATTGTACTATTTTGTAAACTGATGTCATCGGTCTTGTAATCTTGTATTGAACCTTTGTAATTTTTCATCTTTGCAAATGTATAATGTAATACTCTTCTGATGTATTATGATGCATCTCACTTGTAATGCTATAATTTTATCTGATGCAGTTATGTTCCCTAGAGGTGTTAGTTGTTCGTTACATTTAATGTTGTTAATAGTGTAGTTATATTTAATGATTAATGCATTTACTTGCTTCAAAAAAAATATATTTCTATAAAATTTGCACTTGTAAGTCTAACACTCTAGGGTTGCATGACAGGGCATCACACAGCAAAGACACCCGTGTTCAAATCGGGTGCAAGTAGAACCTCAAAAATGGCATGCACATTAATATTATTAGATATCAAGTCACTATTTGGTTGGTCATACAAAGCATTCACTACCCTACTGAAGTGAGTTGAAATCTATTTCTTACTTTGCAATTGTCAATTGGTGTACATAATTCGTAAACATTCATCAACTTTGTTTATATTTCTTTAAGGGGATTTTAAAACCATATATTTTATATAAATAGTCCTAGTATAGATTGACATATCAAACATATTCATCATAAGTCAAAGCATTCTATTGATTTAATCTTTGGCAATCTTACAGGGCACTAAAAACTAAAATATTCCCCGAAGATAATGTGTTGCCATCAACTTGTAGAGAGGCGCATCTATTGTTGGTTGAGTTGGGGATTGAATATAAGCAAATTTATTCATGTAAAAATGATTGCATATTATATAGAGATGAATATCAAAATAAGGTAGAATGCCCTATATGCAAAGAGAAGAGATATTGTATAGATGTACAAGGTCCTACAGTTCCAAAGAAGGTTTTACGTCACATGCCAATTATACCTAGACTTCAACGAATGTTTTGTTGCAAGTCACTTGCACAATTGATGGAATGGTATGCAAAGAACAAGAGTAAAGATTGATTCATGAGAATTTCAGCTGACTCTAAAGCAATGAAACACATAGAGGAAAAATGGCCAAGAAAATTCAAATATGAACCCTGTAGTATCAGGTTTGGTCTTGCAATTGATGGAGTGTGCCCATTCTCTTTCCTGAGCTCAAATTATAGTGTTTGGCAAGTCGGATTGATAGTATACAATATTCCCCCATAGATGAGTGTTAGAAAGGAGCACCTTATGCTGACTCTCATTGTTCCAGGAAAACATCAAGTTAAAAACATGGATGTTTATCTTGCACCTTTTATTGATGAGATGCAATTGCTATGGAAAGGCATAAGAATGTATGACATATCACATCCCCCATCAAATAGGTCCTTCATGTTGTATGGTGTGCTATGTTGGACTATTCATGATTTCCCAGGACTTGGTTTTTGTTTTGGTAAGATAAAATATTTACGTAGTTACACTCATAATTTATTTTCATCCCAACTTTCATAGTTTTATACTATTTTTTTGATGTTATTATAATTACTTATTGAATTGCAAGGCTTCAACAAAGGGGATATTTGCATGTCCAAGATGTGCAGAACAATTTCAAGGGTAGTATTCTAAAGATCTACATAAATTTTTTTATGCAAACAACATGGTTTTTCTACCACTAGATCATAAGTTTAGAAATTGCCTAAAGAATCAATTTGATGGAAAAGTTGAAAATTGAGGGCCTCCCATGATTATGGGTCCTAGTGATTGGCTTAAGAAGTATGAAGATGCTGAATTGAAAGGTTGGGAGGATTTTTTTGATCGGGGTGATTCAATTGAAGAACCAGAACAAGTTGTAGTTAATATGCGAGAAGGAATGAAAAGGAAATCCATATTTTATGAGTTCCCTTATTGGAAGGATCTATTAATATCTCACCTATTAGATCCTATGCATGTCTTCAAAAATGTACCAGATTCTATATTTTGACATATCTCAGGCAAAGAGAAGGACACCTTGTCTTCGAGGAGAGATATTGCTCTTTCGCGTACCAAAATTGATAGAAAACATTTGTGGCCAAACAAGGAAAATGAAACATATGCAGAAGCTCCATGGATTTTGAAAAAAAAAGAGTTGGACCAATTAAAAAATGTCATCTGTTCAATAAGGACACCTACTGGATATGGGTCATCATTGGCTAAAGCTTTTACAGTTGATGGACATATCACAGGATTTAAAACACATGATTTTCATAATTTTATGAAGGTATTATATATCATCATTTAACATTTACTAATAACATTGATTAAGTACTAAATATATTTTGATATCATTATGTTGTGTGAGAAAAAATTACTATTGACCTTTTCATAAATGTGTTTCATAGCATATCAAGCCATTGGCAATTAGGGGGGATTCCTGTCTTACAATTGACTTAAGGAATGCCATAAGTTGATTGTCAGCATTTACAAGGTATGTGGTTAATGTGTGAGAGACATAGATATATTATATTGCATATTAATTTTTGACTAAAGGTTCATACTAATTTACTATTCTTATATTAGGTGGGTGACCTCAAAGGAGATCCACAAATGTGAAGTGCCAAAATGGAAGAAGGAAATTGCAGAAATTGTATGTGTATTTGAGAAGGACCTCTCGACAAGTTTCATGGACCTACAAGTCCATTTACTTATAGACCTAGTCGATGACATTGAATTGGCAGGTGTCGTATCCATGAGGTGGATGTTTTTCTTTGAGAGGTATATGAAAACTCTAAAAAGATATGTTTGACAAAAGGCACATCCAAAGGGTTGCATGGCTGAAGGGTATGTATTGAATGAAGCATTTTTCTTCCTGTGTGAATTCCTTGGTAAGGATTTTGAATATGGGCCATGCTTCTAGGATGAAGAATGAGCATTAGATATTATTGATGGAGCAAAACCACAATCTAATGGTGTTCAAGTAGAAATTAGTTAGTGAATTCATGATCAGTGTGGTTTTTTTTCTTGCAATCATTAATTTACTTTGTAATTTATTTGTCAAATTAACAACATGACATTTGGAGTTTGAAATAAACATGTTGACATGTAATAGGTGTAGATAAAAGTGCTATACGCGATAAGTTCATTTTGTACCACATGAACTTTATGAACAAATGGATTGATCTGTATGATAAAAAGAGAGAAGAAGTGTTAGAAGCAAGGAGACAATTTAAGAGATCGAACCCAAGGAATACTCCACTTCCCACTGATCTTCTTGGGGAATGGGGCAAAGATTGCACACTAGAATAGGTTACTGAACAAATTTGAAATCAAATAGAAGATGTAGGTATAGATTCAAACATAACAGAAGATGAAATCAACATGTCTAGAGGATGTGAAAGAAAGGTACAGTTGGAATTTTACAAAATGTTGTTTCTTTACAACTTTGACACTATTAACTATTTTAATATTCATCATTATATTTGTTTTCATTGAAATAAATGGTCTTTCACAGGTGAGGAAATATCTAGTAATGTGGGCATATGGTCGACATTATCATGTAGAAAGTGTAGATGTAAAGAGATGATCCTTCGATTGTGGCATCATGGTTGACTTCAAGCAATCCAGTCGATCAAGCTCAAAAGATAAGAATATAATTGAAGGGAATCTACAATATGTTGGGAAAATACAAGAACTTATTGAGCTAGATTACCGCTCTTTTAAATGTTGTATTTTTAAGTGTAGATGGTATGAAGCATTTGAGAGGACACAAAGACATGATACCCATAGTGGATTGTTTTCTATAGATTCCTCATGTTTCCTACGAGAGGATAAGGAGCCTTATGTTCTACCAATTCATTGTGAGCAGGTATTTCTTTATCTCAAACAAGAAGCGGTAATGATCATTAATCTATTAATTCATAGTTTATTGCAAATATATACATGTGTTTATTAATCAATAAAATTGTTATACCATATGTCTAATATATGTATGTCGTTCATGTGCAGGGATTTTTCTATGAAGATATTTTGGACCCGAAATGGATATTTGTCATACATTATGATCCAAGATTAAGGCATGTATTTGACGATGCATTAGTGGATACTGAGAAAAACAATGATGGCCATCAAAATGAGAGAGAGGGATTAGAGAACATCAAATAAATTGACATCCATGATGATGTTGAAGATGGTTATGTTCAAGAACAAGAAGACAACAATCTAGAGTTGGATGATGTTATGGAAGACAACAATATGAATGGTATACAAAATGATGATTCAAATACATCCGGTAAAAATATAGATGGTCTACAATCAAATTTCAATGATGATGAAGATGGTGGAGGTCAAGATGAGGATGATGATAATATTAAATACTTGAAAGAACATATGAACATTGACAATAATACACTGGATGACATTGTAGCAGACAATAAAGTTAATGACCAAGAATTCTAAATTTTTATAATTATTTGCAATCCATGTTTAAAAAAGGATGATTAAATTGTTGCCAATAATGTTAATTAAATAGATTGTTCAATTGTTGACAAGTTACCTATTGCAATATCCTTAAATTGTTCAATCTTTGGTATGAATTGTTGGCAATAATGTTAATTAAATTTGTTTATCTTTAATTATTTTTCATATATATCCTTAATTGTATCTATGCCATGTTATCTTGTGATAAGTACTTGAGTAAGACCATCAATGAAATATGAAGTGGACATATTATCATCTATATCAGGTAATTGATTGCACAAATATTTCAATTTATCAACAATCTCATGTTTCTATTCCTTTTCAACACTTTTAATAAAGACATCATGATCATAATATTCTTCTTCATCATTAGAATGCAACATGTGATCGTCATAGGAAGTAGGAGAAACAGGTAGTCATGTTTGCAAGGTGAGGGTTTGACCTAATACTTTGTTGAAGGGGACATAAGGATCCCAGATGTTTCTTAGGAATGTAAAATTAAAGGCATTGGGTTGTTTCCAACAAATGCAAACCACAAAAATCTCAAAATAAAAAATCAATCTTTTTTTATCCTAAACATAGGCATGGAAATTGCGAGTTCAAAAAAATATAGGGAAAAAAATCATACCCTATAATAGAAGATTTAAGTCCAATCCTAGATTTAATTAAACTTTAAAGTACAAGGAGTTGAGAGTAGAATAAAATATTGAGATATCACGTAATTAAGATAGAGAAATGAAATAGTTGAGAAGAAATACAAAACTTATTTGATATTTTTAGCATGATGTCAAATGTGAAGTACACGTGTGATTAACTAATGAATTATGAAAAATAATGAAAACTAAGATTTTCTACTAGAATAATGATCATGAGATTGTGGCAATGATTAACTGATTTTTTACATTCCTTTAGTTATCCTCTTTTTCCATATTTCCAAAACTTTACTCTTATCTTCCTAGGGATTGTAGATTTTCCTCTTGACTTGGATTGATATTTATACCATTCCCCTTTAGATCCACTTTTGTCTTTGGGCCTTTGTGAAACATGTAAGGCATCCATAGATCCTTCATCATTGAACTTTCTCCTCATATCTCCATTGAGCATTGTAATAATAAAGGATTCCATAGTCACCTTTGCAACACTACCATTTATAACAAGCATTATGTTCTCCTAATTTTTGGATAAAGAAAAAAGTGAGAAGATACATTTGTCTTCCTCATCAAGTTTAACATTTATTGAACCTATTTGACTCAAAATCATATTAAAGGTGTCAAAATGATCTATAGTAGAATATCCTTCCTTCATTTTTAAATAATATAAACCTCTTTTGAGATATAACTTATTACTTTATAATTTTAGTTTGGTAAATATCACCTATTCTCTTTTGTAATGTGAATACAGGGGTCTCTTTTGATTTGAATAACAAAGAAAAAGTAAATTGGAGACAACCAAATAAATTATTAGCAATCCAATTCAACAAACAAATGATAACCAAAAGTTGACCACTAGAGAATAGCAGCTTTTCTATTGATTTGCTTCAAAGTACAGGTAGTGCAATGTCTCTTTCAAAAAATTAAAATCCCAGATAGATTCCGAGCCATAAGGCCTTGGTTTCCTTTTATAAAGGAAGCAACAAGCTTTAGACCTTTCACATTCAAAATGACTCTTTGTATTCCTAATCCTTGATATTACAATGTTTTTCTTTTATAAGTCTAATTTAGATTTTCAAATATATTTCAATACATTTTGAAAACATGAAGAAAATATAAAAAGACAAAAAGAGAGCGTTCAAGATGTGGTGGTGCTATTTAACGCCATCATATGGCTCATTGCTCTTCTGCACCTCAACCCGTGCTGCTAATTGTATACACCTAAAATTGGCTCAGGTTGAATTAAGTAAATATTTTGATATTTATCTTAATTCTTATTTTCTTTTGTCAATTAAATAAATATAATAAGTTTATTTGATTGTTTCATTATCCCATAATTAAATAAAATTATTTTATTTAATTAAATTCCCTAAATTCTTCTAATGTCTCAAGTCCTAAATCCACCTCATCAATCCACCTCATCTCTTCCACCTCACCATGTGGCACATATAATTAAATATTCTTAATATTTAATTAGCTAATATCCTCAATTATCTAAAATTGAATTTTTAATTCAATTGTCCCCCACTATCCTCCACTGATTAAATTTTTAATTCAATTATCCCCCACTATCCTCCACTAATTAAATTTTTAATTCAATTGTCCCCCACTATCCTCCACTAATTGAATTTTTAATTCAATTATCCTCCACTATCCTCCACTAATTGAATTTTTAATTCAATTATCCTCCACTATCCTCCACTAACTGAATTTAAAATTCAATTATCCTCCACTCTTTTGAAAAATAAATTTTTAATTCATCCACTATGAATAAAAGATTTACTTTTATTCCTAGCCCTTGATCTCAACTCTTGATCCTCACCCTCCATTCCTTTTTCAAAAATCTATAAATGAAACCCTCACCCAAGCCATTCAGACACACTTCATCTTGCATAATCACTATACCCAAATTTCTCTCATTCTTTTCTTCATTCCATTTTCAAGTGTCCTCCATTATCATGTCTTTGAAATTTACATTCAACACAAATAGGTATCAAAGCCATTCTTCCTTTGTCATCTTCAACAAGCAAGCAAGCAAGGAAAGCTTCTGAGGGCTTCACAATCAGGATCAAAGAAAGATAGGCAACCAATGGAAAAGGATAGGTAAAGGAGTTTGTAAGTATATTTACTTGTGTTGGTTTTAAATCTTCTTTGCTTTCAACTTCCATTGATGTTTGGGTTTATTTATCATTATTGATCAAATCTATTTCACCCTTTACATTTTGGCTCCCACTGTGATCTAATCCACTTTGTTTGTGAGGTTTTGTCTTAGAAGTTTTGTTGCAGGATACAGGTGTTTTTCAGAGCACATTCGGGCATCAACTTCCATAAGCGACCTCCTACACACAAACCACGCTCATCATTGAGTCTAGAAGGCCTCAGAGGTAAGAAATCACATATCATTTTCTAGTTTTGTTACTTGAAATTTTTTGAAATTTTATTTACTTTTCAGCCTATTTTTTAAAAAAAAATAATAATAAATAAATTAAAAAAATAAAAAATAAAAAAAAATTGAAAAAAAAGGCAATGGGTTGCATTTATTTTTTGTATTTAGTTTAACATTTTCATTTAAAAACAATTAAAAAAAACAAATAATATATAAAAAAAAAAAACCCCCCGCAGCCCCCCAACCCCCTCCCATCTCCTCCCCTCCCCTCCCCTTCCCCCATCCCCCCCTCCCCTCTCCCCACCCACCCCCGCAGCCCCCACTCCCCCTACCCCTGCGCAAACCCCAACCCCTCTGCCTACCCATGACCCCACTGTGCCCAAAACCCTACCCCCTCGACCCCTTACACTTCCCCGTTCACCCACTGCGCTAACCCCCTTCCCTACCTTTTCCCGCGCCACTCCAGAGCTGCCCCACCCTTATCCCTCCCCCCACCCCTCCCTGCGGCCCCCGCGGCCCTCCCTGCTTCCCCCCGCCCTTCCATCTCCACCCCACCTCTACCCTTCCACCTCCCTGCTCCCCTCTGCCCTTCCACCTCCACCCTTCCACCTCCACCCGCCACTGCATCCTCTCCACCCTACCTCCACCTCCACCTGCCGCCCAGATCTGCCCTTCCACCTCCCTACTGCACCACCTCCCAGCTACCTCCACCACCAGCCACCTCCACCCAACCACCCTACCACCACCACCTACACACACACACACACTCAAAAAAACAAAACCAAAAATATAAAAAAAAACTAAAAAAAAAATAAAATAGAGGGAGTTATTTTTTCTTTTTTGATTTTCCACTTAGCAAAGTAGGTTCTTTTTTTTCTCTTGGGCATAACTTTTTGTAAGAGTATCAGATTTTCACAAATTTATAGTCGTTGGAAAGGTGATTTGACAAACTTTGTACTGGTGAGGGTATTTATAGCTTATTTGATCAATTTCATCAGGTATAATTAGTCAAACCTCTCATTTACCTTGACAACTTCAAACAGCCATAATCATTTGATTTACAAAATTCTTGATTCAATTTTTGTTTTGGTGGACTATAGGTGGATATTAGGAGACTACTAATCCACTTTGATGCAAAAACATCCACTAAAGACAATCATCTTTCACTAAGTGTTGAATAAGACTGATTTAGGCATTATCATGCAACCTTGCATACAACTCTCATTTAGTTCTAATTAGGAAGGAGTAACTCAATTGCTCATGCAACTGGCATACAATTCTCATCTAGTTCTAATTAGGACGGAGTAACCCATTGTTCATACAACTTGAATCTAAATCTCATTAGGAAAGCAAAAATGCATACATGCAAATATCACGTAGTCCATAACTAGGAATAGAGTAATTGAACCATTGTTATATCTGCATATTGCTATATTCTTTAGTTAGATCATTACTATCTTACAAATGGGAATGAACATTGCTATCTTTTTAAACACTTCAAAGTTAACAACTCGGGCTATTGTGGATTAAAATTGAACTCATCATTGCTATCTGGGTTAAAACTTAACCACTACTATCTCGATTGACCAACACTTCAAAGTTAACAACTCATGCTATCGTGGATAAAATGTAACTCACCATTGCTATCTTGGTTAAAATTGGACCACTACTATCTTGCTACTCACTTCAAAGTTCTGTGCTTGCCCAAGTAGATAGATCATCTAGTTTTTTTTTTATTTTAACTAGAGGAAAGGAACCACTGTATATTGTGTTTTTGGCAATGATACTAGGACTATGCTCTCCCCTATCTTGGGTGACCAAAATGCCAGAAGTATCATTTTCTCATGTGTTTTTCCTTTAGAGGGGCCTGCTCTTGGATACCGCTTATCCAAGTAGGAACGACCTTAAGTGGTAATAGGCTAGACGCCAAGCCCTTCCAAGCCACTATAAATAAATTATGTTTGGAGTGAAAGCTTCAAACAACGAGTGAAGTTGTGTTACATTGACAGCCAACCTCCCCCAAAACCCTCCAAGGTGCAACCCTTGCAGGCTGGGAGACTCCATAACAGAGAGTAGTGCTGCCGCATGTGTAACCACTCAAACGGTTGCCCTCATTAAACACCTTTCGTTCTAGTGGCCAAAAACCCTTCTTATCCGTTTCGAGCCTAGGATTTTGTACTTGTTCTTTCTTTTTTAGAGTCAAATAAAAAAAAATCACAAAATCACAAAAAAAAAAAAACCATAAAAACTCTTTGTGTTTGCTATGTTTTCTTGCCATAAAATTTAGAAAATCAGATTAGAAGAACATTCTTGCAACCAAAAAACAAAAAAAAAAACACCACCAAACAAAAAAAAGAAAAAATAGTCTATGTGGCACAATCCGTCTTCAAGAGAAAGATTTCACCAGTCTGAGGTACCCATTTCAATTTAGTCTCAGGATCAAAGATCAGGTTCCACCTTGCAATCAGTTTTCATCCATTTCATCCAAACAGTCTCTCTCTCGCAAAATCGTCCCATCCACCTTCTATCAGGATTTCTAGTCCCAAAATCAAAGTATCCCATATCAGGTCAGCGTAGGTCCTTCCGTATCATTATGAATTCAAGTAAACCTAGTAGGTCACAGAACTTTACTAGTGGTTCGTTGCACGACTAGTCCCTGCATAGTAAGACAGGTATCGAGTACCCTTACTAGTGGCTACCGTCTTGTATCTGTCGCTTTACTTGACATCATTGAGCGAGAAGGTCCTTTATCCAAGCCATATCCTAGGTATCCCATTCTTAGCAGTCTCTGTCGGCATCTGGCCAAAATCTCTTGTCCTATTCCACCTCATCCCATGTCACCTTGCATGGTTCTTACTCGATCTCAATACAAAAAACAACTTGAAATGGCCGACTCATCCAACTACATCTTCACACCTCACAATAGTGATGAGGAAATCTCTGACAGAGATTATCGGGACAACATCCAAAGTAGGAAATTCCAACACTTAGTAGAGAAAGTGCTCCGTGACAACCCCCAAAAATATTTCCATCACCTTGCTAGTCTTGGAACTAAACTCCCTGCAGATTTTGATATAAGCTCAATCTTGGAAAACATAGAGGATGATCGTGAAAGGGGAAAGAAAACCCTAGACCCAAACACAAATGATAAAGGAAAGAAAACCATAGACCAAAGTACTCCTATGGAAGAAATAAGGAAAGAAATCAAGAATCTCAAGCACCAAATGTCAAATCGCCAGACGGGTACAAACACCAAAACCTACTCCTTGGCAGATATTGCACCGTACCCCTTTGATAAAAGTTTAATCATGAAACCATTTCCCTATTGATTCGAAGTTCCTAAATTTGACAAATACAGAGGAAAAGGGGACCCTAAAGACCATATTAGGGAATTCAACGCAGCATGCTTAGAAGTAGCTCACAACAAGACTTATTTAATGAGGTTATTCCCTAGATCACTAGGCGGTCAAGCTATGGAGTGGTTCTCACAGCTTCCACTGGGCATCAAAACTTTTGATGAACTAGTCAACAAATTCATCATGCACTTCTCTTATAATATCGAACATGAAGTATCTATGCTAGATCTATGCAACACCAAACAAAAGAGTGGTGAGTCATTCACCACCTTCCTACAATGATGGAGACAACTAGCAAGTAAGTGTTCTTATGATATACCTGAGAAGAAGCTATTGGAAATGTTTGTCCATAACCTTAATAACCATCTTAGCTATCAAATACAAATACAATGCCCTACATCATTCTCAAAAGTCATTGAAATGGGATTGTTCATTGAAAAAAGCTATGATTGCCAAGGGGCATATCAAGTTATACAAAGACACACCTACCTCCAATTACATGATAGACAAATCAAAGTTTTGGAACAAGAATAGGAATGTTGTCAATGATGGGGTACTAGATGCCAAGGTGGCAGCTCCCAAGCAACAACCCATATTCACTCTCAAAGGAGAAGCAAACAATGTTGCACCTAAAAAACCATTCTCTCGGGAACCAAGACCATGGTTCAGTTCAACTCCAAGGTGAAAGTTCACACCACTAGGTGAATCCCAAGAATCTGCATTAAGGAAGTTATTGGCTAACAATGAAATCTCTCTACCGCCAACAAGTGATTATGAACCTATAATCAAATCTCCCTATTGGAAGGATATGGACTATTGTGAATATCATAGAGGAAGGGGGCACACAACCAACAATTGTATCCATCTCAAAAATGTTATCCAAGATGTGCTTGATCAAAATCAAGGAGGAACCCAACAGCATACCTCTAATGAATCACATGCGGCTTACAGGGATCCACTTCTTAATCATGACAGGCTGTATAACAACAATAACAACCATGGCCACAACAACAACAACAATGGTAACAACAACAATCACAATAGGCCAAATCAGAATAGTAAGAATAGTAATGCCAACTATGCAAGTGTGCCATTTGACTATACCATCAATTGCCTATCCGAGCATGTCCCACAAATCCATGTCATCACACCCAACCAACAATCAAAACCTAACAGACCTGGTTGTAGTATCATTACCCGCAGTGGTAAAGTCACACTCAATACCGCCCCTCCAAGGTTGTCGCCGCCTCAATCTAATTTCCGTTAGTATAATGTCATAGACTAGTTACAGAAAACCCTCGCCCACATTTCAATCTTGGAGTTGTTGCGTCTATCTCCTTCCCATAAAGAGATCCTCAAGAAAGCCTTAGTGGAAACCACTATCCCCACTAACCTGGCCCAAGAGAAGTTTCAGACCATGGTAGGAAATCTAACTTCCTCAAGCTCCATTTCATTTACTGAGAAAGATGACCTCTCTGTGTCTCAACCACATAACACCCCTCTACATATTGTCACCTTCATACACAAACACTGCATCAAGAGGGTTCTCATTGATGGGGGAGCTGGTTTAAATATTTGCACATTAAAGCTGGTCCTTGCATTGGGGTTCTCTGAAAGGGTAGTTGATCCAAGGAAGAAAATTACTATAAAAGCATATGATGAGGAAGAGAGAACTACAAAGGGAACAGTAGTCCTACCCATACAAGTGGGGCCAATAATAAAAGATGTTCTGTGCCAAGTCCTTGATAGGGAGCTCACTTATAATATTCTTCTAGGGAGACCATGGATTCATGCCATGAAGGTTGTCCCCTTAACCTATCATCAATGCATAAAGTTCCCGCACAATGGCAAGCAAATCACAATTCAAGGCAACCCTGACCCCTATCAGCATTACAACTCTTTCCTTGCAAAACCTCAATGCCTCATCCCAAATAACAGAGCATATATATCCCCTATCTTGCAGCATGACCATACCGCTGAAGCCTCCTCGTCAAGACCCAAAGAGCAGAAAGTTACCATAAAAGAAACTGGAGTGGGGGAGTACTCATTTGAGCACAGTCTCAATCTTGCTAAATTGCCTTTGTCTCCTAGATCTTTTGGCCAACCCAAGCATTTTCCAAAGCCATCTGCTCCTCTTGTAGCTCCCATAACTCCCTTTGTAAAATGGGGGACCTTATCTGATGAAACAGAGGAGAGAGACATCCTGCAATGGCTCTATATTGAAGAAGAAAACACACCCCAAGATCTACCTAGACTCCCAATAGAACTCTATGGGCGAGGTGAGACTATTCTGCACAGAATGGGGTATGAAGGACAAGGCCCCATCGGCCTCAGAAAAGAAGGAATCATTGAACCTATACAACCTTCTTCATCCTCATCGACTAGAAACACAAGTGGCCTAGGATACAAAGGCAAGGGTAAAGCCAAGGAAAATGCCTGTCTTGTAGAAATGATCCAAACACTCCAAGAAGACAAGGATATAGATTCAAATGAGTATGAGTGGGATGAGCTAATAGAACATTCCTATGATGACAAGGAGGTCGACACCATTCAAACTTTTAGGCCCTACCATGAGGGACAAACGCTTTCAAACAGACAACTAGAGTCTAATTTGCCCATCCCTGAGATCATGGCTTTCAAGGAAAGTTTAAATTCCATTGCAATAAATAACTTGGAAGAAAGTACCATCCCGACCACAATCCCCACCAATGCTCCCAACATTTCCATTCATACCATCAATGAATCAGGTCTATCATCCGACTCCTTCCCCCTCATGTACCTTGAGCTTATTGACTGGGATATGCGAGGAACTCCTCAACTAGATATGTTCCAAAACGACGATGCTTACATTGATTATATGGAACTTAGGGACCACTTACCCAGGGGAGATCATAAAGCTAGTTTTTCTATTGAACTGAATACCATGGCTTACTTCGGGGAGGGTGCCAAGCCTTCCAGTTGCAAAAATATCAAGGTCAAAACTGGATCTGACAGTGAAAACTGCCTTGTGGTAGTATCAAATCCCAAAATAGTAAAAAGAAAGGATGCATCCGAAGGTGAAAACACAATTGTGGCACCTGACGATGGAAAGCTTGACACTCTCCTTAGTGATATGTACCAGGAAAGGTCGCAGATTGTTGTAGAACTAACAGAGCCCGTGAATATTGGAACAAAAGAATAGCCCAAGGTTATCCACTTTGCTAAATCTCTTACACCACAAGAGAAAACTAGGTTTGTACCGTTCTTTAAGAAAAAGAGAGGCAACTTTGCTTGGTCATATGCAGACATGCTAGGTTTAGACCCAAACTTAATTCTACATCATCTACCATTGGATCCAAGAGTAAAACCAGTAAAGCAGAAGCTGAGAAGGATGCATCCTCACATAGCAATTTTGGTCAAAGAAGAACTCAAGAAATTGCTGGATGTAGGGTTCATCAGGGCTATAGATTACCCAGAATGGATATCCAACATTGTGCCAGTGTCCAAACCAGGCTGAGTCAGATTATGTAATGATTTTCGAGACCTAAATAAAGCATGCCGCAAGGATGATTTTCCATTGCCAAACATCGATATTATAGTCAACCTAACTACAAGACATACTATGCTATCTCTCATGGATGGATTCTCAGGGTATAATCAAATCAAAATAGCACCAGAGGACCAACACAAGATAGCTTTTACTTGCCCATGGGGTACCTTTTGCTGGAACGTCATGCCATTTGGGTTGAAAAACGTAGGTGCCACATATCAAAGAGCTATGACTACTATATTTCATGACATGATGCATGTAACAATGGAGGACTATGTCGACGATATCCTAGAAAAATCTCTCACAAGGGATTCACACCTGGATGTACCAAAAAAAGTCTTTCAAAGATTGGACCAATTCCAAGTCAAGCTGAACCCAAAGAAATGTGTGTTTGGGGTAACTTCAGGCAAACTTCTAGGCTTCATCGTGTCGGCAAATGGAATAGAGGTGGACCCTACCAAGGTCAAAGCTATAATGGACATGCCACTGCCCAAGACTCTAACTCAATTGAGAACACTACAAGGCAAGTTGCATGCAATCTGCAGATTCATATCTTAGCTAGCAGATAAGTACCAACCATTCAGCCATCTCCTGCACAAGAATATTCCATTTAGGTGGGATGAGCAGTGTGAAGAAGCATTCAACAAGCTAAAAGAATACCTTATGAATCCACCCATTCTTATGCCTCTGATCCAAGGGAAACTGTTAATTCTCTACATATCTGCTACACCTACTGCTCTGGGGGCACTTCTAGCATAGCATGATTACGAGAACAAAGAAAGAGTCATCTACTACATTAGCCAAACCTTGGTGGGCTATGAGTTACAATACTCACAAGTAGAAAGATCATGTCTCGCGCTAGTTTTTGCTTCACAAAAACTCTGACATTACATGCTTGCACATCTAGTTAAACTCATTGCCAAAATAGACCCACTGAAGTATCTCCTAAGCAAAGAAGCTCTCACAGGTCGCCTAGCAAAATGGGTAATGCTTCTCAGTGAATATGACATCAAATATGTAGACAGAAAAGCCATCAAGGGACAACTCATAGCTAATCAACTAGCAGAGGCACCATTGCAAAACACCACGCCAATGCAGTTTGAGTTCCCAGATGAATCCCTATTCAATGTGTCAACATCTTCCTAGAAACTATACTTCGACGAATCTTACACACACCATGGATCAGGGGTAGGCATATTGTTCATAACTCCTCAAGGCGACACAATCCTGAAGTCTTACCGGTTTTTATTTCCATGCACAAACAACATAGCAGAATATGAAGCCTTAGTAATTGGTCTCAAAATGGCAAATAAATGGAAAATCCAAGAATTGCATGTCTACGATGATTCTCAGCTTATAATCAATCAGGTCAACGATGAGTACCAAACCAAAGATGAAAAGCTCATCCCGTACAAAAGGATGGTCGACGACTTCAAAGAACACTTTGGTACCATCTCCTTCGAGCAAATACCTAGGATTGAGAATAAAGTAGCAGATGCAATGGCCACCATTGCCTCCCTTCTAGAAATACGTAAAAATGAGTCACGGTATGACTTCTTAGTGGAAACTATCTGGCAACCAGCTTATGATATTCCTGAGAACCACTCCATATGCCTTCTCATTGGATCCGATTCACCTTGGTACGGTAAGACGTACACTTACCTCAAGGACAACATTCTCCCACCTGACCTCTCTTCTAACCAGAGACAAACTTTCATACAACAAACCTCTCGCTACACCATCATAGCTGATACCCTATACCGACGTGGTCTTGATGGTACTTTGCTCTGTTGTTTAGAACAAGAAGAATCCATAACTGCCTTGTAGGACGTATACGAGGGGATCTGTGGAACACACTCTAGTGGTCCTTCCTTAGCCAAGAAACTCATGCATTTGGGTTATTACTGGCTGAACATGGAAATGGATTCATATCAGTTTGTCAAAAAGTGTAGGTAGTGCCAAATACATGGGAACCTGATACATGCACCAGCTCAAGAATTGAGACCTTTAACGACACCTTGGCCCTTTTGCCAATGGGGACTTGACCTTATGGGAAAGATCCATCCACCCTCATCCAACAGCCACAAATTCATCATAACTGCCACTAAATACTTTACCAAGTGGATTGAAGCCTTCCCCTCACCACCGTCACAGGTAAGCAAATCTCCTCATTTATCCTAAATTACCTCATCTGCAGATATGGGATTCCTTCATCCATTATCACGGATAATGGAAGACCCTTCAAAAACTAGGATGTCCAAGAACTCTATGATCGATTCAAAATCCAACACCGTTTTTCTTCACCATATTACCCCCAAGGCAACGGTCAAGCTGAAGCATCCAACAAGACCATCTTGAAAATTCTCAAGAAGACAGTCAATGATGCTGGTCGTGATTGGCATATCTAACTCAATCCCACTTTGTGGGCCTACAGAACCAATATACGCACTCCCATAGGTGCTACACCCTACGCCCTTGTATATGGCTTAGAAGTTATCCTTCCCATTGAAGTTGAATTGCCATCTCTCAGGTTGTCGTTAAAAGGTCTCATATTAGATGAAGAATACAGAGTCTCTAGATTACAAGAACTAGAGTTGCTGGAGGAAAGGAGACAGAAAACCTTTGACCATCTCAAAGCATATCAACAAATGATGTCAAGAAGCTATAACCACAGAGTTTGCCCAAGAATCTTCAAAGTTGGAGATCTAGTCCTTAAGGAAAGTCCCTGCAATCAACAGGATAGGGAAAAGAAGGGCAAGTTTGAACCCAACTAGCTGGGGCCTTATGTAATTATAGCTGCTTATGGATCAGGGGCATATCAGTTAGCAACATCCGAGGGTGAGCTATTTGATGATCCAATCAACAACATGCATCTTCACCAGTTTTGTACCTAGGAGAACCCCAATGTAAGGGAGGCACAAAATACAAAAAAAATAAAAAACTAAGAAAAAAGTACAAAAAATATCAAAAAATTAGAAAAAAAAAAATCATCCTGTGGTGAAAACCTTGCAAACAATGCCTTGGATAGGTATCATGATGAAAACCTGGCAAACATGCGTCATGTATACTTTCTAGCTTCTGTGCCAATAAAAGCAAGTGGTGAAAACCTGGTAAATAGGCATTACTTGTGATAAACTGCCTTCTCCATCTTCAGGAAACCAATCACCTTGAGTCAATTCTTCCTTGTGTCCCATTCGACCCATATCTATCCCATAATAAAATCCTGACAGTTACCTATCGTGGCTTGATACTCTCTCTCTTTGTTGGCCTTGTCAACCAAAGTTTTGTCCCATACTGCATCTATTGCACATGCCTAAGCATAGTGTCTCTCATCGGTTTTCCATGGTCCATGTCCATGAACTACATTGCCTCTGCATCGTCACGTAGGCAAGGCCATATTCCTATGCACCCCCGAGGCTCGCACGGTCCCATCCATCCCATTTCTTGTCATCTTTCTTGTTGTCTCTCTTCTAGTCCATCCATGGTCCATTAGGGTTTACCCCAAACTACATTGCCTCTGCGTCGTCACGTAGGCAAGGCCATTTAGCAATGAGCCCTCGAGGCACTAGGTCAGTCCCTTAGGGTCCATCTCACCAATAAGGATTGTGCAATCTTATCACCAGATAAACAAGAGCAGCAAAGCAAGCTACCAAAAAAGCAAAAATCTTGACGCAAAACATCAACCTATCTAAGACAAAACAAGAGTTCCATATCAAAACAACTCAAGCTAATTCTATCTCAAATTATGGCAAGAAACAAACACATCTAAATGCAAGAATGTTTTGTGTTGGTTAGATTAACTTACAGTCTTGATTTATGTTATCATGCCTTTCTATGCTACTTGAGGATGCCAAAAGCTAGAGATGCTATGATGGGGGCATGATTATTTTCTTTGTCTGCTACTTGTGGATCAAACTTTAGTAATGTGACGACTTTTGTCTAACTACATGATCGGAAAAAGATCATCGAGGACTCCAAGGTCTAAACATGAAAAGGGGCAATCCTTGTCTATTGAAAAATGCAAGAAATACTTAGGTCATCTAGATTCAATTTTGGCTAGATGCTTGTATTGACTTGCTAAATCAAAAATCCATGTAAGCAATACTCAGGTCATCTCGGTTCAATTATACCTAGATGCTTGTATTTTCTTATAACACAATAAAGCCCAATGATGAAAGCGCTTCAAAATACTTGCTATATCAAGGTGACAAATATCAAATATCTATATCCATACCGTATCCAACTACAGTTCATATCCATTTCCATATCTATACCATATTCAATTGCGTCTCGTACCCATATCCATATCCATACCGTATCCAATTGCAAGTCTATCCTTAATCCATGCCAATCAAGTCAAGTCAATCTTATCAAATGATCCAATCACAATCAATGGTCTTGATCTGTGTCTGGTCGTAAACCAACTCAATCAATTAATCAATCAATTGTCTTATACAAGATGTTGCATTGTCGAAATCAGACCAACACATGCGTCTTACACGACATGCTTCATTTCTTGAAACCAGACACTATCCTTTGTGTTGCTCTAGGGATCCATCATTCCCCGCCATGACAACACGCCTGCCATGTTGGTCTAGGGATATATTGTTCCCCGCCATGACAACACTATCGTATGAAATGTCTTAGACAGGATGTTATATTGTTGAAACCAAACCTAGAGTCTTATACGACATATTTCATTCCTGAAACCAGACATCATCGATCCATATCATTGGTTTACCGCTTAACAGGGGCAATACCTTGTTTGTGCTTGTGTCATTTGCACATACTTGCTTACTTGCTTGTATGTGTTATCATTCTTTTTATCTTGCATTCCATATCATTTATGCCTTTCCTCTGCATCCAACCATTTCATCTCCTATCAACCTATCTCATCATGAGATTGTCCGTCTCACGCCTTCTACCTTCTCCCCATCCAATCTCCCAAGGGGGCATCCTATCATCATAACCTGTACCAGGGGCAAACCGGGGCATGTATCATTATCAAACTTCTTATTCTTTGAAACAACGTGATAAAACACATTACTTCAAAGAGGGGCAAAATGTATACACCTAAAATTGGCTCAAGTTGAATTAAGTAAATATTTTGATCAATATTTATCTTAATTCTTATTTTCTTCTGTCAATTATATAAATATTATAAGTTTATTTGATTGTTTCATTATCCCATAATTAAATAAAATCATTTTATTTAATTAAATTCCCTAAATTCTTCTAATGTCTCAAGTCCTAAATCCACCTCATCAATCCACCTCATCTCTTCCACCTCACCATGTGGCACATATAATTAAATATTCTTAATATTTAATTAGCTAATATCCTCAATTATCCAAAATTGAATTTTTAATTTAATTGTCCCCCACTATCCTCCACTAATTGAATTTTTAATTCAATTATCCCCCACTATCCTCCACTAATTGAATTTTTAATTCAACTGTCCCCCACTATCCTCCACTAATTGAATTTTTAATTCAATTATCCCCCACTATCCTCCACTAACTGAATTTAAAATTCAATTATCTTCCACTCTTCCCAAAAATGAATTTTTAATTCATCCACTATGAATAAAAGATTTACTTTTATTCCTAGCCCTTGATCTCAACTCTTGATCCTCACCCTCCATTCCTTTTTCAAAAATCTATAAATGAAACCCTCACCCAAGCCATTTAGACACACTTCATCTTGCACAATCACTATACCCAAATTTCTCTCTTTCTCTTCTTCATTCCATTTTCAAGTGTCCTCCATTATCATGTGTTTGAAATTCACATTCAACACAAATAGGTATCAAGGCCATTCTTCCTTTGTCATCTTTAACAAGCAAGCAAGCAAGGAAAGCTTCTGAGTGCTTCACAATCAAGATCAAAGAAAGATAGGCAACCAATGGAAAAAGATAAGTAAAAGAGTTTGTAAGTATATTTACTTGTGTTGGTTTTAAATCTTCCTTGCTTTCAACTTCCATTGATGTTTATTTATCATTATTGATCAAATCTATTTCACCCTTACACCATGTGGTGGTGCTATTTAATGCCATCATATGGCTCATTGCTCTTCTGCACCTCAACCTGTGCTACTGATGATTCATTTAGATTTTCAAATATATTTGAATACATTTTGAAAACATGAAGAAAACATAAAGAGACAAAAAGAGAGCGTTCAAGATGTGGTGGTGCTATTTAACGCCATCATATGGCTCATTGCTCTTCTATACCTCAACCTGTTTTGCTGATGATTCATCTCTAAGATATTTCTCCTCCCATTTATATATTGTAAATTCACCAGCCCATTGGTAAGCCTAAATCTGAAGCAAGTTCTCCTAGTGATCTTTCCATTTTTTATCAAGCAAAGCTTTGACATCCATCACAAATTTTGCATACCCAACATCCAACATAATTACTCAGTCTAATATCATGTTGAAACTGAGAATGTTGACATCTCCATCCTTCAAAAAATCCATAACTTGGAATACTATTTAGCCAAATTCCATCTTCCATGTGTCAAGACTTTTGATTTTCTCTTCTTCTGTCAGTATGAAAGGAATAAATTTATGCTTGAACATAGTAAAAGATTCAACCTTTTCTTGCATCTTCTGGCTTTCCCCATTCACATACTGGTATTCATCAATGATCATTTCAACTATTTTCTCATTGGGCTTCAAAGTTGTAGGGGCATCAAGATTCCTTTGCACTACTAAGCACATCGTAACCAAATTGTGATGATAGGGTTGCCATCTTTTAAACAACAAATCCAAAATAGAAAAGTTTATCTTCAATTGCTCAATGGCCTGAGATAAAGAAGAGTAGAAATCATGCACACTACCAAGTTTATCCACAACCAATTTTACTCTATGCTCCAAAATTTTCTCAAAAATTTCAAAAACTTTCATCTTTGCCTCATTCTTTGTCATTTCATTTTGTTTATCCAAACTTTCAATTTCCTTTTCAAATTTCAATCTTGTTGCATTAAATTCTTCAGTAGACATTGTGATATCACTAGCTGTTTGTGGCATAGGGGGCTGATAGGGTACAATGTCTTGACCTTGAGAAGAATTCATAGCTTGCAATTGTTTCTTTAATTTCACATTTTCAAAATACAATTTGTTTACTTCATCATTCATTACTTTCTGAGTTTTCTCATAATATGTTAGCCTTTTTTCTAACCTCTTCACAACAACATGAGTAAACATAGCAGTATGAACATTGAGAGCAGTTGCTTCTATTGCTGATGTATCTTGTAAAGTCTTTACCACAACTGTACCCCTCATTTCTTAAACAATATCAAGCAATCTTGGTTTGTTTGTATTCTTTTGAGTAGTCCATATTGCAAGGGTCTCTGTCTTTGGATTAAAACCACATCCACTTATGCCATCTTCATAATCAAATTCTGAAACAATTTGTGGATCATCCTGACTTCTAACTTGGTCAAGCAAAAATACCTTTTTCAATGCAAGGCCAGGGATGATGAGCATATTAATTTTTAACATCATTTGTCTTGCCTCCTCTGGACTCACATCAATTTCATCTACTTTTAATTCTTTGAAAGTTTGTGTAATGATTTGATCATGTTGTGTTTCATCAGCACCCATTTTATTTATTACAACTTTTTCATTATATTCTTTCATTTACATTTTCAGCAAAAAATCCTTAAACTCAAGAGTTTTGATGAAGTCATCATCTTCTATGAACCTCATGGATGCTATAATCCTTTCATCCTCCTCCAACTTTGGTTCAGCTTGGGTTTGGTCACCCTTCCTAGCCTCAGGCTTATGTGCATCAGTGGGTTGACCAACCAATGGCTGATCAACCTCTTTCTCATCTCCCATGTGCCTCAAGATGTTAGCCACCTCGTCAGTATCCCCCACCTCTTTAGTAATTTCATAGGAGAAAAGTGGAGATACCTCTTTTGTCATCTACTTCTTTGCTGGTGGTGATTCTGGGACCTATGGATCTTGCACTGACATAACATCAAGAGGAGACTCATGAATCTCAATCCCTGCAGACCTTTTCACTGGAAGTTTAGTAGCCTTAGGAGGCTGCTTCTCAGATTTACCATAAATACTTTCAAAATTATCAATGATTGCATCAATTCTCTTTAGAGGGTCTTTTTCTTCAACAAAGAATCCAAGAAATAGGGTATTCTACTTTTTCTTTTCATCTTCAATATTTTTCAAGATATCCCATTTTCTCTTCCTACTGTATACCTCATCAAAAGTGATAAGATTTCTTATCACATCCTCATCAAACAGGACCTAATGGGATACATCCATTTTAGTCAGAATTGATTGTCTCACAAGATTCATATGACCCTCAGGGTCACAATTCCTCTCAATACCCAATTTCAAAGAATATTTCGCCTTTAAAAAGGCTTGCAAATTTTCAAGAGTGTCAGAGTGAATAGACCAATCACCAAAAATTGTAGCATCAGGTAGAAATGTACTTTCTTTTGTCATTTCATTACCTCCTTTTCCATCCACATCATTTGCCACATAAACTCCATGAATACAATTTTGTCTGATACAAATTTTGGCAATATGTGAGGTGGTTGGGGGCAACCATACACTCTAATTATAGTATGATCTGACATAAAAAACCAATCAACAAAATTATAGTTGTGGCCTTGCTCTAGTTTGTGTGCAATCAGCCTTAGCATTACCCTGACTTCCTTAGTCAACCTAGGAAACTAGATACTAAGAGAATTTAATATCTTGACAACAAACAAATCATGAAATACAATGTAGTCACTATTCCAGCAATAGGAATCCCACTTATAACACCAAAACTGAGTTGACAATCTTTGTCCTTTCTCATCAACCATACTCAGATCCATTTTGCTTGATCATTTCCCTCTGTTTCGATAGTGAATCAAGTGACACAATAAAGAATAAAATTTTAAATCTAAGGGTTGCTTGTTCTCCTTCACATAGAAGAATCCTTCTTGCAGTTTTTTCTCAATATGAGATGCAAATTCATATTCAGCGTTCACCTCTAGATGTTGTATTTTCATAGCCATCATCATTAGGCTAGTTGGAATTCTTCCTTGTGTGTCAATTCCCAAGACCTGGCACAGTGCAAAATAGGTTCTCTTTAAATATACAACAAATTCTTCCATGGGGAAAGGCTCAATAGCATTTGATGGAATCTCAAATTTTCTATTGTTGGCCCCCCTTCTCATATATATTGGCAATTCATCTCTCCTAACTGTTTTCCTCAGGCTTGTGTAATCTCATTCAAATCTCTGCAAATCCATTTGAGTGAGAGCTTGCTTGTTCAACATAAAACAGTCAACAATGGCATTCCTGTCTACTATCACCAATGGCAATCCATTTGGCATTTTGACTATTTTAGTGGCAGGATGGTAAAATTGTCCTAGTGACCTAATCAATTCCACATCCACAAATACAACGAGCACCACCAACTTTGCCAAATCCAATTTCCATGGATTTCCCACTGGTCCCTCGCTATCCCTTTTTGCATAAAATACCAAAACAAATCCCACCCAGAGATAGGGATTGTAGCATCCTAACACCCTTCTGCTGCATCTATGAACATCTTCTTTGGACCCTTGTCTATGGACCGAGGCAATACTTCTAGTAGAGATTGTTGAAGTGGTCTTTTCTTGGGAACTATAGGCTCATCACCTTTACTAGCAGACTCAGACCTCTTGGGTGCCATGTTTAATGACTTGAATAGGCTAGGGTTTTTTAAAATTCAACTTACTGTACCAGCAATTGAAAACTAGAGTGAAAGAGCAAATGAACTTGACATGGCCAATTAATGTAGGTAGACATAGGAATAAAAGAACAATATTTAAAATTAAAAATAAACCCATTCAAGAATGGATAAGAACAGGATTTGTATCTTCAGTCAGCATCACAGTCAAATTGGGGAACTTTGCAAGTAGCAGAGATAGAACAGACTACAGCCCCCCTACTGTATAACACAAAAGCTTATCCCCAGCCTTTTTTTAAAAGAGAAATTTTATATTAACAAAAGATGTATTTACAAGAACCCCCAGTACTAGCAACTGAAAAATAGAGTGAAATATACACCAACTTCTAATTAGAAAGTGTAGGAATGAACTTACCCGATCAATTGCAATTTGCAGAAAAAACACATTGAGCTGAGTTGCACCTTCTCCAAGTTGTGAATTCTCTGAAATGAGCAAATGCCAAGAAATCTTCAAATCTTATTCAGCCAAGGAGTTCATCATATCGCCATTATCGATAATCATGGCACGAGATCATGAAATCTCAGCATTCAATTCCTTTCTCAAGATTTCACAACAATTATCGATAATTGTGACCCCACATTGAATGTGCTTGCTATTTATTTCTTTTACCGCGTCGCCGCAAGGCTCAACCAGATTGACTGTAGGATAGTGGGGGCTTACCGCTAGACCATGGGTGATTATTACCTGATGTCCATCTATTTAACACCCACCCACAAATGTTACGAATGACTATTGCAGGATAGCGATGGCTTACAGCCACTACACTTCTCTTTCATCCTTTACCGCCAGACTGCAAATGCTTAGATTGACCCCTGTGGGATCACGAGAAATTATTACCTAATGTCCTTTTGTTTACCACCCAACCACAAATGTTATGAATGACCATCGTAGGACAGTGGGGTGAAAACCCATTACATTCTCCTCTTGCTGCTCTACCGTGGGCCTCGGTTGAAATCCTTGCAGGGATGTGGTAAGTGATACCTCATGATGTTATTACCGCAATGCCACTGGTTACATTCTCCCAATGATGGACCGATAGGCTTGGTGCAATGTATCAGCGTGACTTGTGAGATCAGCGTGATTGGAAGTTGTCTCTCCGGTGCTTTGTGTCTCTTTGGTAAGAGTCTCATAGGGTCTTCATGTTACTCCGATGAAGGTTGACATCGGCGAGACCTCACATGTCACTATGACTCTCTCTGGCACTCTAGGTCACTCTGATGAAGGCTCTGTATCGGCGTAACAATAGTTGTTGGTTTGGCTTTGAAAGGTCGTTCCGATGGAGGTTATAGATCGACAAGATTATAACTAGCGGCACTGTTTGGAAAAGTCACTCCGTTCGTTGTGGTCACTCTGATGCCACATTGGCCAGGGTCTTCCCGATGGTCATTAGTTGTAGACTATTGGTCTCGTCAGCAACAAAAGTGCCAACAGTTAACTATCTCATGGTCATGTACATAAACTGCAAAAGTGGCCGTCGACTAGTGCATGTGGGACTATTGAGGTCTCACGAATCTAAATAGTCATGGAAACAGTTATGAACTAGGGTGCTGGGAATGGTTTGACAGTGGTGATGTGGCCTCCTTGACATGGCAGAAGGATAGAAAAGTCAACGTTGTATTGGCAAAGCATATCACAAATATTGTCAATTGAACGGTTGCCTTTTGTAACTGTCTGGTCCGTTATGGTAGTCAAACCGAATGTTCTCTTCTATAATATGATATATTAGCACATGGTAATAAAGGATAGTGTGATGAGAGACAAATAGAGAGAACATGAATGACTATCGAATAATCTTGAGATGGAACAAGATGTTAATCTCCATGAAAGGGCTTAGTGCCTAAATTGTATTGTAATTGTATTTTCTGTTGTTGAATAATACAATGGCTATCTAGACTTTTGGAGTGTGGGGTTTTTTACCTGAAAGAGTTTTCCTCACGTAAATCTGTGTTCATCTCTTCTATTCCATCTTTCATGTTTAATGGTTATGTTATTGAAATTGTATAATGCTTGTTGAACATGAAACTCGTTAATGTTGCTTGTACTTTCCTGTAAGGGTTAATGTTGGAAATGAACTATGTCTGATTCTGCTTTGTGGCATAGTTGTGAGTGTTTTTGAAGCAATCTAATGAAATTTAAAGTTACCGAAGACACCATTGTTCTTAGATGTTCATTCTAAGTTGCACTCATTTCCTTACAACCCCTAACTCCTAAACCATAAACCCTTAATAATGCCCCTAATCCCTAACCTGGCCTTGACCCACCATAACCCCTAAACCCTTAAATCCTAAACCGCAAACCCCTAAACCCTAAACACTAAACCCAAGCAACCCTAAACCTCTATCTCCTTATCTAGCCCTATCTCTATCATTCCTCTAACTCTAAATATCTCTCCGTATGTCTCTGGCCATGTCCCACACTCTCTATATCTCCCTATTGGTCCTCTCTCTCTAAACACCAAACCCTAAACCTCTAAACCTTAACCCCTAAACCATAAAACCTAAACCCTAAATAATGCCCCTAAACCATAAACCCTAAACCCTAGTAAACTCTAAACCCTAAACTTGAGCAATGCTAAACTCATAAATGCTAAATAATGCCCCTAAACCCTGACTGCTAACCCCAACTCTATCTCTCTCTCTCTGAACTATATATTATCTACCAGCTCCTAACTAGTTAAATCCTTTTCCTAGCTTTCCTAGTTTTCCTTTTCCTTTCCAATTTCCCTTTAGATCCCACCAATTTTTCCCTATTTTACTATTTTCCACCTCTCATCTCATCATTCTTCCCATCCAATGAACTTTAGTTTTATTAACTTGTTTCCATTTCATCTAGCTGTCAATTTATATCCTCATCCCTCTTTTAATCATGTCCTAGTTTTTTTGTTTCCATTTGCTTTGTTGATAAGGGAGACGGATAGAGACAAAGACGAAGTGAGAGAGAGAGAGAGAGAGAGAGTTTTCTTGTTCATTAATTCCTTCATCGATAAGGGAGAGGGAGAATTAATAGAAGGGAGAGATAGGAAGATATAGGAATGATAGGGGAGAAAGGCAAGAGATCATAGAGAGATAGGGAGAGATAGCTAGGTAGAGAGAGATAGAGAGGACACAGATCATAGAGAGAGAGGAGATAGAGGGGAGAGATAGGGAGATAAAGAGTGATCACTAGAGAGATGTCTACAGAGATAGGGAGATAGAGAGACATGCAAGAGATAGGGAGAGATAGATAGGTATGTAGAGAGAGAGAGAGGAGATAGATTGGGAGAGATATTAGAGGAGACAGTCGAGCGAGAGATAGGGAGATAGAGAGTGAGTGAGATGTCGATCTAGAGAGATAGGGAGAGAGATTGAGAAGTAGAGGGATGATATCTAGAGAGAGGGAGATAAGGGAGAGATAGGGAGATAGAGGTTTACAGTTGCTCAGGTTTAGGGTCTAAGGGTTAGGGATTAGGGGCATTATTTAGGGTTGAGAGATTTAGAGAGAGAGAGAGAGAGACTTCTTTTGACATGCAATCATAAACCCTGAATAATGCCCCTAAACCCTAAACTTGAAAAACCCTAAACCTCTAAACCTTAAATAATTATTGCCCCTAAACCCTAACCCCTAACCCCTAACCCCTAACCCATAAACCCTAAACCTGAGAAATCCTAATAACGCCTAAATCCTAAACCATAAACCCCAAACCCCTAAACCCTAAACACTAAACCCAAGCAACCCTAAACCTCTATCTCCCTATCTCTCTATCTCTATCATCCTCTACCTCTTAATCTCTCTCCCTGTGTCTCTAGCCATGTCCCTCACTCTCCATATATATCCCTATAATCTCTTTCGGCTATGTCTCTGGTCATGTACCTCACTCTATATCTCCCAGCTATTGGTACTCTCTCTAAACACTAAACCCTAAACCTCTAAACCATAAATAATGCTCCTAAACCTTAACCCCTAAACCCTAAACCCAAGAAACCCTAAACCCCTATATATCTCCCTATCTCTAATATTGTCCCTCTACCGGCTCTCAATCGTTCTCCCTATCTCTCTGCAGGATATATATCTCACTCACTCTAGTAGTCTATCTCCCTATCTCTCCCCTATGTCTTGGCCTATAATATGTCTCCCTATTTGTCTCATCTCTCTCTCTCTCTAGCTATCTCCAACCCCAATCAATCCCAAACCCCAAACCCCTAAACCCTAAATCCAAGCAACTCTAAACCTCTATCTCCCTATCTATCCCCTATCTCCCTATCTTTATCATCCCTCTACCTCTCAATCTCTCTCCCTATTTCCCTGGCCATGTGCATGTGCCTCACTCTCTATCTCCCTATCTCTCTCCATAGTTTCCTCTATATCTCCCTATCATTCCTCTCTCTCTATAAACCCTAAACCCTAAACCTAAACCCCTAACCCCTAAACAATAAACCCTAAACCTAAATAATGCCCCTAAACCCTCAACCTCTATCTCCCTATCTCTCCCCTCTCTCCCTATCAGCTTTGTCCCTCTACCTCTCAATCTCTCTCCCTATGTCTCTAGCCATGTCCCTCACTCTCTATCTCCCTATCTCTCCCCTCGGTCTCCTCTATATCTCCCTATTGGTCCTCTATATCTCTAAACCGTAAACCCTAAACCTCTAAACCTTAACCCCTAATCCCAAAACCATAAACCCTAAACCCTAAATAATACTCCTAAACCCAAGTAATCATAAATTAGGTGTTCAATTAGGTGCTAAAACAGGCACTACATTAGGTGCTACATTTAGGCGATAAATCAGGTGTTAAATTACGTGTCAAATGTGGCGCTAAATTAGGTGCTATAGTAGGAGCTAAAGTAGGCACTAAGTTAGGTGCTAAATTAGGTGCTAATTAGTGCCTAATTTAGCATCGACTTGTTCTGGTCAGCACAAAAAATGCTAATAACAGTGCCATCCCGATAAATAGCGCTGACTTTTTCAAAAAATGGAGAAAAATACATTAAAACAGTGGGTGGAAGCAAAAAATAGAGCAACAAAAGGAGCTAATCATAGGGATTTGTTGTAGTGGAACAATGGATAAATAAGGTGAGCCCCTATAACCCTAGCTTAGTCAGATATGCACTTTACCATATATGGGATTCAAAACTAAAATGTGTAGAACACTAATTAAAGTACTGATGTAGGAGTATCACCTTGAATTATGTTTTTAAGTTCATTTTGATGTGTTTTGATCAAATAAGGTCATTCTAGACCATGAGGGACCATTTTGGGGCCATTTTTGACGTTTGAGTCAAAAGTTGCAAAAGATGTAAAAGTTGTCAAAAAGTGGTTGTAACTTGACAAATTGGTTCTAAGGAGTTAGAATTTGGTTGAGAGGGATATAAATGAGGTAATCTCATTGTAGAAGTCATTCTCACATGTGGGTGAAGAGAAAAATGGAAATGAATTAACTTTTTAAAATCTTTTCATGTGTTTTTCATGGTGAAACAAACTATAAATTAGATTGTATGGCCTTGTACTATATAGTACATCCCTGCAAGTGATTGTAGAAGTTGTAGGACACTTTACTCTTCCAAAATATTTTTGTCTCATGAATTTTCATTGAGTTTTGTAGAAGTTATAACAAAAACAATGCAAAAGAAAGTGAATTTTCTGTATTTTCAGTTAGAATAGTAAATTGTATGGATTTGTATGACCTAGTACGGTTGGGACAGTCATTGGAGGATTTAGGGTTCTATTTTATGGTTCAAATTCTTTTGGTTTGGGTTCATTTGGAGTTAATTTGAGGAAGTTATGGCAAAAATGCTCTAGATAGTCATGTTCAGAAATTTGGGTTTCCAAAATGAAAAAAAATCTATTTCTCTTAATTAACATAGTGGAAAATGCTAAAATTTTTAGAAAAGTTCTATTTTTGCATATTCTAATGGTTCTCAAGATCTTAGGTTGATATATTTTGTCCACAAGGAGTTATTAATGTCTGTGTTGATAACTGAGAGGGGGGGTGAATCAGTTATCCTAATTATTTCTGCTTTCTGAACTTTATTAACAATCAATGTAATATTAATCCAAATGAGAAAACATAATCATGAAATGGAAATACACATGACATAGTATTTTTGACGTGGAAACCCTGTTAAGGGAGAAAACCACGGGGTGATTAACCCAAGATTATATTATCTGTTAGAAGAATGGAAATAAAAATGGCACTTGCCAATTAGGGCTCACTGCCCAAGCACACTGCTCACAAGGAGGCACACTGCCTACAAGAGACACACTGTCTACAAAAAGAGTTTTATACAATACTTGAACTGATTGGTAGCATCCACATATGCTGGAGTTCAGTTCCAGTTAGGCTTAGTCTACTGATCTGCTGCACTTCATCTTTCTTCTTCTCTTATGCTGCTTTCCTTTCACATACCAAACCTTCCTTACTACTTCTACTCTGCTCTGCTTTTATTCACACATCAACAACACACATACCACACCTCACAACTAAATCCATCGTGTATATATATCTGCACAAGTGATTTCATCACCTTTCTAGTTGGCACTTGGAATAGTCATTCTTTTCACAAACTTTGATCTGTCGGCTGAATCCTTGCACACCAAGTAATGCGGATCAATGATATACTTATGGAAATCATTAGTCATGTTAGCTAAACATAATTCATGCCTTCATAACCTTCACCAACATCAGTAACACATCCAAAATAATGTCTGATGTTCTGCCAGTCAGTTCTTCCTCTGTTCACACTATCACATGAGAACCCGACACTCAAGCATTCATATCTTTTTATCCTTTTCACACCAGAGGCTCAAACCATGGAATCTATCAGTCAAGATACTCCTCTTGACTTTCCCAAATCCGTACTTCACCAAGATACTTCTTCTGAGAGATTCGGACCTATCTGTCGGACCTTGCCACATGCTTTGTTCTTGTTTATCGGACCACAACATTCTTCACTCTGACTTCTGGTAGAGACATATCATGTCCTGTAGATGTGTGGGATGAGCTTTGTTGCCATCAATAAAAACATTCATGAATCCATATAGTGTCTCTTGCCAATAGTCTGTGTGTTCTAATTTACATGAAAATTATCTTGAAACCCTAGCTATTTGAGGGTTCAATGAAATCTATGCATTATTGAATCATGAATGAGTGGTCAATCATTGAAATGTGTTGTAGAGAATTGTACAGTTCAAGACTCTCACGTTTCATGTTGTTTCCCTTGTTGAAGGCCTATTAGGCTACATTGGCAATGTGCTCAAGATCAACTAATCATTGTTTGTGCTGATCTTTTGTGTGAAATGTGTCAAGTTGATCTAGTTTGAGTTTTTCTCTACATCAATTTTTGGTAGCAGAGCCCAAAAATCTAGGCAAGGGAAGTTTTGGAAGTTTGTGTATTATTTTTGATAGGTTGAAGTGAAGAACTTAGATACCAAAAGACTAGGTAGTGAGGAAAAGGAAAGAAAACCTAGGTGAGGTATCACGAGAAGAATCCAAGAAAAGAGAAGAGATAGAAAGATGTAGCAGCAAACTCAGAAGGGGAAGATGAAAGACAACATGATAAGTCTAGTTGCAGAGTTTGATAGGACAATGAGAGAGTTTGAAAAATGTATTAAGCTTGTATTGCAGCAGTGTCTTGAGAAAGCATCTCAAGAAAATGTTTGGCATTAACCAATGAGAAAGAAGGTGAAGTGGCCTATACAAATGATTATTCAAAAAAGAAGAAGGCAACAGATGGTTACTTTGAAAAGAGAAGATGAAACAAAGGAAGAAGAGACATTCATTGTCATGGACATGAATAAAAATCAAGAGTGTTTTCAAGCAAGCGTAGATATCGTGGAAGAGCAATGTTCCCAAGTAGACACAAATGCAAAGGCCCATTGGCAAGAGGTACACTCAAGAAACTAGCAGGTTGGTGATGATTAGTCCATTGATAAGATGGGTATAACTAAGATCAAGAAAGAACCAAGACAACAAGCACCATGAGATAGTGAAGAGGTAAATTGGCCTCATGGGGTTTATCTAATGCATGTTGATGATAATGTTTGTATAGGGGAAGACCAAGGAGAGAATGAAGAGGATGAAGAAATGGTCAACAGTAATGAGGCATGTGAAAGGGAAATAGACTTTTGAAGTCTTTCCATTGAAAAGAAGATCCTCCGGAGGAGGTACAAAAAGAAAGCACGAAACAAAAGCATGAAGACCAGGAAACATGGAATAGATCAATCCAAGCATGGAGAGGATCACAAGAAGGTCTAAAAACAGATCCGTATGCAGCACAATTGGAAGAAGCGAAAGAAAAGCAAACCATCATTTGAGGTGGACCTCAAATTTTCTCTCCCCTGGGAGTATGATGCAAGAGCATCACCTTGAATTATGTTTTTAAGTTCATTTTGATGTGTTTTGATCAAATAAGGTCATTCTAGACCATGAGAGACCATTTTGGGGTCATTTTTGATGTTTGGGTCAAAAGTTGCAAATGATGTAAAAGTTGTCAAAAAGTGGTTGCAACTTGACAAATTGGTTCCAAGGAGTTAGAATTTGGTTGAGAGGGATATAAATGAGGTAATCTCATTGTAGAAGTCATTCTCATGTGTGGGGGAAAAGAAATATGGAAATTAATTCACTTTTTGCAATCTTTTCATGTGTTTTTCATGGTGAAACAGACTGTAAATTAGATTGTACGGCCATGTACTGTATAGTATGGCCTTGCAAGTGATTGTAGAAGTTGTGGACACTTTACTCTTCCAAATTCTTTTTGTCTCATGAATTTTCATTGAGTTTTGTAGAAGTTATAGCAAAAATAATGAAAAAGAAAGTGAATTTCTTGTATTTTCAGTTAGAATAGTAAATTGTACAAAATTGTACAACCTGGTATGGCTAGAACAGTCATTGGAGGAGTTAGGGATCTATTTTATGGTTCAAATTCTTTTGGTTTGGGTTCATTTGGAGTTAATTTGACGAAGTTATGGAAAAAATGCTCTAAATAGTCATGTATAGAAATTAGGGTTTCCAAAATGAAAAAAAAATCCATTTGTCTTAATTGGCATGGTGGAAAATGCTAAAATTTTCAGAAAAGTTCTATTTTTACATATTCAAATGGTTCTCAAGATCTTAGGTTGATATATTTTGGCCACAATGAGTTATTAATGTCTGTGTGTTCTAATTTGCATGAAAATTATCTTGAAACCCTAGCTATTTGAGGGTTCAATGAAATCTATGCATTATTGAATCATGAATGAGTGGTCAATCATTGAAATGTGTTCAAGGAGCATTGTAAAATCCGAGATTCTCAAGTTTCATGTTGTTTCCCTTGTTGAATGCCTATTAGGCTACATTGGCAATGTGCTCAAGATCAACTAATCATTGTTTTTTTTTATCTTTTGTGTGAAATGTGTCAAGTTGATCTAGTTTGAGTTTTTCTCTGCATCAAGTACCCAACCATTCAACTCTACCCCAAGGCGAAGCTTTTCCTTTCTATAACAATAAATATCAACCACTAATACTTATTTGAAAGTATGCTACCATTTATGATTCACGAAGAGATAGATGTAAATATTAACATTTAAATAGCTAACATGAATTTCAAACTAGATTCAACAAGGAGGAATAACTAACAATTTACTACTTATAAAATAAAGATGTCATTCTACTGCTTTTAATCCTAAACATGTGACTAAGTGAGAGAGAGGGGTGGCATTTTATTTTTATAATGATTCCTATTTTATAATATATTATTTAACATATTATTTAATTAATATGCCCTTATATCATCAATATCGATTGATATCAATCTAAAATGATGGGAGCATTCAGAAAAATAGTAGAGGAATGAAAAAGGAGAGCAAAGTGAATAGCTATCTGCTAAGCGATGAAAGAGAATGGAGAAGCTCCACTCACGGAAGGGAACACAGAAGATGGTTTATCACTAAAAGATGGAGAAAAAAACAAACACAGACAGTGGGTCCCCAAAAGGCAAGCCCCTGAGCACCCACACAATGGCCTGGAATACAAACAGCGAGTATAGATCAGGCCCCTGTGGAACTAGCGATCAGAGGAATGGTGGAACAATGCCGATTGGAGATCACACCCATTATACAATAGACAATTCGATTCGCAAAAAAATGAGGAGCCCCCTATCAAACACCATCGTAGCAGACGGATTCCCATCCAACATCAGTGGGATCATTCATATCACGATCAACGCCCCTTTCAGGGAATGAAGGGCCAGAATTAATTATCCTTCCCACGAAGATCTCTGGGTCAAATACCGCTCCTTTGGGATCTCTGGAGAAAGACGAGACTCAGATCTCAGTAGCCATTAAGGAAGAATTACTCAATCCTTCGGTTTAGCATATGCAGGGATATGCCCTATTTGCCAAAGCAACCAAGTTTTGGCCATCTAGGGATCTAATTTAGGAATGGATTCAAAAGAATTGTGGGGAGAACATCAATTATAAAGCTTTACCGAAAGGTTTCTTCTTGATTGAATGCCCAAACAGAAAGAAGAAACAGGAGATCTTGGATGAAGGTCCTTGGTTCATATATACCAACGATTGGGTTCCAATCTTCGATCCCACCACTTTTTCCTTGTCTAGAACTCCGCTGTGGATCCAGCTGTACAATCTGCCATTGAAATACTGGAGGTCAGAAATTCTCTCCGACATTGGTAATCTTTTAGGATATTTCTTTTCAAAAGATCAAAATTTGTTAAAAGGAAATGATAGATTTTATGCTCGCTTGAGTGCATATGTGGATTTGTCAAAACCCTTACCAAACTCTATTTATTTAAAATCAAGCTCCCAGAACAACAGAGATTGAAAAATTACTGGATGAGGAGAATGCCTTTGAAGATGATGAGGAGAAGAATGATGAGACTGTCAATACCGAGGAATAGTCTATTATCTAGACAAAAGCCCTAGTTGACAACGCTGATTGTGGTAATCAAAAAAAGAGAGGCAAGAGAATCAATAAATCCAAGGAGGAAGAAGGGGAGTCGAAAAGCCACCTCAAACTAACATCCATGCTATTGAGATCTAGGAAATGACATCCTTCCTAATTTCCAATTAAGATCCTAATGTGGAATGTTAGGGGCTTAAACACACCTAACAAAAGGTGCTCGACCAAGCATCAAATTATCCTTCTAAGTATGACATCATTACGTTGTAGGAAATAAAACTTGATGAGAATGAAGTAAGGATTCTTCTCCAAAAATGGAAAAAATGGAATGGTTCCTTTGTTGGTGTAATTGGAGACTAAGGGGACTAGGCATCCTTTAGTTTTCCTCAACAATCACAATGTTTGAAGTCAATCAAAGCTAAAATTGGTACGTATTCAAAGTTTCAATCTTTAAGTCTAACTTTTTTTTTTTCTTTTTAATGTGTATGGCCCCTTTGCCTACACCCTCAAAAAGAGATTATGGGATCATCTTTTTGCATCTTTCTCCTCTCTATCGGATGCAAAAATGATTGTTCGAGGCAACTTCAA
The DNA here is from genome assembly GCA_027924645.1 of Cunninghamia lanceolata. Taxonomy (NCBI): domain Eukaryota; kingdom Viridiplantae; phylum Streptophyta; class Pinopsida; order Cupressales; family Cupressaceae; genus Cunninghamia; species Cunninghamia lanceolata. Next base: position 1,488,325 of record BSBN01000992.1, read on the forward strand.
TCCCCTCCTTAATTGTTCTGAAAAAAGGGGAGCCAACAAAATCACAAAATCCCTAGAAGACTTCTAGGAATTTGCCAATTACTTTGGTCTTGTTGATATTCCCTCAAAAAATGAGGTGTTTACTTGGACAAATAGAAGAATGGATTTTAGCTACATAGAAAAACAAATTGACAAATTCTTAAGTAGCAGTTTATGGCTAGATTCAGACAACACCTTAGAAAGTTTAATTGAACCAAGCTCTAGCTTGAATCATTTTCTAGTCCTTCTCACCATTTCAAAAGATAGCTAGCCTCTAAGATGCCCCTTCATATTCGAAAACATATGGTTTTGGGACAATGTCTTCATAGAACTAATAGAAGAATGGTGGAAGGAACCCCTAAAACTAAAGAAGACAAAGATGTTTCTCACATCTAAAAGACTCGCCTTTGTCAAAGTCAAATTGAAACAATGGAACATACAAAGCTTCGGAAACATTTTTGTAGAAAAAAGTAGCCCTTGAATGTAAGTTGGCCACATTGAAAGAAGAAATTTTCTAAAAAGGTATGGAGAGGGATGTTTTCCTTAAAGAAAAATCCCTTGTGGGAAAATACTCAAAAATATTAGCAAGAGAAGAAATCTTTTGGAGGAAAAAATCTAGAGAGCTTTGGCTCAAGGAAGGAGATTAAAAAACAAAAAAATAAAAATCATACTACCTCCAAAGCTAGGAGAAATATCAATAAAATAACAACTATAAAAAACTAGGATGGGTCACTTTTGGAAGAACCCATGGAGATCAACAATGAACTTGTCTGATTCTTCTAGAGCCTTCTCAATAAAAATGATTTTTGATCTCCAGTACCAAGAGTCTTTGCAAGCAAACATCCCATGAATTGTCTTTGAAGTTCAAAATGAAATGTTGGTGGCTCCATTCTCTAAGAAAGAAATTAAGGTAGCAATGTTTTAGTTACACCTAGACAAAGTCTTGTGTTCGGATGGGTTCCTAGCTAGCTTCTAAATAAAAAATGCTAGAGATTTGTTGGCAAGGATATTTGGGAAGCAACTGAAGAGTCAAAAAAGCACAAAACCATTCTGAAGGATTTCAACAACACATATATTGCCCTTATTCCCTAAAGAGAAACCATCTCGTCCTTCAATGATTTTCATTTGATCTCTCTTTGCAACACATTCTATAAGATTTTAGCCAAAGCTATGGCTAATAGACTTAAATTGGTCCTTCCTAACATTATCCCAGAAGAACAAAGTGGCTTCATTCCAAGTAGAGAAATCTCTAATGGCATCATAATCACTCATGAATTTTTACATTCTATCTAGGTACAAAAGAAGAAGAGCATAATAGTCAAGATTGGATTCAACAAACCTTACAATAGGGTTAACTAGAGATACCTAATGAAAATTGAAAGTCTTGGTTTTTGTTAGAATTGGATCAACTAGGTCTTTAGCTACATTTCCTATCCTAGATATTTTGTTTTGGTCAATGGAAGACCATTCAGTTTCTTCCCATCCTCACATGCCATTAGGTAAGGTTATTTACTCACTCCCTTCCTTTTCATCATTCTAGCTAAATCTTTGGAAGATCTATCAAAAAATCTTTTTCAAAGACTCTATGGTCTAGAATTGGTGTGACCAATGGGATAGAGGCGGTCACACATCAACAATTTGTTGATGACATGATTCTTTTTGGGGAGGAAAATCTTGGGGACACATAACAGATCTCCAACACTTTGTCAAATTATTGTTAATCTTAATGACAACTCATAAACTCTAACGAATATGATATTTTACTCTTCAATATCAGCCATAAATGGTAAGCCAGAATTTCATCCTCTATTGGCTTCAAGATTGGTTCACTACCCAATAAATATTTGGGCATTCAACTATTCACTAGGGAAAACAAAACTATCATATGACACAATTTACTAGAGAAATTCTCTTCAAGACTCTCATTATGGAAAGATAAATGGCTCACCTTTGCCAAAAAAGTTCTAATTCTCATATTTTTAATCTATGCCTTTACAATTTATTTGATCTTCTATCTCAAAATGTACCTAAAACTAGTAGTGATATAGATAAGATAATGAGATCTTTTTTACGATAAGGCAACTCAAACAAGAAAGATATTCTCCTAGCTAGATGGAAGAAAATTGACACATCAAAGAATGGGGGCAGTGCAGGTCTTTGCTGCAACCAGTTACAAAATAGAGCTCTTGGAGATAAACTAATTTAGAACCTTTTCTCCAAGACGCATCTCAAATGCTCAAATATTCTTAAAACAAAATCTGCACTTGGATGAATTGTCAATGATTCTAACAATTTCTAACCCACCCAAAGACTCGCATCTTTGGAACTTCATGTTAAATTACAGAAGCATCATAAGCTACCATCTAACATGGGAAATTAATGATGGAAACTAGGCTAATTTTTGAGAAGATTCTTGGAGTGGTCTTCCCTCTCTTTCCAATCAAGGAGACTTGTAAGAAGAAAAAAGTATTTGCATGATGAGATGCGGATCCAAAGTCTGGGACTATGTCTCTATTTAAACTACATTTGGTTTCTCAAAATGGACCTAGAAAGACCTCTCTCAAATCAAGATTCATAAGGATCAACTGACCATCTTGAAAGAGGAACTCAAAGTGTAACATGACATTTCATATTACCCAAAAATAACCATAATTATTCATCTTAACTAAGAATAAGAATACATCATGATTAAGGAAATCATAGTTAAACAAAAATGAGTTAACATCATCACAATAATTAAGCATGTTATTCTTTCCCAGAATATAACAAAACTTAGAATTACATTATCCAATGATACCACATTAGTGAATGACCTTCACTATACATGTACAAAGCTATGCTCAAGTCATCAATTATAAAATTATATATAATTACTAACTATCAACTAATATAAAGAAAAGAACTGCATCTAGAACTTTTAACATTTTTCTTCATAAGCCTTAGCTTGTCTTCTTCTTGGGAAGGAGAGCATCATCCAAGTGCTTTTCCTCCAACCACAGACTGGCATTCCCCCACATGATTTCCTACCTGGAAGTGGCCCTACCCTTCACGAAAGGTATAGATATAAGGAACCATTAGGTTTGCCATCTGAGTCTATGGTGTTGTGTCCTTCATAATGCCTCATGGTCACACAACTATAGATCCACTCTAACTATGTATGACACTACTAGAGATATTATGCCATCTAGAGCACTGTGGACCGAAAATGCATGTAGAGATGGATGCATTACTTTGGCCAAAGATTTTCATACATAAATGTTTCACAATGAACATTGTCGTATGTCCACCACCTTGACTCGACTTTGAAGTTGCCTCATCCTACAGTATTCCTAACTCGACCCTTTTAGGTTTAGAAAAGATAGGTTCAGTTCATACTCAGTCTAATACTAGGACAGTTGACTCCTACCATGGGAGTAAATTCAATTACATTATTTACGCAATGAGGAACCTATGAATCCACATCACTCTGTTCCCTTTTTATCAAATGATAATAGCTAAAACAGGTTTCCCACTTATGACCTATGTTTACGGCTTCATGTTTATCTTATTATAGGGTTTACATTCAATTCGAGTCATTTAAGAACTATACCCTTAGGGTCTAGTTTATAGGCCTTATTAAAAGACCCTTTCTCAAGTATCTTACACTTCATTCATGAAGTAAGGCCATTCAACAAGGGATGACTATCATTTATAATAAATGTAAAAGTTTCATACTATCCATAGCATACATTCTCATAAGTAAATAACACTCTAGCATGCACATAAGGCTGCCCACAAATAATTCCATTTAATTTTTATCCATTTTCTCCCTCTTCCAAAGGAGTCAACAAATACTTTAAAATATAAAAGAGGTTTCATAGTTATCATAATAACTATCATTAATACTTAAATATTGTTATCAACAATCTTCTTGGTTGACTTTTACGTGCTTAGTGTACAAACAAGGACAAAGATTGATGATATTGTATTCAAGGCTTGAACGAGGCTGTCGGCCTGCTCCAAGATAGACCTCATAACACTCATTACAGCCATAATAGTTTAATATGTTCACAATAGTGAGCATAGTCAAATCATAGGGTAATAAAGAAATTTCTTAAGAATGAAAGAAACATATTTGAACCCTTGCCATACCGGCACTTGGCTTTCTTGCATGCACTACAATACATAGGGTCGGCCTTATGGCCTTGACCAACTTAACATCAAACAATGCCTACATACTTTTCTATGCAATTATAGAAATGGCCTCGAGGGCCTAAAAAGTTAACCCACAATACCTATGGTGTCGTGGTGTTCTCCCAGCTATGGCTACGAAAGAACCATAGTCAAAACTTAGTTTTCTCTATGTGAATGTCTCTATTCAATCATAGCACTGTTTATGGGGTTTCAAAGATTAACACAACATTATCTTGTGATTTCATAGCTTTGACACAACATTATCTACATCGGTGTTTACACATAGTAATACATACGATGTGGTTTACACATAGCCATGCTTATGGCTACGAAGGCCTTTTTCGATAGCATAGTAAACTAACAACCAAAAATGCCATGTTAATGCAGTCGACCACAATAAATAATAATACTATCAGACTTCATACCTAATATCACTAGAAATTGACTTGTCGAGGGTCTCTTTGGTTGCCCTTCAATAGCTTTCCCTGAGCTCACGGGTGTTCTTCACTTAGCTACTGCTGTAGCAAGTGTTCTCTACAGAAAAATTTGACTCCTCACCTGTTCTTGCTCTCTCCCTAAACACATACAAAAATAAAACATAACAAAAACAAAGTCTTTTTTGTCCACTTTTGCATGCATCACATGCAACATACCCCCCACCACCTTTTTAGGTCCACGTAGGGTAAGAACTCCAAAACTAACTTCGACACCCGTGGGCTATTGGAACTCCAACAATCCACTATCCTCCATATCATGGAGTGGTAGTGTGGATAAGTTCCACATCAGCCTCCACTCACCCCACACCTATGGGTGGTGATCGGCCTAGCAATATAAATTATCTATGATAATAATAATAAAGGTGCCCGATTATGAGGGCTAGCACAATAATGAAGTATATAGTTTCCCTTGCATCAATAAGATGTATTTTATAGGAAAAGGGGGAAAATGATAAATGGGCTAAATCCTCCTTTCACTACAAACATTTAAGGACAATCAACAAAGTTGAATCACAAATCTTGCAAGAGGATTCACCTACAGGTTGGTGCTCACTTGGAACGATGTGGAAATTTAGAAATTGTTAATTAATGTATTAATTTAATGCTCAAGTATGTTAAAAACCCTAATTATGCAAAACAATAGGCAAACTGATAAATCATGACAATGCTCACAAACTAAGATAGTAGAAAGAGATTAATTACTGACCATTTTTTAAGTTCATGATGCAGAATATTTGGGGACAATGCCCTAGGCACCCAAGTCCAAGGTACAATTTTCTTTAGGGAGTTTGGGGCTCCTTCCGGCATTGATAATCACGGTTTCATCTGTTTGTGTCACGGGAAATGCAAAGGACAATGCCCTAGGTGCCTTGGTCCAAGGCAGGCTGTTCTTCAAGATGTCAAGGCTTTTTTAGATGTAGATTGTCACTGTCATAAAGATTCCTATGTCTACAACATCAGAGGACATTCCCCAAGGTGCCCTTATCCTGAAAGTACTCTAAACTGCTTCTTTCCACTAGATCCAGAATCCTTATCTTCTGCAACCTTCCTCTGCAACTCTACCCTGCAAAATTTGATACCTATAACCTGCAATCACAAGGAGTGTGGTTGGGGGTTGTGGTGTTTAGGAGCTTGCCCAATCAAGCCCTGGAAGGACATTCAAGTCTTCCAAACACCATTGTCAAATAAAGAGTGTGTATCCCTATGGGATAGAGGCAAAAATAAATTGATAAATGATTCAAACACAAATAGATATCACCTCAAAGGTGTAGCTCTCACATAGATGAAGATTCTTCAACACATGAGAAGATGAAGATAAATCTACAATCACAAACACAATAACAATGCTTTTCTCTACAATAATGAATATCTTGAATGCTCTAAAATCATGAGTTCACCAAAAGTTCATAACCATCATCTAGTTTTCAAAGGAATCCCTAAACATGCTTATATATGCAACAACACACATTCCCACTACAAATTTTATAATTCAAACTTAAGACGTCGACATGGGACCTAACTAATGGTCACATAACCGACATTCAAATTTGGGACCTACCTAAAATAAGGCAAGACTAGGGCATGAGTGCCCAAGTCCTCAAGCCCTATTATAGGGTAGGACTAAATGCCACAATGTCCCTCAAGCCCCATTTAACATGGGTTTTAGGCCATTTTGCATCAGGAGTTAAAATGTACATGCAAGATGTAAAACAAGGGACCCAGGAGCTAAACTTAGGAGGTAAAATTCCTAGGGGGACATTTTATGATATAAAATTTAGCCTCCACTTTAATGTATGTATGAACACAATGCCCATACATGCATTAAAGTATGATCAAAACACAACAAACACGCTAGGCACTTGAATCTAATGCATACACAAAGATTGAGGAACTAATTCTATCCCCCAGTCTCAGGTAAACATTAGAGAAAACACATTACAGACATGCCAAACACAATGAAAATAGTAATAGGCACGCAAAACATAGAGAAGACAGTATTGAAGACATGCAAAATATGATGAATATAGTGAATGCAGTGATTATTTCTTTTTCATTTTCATATATATATAAATGAATGCAGATGCATGGAAAGTAAAAATAGCAACACACAACCCAAAATGTAGGAGGGGCATTTTTCCATGCTCTTTGGACTACATATGTGGCAATAGGCACACAATACAAAACCTTGAGTGTAGGTGGAGCACATCACTACAGTCACACAAGAGGGGAAAACACACCATAAAAAGCCCAAGTGGGGATTAACTGCACAAGGGGGAAAACACACGGAAAACACATGGACAACATGAGTGCCGTATAGTGTGCCAAAGACATACTATACGTCTAAAACACTACAAATAAGGTGATGGAAGGAAATTATTGCTAAGCCCCCACCATCTCAAGCACATTACAAGCACACCTGATGGTTGGGCTTATGCCACAACAACCGCCAAAGACACACTTAAGGGAGGATAGTCTCATATCCAACCCTGCCTACTCAGAGGACTTTTGAAAAAAAAGGATGTGCACTAGCTCAAGAGATACACCATCCCTGCCCCCACAGAGGGATTTCAAAATGCAACCCCACCCATGCCACAGAGACGCCTTATAGTGAAAAGGAAGCATGTGCTAAAAAAATATACAACCTCACCCGCATTATGGAGATGCCTTACAGTGAAAAGGAGGTATATGCCATACATCAATATATGCAAACATGCTTTATTAGTATCAAAACCATCAAACAACTTACCTTATATATGCCTCAACCTTAAGGTGGTTGATATCGTGTACCGATATCAAGCACGTTAAGGTAGAGAGAAAACATACAAGGGAACAAGAGCTCTTACAAAACTCATGCCCCCAAAGGTGACATGTACTTTACAATTGCTGAATGTTCCCACAAACACACATTTTCTTGCAAGAAGAGAGGTTTGAAATCTTTCTCTAAGATAATAACCACATCACATGATCAAAGCAATGCATAAACATAATCACATCAAGAGCCAAGGTTATACTATGGATTCAAAAACTAAGTATAACCATAGGGCTATACTACAAAGATCTCATAATCGAGTGTAACCAAGGCGAGATTCAAAGATAAATAGAGTGCACGGAGTAGATGTATTTTTATGGTTTGTTATTATGATAAGACAACATCAAAATAGCACGTGGAGTGATTCTACAAGCCAAGCATCAGATAATATATATCAACCCTATCGTCATATATGGACTAGGTCCATTTTTCCTCACTTGCTGAAGGGACACTTGGTCCATATCAGTATTATTTGTTTTTTGTCATTCCTCGGCTAGGGAGAACCACTAGAAGAAGATAAACAATAAAACAAGAGAGGAGAACAAATGCTTTAGGGTTTTCACGAAGGAGGGTGCCCCTAAGTCATCAACCGCAATGCTATGCCCCTAAGGCATGACATACAACAATAAAATAGAGGAGAGGAGCAATATAGGAGAATGATGCTACAAATAGAAGAATGGTCACAATAGAGGTGGTCTCCCAGTATCCCTGACCTCACAAAAGTATCAAGGGTCATCCAAGGAGGCCTGAACAACACATAACACATCACGGGGGAACACAACACGAGAGAGAAAAGGGTTAGAAATACTTACCTGATACAACCTAATGTTAAGAAAATACATATCTAAGAGAAGGCCACCATTGAGAGAAACTATAATATTTTCTACAATGAGTGTGGCTTAAAGAGGGAGAAATTTACTTAATTCAACGAGATAGCTCCTGGTAGACAATTCTTGTCTATTATCTTGGGATAACTCGCATGTTGTTTTGATCTTGTTGATATTGCATTAACATTAATTTTAGGACAATATGAGGATTTAGTGGGCTTCAAAGAGAATTATCCTATACTAGCTATGTAATTAATTCTAACAACTTGTAAAGGTACTCTGATTCCTTGTTGATTTACACCACATCCATTACCTACATAGTCACAATTTTTGTACAGAATCTGAAATCCACGACCATATAGAGAGTCCATTTCCTTAGAAGATGGTGAAGCCTCATAGGTATCATAATTTGTAGTATAAGTAAGAGTATTGTATTTGTTTTTAATGTAGTCCAAGATTCAAGAGCCTTATCAGGTGGCTAAACCAAGCAACAACTAACAAACCACAACAGAACAACAAAATAACAACTCTTTATTCATCTGCAAGAGTAATTTACAACAGGAGTACAAGTTTCATTACAATAGCATTGGCCTTAGCCTTACAACACTTCAAGATGTGGATCAAACTAATCATGCAATCTTGGGAATCTTCTGGAAAGCTGCAAAAATGTACTACAGATCATTGACCAAGGAAAAGCTCAAGAAGATCTCCTTTCAAACCACGAATCCCATGAATTTATAGACCACAGAGGTGGCCACCGACCAACATTAATGCTCATGTCATGTAGTAGATCCTTATTTGCCCTTAGAACATCTGTACAGATGGTTAAAGTTGACTTTTGTCACTTTCTGGATGGTTTGCAGGGAAATTGGGGCTTACTGAATGCAGGAAAATCTAGTGTCACCGGAAATCAGCTTTAGCAGGGAAAACAAGTCTCATTGGATATGTGCAGTGAGAAAGAATTTTAGTGCAAGGCACCTTTAATACTATTAGCAGGGATTTTTCTTCCCACTAGATAGCAGTGTTTTTGCAAGGTACCAGATATGTCCGGTAGGGAGTGATTCCCGTGCAAGTCCCATAAAACCTAATTTTAGTGTAAAAGTCTTAATGAATGCCTTGGTGGAGCTTTAGATTTATACCGGATTGATGAGGATTCCTTACATCATAGGGTATATGCAATGAGAAGAGTTTTTAGCACTGGTGGGGATTTTAGGCATGATAAGATCTATGGGGATTTGGGGCATCGTAGGATATGTCCGAAGAAGATAGTTTTTAGCGCTAGTCCAGTGGCAACACATTTTAGTGTAAAGTGCTTGGCAGGGAATTGAGATATCACTAGATATATCCAGTGCAGAGCCTTTTCAGCGCATACTTCCTTTATGAACACGAGCACGGAGATTTCGTGTCACCAGATTTTAGCGCAAAGTGCAGTGACTTGCCAAAACTACACTAGAGCATAATTTCACCATTTTTTTATCAGATCTTCACCAAATTTGAGATACATATACCCATTTGAGCCTTCTTCAAGATTAATCCATCACTTGGCCAACTTCTTTGAAAAAATTCTCTGAATTTGGTCAATTTACTCCTGAAGTAACTCCTGCAGCAAAATAAACAACAAGAAAGTAAAGAAAAATCTTTTTGGTTGATGAGGATTTCATGTGAACCCAGATGTTCCTACATTAGACATGCTGGGTAATTGAAATCTTCCATGATTTGAAAACTCATGAACATTTTGGCGAGTCTAGAACCGGAATCCCAAACTTGACAAGTTCTGTAGCACTCAGCTAAGAAGCTTCATCTGCAGCTCTGTTCTTCCATATGACCAGATACTCCACGTACTCCTTTCCTCTGGTCTTCTTAACCACTCAGGAGTCAATCACATTATCCACTTCTTCCATCTTCTTTTCAGGTAACTGATCTATCCACCCTTGTGCATCAGGTGAATGTGAATGTGTACCTCCTTGTAAACTTGACTCTCCTTCATAGAACTTATATAAATCAACAACATTGAAAATAGGTGATATGTCTATCCCAGCTAGTAACTCAATCTCATAGGCATTGGATGAGAACTTCCTCAACACCTTGCACAGACCTATCTTCTTGAATTTCAACTTTTTATATGTTCCTTGTGGAAACCTTTCCTTCCTCAAATGTATCAAAACTAAGTCTCCTACCAGAAACTCTTGTTCCCTCCTATGCACATCAACATACTCCTTGTACTTGCTGACACTTTTATCCAACTGTCCCTTCACCTCCTTGTGAACCTCATGAAGGTATTCTACAAAATCGTCTACAACAACACCATTCCTATTCAAATCTACACTATCTTAGAGTTCATCAACACCTCTTGGGCTGTACCCATAAACTATTTGAAATGAACTCCTTCCTGCACTTCTGTTTACTAAATTATTATAAGCAAATTTTACTTGTGCCAAGATAAGATCCCATTGATGTGGCTTGTCTCCCACCAAACATCTCAATAGAATTCCCAAACTTCTATTCACTACTTCAAAGTATAGAGTCAAACATTTTTATCTAGGAACTACTTATGTCACACTCTAATCCTTTCCTCAATAATGATGAGTAAGCTACATTCTTTTCCTTTATACACTTATTTCTAGCAAATGACTTGTTGGCTAGATGGATAATGAACATATGCTAAATTATTTGGGCGTGCTAGTTGCATGGTGTAATGTAGAACAAATGAGGGGGAGAACCTCTTCAAATTTCAAGGATGAGTAACTACCTTACACAATGCTCTTGTGCATTGGTAGGGTCAAGGCTTACATTTTCCTTGCTATGTGTTGGTTGGTGTGTTTAATGAAGGGTTTCTTTGAAATCAACTACTAACACCTACAAGGGTTGCAATGGTAGATGCACTCCTATTATGGTTATTTTCAGATACAAAATCCAAGCATGTCAATCTCATTGAAGTTAATTGAAACACCCATTTAGATATGAGATAAAAATTTCCACTCTTTAGGCTCATCTACATTTAATCCATCTAGATAACCAAGGGGAATTCATCATCAAAAGTAGTAACACAATCTATAGGTAGTAGAAATAGCACCTTGTATCCTCTCCTAGCGATCCAAAATATCATCACTAGATGACCTAATGACAATAGAAATTATGCAAAGAAGACTTTGTAATTCACCAACGTTCAACTATTGATACACCTAGCACTTAGGGGATAACAAATAGATATGGAAAGTGAGGAAAAAGATGCTCTAATGCAACATTTTACTTTAATGCATTCTTAGCACTCTGTTATAAGTAAAATATATAACATAATATACAACAAGTCCATATAGTAAGACATTGTTAGGCATCCTCCAAATAAATACAATCAAGTTGGCATTTAATCACACCTCAAAAATGTGTGAGAACACTACATGATTTATACACACCATGAAGAGCAAAGCACATTAAGGCATTTAATTTGACCAACTCTATATTCTATGGTAGTTATTTAAAGTACATATCCTTTCAATGAATTTAATTATCATCTCCTACACCCAAGCCATTGAAGTCTTTACAACATACGCATTGACAATACAACAATTAGAAGTGTCCTCACTAAAAAAAAAAAGACTGAGAAATAAAATTGTATTTACAAGCTAAAATCTCATTACACAAAATCTAGATTTTACATATTTAATCCCAACAAAAAGATTATACCTAAGCATTTCACCATGAAGTTGAATAGCAAGTTGGATATCCTTGCGCATTATAGTGACCCTTTTTCGTGTAGGAGCACCTAACACAAGGTGGCCTCCATGAGGCATTCAACTTCATGTTTTGTTTTGATGTCATATTTTGTTTCAATAAGGTCATGAAGACCATATTATTGTGTTGTAATAAGAGTCATGGTACGATGTTGTAATAGGCAATCTTGTAGGTCCTAAGGGACAGTCATGTATGTAAGCCTTTCTAAGGCATGAAAAAGGCAGTCATATATTTTCTCATATTTTAAGCCTTTGTGGCATGCATTAAAAGGTGGTAAACTTTTCAAAGACTTAATGACATTGGAAAAGTATTGACAAGTCATAAACATTGATGCCACTATGTTGAAGAATTGTAATTAGTTTAGAATGCTAAAACAAGGTAGTTGCTGTCCATAAACTGCCAAGAGAATTCAAATTGGTTATGGCTCCAACCATCAACCAAACTACCCTAAATGGAGTTGTAAAGGCATATGAAAGTCTATATAACCTTGAACAAGTAAAATGTAAGGAGCAGGAGAAGTTTCAAGCAATAAAAATGCCATTCTCTGCAGTCCTTTTGTTATTTTCCAGAATTTCTAGATTTTTGCTGCTATAATGTCCATAACGTTTGTATACGGATGAATTAGAAGGTGAGGCCAGACGTTTTGGAAATATTTGTGTCTTACCTTTCATTCAAGACCAATTTTGTGACATTTGGTTGAGATTTGTGCATTCGGTGAATATTTTTTCTAAAACCTATCCTGAAACCCTTTTCTCTGAATTTCCACGCTGCTACAGTCCGTACTGTACAAAAGTACAAGGTTGTTTCCACTTTTTCATGGTTTTATCAGTTAGAGCATAGATTTATCTTTCATTTTAATTCATTTTGGTTCTTTGACATTTTTGTGGTAGGAAGATACAAGGTTTTTCCTAAAACTGGTCTATGAAACCCTCATCTAAGGTTGTGACTGTGATTTAAGTATTTCCTACCATTCCACTGATGTAGAACTACTTTGATTAGTGGAATGGGATGTAATAGATCTGTATTAGTAGGATATGATGACTTCTTGTCAGAAAATTTGAAGAGGAGTTTTGTTTGAGGAAACCTAACAAAACCATGTGTTAGGTGATGTTTCAAGGCACACTAAAGGAACCAAATATGCATTTTTGGGAACAATAGAGAGTAGAAGCCTAAAACCCACAAAATCCTTTGTTTTAGCATTCATCCTAAGTGTCCAAACCTTGGGTTGAGTTCTGGGCTTGCATTTGAAGGTACTCTCTTTGTAATTTTGGCCTAATTGGGGCTTTAGGTCACTGACAAGAGTTATAGGTTGAGATATTCCGTCCAAAACAACCTATGCCAAGTTTGGAATATGTGATAGATGGACATAATGGGTATCTACTAATTATTGAAAATCTAGGTTTGGAGGTTTGAGTCAAAAGTTATTAGGACTGTTGTCATTTTGAAGGGCTACAAGCCATTTTGGGGGGTTTGTGAAGGAAGTACTAACCCTGAGTCTAATCTACCTTGGCCAATGGATGGAATGGATTCCTTAACATCCCAAACCAACATTTCCATGATGATACTAGAGTTTCTTTCTTCTGTTCCCACTTTTGCATAAAGATCTTTGTTTTTGGGCTTGTAGGTGTAGTAGAACCTTGTCTAGTTTGTCTATCATTTCCCATCCAAATTGCCTCTACATAATAGTGGTATCAAAGCCATAAAAGGTTTTTTTTTTGGCCTAGTATATGTTAGCAAAGGAGAGTGAAGGAGAGGCTAGCAATATGCCTCCAAAGGGGATGACCACCGAAGTGGTCAAGAGGTTCAAGGAGATGGAAGAGAAGATCAAAAGTGGAGTCAAGGAAGCACTCCAAGCAGAGTTGAAGGCATTGAAGATAGGCAAGAGGATAGATGAAGGTTTAGATGAAGAGGAAGAGAGAGAGGAGGAAGAAGAAGAACAAGAAGAGACATAGGTACCTGCAGAAGAAAAACTTTTCCTTGAGGCCATCAAGGCAATTGGCAAGGATTCTTTAGAGGCTAAGATGGAGATTCCCATGTTTAGTGGCAAGATGAATGTTGATGAAGTCATGGAGTGGATTGAGGCCATGAACAACTACTTTGAATACAAAGAAGTTCCTGAAAATAAGAGGGTTAAGTTTGCAAAAACTAAACTCAAAGGTGCTACCCTTACATGGTGGAATTATACCCAAGGAAAGAGGGTAAAGAATGGGAAGAGTATAATCTCTTCATGGAGCAGAATGTTGGAGAGGATCAAGTCCCAATTCCTTCCATCAGACTATGAGGTGCAGATCTACAAGAAGATGTAAAATCTCAAGCAAAGAGATTTGGATGTGGCTACTTACACAGAGGAGTTTCATAAATACACTCTTCATTGTGGGTACATGGAGGATGAGAAAGCTAAAGTGGTAACGTATCTAAATGGTTTGAGGTTTAATACTCAAGATGAAGTTAGTTTATTTACCCCTGAAACTGTGGAGAAATGCTTTCATGTAGCATTGAGGGTTGAAGAAAAGTTGAAGAAGAAAGGTGAGTAGCAAAATAGAGGAAGAGGTGGCAGAAATTTTAGAGGTAGGGATAGTTTTGAAGACAGAAATCAGTCCCAAGAAGACCAAGGAGACACAAGCAGAGGTAAGGACCAAGTTTTTGATTTTAGAGGAGGATTTAGAGGCACAAGAGGTGGAGGTAGAGGTTCTAATGTTTTCACTGGGAGATGTTATCATTATAATGAGATTGGTCATACAGCGTACAAGTGTCCAATGAAACAAAGTTCTACATTTGGTTGTAGTGAAAGGAGGAATGAACAGAGGGTTCAATATGTGCAAGAAGAGGAGGTAGATGAAAGTGTTAACTCTCCAATTAGGAGTGCATCCCCAATTCAAGATGGAGAAGCATTGATGCTAAGGAGAACACATTTGAAGACATCCAAGGAGATGATACAAAGGAGAGCACTTTTCAGGACCAATTGCAAAAGCAAAGGTAAAATATGCAAGGTAGTAATAGATTCTAGTTCAACAGATAATATGGTGTCTAGGGAAATGGTGGATAAATTGAACACAGAAAAGATTCCTCATCAAACTCCTTACAAAGCATCTTGGGTAAGTGATAGTCAATCACTTTTGGTAGATGAACAAGCATATGTTGATTTTGAAATTGGAGAATATAAGGAGAGAGTTTTATGTGACATTTTACCCATGGAATGTTGTCACCTACTTTTAGGTAGGCCATGGCAATTTGATAGGCAAGCATTATATGATGGATATACTAACACATACACCATCAAGAAGGATGGGAGGACTTTTGTGATGACACCATTGCAGGAGGATGTTGAAACAAAGAAGGCAGCCAAGGTCATTTTGGTGGGTAAGAAAGAGTTTGTGAAGATCAATGAAGAAGAGACAAGGAAAGTTGAGAATACCTCAAGGAGTGGGGTTGTCAAAGACAAAATTTTGAAGGTGGTTTCAGTTTTGAATGACGGAGATCATATGGTGATGTTTGAGATGGATCAGAAAAAGGTCAAGGAGCAGGTCTACAAGCAGCCACAAAGTGGTTGGAAAGAAGAAGATGCTATCATAGTAGGGACCATTGTTTGTCCTCTAGTGCCAACAAGAGTTGAAAAGCAAACATATTCTACCATAGCAGTAGTACAAGAAGCATCAACCAAGGTTTTGAATGCAGGTGTTCAGGCAGAGATGATAGCAAGGAAGAATGGCAAACAAAATATAGGTTTGGTTGCAAGCACTCACTCATGGCAAGGTGTGAGTAGAGCCTACAATGCCAAGCATGAGTTTTTGATTCCATGGAAGAAATTTGCAATCTAGAGATCATGGGGAAGACATGAGGTAGGAAAGGATAAATCTAGAGCAAGACAAAGGATCAACTCATGTGGCATGAGTTCTTTTATAGGTGGGGTGTATGGTGCAAGAGAACCTAACACAAGGTGGCCTCCATGAGGCATTCAACTTCATGTTTTGTTTTGATGTCATATTTTGTTTCAATAAGGTCATGAAGACCATATTATTGTGTTGTAATAAGAGTCATGGTGCCATGTTGTAATAGGCAATCTTGTAAGTCCTAAGGGATAGTCATGTATGTAAGCCTTTCTAAGGCATGAAAAAGGCAGTCATAAACACAGAGGGCAGTCATATATTTTCTCATATTTTAAGCCTTTGTTGCATGCATCAAAAGGTGGTAAACTTGCCAAAGACTTAATGACATTGTAAAAGTATTGACAAGTCATAAACATCGATGCCACTATGTTGAAGAATTGTAATTAGTTTAGAATGCTAAAACAACGTAGTTGCTGTCCATGAACTACCAAGAGAATTTGAATTGGTTATAGCTCCAACCATCAACCAAACTACCCTCAATAGAGTTTTCAAGGCATATGAAAGTCTATATAACCTTTAAAAAGTAAAATTTAAGGAGGAGGAGAAGTTTCAAGCAATAAAAACGCCATTCTCTACTGTCTTTTGTTATTTTACAGAATGTTCTGCATGTTTTGCTGCTATAACGTCCATAACTTTTGTATACGGTGAGTCTAGAATTTTTGGAAAACTCTATGTCTTACCTTTCATTCAAGATCTATTTTGTGACATTTAGTTGAGATTTGTGCATTCGGTGAATGTTTTTCTAAAACCTGTCCTGAAACCCTATTTTCTAAATTTCCACGCTGCTACAGTCTATACTGTACAAAGGTACAAGGTTGTTTCCACCTTTTCATGGTTTGATCAGTTAGAGAATGGAGTTATCTTTCATTTGAATTTAGTTTGGTGCTTTGACATTTTTGTGGTAGGAAGATACAAGGTTTTTCCTAAAACTGGCCTGTGAAACCCTCATCTAGGGTTGTGACTATGATTTAAGTGTTTCCTACCATTCCACTGATGAAGACCTACTTTGATCAGTGGAATGAGATGTAATAGATCTTTATTAGTAGGATATGATGACTTCTTGGAAGAAAATTTGAAGAGAAGGAGTTTTGTTTGAGGAAACCTAACAAAACCATGTGTTAGGTGATGTTTCAAGGCACATTGAAGGAACCAAAGATGCATTTTTGGGAACAACAAAGAGTAGAAGCCTTAAACCCACAAAATCCTTTATTTTAGCATGCATCCTAAGTGTCCAAACCTTGGGTTGAGTTTTGGGCTTGCATTTGAAGGTACTCTCTTTGTAATTTTGGCCTAATTGGGGCTTTAGGTCACTGACAGGGGTTATAGGTTGAGATATTCTGTCCAAAACAACCTATGCCAAGTTTGGGATATGTGATAGAACGCCATAATGGGTATTTATTGAATTTCTAAGATCTGGGCTTGGAGTTCTGAGTCAAAATTTATTAGGACTATTGTCATTTTGAAGGGTACAAGCTATTTTGGGGTGTTTGTGAAGGAAGCACTAACCCTGAGTCTAATCTACCTTGGCCAATGGATGGAATGGATTCCCTAACATCCCAAACCAACATTTCCATGATGATATTGGAGTTTCTTTCTGTTGTTCCCACTTTTGCATAAAGATCTTTGTTTTTGGGCTTGTAGGTGTAGTAGAACCTTGTCTAGTTTGTCTATCCTTTCCTATCCAAATTGCCTGTACATCACTTTTGGCATGAATTGCATACAAATTGGTGTCTTCAAATAAGCTCACAAAATGAACCTCTACAACTTCTTAGAGTGAGAAGATAATATGGATCTAGAATCATTTTTTTCTGAAGACAAAACAATGACAAAGGTTTATTATTGACCACGGTGACATAAGGGCTTGGAGAAAAATAGGAAGTTTCTCACTACTTGAGAAATCACTAACAAAATTCAATGAAGTAGTAACAAAATGAGCGAATGTGTGTAGTAGAAGGGTAAACACACATTTTAATTGCCACTCTAACTCTCAGCTCCTTTATCATAAATATGGAATTGAGGCCTTGATTGTTTGTCATTGGAAACAACAAAAGTCTCTATAGACACCTAAAAGTGTCCTCAGATTGCGAAGCACCAACCTCTTTCACATTCTACTAGTTTTTCCTGATTTTCCTCTATGGTTAAATAATTATTTTAATTGATTAATTATTTAATTATTCATTACCCCTTGCCCCCTTTAATTTAAATAAATAAATATTTATTTAAATTAAAAGGCCTTATCCTAATTGAATAGGAATATTTATTTAAATTAAAAGGCCTTATCCTAATTGAATAGGTTCCACCTATTTAATTTAATCATCTCACATTATTCCCCTCTTCAAATAAATTAAATAAATGAACCTAATTTATTTAATTTAAAAATCATTCTCCACCTCACAATTTCTTCCAATTTAAAATTCACCCTTGTCCTCTAATGGTGAGAAAACCCTAACTGATCTCAACCCTCCATTTGCATCCAAAGTCAACATTGAATCCTAGCCATTCATTCAAACCAAGTCTTCTATAAAATCACTCATTCAACTTCATTTTGATCCCTGATGCTCTCTTGGCTCTTAGGTCATCTCTCTTAGCTGTTTCTCTCCAATATTTTGCCATTCATCAACTTGAGCTTCTCAAGATTGTGCAAAAACTGCAAATCTAAGAACATAATGCAAGATGGAGGAGAACAATGAAGATTAGACAAGTTGTAGCTTAGATTATAGTTTATTTTCTGTTTCTTTGCTTGATTTCTAGGCTTGCTTACACTTCATTGTAGTTAAGGTTTAGTTAGTTTGCTGTTTTTGACATTAAACCTGATTTTTCCCTAACAGTCTCACCATAAACTTTATCACCTCCACCACGTAACTCTAGCCTTAATGGCTCAAAATTTACCCAATTGATGGATGTGATAAAAGTGGAGTTATGGCACCCATCCCATGTAGATAAAACCGTGTTCATGTGTTTGAGACTTGAAGCCCTATGGCAATATCACCCATGCCCTTATTCTCTCCTTCGACATACCTTCGTGACAACAACAAGGGAAAATAACATCTAGATAAATTATAAACCCATTTCTTTAATGGTAAGCACCAAAGCAACAATATGCTCTTTTGAGAAAATCCACTTGCTACCAAAAAAACGTAAACCACAAATGAAGGCGTGTTTGTATCAAGCCATCTTAAATAGTAACACTCCTACATAGAAAGCTTGGCCTTGTCTAAAACTTTAAACCAAAATCTAAAACTTTAACATTCATTTTATTATCAAATAAAATGTTAATATATTTAACATTTCTATGATAAATTTAGGAAAAGATGTAATCCAGTTATTTTTATTAAAAAAATCTTTGAAATATTAATACTTGATTACACTTTTATGTCTCCTCCACACTCCACTCATGTTGATGTCAATTAGTCACAACATTTCTAGTGCGTGAAATTTGGGGGGGAAACTACCAAGCTAAACACTATAGCTTAGAAAAATCTAAATGAGGGCAAACGTACAAGACCCACTAGGTATGGGAAGTCCAAACCAATACGTATTCAACAAACCGTAATTCTCACCGAAAAGCTCCAGCGCTCTGCTTCCTCGCTCAATTTTAAAGCCTTTCAAAGACAGTTACTCTCAGAGTACCCACCCAGCCTGCACGTTGTGTTGACTGTTTACGGATTTTTCGACTCTATTTTCTGTCGATTTTTATTGTCGACCTCTTCACTGTAATTCATTCGACCTGTATAATGACCTTGCTTGTCGATCAATTTATTGAAACCATTTCCATCAACAGAATTTCAACTAACCTCCCATTTTACAATGCACCAGATACTTAAACTTTACCCAGAGTACCTCTCTTTTATTAATAATAATGAATCTCTGAGTTAAGAGTACCTACGCTCGTAGTGACTCGAACTAACGACCACTCGCAATACAATTAAGCATCCTTTGAGGCATATTTCGTGTGAACAGTTTATCTGGATCTTGTGTCAAACGACGTTAATGGAACTCAGTTGCAGTGCCGAAAAGCTTAAAGAAATACACATTTGCGTACATACACTCATGGCGCGTCATCTACACTCTTCTTCTCATTTCATGTCTGAATGGATCTCAAATCCGTCTCCTTCAGATTGAAGCGTCGCCGTAAGTGTCTTCGTAATGGGATGGGAAATCTACGGCCTTTGGAACATTAGAAGAAAAACGGTTCAGTGGATGTCAATTTTTTTTCTTTTTTACACTTGTATTTTTCTTTGTCTGCTTTACATTTTAATAGGTTATAAGTGAGTTAGTACTTTTTTGTGCAGCGGGATTTACTGTGTTTATTTTTTATTTCAGAGGTTTATGACAGCACATGGTTGTCTTCCTCCCAAATGTCAATGTGCATTACTTATGATGAGGCGACAATTTTTGAGATATAGGCAAGTCGCTGTTTCTGATTTCGACATTACTGGTTGAGATCATTTCTATGGTTGTCCAACGCCAATCCCGCTACCCACCAATGGACCCTTATGGCTGCCGCTAGTTTAAATTAAAATATTTCTCAACCATTATCAATCATACCTTTTACGGTTTGGTCAAAAGTTTGAGATTGGTGAGAGAAGCTTTTGCATTGTCAATCATACCTTTCACAGTTTGGTCAAAAGTTTTAGTTTGATGAGAGAAGTTTTTGCATTGTCAATCATACCTTTCACAATTTGGTCAAAAGTTTGAGGAAAATATTTGTTAAATTTGGCCCACATGTTTGGAATGCGAATCAACGAGAGTAAAGGGAACTTTTACTACTTGAGTTTATAAGGTTTAAAAAGGTGATGTGATAACAAAGAAAAATTATGAATTTATACCTGTTTAGGTTGAAATAATTTGAATTTTCCAACAATAGTAGTCATATTGTCTATTAGTGAGAGGTATGTTTTATTGGAAGTGATTAAACAGCCCGTATCTTGTCAACGATTTGTCAAAATCTTGTAGACTAACTAATTTTTTTTTTAAATTCCATCGACTGATGCTGTTGAAAGGATGAAGGACTGTCTATTGAATACGTCAGTAGAAACAGTCAAGAGCGCCGAAAACTCACGAAAACAGTCAGCACACAACGTGCCAGCTGTTTACGGGAGGCGGTTTTGGAGTCCATAAGGGTCCATTTGCGGAGACAGGCAGATAACCATCTTTGCCTTCAAATTCTGTGGCAAAGATTTTTTCTAACCCTTTTTCAATGTGGATTATCTGATAGGAAGGTTTATTTAAATAAATGGAATATAGGTGAATGTAGATTGGCTCTATCAAATGCGATTTATATAATGAATTAATTTCTTTTTCTCTTTTTTTCCATTATTAATACTCTTTTTACGAGTATTCAATTAGAAAAAATCTATAGTTCAGAAAATTGCTCTTTGAAACGATCAGTGTGTTTCTCTACTGACTTCTTAGAATGGACTCAGTTGAGGATGTCTTTAAGCCGTTGGCAATGTTCTTAGGCCTTGTTTATTTTATTTCTCTAATGATGCTCGATGCATGTGTGGCAATAGCGGGTAAACCAGCTAGGATTTGGATTCCCTGGAAATCTTTGGTTATCAGTGCTTTGACCATCCAGATTCTTTCCTATCTGAAAATAAAGACAATCAAATCTTCAGAGAACGATCCTTTTAAAGACACTCTACAGAATGTGTTTGTGGGTGAGTCGGGAAGAGTTGTAACATGTGTGTTGATTGGATATTTGTTGCCAGGGATGGCTCGTGCTGGATCTGCAACTGACTGGCGCACTCTTACAGCCTTAGTGCTTAGTTTATTTACCTCTGAGTTTTACTATCTCACAACTTTGTTTTCTTTGCCAAGTAACAAATATTTCTATTCTGGAAAGGACAAATGGTTATATAGGTATTATAGTCAACCCTTTTATATTATCCTCGTGGTAAACAATGTGGTTATAGTGGTGTCGATAATATTGGTGGTTTTATTTTCAATCTCTGCAATCTTAGCGGGTAAAACAATTCGTGGTATGCTCGCACAGAGGATTTCTGTAATTCAATGGGATAAGAGGAAGGAAAGTGAGGAGAGCTCGTGGCAGAAATTTGAAGGTGAGATAGTGGAATCATGGTTTTTGGCTCGTGTTTGTCACCCTCAATATGTGATTGCAAGGTCAGTCTTGAGTTCAGCTGTAGGACTGGTGGTCACAATTTGCATTCTTTTCTTGGCCATTCGACAATTTCTTCTCTATGCGGAATTTTTACCTCGGTTCTCTAAGTATGATATACTCTTCATGGCATGGACGCTTGAGTGGGCTTTCATTCTAATAGGAGGGACCGTCATCTTCTGTAGATGGTTCACGGCGGTAGTCTGCTTTCCAAGATTTTTTTGTAAAAAAAAATGAAGCTGAGACGATGCACAAGATCTTTTGTGGAGGATTATTGGACGAGAGGTATCTTAGAGCTGATTCAAATGTATAATTTACAAAAATGGCATCTGCAGGAGCAACCAAAAGATGGGATTTTAAGAGGGCTGGCGCTTCGCGTGGCTGTAATAATGAAGGTACATTACTTGCTGTCTTTGCTTTGGGCTCTGCAGATTTCGCTCGTCTGCTTTAGCAAATGCTGTTTCTTTGTCTCTGAGCTGCCTTTCATCTGCTTTAGCAAATGCAAGTTTGTGTGGAACTGTTTGCTGGGAAGTGACAAGGTGTCGTCCCAGTCCCACGAAAAATTTCAAGAATACAGGGAAATATTGGAGAAAGTGTGTATGCCTGGAGAAGATCCGGAAAGCCTGTGGTTAGCCAATGAGAAATCTATGGATCAAGCGAAGAATCATTTCAATGGAAACAAAGAGAAAGGCGGCGACTGCAAAGATCTCATCACACTCGTTATGCATCAGTTTCATCTGAAATCCGATAATGTTGGAAGATTTATAAATCAGCTTGAAAGGTTGCCGCTTGTTCCAGAGCATTTTCCTGCTCTGGATGAAAATTGCATGAGGATGATAGCGCTTTCATTGTTGAATGTAACCATCATACTCTTACCTTTGCACAAGGATGAGGTTAAGCTGACAGAAGCTATTAAAGCTTACCGACAAGCTTTGGACCTCATGTCTTTTGTCGATAACTCTGATCCTCAACATCCCACTACAATTGATGTGCTTAAAGTTATCGACATTGAAGCTGATAGAGTAGGTGTGGCTGTCTGCAATGAATCCCAAAGGTTGCTAAAACTACACAAGGAAAAGCTTGATTCCTTAAAGAAATTGCCCAACTTGGGAGCTCCTGAGGCAGCTCGTGAAAATATAATCGAGCTACTGAAAAGGGCCGAGGAGCAACTCAACGCGCAGAAGCTGGCAATCATAAACAAAGAAGAGCAAAGTGGAGGGGGGAAGCAAAACGTCGGGCAAGAATATTGTGATTCAAGGGATTGGAGTGCAATAGCAGCCAGTTACAGCAATTATAGAGTGTGTAAACTGATTCTCAGCCGCGATTTTAACAATGCAAATGAGTTGATGGAATACTTGTATGAGTCCTTAGCAGACGTAATTGCCTATTGCTTGTCAAAGTTCCCTAATGTGCTGGTAAAGAGATGCAGAGAGTGGGCTGTAAAGTTTGAAGAGGAGAAGATTTGGGATGCCATGTACATAGCAGGAAAGGCTGTGGGAGTGATGCAAAAGTGTGATGTTGAACTCCAAGGGAACCTTCTAGAGCCAAAGTTACGCACCTGCACGTCCAATGAAATCCAACCGGTATTAGACTAATTCCCCTCTTATTTTATTACAAAAACATATAGACCTCTCTTTCTTATTTTACTAGAAAATATACATTGCTGCCCCCAAAAAAACATTTGATTACATTTTGGCATGTTGTATTTACTTTGTGATTTTATTTTTTCCAATCATATTCTAAAATATTTAGATTAAATTACAATTGTTCTGCTCTTTAATTTTTATTTCTTTCTCATTCAGTTATAAAATTATTGTTTAAAATAAAAATTATCGGTTCTTTTAGTAAATATGATTTTATTAATTAAAAGTTAAATTACAAATTTAGATATAAAATTTTTATTTCCTAAGGGTCAAGAAAGTGGTTCAAGTTAGCTTAAGCAAAAAGGCTATTAGACTCCCAAAAACGCAGCCAAACATTTACAATCCAAACATACCACAACCCAACACCACCACCTTATCTAACCACGTCCTTCCCCATTCTTTGTCCACAAGGTGAAGGACTAGGCTCACCATCCCAATGATCCCACTTATCCTCTCATTCTTCAAAATTGTGGATCATCTCTATCTCCAAATAGTTGTATTAGTTGTAGTGACTAAGACTTTCCTTAGAAAGGGGAGAGAGTGAATAAATGGCTACACCTAAATTTCCATCTTTGTGGATCACCCTTAAGCCCTCTACACACAACTAGGTCTTTATAGAAGGCCAAAGATCCCTCTTTTGCTTGTAAACCATCTAAATTTTACTCCTAAGGGCCACAACTTCCTCCCAAAGACTCCTTGTCAGGTCATCCTCCTAAATGGGAAGTTTATCCTCACCCAGTGTACCATTCAAAACAATAAAGGGTAAAGGTAGAAGCTACAAATGTCTAGTCCAACACCTTTTGGTAAATCATCCACACTTTCTGTTTATCTCCAAAGTCTTCCATGATATAGGCATGAGTTCTAGAAACACCTAAATTGGTCAAACCCTCCCTACTTAGTATTTTCTTAATGAATTTGAGCAAGGAAAGATCAAGGATGAAGAAATTATTCCTCATCTTTCTATCAAATACTCTACCTCCATAATGAGGACCTCTAATCTTCCTGTGACTCACAAACAACTTCATTTCCAATAAGAATCCCCAAATGCCCACATGTCAACCAAAAATTTGAAAGAAAAAAGCATAAGGGATTCAAAGTGAAATTTTTAGTGGATTATACTTGAGCCATAAAAGCTCACTCCTACATGTGTTGGGTGTTAAAACTAGAAAGCATAGGAAAGATTGGGTGAAATCTATAATGGATATTAATACTTTGATAAAAGATTACTCCCACACATGTGTAACGGATGCATGTTCCAACTAATTATTACACTTTATCTACTCAAGGGATTCTATTATGCTTCCTCTAATAAAGAAACAATGCTTAATGAGGGGGATAATGATTGCAAACACAAATGCTCCTTGCACAAAAGTCCAAGAGTACGAACAAAATGTGATGACATCATAAAGACAAAACTCAGAGACCTTTAAGAGGCATAGTCCTAAACCAAAAAGAAGAAATACCTCCCAAAAACTAGGCATATCACTTATCAACATAGAGAAAGGCAAAATGTTAGAAAATCTATAGTCTTATTCCCTTCTTTGAAATAATGAATGAAGAAAACCTACTCCAATTTTTTATCCATAATGGATCTAGGAGTAAATAATTGAAAAACAAGACATTTCAAAAATAGAAATAGTTGGGTAAGAACCCACACCTCTAGGGGACCTATAGTTTTAACCCCCAATGATCTAGAGCCCAAGTTGAATTCCAATAGACAACTCAACTCTAGATGAGGATCTAGAGATGACATTATGCACATATGCATAAGCTTCATGTGAGACATAATAGTGAAAGAGATAGAACTAAAACAACAAATGTATTTTATTTATTTATTCTTCCTATACATGCCATACTCTTGAGAAAGATGTATGAATACTATCTTTTGCTATCTAATTATCTTCTATATATCTATCTATATTGTAAATATGTATATATAGATTACATGTCATGGAGGCCCAGTGTCATTAAGGAATTTAAACCATTTATATGGAAGTGGAATTGTTTCTATATATGACTTGTCAACTCCTAATGGTTGTGGTGTTAAACTATTTGTAGATGGGTGCATGTTGTGTTGGTGGATGAGCTGGCATAGTGTGAGCCTTAGGAGTGCCATCTAAATTACCATAGTGGCTGCATTATTTGATGTCTAAAGTGTGCGACATAGAATGATGTGATGAGGAGTAATGTGAGTTAGAATTTATGATTTGGATAGGAGGTGTATTTTACATTGTTGAAGTAGTGGTAGAAACCATGAAAGGTTTTATGGAAGAATCATTACCATGGAGCTAGATCTTTGGTATTGTGCCTTTCACCACTACTAGAGTATGTGTGACACTTTCTAGAGACTAATAATGATCCTTGTGTCACCACAAACATTTAAGAGGTGCTTTGGTGTACCATAAACCATGGAAGTGTCATCGTAGGTACCACAAGCCATAAGAATAATCTTGGCATTATTGTGGGAACCAATGTTAGTAGATCCTTCTAGATTAGTTGCCTCTCCTTGTGAAGTAATATTCTTGATTGTAGTAAGTCTAGGAAGAAATTGTATAGCCTTGACTTGTAGTTGTTTCTCAATGAATCATTTGGCTTATCATGGTATTTGACCCACTTAGACAAATCTATACACAAGCATAGAATACTTCTATGTAAATATGGCTTGCAAAATCTAATGTCTTTTCTTCCACAAGTCATGTGTCAATTGGCAATGAAATGCAAAAAATTGAGTTTGTGTACAGTTGTATGGAAAAATATTCTTTGGAGTTGGCATGACATGTGTTGAGCATCTAATCACTTCAGGAATATGGTATCTCTTACTACTCATCATTACAACTATTATGTGACCAGATTTATGTTGTACATACACTTTTGACTATGCATATATAGATGCCCAAGGAGTACATTAAAAACCTCCATTACCACCACATCACAAAATATCTCCTTCTTAAAAGGATGAATAAAATATGAAAAGTAGCACTAGAGAGTAACACATATACCCTGGGTGTTATAGACACTTTACCATCCCAATTTGTAGGGTTATAGGTGAGGCCTAGTTGGAAAATTCAATTTCTTGATGATTTATATATAAATCAGGTTCTTCATGCTATTTTCATTGATCATGAAGTCCAATGGCTACCTTTGCACCAAATTTGTGAATAGAATAGTTGCTTTGCTTTAGCTTTTTGTGCCATGGGAGTTGCTCATGCAGTGTTGACTAGGATATTGGGATTTGTGTTAATGATTCCACCTGAGATATTGGCATCATAATCCTATGTTCTAAGATACATATGGAAAGTCTTTTGAGCATGTCACTCTATGTTGGAGTGACTGGATTAGTAATCTTATAGTAGAAAACTATGTGAAAATTATTATATCAACATTTTGGATCATCAATCATTCATGGGATATGTGGTTCTAAAATGAAAGGAAGAAAGGGAAGGTTTGGAGCTCATTGATAGAAGAAAAGAAATTTGGTAACCTCTACTAGAGGTGTATATAAAATTAAATTTTGATGGAGTTGTGAAAGGAAATCTTAGTTTCATATAAGGAGAGTTTGTATTAAGGAATTCTTCAGGGGGTACGATGTATGGGGTGTCATTTTTATTTGGTCTAAGGATGAATAATGAAGCCAAGTGGGAAGCTTTGATTGTTAGACTAGAAGTAGCATCTATTCTAAAGGTTTCCAACCTTATCATGGAAGGAAATTCTTTACTAGTATAAGGAAATCTCCTTGAATAGTCATCACTTAACTAGAAGCCCTTTGATGTTATAGTTTAATACTTATTACTAGTGTAGGAGAAATTGAATATTAGATAAAAGCCCAAGGGGTTGAGCTTAATTGGTTAAAATGTTGGGTTCTCATTGTGGAGACCCAAGTTCAAATCCCCATAGGGACATCTAATGTGGAATTCTAAATTGTGGCTCTTGGTCTTCCATAGTTAGCTTCAAATGCAGATGTGGTTTGTAAATAAAGTGGATTTCTAAGTAGTGACTCTTGGTCTTCCATAGGTGATTCCTAATGTGTTTGCTCATAAAGAGCTTGGATTGGTCTCATGTTGATGCTCGTATGAGAAGAATTTTTGTAAATCATATGCAATATAAACAATGTAAGATAAAAGGAATAAAGTAAAAGAAAACTAATTTGTTAATTTAATAATAGATGTTTTATATATTATTTATAATCAATTCCTATTATAAAAATTATATAATTTCAGTAATTATTATTATAATTCTTAATAGACAATGATTATAATAATTCTTTAATCAAAATATTATTATCTTAAACCTCATTCCATCAACCAAAAATCCAAGAGACATTATGTTCAACTCTAGGGTTTATAAGATTGACTGTTCTTGTGGGACTCCATACATTGGCAAGATCACTCATTCCATCAGCATTGGAATCAAGGAGCATAGTGCAAACTTTAAACACAATAAGATCACAAAATATACTCTCACAAAACACTTCTTAAATACTAAACACCACATTTTCCTAGAGATTACACAAGTCCTAGTTAAGGAGGACAACTTTTTCAAAAGAAAACTCAAAGAAGCTATTCATATTAGGAACCACCCTTCAAACCATAATTGAGACAAGGGATTCAAATTGAGTTCTTGTGTGGAATCCTCTATTAAATTCCATCAAAACCAACCCTCCCTCTATCTAATTTCCTTTCTCCCACCCTCCCTCCTCCCTTATATTTTGTTATGTTATCTCTCTCTTCACATGCTCTTTTCTCTTTTACCCCCATTCCCCCTTTTTCCCCTTTCTTCTCCTCTCCTTATAGTGGCCTTCCCCCTTTTTATACCTAACCCTAATTTTGTTTCCTTCTCCACATCTATTTCCTCCTTATTCATTCTCTTTACCTTTTCCTTATTGTTCTTGATGTTGATTTCTCCTTTCTTCATTTCTCATTCTAGCTCATTTGTCTCCCCCCTTTTTTATTTCTTCTTTTATTTCGTTTACTCCTCATCATTTTTCCATTCTCATCCAAAATTCCTTATCACCTTGAACCTTTTATATTTCCTTCCTTTCTTCTCTTTTCATTTTTTAATTCTATTATATATATTTTAAATCACTATCCATCATTTTGTCACCCTTGTTTGTTTACCTACTTATTCATACAAACTCTTTTCCTTTCTTTGGTCACTCGAGAGATGCCAATCATAATTCATAGTGTGACACAGTAAAAGAGCAAGGCATGAAATTCTAAATAAAGGGTTGTGATGTCATTTGGGCATCTATTCCATTGATTTATTCTAGACCAACAATTCTCATTTTCATAAAGGTCTAAGAGAGAAGTTTTCAGTGTTGATCTATGCTATTCATTGAATCAAGAATGTGGTTGGCTTAGAGTTTTTTCTTCACTACCTATTTTCCATCTTTGTTTGATTGATTTCTCCACATTTCGTAAGCACATGCATCTAATCTCTATAGGATGACTTGTTTTCCCAAAGGCATGTGAGCCATAGATTATAAAGGTTAATAATCATCCACCATTAATTGCAATTGTTGCTAGTACAAATGGGGAAGAACATTGATGTAGAGCGGGCAGCGGATCATGGCAAACTAATTTTCAGCTAGTAGTTAACATACAATTTTCTATGTGTTTTTCCATCGGTGAAATCCACCCTATTGGCGAATCTAAACTCTGTCACACTAAGCCCCTTCCTCTGACTGATGGAACTTAGATTTTACACCTATCGGCGAGACTGTCACTATTGGCAGATGGTTTGTATATCCTACCACTACGCTGATATGAGTATTTTCTTTGGTTCAACCTCTGAACCAACTGTACCATTGAACCAACGCTATCAGTTCAATCACTTAGTTTAAACAGCTATCGGTGATCCACAGTTACACTATTGAACCGTAGGAACCCATCCCTTTACTGAACCTATCGATGTTGGCTAAACCTTTGAACCTCGAAACTGTTGAACCGTGGAAGACTTTGAACCAACCACTCAGTTGAACCGCTGAACCTTTGAACCAGTTCAACCGTTTGGTTCAAACAAAGGTTTCCTTCATGCTGACAAGCTGATTAACGAACCACTCAACCATTGGAATTGGTTCAAACACAGGAAACCTAAACACTTCAATTTTATCGATTTAGTCTGATGAAACCCTTGGGATTTCACCAAGCCTTTCTCCTACGATTAAATAAACCTCTACAAATTATCACCCTAGCACATGCCGATGCTAGGCTTATCAACGCATGCTGCAACTGACCCTGTAAGCACAAAATAAACAAACACAAAACATAAAATCTAAATTACTATGTATAGCCATTCCACTGATTATAGAATAATCAACCAATAGAATGGATTAGATATCCATCTCGACTGCAAACCAAAAAATTGATTACACCAGTAAATCAAACACCAGAAATACAAACAGAACCTTCTTTATTGCTTTCAAAAATTGATACAGATATCTAACTTCACAGTTTCTCTTTGTCTCACATGTCACAACTCACATCATCATATCTAAAATTGATCAGATCTCAGGTATTTATTCCCTCATATGAGTAGTACAAAAAATGATTCCCATCGGCTGGGAGATGCTTCCAAGCGGCTGTGAGATAACAACCTCTAACAAACTAACAACCTTGTCATCTACAGATCGACAAGTGTCCCTACAATAATAGAAATGGTCAAACAGACCTTATTACATTAAATGCCCATTTAGAACCTTATTAAAAACATAAAAATAAGCATAAAATAGTTAAATGCCTCATGGAGGCCACTATTTATTAGGTGCTCCTGCACCATACACCCCAATGTGAAAAGAACTCATGCCCCATGAGTTAGGTCTTTGTTTCACTCCAGCTGCACACTCTATTGCCTCATATCTGTTCCATGATTTTTGGACTGCAACCTGCTGCCATGGGATCAAAGACTCATACCTAGCATTGTAGGCTCTATCCATACCTAACCTTTATTTGTCATTTTATTTTACCATCATCTCTATCTGAACAAATGCTTCTTGTACTACTGCTATCGCAGAACATGTTGGCCTTTCAACTCTTGTTGATACTAGAGGACAAACAATTGTCCCTACTATGATAACATCCTTGTCTTTCCAATCAACCTGTGGCTATGTACAAACCTGTTCTTTGACTATCTGCTGATCCATCTGTCCTCCATTAGTCAAAACTGAAAGTACCTGCAAGCTTTTATCCTTAACAACTCCTTTCCCTACAGTATCCTCAACTACATTTATGCCTTTTGCTGTAGGCATCTCCACAAACTCTTTCTTTCCCACTAAAATAATTTTAGCTACCTTCTGTGCTGCAGCATCCTCCTACAATGGTATCAACACAATAGTCCTCCCATCCTTCTTGATGGTGTATGTGTTAGCATATCCATCATACAATGCTCTCCTATCAAATTGCCATGGCCTACCCAGAAGTAGGTGACAACACTCCATGGGCAATATGTCACATATGACCCTATCTTGATATTCTCCAATATGAAAATCAACATATGCCTGTTCATATACCCAAAGTGATTGACTCTCACTTACCCAAGATGCTTTATAAGGATTTTGATGTGGAATCCTTTCCAGTTTCAGTTTATCCACCATTTCCTGAGATACCATATTATCTGTAGAACCAGAATCTATTACTACCTTGCATATTTTGCCTTTGCTTTTACAATTGGTCCTGAAAAGTGCTCTCCTTTGTATCATCTCCTTGGATGTCTTCAAGATTGTTCTCCTTAATATCCATGCTTCTCCTTGCTCAGGATACCCATAACTATTAGGAGCATTTACACTTTGAGAAGTGTTTGAGCTTGTCACACCTTGACCATCAGATTCTTGGACCAGATTTGTCCTCCTTTCTCCTATTGAACTTGTTGCTTTGTCTAGACATTTGAAAGATGGATGGCCATATTCACCACAAGTATAACACTTTCTTGAGAATGTATTGGAACCTCTTCCATTCCCAAATCTACCTCTTGTACCTTTCCATCCACCTCTGAAATCAGACTATTCCTGTCCTTTACCAGTCTCTTCCTAGTCCTCAGTGGTTTGCCTTGTTGTAGGAGCTGATCCTCTTCCTCTGGTATTGCTGCCTCTTCCTCTCATGGACTTGTCCTATCTCCTTTTCATCATTTCCTCAATCCTGATTGCCATTTGATAACAATCTTTGACACTCCTAGGGTTAGCCAAAACTAACTCATCCTGTATGTTCAATCTCAAACCAGCCAAATATCTAGCAACATTTTCAACCTCATTCTCATGATGACCGGATCTCATACTCAATTTATAAAATCCCTCAGTATATGCCTTCACATCCATTTTCTTTTGCCTTAAAAATTGTAGTTTCTTAAACATTTGAACTTCATAATCCTTGGGTAGAAATTTACCTTTGATCCTTGCTACCATCTTGTCCCATGAAGAAATCTTTGACTTACCTTGCTTTCTTCTCTCTGACTGTATGTAATCCCACCATACCAAAGCATGACCTACCAATTTGGTCTTGGCAATCTTTACCTTCTGCTCCTCGAGAACTTCCTCACATTCAAAGTGATTATCCAATGCAGCACCTCATTAAAACTTCCAGTATACTTTAGAACATCAATCTTTACCTTAGGTTTGTCATTCTGAACTGCCCTTAACAGTTTTGTAAACCTCTGATCTTCAGCATTCAGTTCTTCATCTATCTCTTCAAATTCTTTAGCATCATCTTCTTCCTTTTCTGATTCACTGTCTTCCATTTCTCTCTTTTTGTTCATTTCCAAAGCTACAAGCCTAGCTTGAAGTGCTTTAGCAAGCTCTTTCATCTTCCTCATTTCCTTAGCATGTTTTTCCTTCATCTTCTACAACTCTCTGGCAGTACCATTTCCTTTCGGAGGCATCTTGTCAACCTCTCAATCCTTCTACTTCTGCCTTCTTAGTGACAGAATCAACACACAACAACCCAGACCTTTTGCTAAGCTCTGATACCACTATGATGCAGAGCGGGTAGCGGATCATGGCAAACTAATTTTCATACAGTCGTTAACATACAATTTTCTATGTATGTTCTTCCATCGGTGAAATCCACCCTATCAGCGAATCTAAACTCTGTCACACCTAGCCCCTTCCTCTGACCGATGGAACTTAGATTTTGCACCTATCGGTGAGACCGTCGCTATTAGCAGATGGTTTGTATCTCCTACCGCTACGCCGATATGAGTACTTTCTTTGGTTGAACCTCTGAACCAACCGTACCATTGAATCAACGCTATCAGTTCAATCACTTAGTTTAAATAGCTATCAGTGATCCATAGTTGCACTGTTGAACTGCAGGAACCCATCCCTTTACTGAACCTATCACTGTTCGCTGAACCTTTGAACCTCAGAACCGTTGAACTGTTGAACCGCGGAAGAATTTGAACCAACCACTCAGTTGAACCATTGAACCTTTGAATTGGTTTAGCCGTTTGGTTCAAACAAAGGTTTCCTTCACGCCGACAAGCCGATTAAAGAACCACTCAACCATTGGAATTGGTTCAAACACAAGAAACCTAAACACTTCAATTTCACTGATTTAGTCTAACGAAATCCTTGCAATTTCACCAACCCTTTCTCCTACGATTAAATAAGCCTCTGGAAATTATCACCCTAGCACATGCCGATGCTAGGCTTATCAACGCATGCTGCAACCGACCCTGTAAGCACAAAATGAACAAACACAAAACATAAAATCTAAATTACTATGTACAACCATTCCATCGATTACAAAGTAATCAACCGGTGGAATGAAATAGATATCCATCTTGACTACAAACCATAAAATTGATTGCACCAGTAAATCAAACACCAAAAATACAAACAGAATCTTCTTTATTGCTTTTAGAAATTGATACAGATATCTGACTTCACAGTTTCTCTCTATCTCACATGTCACAACTCACATCATCATATCTAAAATTGATCAGATCTCGGGTATTTATCCCCTCATATGAGTAGTACAGAAAATGATTCCTAGTGGCTGGGAGATAACAACCTCTAACAAACTAACAACCTTGTCATCTACAGATCGACAAGTGTCCCTACAATAACATAAATGGTCAAACATACCTTATTACATTAAATGCCCATTTAGAACCTTATTAAAAACATAAAAATAAGCATAAAATAGTTAAATGCCTCATGGAGGCCACTGTTGATTAGGTGCTCCTACACCAAACATGGTGGAGGCTTGGGGATCATTGATCATAATTCTAGATGTGGAATGATCTCATTGAGTTGTGAATAGATTTCAAAATAAAATTCTTAGAGTGTGAGGAAGATGCATGTCATTTTCTAATTGGCTATACAAGGTGGGTTAGTAAAATAGTGAGCATATTTGGAGCTCGTGAATGATTATAGCCATTGATCTAAAGAGTGATTGACCTACACCATTGATCCATGGTATACTTGTGAAAGTATTATATTGTGTAGATTGAACAGGTGGATGAAGCTTTAATGGTGCTAGTAGGATTCAATTTAGGGGACTGTGAAAGACTTAACTACCCTATTGGTGATTAATTTTTCCATGATAGTTGGGGCATTCTAGTAACAAGATGGATATCTAGAGAGGAAAGTCCAATATAAAGTGTATGTTATCACTTAAAGAGGAGGTAGTTGGAGGGTTATTTATGATCAAGTTGCACCCATACTAGTTGCAAAAAATAAGGAACAAAGCTATCCTTTAAGTATCGGATATTGATGCCAAGCAAGGTATACCAATCACCAACTTCCAAACAAACCAACTTACAAGTCTCAAGACCCTAAGATTAGGGGTTTTCCTTCTTTGTATTTCACTTGATTGTCTTGGAGTAGAAAATGATCCCCTTCCTCTACAATTGCTGCCTCTTCCTTTGTTTGTCTTGTCTTGTCTTCTTTTCATCTTTTCTTCAACCCTTACTACCATTTGATAACACTCTTCAATAGTTCTTGGATTTGCCAAGGTTAGCTCATCTTGTATGTTAAACCCCAATCCATCGAGATACCTAGCAACCTTTTCCACTTCATTTTCATTATGACTAGACCTTATATTCAACTTATAAAATTCTTCAGTATATGTTTTAACATCCATTTCTTTTTGTCTTAAACCTTGAAGTTTCTTAAACATTTCAATTTCATAGTCTTTTGGCAAGAACTTACTTTTCAGCTCAGCAACCATCTTGTCCCAAGAAACTATCTGACTTACCTTGCTTCCTCCTTTCAGCTTGTTCATAATCCCACCATAATAATGCATGCCCTTTTAGTTTTGTCTTTGCCACCATTACCTTTTTCTCATCAGAAACATCCTCACTTTCAAAGTGATTATCCATGGCTACAATCCAATCTAGAATCTCCTCATCATTCAAACTTCCTCCATACATGGGAAAATCAATCTTGGTCTTATAATCCTCTCCTTTTACTTCCTTCAAAATCCTTATTGTCCTCTGTTCATCAGGATCCATCTGCTCTACCTCTGCTTCATTCTCTTCTTCCCCTTCTTCTTCCTTGGATTCACTTACATCACCTAGTACCACACCCCTTCTTTGACTTGACTCAAAGGTAGAAAGCCTTGCTAAAATAGAATTATGAGACTCCAACAACTTAGCATGTCTCTCCTTTAACTCCTACAACTCTCTAGCAGTGCCACTATTCTTAGGAGGCATCTTGACTCTTCAAATTCCAACCTTTCCTTTATGCAAACTTCAACCAATCTCCATCAAGAGATCTAATCCCTAAGCTCTGATACCACTTTGTGCCAAGCAAGGTATACTAATCACCAAATTCCAAACAAACCAACTTGTAAGTCTCAAGACCCTAAGATTAGGGGTTTTCCTTCTTTACCCTCCTTATGCCTTGTAGCCCTCTTTTAGAGGTTTTTTCAACATAACTTCCAAAATACTCCACCAACCCAAAATCTAATCCATGTTCTAGATACCCTTTATGGATTTCATTGACATATCTTGAAACCAACTATGATTACTTTGTAAAGTATCCTCCTAAAAATGACTGTTCCACTGCTACAAAGGGGCAATTAGCCCTATTTTCCAAAGCAAGTACCCTCTAATCACTAGATCCAAATTTAGAAACTCAACTCCACTACTCTAGGTAGGTCCTAAAGAGGTAAATTTGACAGCTTTTAACCAAATAAACACTCATCTATGCTCCAAACCCCAAAACCCTTACTTTAGGCCTTTTCTAGGCTTGAACCTATGAGGGTTTATTGAAAATCCACTCTCCAAGCCTCTACCCTACCAAACAAACCTTCAAACACTTCATAAACTATCTACACATGCTTATTCTACTGAGCCTTGGGCACTTCTAACAATAGAATGGATGATTAGTGTAATTTAAGTGTCTTCAACCCTAAAAAATAGAGTTACAGGACAATTTTTAGAAAAACATGTATAACTTGCTCAAAAATGAATGAAATTAAGTGAAACTTGATGAAAAACAAAGGTAATTCAACTATCCATGTTTTCCAACTGGTCTCAGATCACAAGGTTTTTGTACCAGCATGTGCAAGGGTCTACAATACAGGGAAAATGCTTCAAATTCTAGAAAAATGGTACTTTTATTCAAAATCTCTTCCACAACAAACTTTCCAACCACCAAATTGAGTTCCTTCCACCTATTTATGATTTTTCCACTACAAGGGTTCATTACCATATTTTGAAAAGGTGACTGTTCACCTTCTTCGCAAGACAACATGACCCTTGGTATGCACTTATACAATATTGTGACAACTTTACAAAATATGACACTTTTTGCAATAATGAACCCCACATGACTCAAATTACACTAAAAGTGGTCTATTACGACCTTATTAAACCCAAAACAAGACTCAACACCCCAAAATCTATCAAAAACCCTTAATTACAAAATATTGCCTTGGCGCCCTTGCACCAGCTACCCTCTAGACATAAATGAATGTCAAAAATTAGTGGATTTATTTGTCTTAAAGGTATTTTTTATGAATAACTCTCCACCCTACAAGTAAATTTTATATGATTGTGTGTGTAATGTGATTCATGGGGTTAACTATTTTAGTAGAGAGGTTGTTGAAACTACTTTAATGAGGATGTAATTTCCTAGGTAATGTATATTTCTGAATAGAGGATCTAGGGTAGGTGGCTAGTTATATATACAAGTTTTCTCTTAAGATAAAACATTGCTTTTCCAAAATTTAGATTGTTCACAAAATTTGGGTTGTAGGCCAAATTTGTATAGTTGCCCTTTGGTTAGTGTAAGCTTTGACATCAGACATTGTATGTGAAATCTAAAGTCTTTGTTTCATTCATTAATTTATAAAATCTAGAGAGGGTGTTGTTGAGCACAAATCTTATCCATGATCTAGATGTCTCCATAACTACCAAAGTGTTTCATGGGATAATAAAATACATCTCTAAGCTAACATTTGTTGATTTATTGGTTTTCCTATTTAGATAAAGTTATTATAGTAGTTGTAAAAACTTTTCAAAATCTTTGAAAATCTCTTTTAAGAATAACATATGGGATTTATTTGATAGTTATGGGTTGTTAAAGGATGTAGAGTTAAGTGATGTTTCTTGAGTCTTTGCATCATATCTAAATGAAATTGCATTTAATCTAATGGGATCTTAAATCCAATGCTAGTTATTTGTTTCATATTTATAAGAATGTTTACATGTTTGTTTAGGTTATCATTCTATTGCCCAATAGACTAAGTAATCGGTCCTTCTTTGGTAAAATAATAATTCTCTACATTGAATATCATCCCCATGTTCCATTTGGGTTAAATTATTGTAGGTTAGGTCCCAACACTCTATATAACTCATTAATACCTACCTTTTCAAAAATATTGAGAACTTGAACCTATTAGTTATCTCTAAAGAGTTATGCATTTTGTCGTTTCTAGGTTACATGTAAAGCATGGAACTATAAAGGATTTTCCATTTGGATAATATAAATCAATTGTTAGATTCTTTAGTTACATATGTAGATAAATAGTAATCTACTTTTTTAGAGATCTTTTTCGTCTACAAGATTAGTAAGCTAGCATAAGGGGTGCTTAGTGATAAATTATATTTGGGGTATCTTTAAATACAAAGGGTGTGGTTGAGTTGTGTGATCATATTCTCTTCATTTCTCTTTAATTTTCCTATAAGATCTCTAGGAATACCTTCCTTGGCCTTCCAATGCCAAAAGAGAAGAAGAATTTCCCACTCTTGTTAGTGGGCCCACAATTACTCTAGTTTGATCATGACCCTTGCCTAGTTTACCCAAATCAACTATATTCTCTTGATTTGGATTTTGAGGTAAGATTTATAGCTATAAGGTATAGTTTGGAGCACCCACAACAGTTTTAGATTTAAACTTTAGATTGTTACTATACTATATAGTAGGACTAGTTTTCTTTTTGTTTTATTTCATGCAATTTTTATTTCAAACAATTTAAGTTATGCAAATTAATCAAACAATCAAATCAATCAAATAAACAACTTGATCTAATCAAACAAATTAAATTTAGTTAAAATTTTCAATTAAGAAATTCAACATTAGTAAAAGCATAATCAAACTAATAAAAAAATAACAAAAATAAACCCACAACTTTGAAATTATACTTTTCAAAACTAATTCAAACAAATAAATATTCTTTCTATAAAGAATTCAATAATTTTAACTGTTAATAAAAAATTTTCAAAATATATCAACAACCTTACCAACTTGCAACTTCTCTTACAATATTACTTGCCAAATTTATAAATTTTCAAGGATTCTTTTCTTGCATATTTGCATGTTCATTGTAAAATATGTCATTATGAAGAGCTTGGTAATTATTGTAAATCCACAAAATATTTCTTGTCAAACCACTCCAATCTTTACAAACTTTTCATCAAGCCAAATCTCGTGTAGCTTTCTCTAGGATATCCCCATAATCTATGTTATCCTATGTAGCACAAGGGTTTTTCTAAGTTACTAGAGACCTTTTTTTAATCACCCCATTAATAGAAGAAAATAAATAATAATATTGCTATTCATGACAAAATTCATTGCTCACTACCTTCTAAATTAAGATTCTCAAAGCTATTCTAAGATTACTTGATAGTAATCACATGTAGATATTATTTTTTAAAGTGTCTTTAAATTAATTTTAAAAGATTCAACAAAATCTCTTCCTTCTCTCATTTTCTTTTTATTATATTACATACATAAAAAAACTATTTGTGAAAACCAATCAAACATATTCCTCTTTAGTGTTAAAAAGGAAAGACTAAGATCTCGTTTACATAGAAGTCTAAGGTAAACTAGTTAAACAATAATAATTAGATAATTAACTTTAGGATAAAATATCTCACATTAATAATTATTTGGAGTAGTGTAGTGAAATAAATCCATATTTGATATAGATATATTTTAAATATTGAAATAATAGGATAAATGGCACAATGAAAATAATGAACAATATAGAGTCTAATCTGATCATGATGTGATTATGCCAATACATTTATATTAATGACATAATAGAGAATTAATATATACAAAATTAGAAAAATCAACATAAAATACAAACCATTACACTAGATATATGTGGAGAAATCCATGCAAGATAAAACTTCATCCCAAATGGAACCAAACTTGTATTTATCTCAAAAGATGAAGTATAATAATACAATCCACTTATCTCTCTAACAATAGTCTAGAAACATAAGAGTACCTACAAAGAAGCTTACAATCCATTATCCCATGCCTCTAATATATAAGAAAATTGGAAACAAGAATCTATCAAGTGGTATCCAAAACCATAAGTCAAAACCATGAGCCATGGTAAAAATCCAACACCCTTATGGTCATGGTTAAACATCTTGAAATAACATGTAATTCTTCTTACACCCCTTACATACTACTTACTATTCATAGATGTCATAGCTTCTATCATAATGGTCAAATTAAGCAAGATCCCAATCCTAGGCACTCTATGAGGGAATTAATTGCCTTGTCATAGAAACAAATATGCAAGATCTTCTTACAACTCACAATCTTGACTAATTCTTTGTAACCTCCCTTTTCATGTCTTTTTACACAATATCCCCATTATTCTCTAAGAATAAATAGATAATAAATATATCCCCTCACTCACATGGGCATCAAACTTGGCCCCATTCCATGATGTTTAGAAACTGAATATTATTTATCATCAACATAATTAAATTATAATTACAAAACTTAGAACTTGCACTTGGTGAATGACAAGCCTAGTCCCAACAATAACAAATGTTTAAAGATAATTCATCAATATGCATAAAAAATAGGAATGACCAAACAAATGATTAAGAATATGTAAACTTATTGTTTGTTTGTTTGATATTTGTGAATTGTGGACTTGACCTAGGTCTATGGATCGAAACATTGCTATACATGTTAATCTGATCTTTATTAAACTCTAATATCTACTTTTTGGTTTTCATAAATTCTTGTGTTTGCTTTAGCTAATTGATGGCATTTAGAAACACTTTTACAGAGTTTTCTAGGTATGGATTGATTCTCCTTTGGTCAAACCCTAGATGGATTGATTTAATGACTATAAACACAAATCAAAGATAATAAGTACTCAATTAAATCATGTCATGGATGTTGATACAAGTAGGTAATGCCATAATAAATTCTCTAAAAATGTGAATGCATGCTCTAAATGTGTGCAAGAGATCTAGGTGCTAATTCATTTAGTGCATAACAAATAAATGGGGATTAGTCTATAAAAATAACTCTAAAGGTGGAAAGTGAAACCTTTTACCTTTATAATTCTACATATAACAGATAGTAGGAATATAGTTAGATTAACCCCAAAATGGAATTTGAATCTTTAAAATTATTTGTTCATTTTCATGAATTACACAATCGACCTAGGCCACTTGCATAAATTATAAATCTAAACCTAGGTGGGAAATGGATGAACTAATGGAGAAGACATGTCTCTAGGAGTGAGTATAAATGGAATTAGTTAAGCTCAAATTATGTTCCAATTTTTTAGTAGAAATCATGCCACTTGTACACTTTCTATTTCATACAAATAATTAGGTCAAAGTGAGTCCAAAATAAAGGAGAAAAGTGCAAGTTATGCAATTTTTACGATTACATTTTACCTCTACTTTTACTTGTATTAAACTACTATGAGGATGCATGTCAAATTACAATCAAGGAACCAACATGAAATTGAATTATATACAAACAACCATAAAAAGAATGTGAATATTAATATGAATGTTACTTTTTGGTGCATGCTCCCTTAAAATGAGTGCTCCATCTTGGAAACCTACAAAATAAAAGAGAATTTAGTGAGCGGCATCATATAAGAATTTAAAAAAGATTATGATGTCTATAATCAAAATAAATAAAAAAGAGAGGAATGAAAGATATGCCACTTGTGTTGGCTTAAGTATATTATTTTGAGGCAATAATATCTATAGGCACTACTTGGGAGTAGCAAGAGTAATGTGATTTCATCTAGAAATGGTATAAGATAATGTGTTATTCACTATGACCATAATCAAGAAAAGAATGTTAGTGAATTTATATGCACCACTCTAATTAGTTGCATGCAAATAATACAATTATTTTGGAGGAGATTAGAAAACATATAAATGATATAACCTTGGAAAGATCATTATTTATATAGGAATATAAGGATAGCATCATGTGACACCATAAAGGAGATACTAAGTTATGATTATGAAATCATATTTAATGGTATCTAGCAAGGTGATCCCAATGTTTCCCGTAAACAAGGATAAAATGTGATTAGCCATTAATCCTAAATAAAAAATCTTGTAAGCACAAACAAATGTGATATATCATCATGATAATAATTAGGAAGATGTATAATAATCATAGCATCATGTATAATCATGGTTAGTGTAAACTTGAGAAAGCATAAAATCATAAGATGTGAGCATGGTTATCATAGAAGATCTTGTGATCACCATAAGAAAAGATTATCTCAATGAAACAGTTAATAAAAATGGTAAGTATAATCAATATAATCATATGAAGAATCATGGAAATGCATCATCATTATAGTATAAAAGTGACCAATTCCATAAAGGATATTTCCCTAGGGGATTTACCTCTAAATTAATGCCTTATTTTATGCATTAATAAATTGGGTTTTTTAAATTAACCAAAATGTGACCAAATATATCAATTTAGTATTAGGAAAAAGGGGATAAAAATTAATATGATATTAGTAGAAATTGGTGGTTGGGAAGCATGCATAGAAGGGATGGTGTGTTTAAAAGTGGCATTCCAAATCCTCTCTAGACCACTTTGCACAGGTCAATCAAAGGAAATGTCATTCACTGTGTTGTTGTTGCAAGGGTTGTGAAGTTGTCCTTTTTCTACAACACATTATTATATATTGTGTCAAAGCCTTATAATAACAAGGGTGCATTCTTAATACCTACTCTAATGTCGTTAACAAATGAAACAATGATCACACCAAGGTCATGCAAGTTCAATTCAATCCTACAAAAGTTTCCTAAAACTAGCTATTAGTCACATTTTGTAATTTAATGCCACCTACCCAAAAGAATCACTAGGTCTCTCTAAAACCCTTTCATTGTGATTTTGATTATGATGTATGTACTATAAATTAAATCTATATCATTGGGGGGTTCATTGTTAGAATTGGTGTGGAAAGGTTTTTGGGATCGAGATGTATAAGTGATTTTAAATCAAAATTTTCTATAAGATGATATATTTGTCATGGCTTGTCTAGGTTTTATCACCTACCCAAAAGAATCACTAGGTCTCTCTAAAACCCTTTCATTGTGATTTTGATTATGATGTATGTACTATAAATTAAATCTATATCATTGGGGGGTTCATTGTTAGAATTGGTGTGGAAAGGTTTTTGGGATCGAGATGTATAAGTGATTTTAAATCAAATTTTTCTATAAGATGACATATTTGTCATGGCTTGTCTAGGTTTTAATATATGGGATGGAAATCAAAATATTTTTAAGTCAGATGTAGGTGTTGGTGGTGCCCTTAGTTTATAGGGTATAAATGACAAGGATATGTATTTAAATGTAACCAAAAAAATAGGTGCATCGAACACCTGGTGAAAGTAGGGAGGTACTTTAAATGTACTAGTGTGTGAAGAGGGGTTATCAAAAACACAAATTTGAGGAGAAAAAATGAAATTAGAGGTGTTTATTAATACCCTAGACAAACACACATACCATGCCATTGTCTTATGTGGTAAATGTCCAAATATACATAACTATCTTTCTACAAATAATGATCATGTAAAATCTCTTTTATATAAATGATAAATTGATTTTCTAGATCAATAAGGATACCATCCCATGAAAAATCATGGAGAGTACCATGAACATACAATGGTTCATAGTAATTATTATGAGGAATCTCCTCATCATAAAATGAAATAACTAGAGGTGTAGGATAAGAATCTTTAACATGAGTCTTCCCATAAAAGTATCCATATGAGAATGAGAAGATGAACCAACATGTTGTGTATCCATAACATTTCTATCCATATACATTCACGTGTGTCATAGAATTAGCAATATGTTGGGGAACCCATTGAAAATATTTTATTACATTAAGAATGTGAAGGAAAATGATTTATATAAATCTATAATTTTTTATTAGGTGTTGTAACTAAATGATTGTCCCATCATTAATACCATCAACATATATAACATTATTATATATAAAATCCTATCCTTTGTGATTTAGATCCAAACATATTTGTATGTGATTTCTATTAACTCTATGATAATAGAAAAGAAACATTCTCATTAAATCTCTTGTGGGGTCCTCTCAATGGATTTAATGGACATGTTAGATGGTGAGTACTCAAAATATAATTCAATAGACTTTTAAGCACGTACTATAGATGTTCACTAAATCTTGTAAATTATTTAGTAGTTTGAGAATTAAAAGAAAGAGCTTTATAAGTAGCAACCACATGACTAGCATTAGGCTTCATGATGTAGACAAGACTAGGGGTTCTTATCCAACTACCCAAGCTTGCATCCATAGAATCAAAACCCACACTTTTGCACATGAATAAATTCAACTCATGATAGAAAAATCTAAAAACACATCTTTATTCAAACCCTCATATGTACTTACATTTAATAAATCCTTCATGATTTAATATATAAAAATGAAATTCAAAAATTTCAAGGGTTTCTAGGCAC
Organism: Cunninghamia lanceolata; assembly: GCA_027924645.1. Taxonomy (NCBI): domain Eukaryota; kingdom Viridiplantae; phylum Streptophyta; class Pinopsida; order Cupressales; family Cupressaceae; genus Cunninghamia; species Cunninghamia lanceolata. The sequence continues at coordinate 1,532,213 of BSBN01000992.1, forward strand.
TTCTTGCCTTCACACTTTCTTGGCTTCACTCCTCTTTTACAATCTAATTTTTCCCTTCATCCTATAACTCTCTTGGCTACCTTGAACACTGCAACTCTCTTCTTCTTTTTTTCTTTTCTTTCCTCTCCTCAACAAGCTAATTTCCTCCATCTCTTCATTCCATCCTCTTGAGGAACCTAAAAATTTCTTTCTTCAACCTTGTTGTTGATTTCTGCCTCCAAACATCATTCAAGGTGGTATTTTATAGAGGTTAAAACCCCTATGAGGAACCAAAATGTGGCACCCAAATCTACTCTTTCATTTCTACCAACTTGACCTTTAAAATTCTTGCATAAAAAATGAAATAAAACATACCTTATTGCTTCCAAATGTGGCATTCAAATTTTCTACACCATATCCAATGCATTGCTGCTATAGATTCCTCTAAAAGTAAATAAAATCAGAAATTGATTTATCCTTATCCACCCAAAATTGGAAATTGAAGAGTTGTTAATTGTTTTCCCAAAAATCACTAGCTTTTTCCTCCATTCTAGGCACCCAAAATGAATAAATGAAATATTAAATTTTGAATGAGCGAATAAAAACAATAAAATATCCTTTACACACTTCACAAGGCATACAATTTGAATAAATTAATTAATTTTAATTAATTTTCCTTCACAGGCCCCTTCTACCATGTCAAATGGACCCCTTCAACCTTTAGGACCTTGAAATTGTGCAATATAATACTTTTATAAATCACATTAGACATCCTGGTTGCACTTGATGTATGAAATAGAAACCAAGTCCTAAAAATGAAGATTTATATCCTTACAATACTTCGCAAGAGGCGCCTAAAGCCCAAACCTACACCAAAAATGCTAAAAAATGAACATGAAAAGAAAATATTTTTTTTGGTGATGCAGGATTGCCTGTGAGGCTAGATGCTCCTGCATCACTTAATTTCTTTATTGTCCTTACCCTTTTGGAAAGTATTTGTCTTTTGGAACTTGGAAGGCTAAGTAGTCATGGAAGATGTATGAGAGGACCCATATTTTAAACTATTGGAGGCTACAAACATAAGTTCAAAAGTTTTGACATGACCACTAAGGGCCATGAAAGAAGTATAATGTTTCAAATTTATACTCTCTCAAATAGGAGATAATAAGTGCTTAGTAAACATACTTTACAATCCATAATTAAGGAGGTAGAGTTGTATTTTAGCAGAAAGAGATTGAAATTAAATGACATAATCATTGATGTGTTCAATGGTGTTAGCATAATACATATTACATTATTTACTATTCTACATAACTACATTTCATACTTACGTTAGTTACTGCAGTTATCCTATAACTGCCAACTACTATGCCCACTGTGCATAGTATTTATACTCATGTTGTATCTGCTTCTATCATCCAATAAACATAGCATTCTCTATTTTTTTATCAAATGGTATCAGAGCCAGGAGAGCATTTCTAATCGCTGGGGCATTGAGTTTTGGTGCTGTTTCCAGTTTGTGGCAATGTAGATAGGCGCTGGAATGAAATGCTAACCACGCACACGCATCAGAGGCTATCTCTGAGTCACTGTGAAATCTAAGGCTAGATAAGAAGCAAGGAAGTGGTTTGAGTTTGCAGGAAGTGTTGTCTTTGCAGGCTTGAAGTGTTTGAGAAGAGCACTAATTGAGTGAAAGCACCCATCAACCACTTTCAGCTACAGGCCACGTTGTAGATCGACATCGAAGGAGGTGTCTAGAAATCCTTAAAACATGTGTTGATTGAAAGCAATCATCACAAAAAAGATCAACCTTGCAAACCAGTGGATGTCTAATGCACCTGATGCCAGCAGTGTGGCCAGTAATCATGCAAATGAGCCACCTTGAGGTGGATGTGCTATTTCAGAAAGCTCAGGCTTATATTTTTCCCTTCTAGATGCCTTGCAAAACACCGGTAATCTTCAATTTGATGAATTGTTTAGACAAGGATTGTTAGATTACTTTCTATTCGATGTACAATGTCAAGCAAGGAAGATTAGAGCAAAACTTGACGAGGGTTATGATGCTAATGACGAAGATGAGGTAGAATGCACTCCTAAGCGTCCCTGTCTCATAGCATAGGCCTATTGTGCTCATCTCTGTGCCACAATTTCTTCTTGAAAGTGAATGTATTGTCCAATATAATAATAATAAAATTGTTGTCTAGACTAGTTTTTTCTATTTGTGATGAACAATGTCAGCCCCAAAATTGCTTCTTTCCGATGCTCAACTTTTGAAAGGGCCAAATTATGCTGCATGGAAGACAAAGATACAAACAATTCTTATTTTTGAGGAGCTATGGGGAATTGTCATTGGTGACATAACTAGACCGGAAGACCTAGATGAAAGGAAAAAGTTTGACAAGGCCGATGCCAAAGCATTGATGTTGATAACACTCAGCATCACTGATGAAGTTCAACCTCACATTCGGGATGCGGAAACATCAAAGGCAGCATGGGATTCTCTCTCCACAATCTACCTAGTGAAGAACCAGATGAAGATCCTCCATCTACAGTCCAAGCTACATACACTCAGTATGCAAACTGGCAAGAAAGCTGAGGAATTCTTATGGCGGGTATCTGAACTACGAGCTGAGCTTGTTGCACTTAGAGAAAAGGTGGAGGACAAACTATTTGTCCCAATTACATTGAGAGCTCTACCATCTCAGTTCAAAATCTTTGTCACCACACTAAACATCACAAAGAAAGAGGTGTCATTTGATGAATTGGTGAATCTGTTGCAGCAGGAAGAAGCTATTCAATCAGTCCAAGGTGAACTTGAGGACAAGGCCTTGATCTCTAGACAATCAAAAGGTCAAAATTTTTGTGGAAAGTAGCCACAGAAACAAGTTGAACATCAATAGTCAAAGCCTCCAAAGGCAAACCGATGGTGTCATATATGCAACAAGAGCAATCGTGACACTATCAACTATTGGTACAACGCCTTAACATAAGGCAATTCAAGTAAAGAAGGCTTTTCTGGTTGCAGTGTTACTCAGCCATCCAAACGCCATCATCCTCACAAAAAGCACAAAGGCAATGTAGCGGCCCAACAGGATGATGCATTAGAAGAAGATGAACTAGAAACAACCAACTGCAACACTCATCACAATCTAGTCCTTATCTCCCAAACCTCACAGCCCATGAGGGATATTTGGTTGATAGACTCGAGTGCCAGCAAGCATATGACAGGCAATTGCGAGCTATTCAATGCACTAATAGAACAACCTACTAGAGATAGAGTTTGAATTGCTGACAATAAGGAGTATGTTGTAGAGGGAATAGGCAAGGTCATCATTCCTCTTGGGACAAGCCGTTGTACCCTCACCAAGGTGCTATATGTTCTTGGTTTGACAACAAACCTGCTATCTGTCAGTCAGCTTTTGAACCACAAACTAAAAGTTGAGTTCCAGGTGAAGGACGAGGTCAAGACCTATCTAATCTGAAGAGATGGTATGATACTTTCTAGAGCATTTATGAAGGATAGACTGTTTGCATTAGATGTTGTCTCCTCCCCTACAGTAGCTCTATCAGCTTCAACAATAGAATCTACGGGACTCTAGCACTATCACTATGGGCACCTTTCAGTCAGCTCCTTACATCAGCTCAGCTCCAAACAAATGGTAAGAGGACTTCCCCCAATTTCAAATTCATTTCCTATATGTCTTGGATGCCTTGCAGGTAAACAACACTAGGTTCCATTCGAGGCTAGTAGCTTCCATGCTAAACACCGCCTTGAGTTGGTACATACCGATCTGTGCGAAACCATGCCTACTTCATTTTCAGGACATAAGTACTTCCAATTGTTTGTGGATGACTTCTCACGAAAGACCTGGGTGTACTTTCTCAAGAAGAAAGATGAAGCCTTTTCCAACCTTCAGGACTTTCACAAGCAAGTTGTCAAAGAAGCAGGCCAGTCTCTTCTTGTCCTCCGCTCATATCGAGGAGGGAATTCACCTCCAAGGAGATCATGGCATACCTGAAGCATCATGGCATCAAGCAACACCTAACTGCTCCCTATACACCCCAACAGAATAGAGTTGCAGAATGTCGCAATCAGACTCTCATGGAGATGGCTCGATGCATGCTCTCCACAGCCAAGTTAGAGGAAAGATTTTGGGTAGAAGTAGTGTGGTACCTCATCAATAGGGCACCAACAAAGATCCTGCAACACAAGACACCTGAAGACGTATGGACTAGACAAAAACCTTCAATTTCTCATCTAAGGGTGTTTGGTTGCACAACATACATGCATGTCCCTGGCAATAAGAGAAAGAAGACTTATCCTAAGACACTCTAGTGTATATTGTTGGGATACAATATTACATCAAAAGCATATCGTCTCATAGATCCTAAGACAAAGAAGATACATGAGAGTTAAGATGTGGTGTGTGATGAATCGTCATTTGATTCCTTATCACAAAAAGAAGAGCAACAACCTCCTACTTCTCACAAATTGCTCTCACAATCAGATGATGAGCATGTGGAAGACTCTCACAAAGAAAGTGAACTACAAGGAGTGTTGTATGTTGATTTGGGCCCTCTAGAAAACATTACACACCAGCAGCAGCACAGTCAACCTCCAAAGTGGGTCCAAAGTACAATCAGGGACTCTAACCTGCACACTCTTCCAGACACTATTGTTGATAGCACTGAACCTGACACAGTTCAAGAGGCATTAAGCCAACCTCAGTGGAAGAAGGCTATGGATGTAGAGTATAATTCTCTGATGCAAAATCATACTTGGGAGCTTGTCAATCTGCCTGAAGGGAAGAAACCCATTGGCTGCAAATGGATCTTCAAAATAAAGTACAAGGCAAATGGATCTATCGACAAGTACAAAGCACAACTTGTAGCAAAGGGATATGCTCAACAGGAGGGCATTGATTATGAAGAGACCTTTGCACCCACTGTGAAGATCAAAACTATAAGAATGGTCTGTGTATTGGCAACACAGAAGGGATGGAAGCTTTAGTAGATGGATGTCAAGAGTGCTTTCTTAAATAGTGATCTCAAAGAAGAAGTGTACATGACCCAGCTAGAAGGGTTTGTTGATGAACATCATCCACACAAGGTATGTCATCTTCTCAAATCACATTATGGCCTTAAGCAAGCTCCTAAGGCATGGTACATTAAGATTGATGGTCACCTGTTGCAGCATGGATTCACCTGTAGCCCCTCTCATCCTAATTTGTATATTAAGAAGGTAGACACGGAGATTGTCATTCTGGTTTTGTATGTGGACGATCTTATTCTTACTAGCAGCTTAGACAGTCTCATTGATGATGTAAAGAATGATCTCAAGAACTCCTTTGACATGACAGATTTAGGGCTACTTCATTATTGTCTTGGCTTGGAGATATGGCAGAAGAAGAACCACATATTCATCTCCCAAATGAAATATGCCAAGACTCTCCTAGAAAAGTATAGAATGGTCAACTGTAAGCTTATTTCTACTCCAATGGAGAAAGGTTCACAACTATCCCATTTCCAGAATTCACCTCAAGTAGATGCCACTCTCTACAGGCAACTGGTTGGGTGCCTCATCTACTTAACCTACACCAGACCAGACTTATGTTTTGTTGTCAGCTATCTCTCTAGATTCATGCAGGAGCCAAAGAAGTGTCATTGGGTTGTAGAAAAGCATGTGTTGAGATATATCCGAGGCACAGTTGATTATGGTCTAGACTATAAGAAGAAAAATTAGTTCTTCTTACAGGGATATACAGACTCAGATTATGCAGGATCTATAGATGATAGGAAATCAACCTCAGGTTATGTTTTTCATCTCAGATCTGGGCCAATTTCGTGGCTTAGTAACAAGCAAACTGTTGTTTCTATTTCATCCACTGAGGCTGAATATCATGCCACATGAGGAGTTGTGTGTGAAGCAATTTTGGTTATGTCGCATTTTGGCAGATATGGACATTCCTGAAAAGAAGTCACCAGTTCTCTATTGCGACAATTAGGGTGTGTTAAAACTTGTGAAGAATTTAGTTTTCCATGAGTGCACTAAGCATATTGAGGTCGAGTGTCATTACATTCAGGACCAAGTTTTGAACCATCACATCCAGCTCCAGTACTACCCTACAGACTCTCAGCTAGCAGATATGTTCACCAAATCTCTTGGTAGGATCAAATTTGAATTGTTTAGGGGGTACATTTGTAAAAGTAATGTAATAAGAGGGGAATGTTAGCATAATCCATATTACATTGTTTACTATTCTATGCAACTACATTTCATAGTTATGTTAGTTACTACAGTTATCCTATAACTGCCACCTACTATGTCCACCATGCATAGTATTTATACTCATGTTGTATCTGCTTCTATCATCAAATAAACACAACATTCTCTACTTTTTTTTCTCAAATGGAACCTTGAGTATATTTAAATAAATGAGAAATAGAAACTTTAAACCCTTTTAATTGAAAATTGTTAAGGAGAGTTGTAGCATGCTAATCAAAATAATGGATAGAGCTAGCAACCAAACAATAACCATTGAATAACATAGTCTCAAAGAGTACAAGGAAATAACTTAGCTAAAATTTTGTCTTCATAATAATAGTCTAATCATGCTAAATTAAACACTTGCAAATGAGTCTTAGGGTCACCTCTACCATGGTACAATTTAAAGTGAAGTGCCACAAAACCAACAGGTAGTAGATAGGTCACAATTTCAAATGCAAGAGGCATGCAATGTGTTATAAAATAAGTAACACCATTTTCCCATTAGGCATGGAATCAACTTTCTTGTCAACTCTATCTAGATTTTGTAAAAGTGCATCAAGGGTAGAGGTTGGGATAGTGATGGTAGGGACCTACCATGGGTATTAGTAGATGCATTATAAAGGGGATGAGAAATGGGTGTAAATGATATGACATATTTATGATGAAAGGCAATATTTGAGGGAAAGAGGAAGGTGTGATAGTATCAAGGTGAGATGAAGGGATGGTACTAGTGGGCATAGAGAAAGGAATGGAATTAGTAGGGTAAGAAGTAAATGGGACACTAGAGGAAGAAGAGGTACACAATGACACTAGAAGGAATGTGAGTATTGGAAGTCACAATATAAGTGGGAACATGGGAGGTAGGAACAATGAATGGGTTTCCCTTGGGATGAGAAGAGGAAGGATCAATAGAAGAATAAAGGTATGTAGATAAGCGGGAAGATGCACCATGAAAAGAACTAGAAGAGGCCACCCCATCACTCATTTTGTGAATGATCTCAACACCAAAAGTTACACCAATTAAAATATTAGTAAAATAGATACAACTAAGAGTGTAGGAGAAGTAGCATTAGAAAGCTATTGCAAAAGTATTTTTCTAGTGAGTGAAATATCTTTCTTATCTATGTATGCCTACCATGATAAAAATTAGATTGGACATAATTGGCCTCAATGGGGACCTTTTGATTAACCATATGAGGGTTCAAGTGAGCATTCCTTCTCAAAGGTAAATTAGGGGTTCAATTAGATATTTACATAAACAAACCCTAGAAAGATAATCAAGGGTCAAAGAGGACTAGAATGAATATTAGATATAATCAATTAGAAATCATAATATGAATCCTAAGGAGAACAATAAATAGTTGTACGAGTAGAGGGGTTCACCAAAATGAAAAGAGAAGAATCAAATTTATTTTACATACCCAAAGTAAAGTAATTAAACAATAATATTCAGATATACCCTAGGCTTAAACAACTGATGCAATAACTACTACCTATAGTAATGCGCTAAAATAAGTGTAAAAATTAAATATACAAAACAAAGGTACTTAACTAGAAATTTGATGCAAATAAGTTGTGGTAGATTTATGAAGATATTTGTCAATAAGTAAAAAAATTAGGAATGACAAGGCACATGCTTAGGAATTTGGTAATTTAATGTTTGTCTATCTAGCTCACATTTGTGACTATGAAAGTGATCTACACACATTACAGATTTGACCTCTAAGCTAATTGGTGATCTTTAGTAACACTTTTGGAGATGTTTGTAGACATTTTTAAATTTTGATGTATGCTTTTTGGTTCACATAATTACGTATTATCTACTTAAGCTAATTAGCAATGTTTAGTAAGACCTTTGGAGAGTTTTCTAGGTAAGGATTGATTCTTCTTTGGTGAAACTCCTAGATGGACCAATTTAATGGCTATGAACAAAGATCAAAGATAAGACAGTCATTTAGAGAATGCCCTAGATGTTGATGTAAGTAGGTAATGTAGTATTAAATGCTTTTATAATGTGAATGAATACTCTAAATATGTGTAAGATATCTAGGTGCTAGGTGATGAGATGTGTAGCAAATGAATAACAATTCTAGTCCTTAAATACAACTCCAAGGGTTGCAAGTGAAACATTTTGTGCTTTGAGTCAACATGCTAGTAGAAAGTGTTAGCTCAATCCTAAATTTAAATTTCAAATTTTAAAGTTCTTAGTCCATTTTTATGAATCACGTGCAATTAACATGAGTCACTTGTGCAAATTGTGGATATGAAATTGGGAAATAAATGGATAAATTGAGGATCAAGATTGATCCTTGATAGTGAGTGTAGATGAAATTAGGTAACACTTGAATTATTTGTCATCTTTTTTTAATAAAAAATCACACCATTTGTATATTTGTCAGTACATGAATAAATAGACCAAAGTAAATTCAAAATGAAAAGGAATGTGTACATTATACAATTTTCAACATTATAGGTGTTAATCTAAGATTAGATAGAAAATCAATGTTCTTGACTTAAATTTGTTTAAATCAATTTTAATGAAATATATTCTCTTGATGGATTTCTCTTCAAAAGGGATTTCTAAGTGTTATAGGCTTGCTTTAGGTACACCTTTTTCTTGTGGGTGTATTAATAATTATGATCTCTTAAGAAATATAATTGACAATCAAATTGATGGTATCTCTATAAATATTTGTTAGCTACTTACAAGCCTTGAAACACCCGATAAAAGATATTGTAAAGAGACCAATCACATAGTTATAGAACCTCTTTCCTCTTTTTTTATTTTATCATGGGACTCAACCAAGCTATTTTCATTTACATGAAGATTTGTTCTCTCTATATATAATTGTGAGTCTTATAAACATTGTTAAATATGTTGCAGGTTTGAGGCTACTAGCATGGAGGTAACAATTGGTCAAGATGAAAAAGGCTGAATTTACAAAATATAGTGCATTTTCGAGTGCCTAGTCTTGACTTTTTGCTAGTGAATATCTAATGAAAGGACTTTTCTAGTATCCATGTTCAGTAGAGTATGTTTCCTTCATGTATGGTGGAATGACTTATCTATTCTCTAAAATAGTAAAATGTTGGATCATATTAGATATAGAGTGGAAAAAGGTATATGTATTGTATAGCTCATACCATTATTATTAATTCCTGCTTTCAGCAAGGAATACTTATGTTTTCCGTATGACTTATTTTATTTGTCTTGATAACTATGTTTGTACAAAAAAATCCACTTTTCCATAGTCGATATATTTTTGATATATTTTTTTGAATTTATTTTTTTATAAAATGTTGCAATCTAATTTTATGACTGGCTGATTTCTTTTTTCCTTGGTTAACGAATAATTAATTTTACATTTGTAAAAATAAAAGAAAGTACTCAGACCAATACAAAAGAAGTGGGGTAAAAATTAAACTGTTTTTCTAATGTTTGTCTTGAAAGCACATATAATTAGCTATATGTAGCTAAATAGATTAAAAAAATAAATTAAAGTGTAGGCACATATGATTGGCAATTTCACTTTGTGACAAGTCTCTATACAACCACCTTGCATTCAAAGTTGGTTGATGGGCCCGTCCTCACTACTTGGTGTGATCTGTCAACACAACACATATTTTAATTTGACTGATGTTGTGTATAAACCACTGAGTTGGGAAACATATTATTTTGACAGCCCTACCCTAGTTGAAAGCGCAACATGGGTGGCTTCTCATATGTCTATTTTATATGATCATGAGCCTTCCATTAGGCTTTGATGGATGTCCATACCCTATTTGAAGGTTTCCATTTTGGCACAGGCAGGGACGATACTAGAAAATGTTGTGCAAGTGCAAAGAGCTGAAGATGCAAGAACATACAAGTTTTGTAGGAGTAAAGAAGTAAGCAGTCTTTCACAAAATCACATTTTCCATCCCATTTTGTCCTTTGTCCACATCTTCCATCTAGGTTCTACATTACAGTCCTTCTATGCATTTTGATCTTCCCGCTATACTCCTTCAGTCGAGTCTCTTTCTGTACACCTGCCCAAAGAAGGCAAAACATTCACGTGTGTAGGAGAAGAAATGCCCTCTTCTACGGAGATCTAGCACTTGCAGAAATCATTGCACGTGGAATGGACTAGTAGTGTTTCTGCACTTCTTAAAAACACTTTGAGCAGTAGAAATCTCAATCTCTTACTCCCTCCCTTTTGAAAAGACGGAGGACTTTTCACCCTACCAGTAGCACATTGGCCTTCTCCCTTGAGCTCCTTCCCATAAACTACCTTTCCCTTAAGCTGATTGTTGTAGGGCTTCTTCCCATGCCTGAATATAGATAGAGCCACAGTGGCATTCCTACGCCATCTTCATCTTCCACTACACCTCCTTTTCCATCATTTGCCGCTACTATGAGCTATGCTTCTACTTGATTTTGAGCAGACATTGACCGTCGTCTCAACTTTAAAAGATAAAAGAATCTCTTGACTTTTAGTCTAGATTTAGTTGGCATTATTTGCTGTATAAAATTTGTTATGCTCAATTTTATTATTTATAATTTATAAAAAATCTAAGATCAAATATAAATTAAATCAAAAAATTTATATAGCTAGAGTGGCAAATTGTTTATTTTTATAGCCTATTTAAGTGTAATAGAGAAGATGGTCTCTTAATTTGTTTTCTACATATAGTCTAGGAGTGAAACTGAAGTGTTAAGGGAAAGATAAAATATGCTAGGTTGGTGTCCTAAGGTTTTAGCTTGAAATCAATGTTTTAGTATTTTTTGGCCTTGCTAATATGCACCTTTGTCTGTTTGCAAATATTCAAATAGGCACAATTCACAATTATATATGCTTCAAATCCTCATAATAGAGTTTTATTACTTGAATAATAATGGCAGTGCCCTACACGATAATATGGACTCAAAAAAATATCAGACTACTTTTTGAGATTGTTTCTGATGCAGCCTAGCTTGGGTAACTTATCAGTCAGCCAATGCTAGCAGCATACACATAAATCCTTCACAAAGAAAATTAGATTCATCCACAGGAATACCATTTCATTCATATTAAATTCTGAATTATCAGCAAACAATCTCACAGCCACAACAAGGAATCAATCCATTCATTTGTGCACCAAATTCAATTTTATTGTATTGGCAAGGTTCAGATAGAATCAACACAAATCAGTTGCAAAATTTGAAATTTTACTATATCTCCTCTCTGTTGTACCAATACCCAAATCCTCTATTTCAAGACTTGATCGACCTCTCCATAAATTCCATGTATTCCTTATTTATTCAGTTTGACCTTCAATTCCTGTTACTGGGTTTATGGCAACTGGGCGATGAATTTACTTGCATTTCCTTGTTCCACACTTCATCTAACTTCTTGTCTTTTTTCCATACCTTCGGGAAGATAATATCTCTGTTTTATATCTGCACACTTCTCTTTTCAGTCAACTGCTATTATCTTGTTTGCTGTGATCGATCCCCCTATTCAGGCTGCCAACCCCACCCAAATCGACCTCTTCTCTTTTTATTATTTGCTGTGTTATCTCTTCCTGTGGCGCCTCATTTCCTTCTATCTGGCCGTCTCAAAATCTCCCAATCGACCACACCTTCAAACTGGTTGCCCAATCTTCTAAATCGACCCCTCTCTGTATCCTTCTGCTGTGTCTCTCTTTTCTTTTTATTTTCTAGTCTTTCAATTGCTGAGCGAACCCCCTTTTTGTTGTTTTAATTGCCTTTTATATTAGAATGAACAGTAGACCCAAAAATGAATCGCCCAAGCATATGAATCGACCATTTGAAGAAATTATATGAAATGAAATTATTATACATTTGAGTTCAAACATAATTCAAATAGAAATCACCCTCCAGGCCATTCAATGGTCTTTTGACTTCTCCTCTAAAGGCAGATATATGTGGCGCCATCCATTCTCATCACCCAATCGTGGGTTTTCATTACATTACAAAAAAACAGTTGAAGCTTGTTTCATGAGAGCCAATACAAAATTTGACCTCAACGTGGAGGAGCATCCCACCTATGATAGAGTTCTAACACTCTAAATAGAGATAGTGAAAAGATATTTAGCTGAGCTTCTTGGTACCCATGCAAATCGGCCTTGGAAGACAATTTTCGTGTTTTGTCGCCAACAATAAATTCACTCAGTGACCTTTGTAATTTGGCTTGGTTGCAGAATCTCCTTCGCGACAACATGGAATCAAACAACAACCAGCACTCAGTTTTCCCTTAGAAGGTTTGCGACTCATTACCGTGATCAACCGAGTCCATAAAAACAAAAAAATGACCAATGGCGACAAATGCACAATGACATGGCCAAAATAGTCGCGGCAATCAAGATTGAACTGAATCCACCAATTTGAATCAGAAACTGCACCAAAATGAAAGCGACCTGGGATCGCCCACAACCGCAACAAAACTGCCAACACCACAAAAATGCAACTGAAACAACAAACTGAATGAAGAGCAAACAAAACAGAATTAACCATTTTTTCTTTTTTTGCGATGTAGGATTGCAAATATGCCCAGGTGCTCCTGCATCAGTTTCTCAGTGCATTTTCTAATGTATTATTTCTATGTAAGAGGTACCTTTGTCTTTTTGAACCTCATTGAAGATATAAACCTCCTTTTTGTGTACCAGTATCGCCACCACTTGAACATTGATGGCCTATCTACAACAAAGGCCTGTATACATAACAGTGAGAGATATAACACCCATAATAACTCCTGTTCACTATACCTTATTCTTCTTCCATCTTCTTTTCTACTTCAACCAAAATATTTTCTGCTTCGTATATCTTCTACACATGTTGTATTTTTTTTTTTTAAATAAAAGTTTATAACATAAATTATGATGATAACCAACACCATGAGCATGGATTTATGGAAGAAATACCCATTGCAATTGATATAGTATATTAGGCAATTAATTAATGTAGATGCTTTTGTTGAACACCCAGAATACTAAGAGGGGGTGAATCATTATTCTCTTAAACCATTTACACCTCAAACATTTTAATCCATTTAGCATATTTAATTGTAGTAAAGGAAATTAAGCATAAAACATGCAGCCACAATTCATAACACAAGAACACCAGGGTTTTTATGTGGAAATCTAAAACAGGAAAAACTATGGTGAGGATTAGCTCACAATATATATTAATGAGGCAACCGGTTAAGGTTCATACAATTGGTGGACTCACTATCCAAGAATGCTCACTGCAGGTGGTTCACTGCCAAAGGACTCACTGTCCTGAAAGAAAAAGATAAAAGAGAATGGGCGTTTCACTGTTAGGTTTGAACTATTTACAATTGCATCTAACACATGGATTAAGTATAGTTCCAATGAACCTCTAAATACTCATTACATTGCTCTGAATTACCGAACTTCTCTACTCTGCATTCACACAATCTTCATCCAGAATGCCCTTGTCACTTTTCACAGATCACATCTCTATCGCACATCACTGAAACATCGAAAACATTCCTTTATATATATCCACTTCTTCCACAACATCAATTAGGTTGGCCTAATTGGATGTAACGTGCAAAACATACCATTCATAACCTGTTGGACCCAAAACTTCATACACACACTTCGCGCCATGATTCAAACTTTGAGATAGGTCAGCATGGACAGAGCCACAGTGGCATTCCTATCGCCATCTTCATCTTCCTCTACACCTCCTTTCCCAGCATTTGCCGCTGCTATATGCTTCTACTTGGCTTTGAGCAAACATCACCATCTCCTCAACTTTAAAAGATTAAAGAATCTCATGAATTTTAGTCTAGATTTATTTGGCATTATTTGGTGTATAAAATTTGTTATACTCAATTTTATTATTCATAATTTAGAAAAATCTAAGGTCAAATATAAATTAAATATAAAATTTTATATAGCTACAGTAGCAAATTGTTTATTTTTATAGCAGTGTAATAGAAAAGATGGTCTCTTAATTTGTTTTCTACATATAGTAGAGGAGTGAAACTAAAGTGTTAAGGGAAAGATAAAATATGCTAGGTTGTTTTTCTAAGGTTTTAGCTTGAAATCAAATGTTCTAGTTTTTTTTAGCCTTTTGGTATGCACCTTTGGTTGTTTGTATTCACCATTGGTTGTTTGCAAATATTCAAATAGGCATGATTCACAATTATATATGCTTCAAATCCTCATAAGAGAGTCTTATTACTTTGAATGGAAATGACAGTGCCTTAGACGAATGTAATATGGACTCAAAAGATTATCAGACTAGTTTTTGAGACTATTTATCAGTGCATTTTCTAATGTACTATTTCTATGTAAGAGGCACTTTTGTCTTTCTAAACCTCATGGAAGGCATAAACCTCCTTTTTGTGTACCAGTATCACCACCATTTGGACATTAATGGCCTATCTACAACAAAAGACTGTATACATAACAATGAGAGATTTAACACCCATAATACCTCTTGTTCACTATACCTTATTCTTCTTCCATCCTCTTTTCTACTTCATCCAAAATATTTCCTACTTCATATAACTTCTACACCTATTGTATTTAAAAAAAAATACAAGTTACAACATAAATTGTGATGATAACCAACACCATGAGCATGTATTTATGGAAGAAATACCCATTGCAGTTGATATAGCATATCAGGTAGTTGCTTAATGCAAATGCTTTTTTTTCCACTAATTATTTGAAGAACCACTGCATTATAACTGTAGGTGTCAGCCTTTTCAATCAGTTAGTCATGGATGACATATTTTGGAGCTGTGTATCCTCTACCTAAATGAATAACATGTTGAGATTAAAAATAGAGTGAAACAGAGAAATAAGGACACACAGACTTAGAATGAAACAAATACACCAGATATATCGTGGTTCACCTGCATAACAAGCTACGTCCACACTGAATGGGATATCCCCAGATGTAAATATTAACTCTCTATTATAAGTTTACATATACACAGCCTTACTATGGTTGTTCCTACGAAGCCAGAACCAAAATACACTTTCAGCTTTAACACGCTGCCCAGAAGAGAAGCGACCTCCGACAGAAATAGGAGAAGCAGATACAAGCAGTTTGTAAATTACTTTGTAAGTTACAACAGGTTCCGTTACACTTCATAGAGAAGAGACCACATGGTGTGGTGAGTGGGCTTCACCACCTAACAAACTCCCACTTGAAGACCAGTCACCAACAGAGAAGAGCTACAACTAAGAGATACCCCAAGATAGACAAATCACAGATGAACAAGACTAAGAGAAGCTCGACAGAAAATGAACTTCTCTCATTTGACAACCTTTGTCAGAGCATCCGCCGGATTCTAGTTGGTATGAATTTTATCTACCTAAAGTTTACCTTCATTAACAGCATGACGAATGAAGTGGTATTTAATTTCTATGTGCTTAGTGTGGCTATGAAAAGTGGTGTTTCTAGCCAAATGAATGGCACTTGCACTATCACAAAACAAGGTAAAAGTGGAAGGCTGACCCCATAACTCACCAAGCACACGTTGTAACCATATCAATTCCTTGGCTGCCTCAGCAAGAGAAACATATTCAGCTTCAATTGAGGAAAGAGAAACCATGGGTTGCAAATGAGAGACCCAGCTGATTGTTGCCCTGGCGAATGTGAAAACATAACCAGAAGTGGACCATCTCTTGTCTAAATTGCCAGCCATGTCAGAATCGGCATAACCACACAACTGAGTGTCCTTTCTGGCAAAACATAGCACAAAGTCAGATGTCCCTTTCAGGTAGCGAAGGATCCATTTAACCGCTTGCCAATGGGGTTTTCTCAAATTACTCATAAAGCGACTGACAACTCCCACTACATGGGCAATGTCAGGACGAGTAGCAACCATGGCATACATGAAGCTGCCTACTGCAAAGGAGTATGGAATATCAGCCATGTCATCTTCTTCATCCGGAGTGGAGGGACACATAACAGAAGACAAACGGAAATGATCAGCCAAGGGGGTACAAATAGACTTGGCATCTGACATATTGAACTTATTTAGCACTTTCAAAATGTATTTTTCCTGTGATAAGGTGAGTTCCCTCTTCTACCTATTGCGGATTATATCCATGCCAAGAATTTTCTTCGCTGCCCCTAAATCTTTCATGGCAAAACGAAGAGCTAATTGTTTCTTCAATTCATTGACAAGCCGCATACTAGTACCGGCAACAAGCATATCATCAACATATAATCACAGAATGACGAACTCACCATTGGGAAACCATTTATAATACACATAGGGATCTGATTCATAGCAAATGAAATTGTGTTAGATCATGAAGTTATCAAATTTCAAATACCATTGGCGTGGGGCTTGCTTCAGCCCATATAAACTGTGTTTCAATCGGCAACATAGATTTTCTTTGCCCCTTTCAATGAAACCATCAAGCTATTCCATATACAGTTCCTCAGTAATATCACCATGAAGGAATTTTGTTTTAATGTCTAGTTTCTCTAGTTCAAGGTCCAAAACAACAGTCATCCCTAACACCAAATGAATGGTTGTCATTTTGACTACAGGAGAGAAGATCTCATTGAAATCAATGCCATGCTACTGACCAAAACCTTTCAAAACCAGTCTGGACTGGAACCATTTTGTCCCATTGGCTTCATCTTTCACATAGTAAACCCATTTGTTTTTTAGTGGTTTATAGTTAGGAGGCAAAGGGACAAGATCCCATGTGTCATTGGAGCTCAATGCATCCAATTCTTCATGCATAGCAGCCATCCATTTTGTAGAGTTAACATCATTGCAGGCTTGTTTGAATGTCTGAGGCTCTGGATGGGTAGTCTGAAACTCAGAAAGAAGGCATTCATAGTCATCAAGCCAATGTGGATGCCATCTTTATTGAGTGGACAGACGAAGATGAGGACCTTGTGCATTACCCGACTCTGGTAGACTATCTGGGTGTTGAGTTGAAATATCCCTATCAATGGGATAGTTGGGAGCCACGTCAATAGGAGGCAAAGTGTCATTAGCAAATGGGGAGGCACCTTCAGGTGACACTGAAGGGGAAATGGAAGCCACATCAGTAGGAGGCAAAGTGTCATGAGCAGACGGTGAGGCACCTTCAGATGACACTAGACAAGAAAACGAGGGTTTAGGGCACACAGAGAAAGGCAAAGGCCCAATCGTGAGAGGAGAAATGCCCTGGGAGCAAAAAGTATCTCTCGTGGGAGGAGGGAGTGGTTCCAATTCCACAGAGCACTGACTGGCTATGAGGGTGAGGAGAAATGATATTGTCCAGATGACATATCTGAGGAATGCGTTGCACTAGTGGTGCCAGAAGGTGAATGAGGTTGGGAGACCATATTAGAAGGAGAGTTTGAAACAGAGGGAGCAAAATTCACAGATTTTCCCTTTGAAAATTGTCCTTGGGAAGTGGAGTTGGAGCCTTTGCCAAACATACCAAAGTGAACATAATCATCAGAAGTGTGTTGCTATTTGGGTAAACCTAAAAAAGACCATTCACTGAACACAACATCACGACTTCAAATTACTTTCATTGCATTTGGATCCCAAAGACAAAAACCAAATTGATCCTCACTGTACCCCCAAAGAAAACACCTCTTTGAGTGAAAATCCAGTTTAGTTCGCTATTCTTTCAGAATGTGGACAAACGCATCACAACTAAAAACTCTCAAATGATTTAGAGAAATCCTCTTACCAGTCCACCATTCTTTTGGGATGTCAAAGTCAAGACGTGAGGAGGGAGCACAATTGATAAGATAAATAGCAGTGTTGCATGCCTCAGGCCAAAATTCTTTGCCCAGCCTAGCATTGGAGAGTATACAATGGGCTCTCTCCAAAATTGTCTGGTTCAACCTCTTAGTGGCATCATTTTCCTGAGGGGTGAACAGGACTACTTTGATCTGTCAAATACCTTGGTCTGCACAGAAATTGTCAAACTCTAACGAGCAAAACTCATCACCATTGTTAGTTTTAAGACATTTAATCTTATGACCACTTTGATTTTCAACAATAGCTTTAAACACTTTAAATTTCGAAAAAACCTTAGATTTCTTATTCAACATATATATCCAAATTTTACATGTGCAATCATCAAGAAAAGTGACAAAGTAGTTTGCACCACCAAAAGAAGTTACCTCCATTAGACCAAAGACATCCGAATGCACAAGTTGTAAAGGAGATGTTTTGGTATCTTGACCCGTCCTCAAAAAACTGGTTCGATGTTGTTTACCATATAAACAATGTTCACATAAAGACAAATCAATTGATTTAAGACCCAGAAGCTGATTTCATCATAACATGACTTCGAGCCCCTTCTTGCTCATATGCCCAAGACGCCGATGCCAAAGTTCGGCACCACTGTCCATAGCAGCCATTGCTGCTCCCACTTCACCATTACACTCTAAGACATATAAACTCCCTAATTTCATACCTTTTGCTAAAACCAACTGACCTTTGGTTACTTTCCAAGAGTCAAGTGAAAAGTTTACATTAAAGCCTTGAGCATAGAGCTGACTAACAGAAATTAGATTGCATTTAAAAGAGGGCACATGTTGTACATCTTTCAAAATTAGTTTACTACCATTTGTCAAAAATAAAGGAACATCACCTTTCCCTACAATCTCACATTCTTTATTATCTCCAAGAAATACTTGTTCAAACATACCTTCATGATAGTTGATAAGGGCATCCCAACATGGAGTGGCATGGAAGGAAGCACCAGAGTCAAGGATCCACGAGTTTTCTGTTGTGTCACTTGTAGATAAAATTAGAATACCATCATCAACTGTATTGACTTCATTGGTACGAACCTTGTCTCGAGTCTTTCTGTAGTTCTAACATTGTTTCTTGGTATGATCAGATTTGCCACAGAACCAGCAAGCATCCAGTCTTCCTCTAAACTTCAAACATCTTGCTGATTTTAACCACCTTCTATCCTTATACCTTCCTCTATCTTGACTCCTACCTCTATTCTCTATGCTAACAGTTGTTAGTGCTTCACCACTTGTTCTGTGTTGCCCTCTTCTCATGTCTTCATTTATCAACATGGCTGCAACATCATCATACCGTAACATGGTTTCCTTTTTCTTATCCTCTCCTTCTATGGATCTGGATTTTCCAGATACCAAGTTACTTATAGTCATAATCACATTTTCCCAACTATTGGGAAGAGAGCATAACAATAACATAGCTCTCATTTCCTCTTCTAGGTTGACATCTACCAAGAGTAATTGACTAATGACTACATTGAATTCATTAAGATGATTTGACATGCTAGTTCCTTCTTTCATTTTTAAATTTACTAATTTTTTCAACAAAAATACCCGATTCATTGTAGAAGCTCATTCATACATGTCACACAATTTCTCCCAGATTTGTTTGGCTGTTGTCTCCGTAGCCACATTGAACAATACATTGCTTGACAGGGATAAGATAATAGTGGTTGCTACTTTTTAGTCCAAGATGTCCCATTTTGTATCCGACATTTTCTCTGGTTTGTTATTTTTCCCTTGGAGTGCAATAGCTAAGTCCTTTTGAATCAGGAGAGCACGTATTTGGAGTTTCCACAGACCAAAATTTTGTCCAGAAATTTTTTCTATTTTCCATTTATCAGAATCCTCCATTCTAATCAAGGATTCATCTCAGATTAGACACAATCCTCAGCAAATGAAGTGCTCTTACAATCCTTAGCAAATTCTCTGATACTCACAATCCTCAGCAAATGCTCTGATACTAGTTGTTGAGATTAAAAACAGAGTGAAACAGAGAAATAAGGACACACACACACTTGGAATGAAACAAATACACCAGATATATCATGGTTCACCTGCACAGTAGACTATGTCCACACTGAATGGGATATCCCTCGATATAAATATTAACTCTCTATTATAAGTTTACATATACACAGCCTTACTATGGCTATTCCTACGAAGCCAAAACCAAAATACACATTCATCTTTAACACGCTGCCCAGAAGACAAGCAACCTCCAACAGAAATAGGAGAAGCAATTACAAACAGTTTGTAAGTTACTTTGTAAGTTACAACAGGTTCCGTTACACTTCATAGAGAAGAGACCATGTGGTGTGGTGAGTTGACTTCACCGCCTAACATAACAATGATTCTGTGTTAATGTCAGCTCTTTTAATCTCTTTCGGAACAATTTACTTCCAGTGTTTTTGTAATTACTGTTGTAATGTGAAAAGGTTAATCATAGTAGAAGATATTATAGCTTGGTTGTAATTATGGATATGTGTATATCTTAAAATTAAAAGGTTAATTGTAGTAGAAGATATTGTAGCTTCTTTCAAGTTGGAAATCACAAATATGTATGTTTTATTTGAGCAAGTATGATTTACATTGTGATTCAAATAATAAGTGTATATGATAGAATACATTTTGTAAAGAAAAATAATATTCTAGTACATAAATTTTTTAGGAAAAATTAATTATATCATTTTTTAGGATAAATTAATTAAATTTAATTATATCATTTTTTTAGGAACGGGAGTTGGGAATGATAAATATATTGAGACTAAATTTTCATAATTTTCAATAATAAATGTAAGTATTTAGTTTCAAGTTTGATGTGGAATATCATTGTTAGGTATTTTGAAGTGCTTTGTCAATGTTGTAGAACTATGCATCAAAATTTGTAAAACTTTTATTTTTCTATAAAAGATCATTTCTTTGACTATAAATTAAATGGTCCACAATTCTAGATTTGAACCAAACCTACAAATGTGATCTCTCTATGTGGATTTGAACCCTATTAAATTTTAGAATTTGACTTTTGGCTTGCCTTGAAGATTTGGTTTACCCACACATAAAATTTGGTCTTATGCTTTTTCATTTCTCTGTGGCATGGATACTTACTCTCTTTTGTCAAACCATGTAAAGATGTTGAGTCAATAAATTTTGAACAATATCGAGGGCAATAAGTAGTTGTGTGTGTTCCCTAAAAACCTAATGCAATAATGATATCACTAGATGATTTTTTTTTGTCCTATGATGTGTGCTAAAAGGTATTCAATTCATGTGTCTACTAGATGCTCTAAATAAATTAGGGATCACTTTCATGAGCTAAAAGTTAATCTAAAGCACTATCGTGACTATGAATCTAATCTAGGATAAAAATTGATAATCTAAAGATCAGGTCCAAACCCTAGGGATGAATGTAGTTGGGAACAAAAATCCAAGATCAAGCTATTTGCTAACTTTCACATGAAAATCATCTTTTTTGACCTCTAGCTACTACATTAGGGACAAACGGGTCATTTAGTAAGTCCAAAATGATTGGGTAAACTATAAGGTATGCAATTTTCCCCTTACATTTTACCTCCAGTTTGGCTTGCCTGTGAGCTACTTTGACAATGAATGTCAAAGTAAAACATGCATAGAGAACATGAAACTAAAATATCTAGAGACTAAAAAAACTATATGGATGCTAACACATTTACTGAAAGATATAATCACTTCTCAAAGGCAATGCAATATGCATGCACATGTGTTAGTTCCATGTGTAATGTTAGATGATGCCAAACACATGTATGGATGATATGTGTTGGTAACACACAAGGAAATGAAGAAGAATAAGCAAGGGCAAGTGGCATTCATCCCCATGTGGCATACCCTACAATATGGAAGCTTCCTAACAAATGAATGACATCAACACATGTAACATATAAGAGAAGTTGCATCCATGTAATATCAATTTATTTAGGTTCTCTATGTGGGGTGAAAGGAGGTATGCCTCCCAAGGTTGCAATCCCAAGAATCTAAAAAAATATCTTTAGAATTACATAATTAATTAAGTAAAAGTGTAAATGAAATTACTATTAAACATGAGTTCCTTGAAGGACCTCTCATCTTCCTAGTTGTAGACATTATAGGTCTATTGTTATTGTGAGGTTAGTTTGTTGTCATACGGTTTCTTGCTACTAGATTTCAGCTCTATTTCTCTTGTATCATGTTCCTTGATTGTGATCTTTTAATGTTTGTAAGCTTCTGATGTTTATATCTTGGTTTCTATAAAAGAGTTTGGACCCTTTCAAAACCTTTTATCTTATAGTTAAAAAATTACTATTAAACATGCTAAGAAATTATCAATGATTAACATATATCCAGCTTTTCCTTTACATTTTTTTATGATTGAAGGGAATTGAAAAGGTCAATGACTTAGATAGTCTAATATGCTAAACCCTTATGAGCCACTGGGTAAATAAGGTGACCCCCCTATAACCTTAGCCTAGTTAGATAAGTAATGTCCCATTCTTGCACTGTACCATAATTACTTGATTCAAAACTAAGATGTGTAGGAGACTACTCAAAGTACCCAACCATTCAACCCTACCCTGAGGCCAAGATTTTCCTTTCCATTACAATAAATATCAACCACTAATTTACTTAATTGAAACTATGCTACCATTGATGATTCATTAATAGATAAGAAACATCTAACATACATTTTAAACTAGATTCAACAAGAAGGAATAACTAACAGTTTGCTTTTTATAAAATAAAGATGTCACTCTACTGGTTCTAATCCTAAACATGTGACTAAGTGGGAGAGAGTGGAAACATTTTATTTTTATAATGGTTCCTATTTTATAATATATTATTTAATGAATATTTTTGCATGATCTCTGTTAGGGTTTCCATCTTATCCTTGTGTCATTTTGTTTTTTGATGTCATACTACACCTTTGCACAAGGAAAGTTTTTACTCTTATACATTTATTGCGAGGAATTTTAGATTTTCACACATGTGGGCTTTCCCTCAGACTTCTTAATGGCCACAAACTTTATCAACCTAATAGTTTCTACTAGTGTTGATGGTTTAATGGATTTCAAAGATGGCTCCAACAAACAAGTGTCTAGGAAGTTCATACCCAAGGTGTTTCAAGAAGTATGAAATCTAAGTTCCCTCTAGATGTGGTGTTGTTCATCTTGGATTTTGATAGTTCCTGTAAATGGCTAGAACATTTTACTTTAATTGGATACTTTTTTGGGAGAGTTCACCTTGAAAGCATGCTTAAAGACATGGGTCAACAAGGTTTGGTCCCCACATTCACCTTGATGCTATCCAAAATATCACTAAGGGGATTTTCCTATTTCACTTTGTTGAAGCCATCCATGTAGAAACCATTCTTAAACATGGCCCATAGTTTGTTCATGCTTCCCTTTTGGCTTTCCAACTCTAGAGTCAAGACTTTTTTATCTCTAATGAAAGGACTCTTTGTGTCCCTATATAGGTGGAATTCCCAAGTTTATCTTTATCCCGCTAGAGCTTCTTGACTACTATCATCAGCTTACGTGGTAAACTTGTCTATGTTGAGTTGGATAGGTTCTTCTTAGTTCATCCTAAAAAATGAGTCTTTGTTGAGTTTAACCTCTCTAAAGATTTAAAATAAATCATGGACATTCAAATAGGTCAAATGCATCATATCCAACATTTCCTTTATTTTAATCTACTAAACACTTGCTTCAAGTGTCAATCCTTCGATCACAAGATCATGGATTGTCCCTTGGTCTCCCCATGCAGCAAGCCCACTTCTTGGCCTTCTAAGGCTCCCCTTCCTAAAAAGAAAGAATGGCAGACCACAATAGGGAACCATACAAAAACAATTGAAACCCTAGCAATATTGGAGCTCATGTTAAGAATCTAGGTAATAATTATAATCAAGATATTAAGGTATTATCCAACATTGTTTTAGGACAAGGGGAAAGAGGTGGTTCCCTCTAATGTATAGCTATCCATTTAGCCTAAGTTTACTAGAAAACCTCAATCAGCATTGGTCTTATCTTCTTAGCAAAAAAATATTGTTTGTTCTCCTACCCCTTCCCCCTAGTGGTTTAGCATCATTCTCATAGTCCACCTAGATGTTTGGAAGAGGGAGAATATATCTTATAGAGAAGAAGGGTGAGTATCCCTAACATTCAATTGGGTAGTTTTTCTCGAGATAAGTTTTTTGCATAATTGCTATGCCACTCTTGATGAGTTGGATAGTGATGACATGACTCTTGACTCCCATTAATGAGTTTTCTCTCCTAGAATGTATGAGGTCTTAGAAACCTCCCCAAAAAATATTCAGTGAGAGACACTCAACAAAGGTTTTTAGGTGTGAATATTTTTTTCTTGCAAGAAGTTAAGATTATTGGTTTCTTACTTTCTACTACGTGCCATGTTATTTGGCCAACCAATCTTTTTGTGTACAAATCATGATGTTGTTCATGGAGGAATCATCATTTTTATCTCTCCTAAATGGCATCCACATTTATTAGATCATGGATGTGACCCAACTAATAGGGTGTTATGGACCCTTTTCAACATTGATAATCATTATTTTGGAGTTATTAATGTTTATGTCTCCAATCATGCTATTGAAAGGTATTCCCTTTGGTAGTGGATTGTTGGTTCAATGCATGCTGCCACTTGAGTTCTATGTAGAGACTTTAATATGGTTGATATGGTGTGTGATAAGGATGACACTTTTCTCATGTGTGAGATGGCTGGTGAAAGGGAAGCTTGGTTTTTCATGTGCAATAAATTCGGGCTATTTGATCCCAACATGGGCCACCATAATAAAGAAGTTGGTATATGTGGAGAAAATTTTGGGCTAGGTCTGATAGAGTGTACAATGGATTGATTATGTTATGATTTTAGCATAATCATTATTTTCATTTGCCAACTATTTCTCCCTTTTGAAGGAGCCCTTATCAGATTATGTCCTTTTCTATCACTCTCACATTCAATTTTATATTGAATGGTAACTTGCTAAACCCAAGGCCAACAAAACCCAAATTTTACTCAACACATCCTTATTGAGTCATCAGCCCACATTGGCCCACATCTGATGTTTTTAGAACCTTAATCCTCAGTCTACTTGATTGAAAACTTGGATTGGTTAGTTGAATAATGCTATTGAACACACCTCCCATTTTATTTGAATTGATGGCTTCTAGTCAGCTGAGTTTCATTGCCACTCATACGAGGCCACCACTATAGAGCTCTATCAAGCCACTACTACACTAGAAGCTAATCCCTTTACTCATACTTTGTAGCTGCAAGTGGCCAAGATTTATCAATATAAGAAAACCTTTTTAGTCATACAACCAGAGGTACTCATATTAAAGCTCATTTGCATTGGCTCAAAGTTGGAGATAGATTCTCTAAAGAATTTTTTCAATCTCTTCATGCTTGGCATACTTCTTAGGCTATTAAGTAAATGAAATATGGCCATCAAGTCTTGACTGAACTTCCTAATATCCTTCAAGATTTTATTTGTCATTATGAGTAGGTGTTTAAAGCACAAGAGAATTCTCTTGAATGTGAGCAGGATTTGCAAGAGTCACTCAGGGTTGTCCCTTGTCAACTTTCTCATTCTTAGTGATTCTTTTGTGATCAATTTCTCTCCATTATTGATCTCTATGAAGGTATCTTTTCCATGGCAAATGAAAAATCTCTTGGATGTGATAGTTTTCCTTGTGAATTCTACAATCTACTCTTTGGGACTTGGTTGGAGAGGATATTTATAAATTATATCTTGAATCATTTCATTCTAATTCCTTAGGAAAATTATAAACAAAGCAAATATTAAGTTCATGTACTTAAGCTTGAAGATCCTAAGCATATCTATAACTAGAGACTGATTACTCTAGTTAATGTCTCTTATAAGATCATAGCCAGGTCTCTTTCTTTGAAGTTGTGTCATCTTGTTCCGTAGATTGTGTATCCTGAACAAACTAGCTTCATTAAGACTAAGTATATTTTGGATAATATTAATGCAGTCTACAGAGGCATGGAGTGAGCCTGACGATCACACCAGCAATATGAGATCATCAAAATTATCTTTTCTAAAGCCTATGACTGCATTGAGTGACCTTTTATCCGTTCCATGCTTCAAGCTTTGCTTTGTGCAACTTGTATGCATGTTTTTTTTCAATGTCTTTGCCTGTCTCACTATCAATGGCCATCAATCTTGTATATTTGGTGTTAAGGATGACATTTGGCCCTTTCTCTTTATGTGCTTGCTATTGAGGGATTTGGATATCTTCTAGCCAATTCTATTTCCCAAAAGTTGGTCTAAGGCATTTCTTTGCCCTATTCCTCCACTCAATTAGTGAATGACCATTTTTCTATGATTCCTTTCTTACTCTACTAAAATAAGAAGGCAATATCAAACAAGCCTTACATTATCTAGATATTTTGTGTAAGGCATCGAGTTCTAGCATTCAATGGTAGAAAATCAATGTTGTAGACAATGTCCTTTTCATGTAAGCCTCTTTGGCTTGATACTTTTGCGTGGAAATAGATTGAGCATGGATAAATTTTTAGATTGTTGGGCATTCCTTTTACCTTTCAAGCCTCCCTATCCTCTTTATAGTAGGTTGTTATCTCCAGAATTAAAAAGAAGTTGGCCTACTAGATTACCAAGCCTCTCTCTCTAGAAAGTAAATTCTAGATGTGCTCAAAGATCTTGGAAACTACTCATGTATATATTATTCTTATTACTGGGTGCCTTCTAAAATTTCTTACTAGAAGATTGAAAAGACTCTTAGGGATTTTTTTGAGCCTTCATTCAAAATCATAGAGGTTTCTGTCATATGACTTGAGAGGTTTGTTATCTCCTGCATGATTCTAGAGGGTTGGATTTGACTTTCCCTCAATGATAAGGATTGGCCTTCTGTGCCAAATGGATTATCCAAGTTCTTGAAGGTAATGAGACCTAGAAATTTTGGTGCATCACTAGATCTCTATAGGCATTCCTTATGGGAGACAAGATAGGAAGGAGATTGGCCTCCACACCCTTCTTATCATGAAGGATCATATCTAGATTCAAAGTACTTTTGTGATGAAAGGAATTTGGAGAGCCTGGGAATCCATCAAACCTTGGTTAGTCTAGAATTGCAAAAGATTTCACATAGGACTTTCTATTAATTAACAATCTATATGGTGGTCTCTTATTATCTCTTGTTAAGATCATCCTTTAGCCAAGACTCCATGGGTTCATGCTATGAGTTTTTTCAAGAAGGAAATCAAGACTCTTCTAGATCTATTTTCTAATGTTACTAAGAATTTTCTTACTTGGCCTAAAGCCAAAGTTAAGTTTCATTTATCTAACTAGGATCTCAAAACCTTCTAGGTTGTTATTGATTCTGTGCCACTAGATATAATGCACAAAATTGGGGCTTGTTTGAAGTCCTAGTGGAAAGATTGGAAATTGTAACTTGACATACCATTTCACAATTAGAATCCTCATAAGGGTTATTCCTCACTCTCTTTGCACTTGCCTATGGTGCCTATTTTAAACCAAAGATGGTTGTTGTAATCCCATTTGATTGCTTGGAAATGTAGGTTTTAATTTGTGTGATCGACCATTCTTGAGCCAAAGCTTGCCAATTTTTCTTGAAGTATTCTTTTCCAAGGCCTTCCAGTTGGCTCCAAATTAACCCATATTGGGATTATGGATTCTTGATACCCATTTTGTAGTCATCAGGAAACTCTCAAGCACCTTTTATGGTTGTGTCCCAAAGGTCAACCTACTTGGACCTAGATTCATGATTTATAGATCGTTTCAACCTGAGCCATTCTCTAGACATATGGTTTTGTTAGGAGATTGGCCTAGAATCTCCTCTAGATATATCTAGATTGTTGGATCTAGGGCATACAACTGAGAGGGGGGGGTGAATCAGTTGTATAAAACTTCTTCTTCTTTCAAACACTTGATTCTTTATTGTTAGTTAGCAGCATATCAAATAATCATCCATGGAAGCATAATACATAAACACAAGAGCAGATAAGCATCAACACATTGAACACCAAGATTTTGACGTGGAAAACCCGGTTAAGGGAAAAACCACGGGGTGATTAACCCAAGAATTATTCTCTGTTAGAAGAATAAAGAAAAATGAATGGCACATGCCAATAAGGGCTCACTGCCCGAGCACACTGCTCACAAAGAGGCCCACTGCCTACAAGGAGACACACTGTCTACAAAGTGATAAAAATCACAGTCTTGAACTGGAGAATGACATCTCTACCATGTTCGGATCAGTTCCAATTAAGCCCAAAAATCTCTGCTCTGCCTTTCACACGTTTCTTCGCTATGCCACACTCATCCACACACCACACACACTATGAAATGAACTCACAAACCGTTATTTATACAAGACATCGACTTAGGAACAAACATCTAAGTCAGCAAACAACCATAGGAGTATCCGCAAGATGAATAACACATCCGGTCGGCCATCACAAGAACATTCGCAGGATGAACAACTCATCCGGTCGGCTAAACAGAGCAAGAACTTCATCCGGAAGAATAACTTCAATTCCAGGCTCTACCATCAATACGGACCAACAACACAACCTAAACATGATCCAAGAACCTTCACAAGCCTGTCTGAATGTCCGGATGCATCCGCACTTCCTCTACTTACTGGGATCTCTTGTCTTCCTCATCCGAAACTTCAAGAACACAGTCTGTTGCCACTGTCATAATGCAAGAGGTACTTCCGGACCTCCAAATCATACACAAATCAGGATGACACATCACAAGGACATCCCAAACACTCCGTCCAATCCGCAGATTAGGATAATACAATTCCGGACCTCACCAGACCTTTTTGTGATCCTCTGTCACCTCTGGATACTTGCCGGAACCAGTTCTATACCGACAGCCACAACTCCTTCAGATCTTCATGCGGACCTCTGAAATCTTAACTGAAGCATCTCAAGACTCATATCTACTAACCCTTTAATCCGCATCCTCCGGTTCTCATCCTATACAGTACATTTACCTTCTTCTCATCACTGTTCTTCACTGTTCCTGACTGAGGCTAATTTTCTCAATATCCTCAGCACACAGCTCATCAAATCCTTCTTGTCAATGCAATATGAGTATGTTGACATCAATGACAATACTGGCTCACCTCATACTTGCAACAATCTCCCCCTTTGTCATTGATGGCAACATATGATGTGAAAAACCATTAAGACAAGAACTTCAACTTTTCATATGTCTTCTCTTCCTTTACTGATCATCAACCACTTGTTTTTCACATGTCTTCTCTCCCCCTTTGACATCAATGGCAAAGGGCTCATACTTGCAATTCTCATACATCAGAATCATACCAGCTGCTCCCCCTTAGTTGCAGCTCCCCATTAGTCCGGATCACAAGATATGACTGTGATAGCCACCGGACTGATGCACATCAGTGCATCGTAGTTCATCACCGGAGGGGCCATGACCCCTAACTTCTCCCGGAGATATTCAAAAGAGTCTTTGGGAAGAGGTTTTGTAAAGATATCTGCAATCTGATCCTTGGAGGGAACATACTCCAATCTGACTTCTTCCTTGTTTACTTGTTCTCTCAAAAAGTAAAATTTAATAGATATGTGCTTAGTCTTAGAATGCAATACCAGATTCTTGGAGATATTAATTGCACTTGAATTATCACAGAAAATTGTGATAGGCT
Organism: Cunninghamia lanceolata; assembly: GCA_027924645.1. Taxonomy (NCBI): domain Eukaryota; kingdom Viridiplantae; phylum Streptophyta; class Pinopsida; order Cupressales; family Cupressaceae; genus Cunninghamia; species Cunninghamia lanceolata. The sequence continues at coordinate 1,561,920 of BSBN01000992.1, forward strand.
TCTCATATTCAACTTTGATGTCTCTTAGCATCTGCTTCATCCATAAGATTTGAGTGCAACTACCTGCTGCTGCAATGTATTCTGCTTCAGTTGTAGACAGAGATATTGCATCTTGTTTCTTGCTTAGCCAAGAAACCAATCTCTTCCCCAAAAAGAATGCTCCACCACTAGTGCTCTTCCGGTCATCCACATCTCCTGCCCAATCTGCATCTGTGTAAGCATGAAGAGAGAAATCCGGATCTCTAGGGTACCATAGACCATACTCAACTGTTCCTTTCAAGTACCTAAAAATTCTTTTGATTGCCATAACATGAGATTCTCTAGGATCAGCTTGGAATCTTGCCACAAGACCAACAGCCTGCATTATATCTGGTCTAGTTTGAGTGAGATACAACAATCCACCAATCATTGATCTATACTTTGTCTGATCTGCCTTTGGAGAATCATCATTTTTGCTTAACTTACATCCGGTTGCCATAGGAGTGTTCATTGGCTTTGAGTCTTCCATACCAAATTTCCTTAACAATTCTTTCACATATTTGGTCTGAGAAATGAAGATCCCTTCTTTTGTTTGAGTAATTTGCAGACCCAAGAAGAAATTCATTTCACCAAGCATAGACATTTCAAACTCACTTTTCATCTGATTTGCAAAAGTTTTGCACATACTATCTCTTCCTCCAAAAATGATATCATCCACAAACACTTCAACAATCAGAATGTTTTCATGATCAATTTTGAAATATAAGTTACTGTCACCAGTACCTTTGTTGAATCCAATCTGCACAAGATGCTTATCCAACCTTTCATACCATGCTCTTGGGGCTTGCTTCAATCCATACAAAGCTTTCTTCAACTTGCAGACCATATCATTATTATCAGACAATTGAAATCCATTCGGTTGTTCAATGTAGACTTCTTCTTCCAGATCACCATTTAGGAAGGCAAACTTGACATCCATCTGATATACCTTGAAGTCTTTGAAAGCAGCAAATGCAAGAAGTAATCTGACTGCTTCAATTCTTGCCACCGGAGCAAAAGTCTCTTCAAAGTTAATTCCTTCTATTTGAGAGTAGCCTTTGCAGACCAATCTAGCTTTGTTTCTGATTACTTCACCAGCTTCATTTAGTTTGTTCCGGAAGACCCACTTGGTTCCAATTACATTCCTGTCTCTAGGTCTGGGAACAAGATCCCAAGTATGATTTTTCTCAATTTGCATCAATTCATCTTCCATTGCTTTGGTCCAGTTTTCATCATTGCAGGCTTCATTTATTGTTTTAGGTTCAATTTTTGAAATCAGACAGCATTCATCCTGATTTTGAGCAATATTCCTTCTAGTTTGTACACCTTTGCTTCTGTCACCTATGATCTGATCTTCAGAGTGGTTCAGTCTTACATACCTTGGAATTTTGGGAGTATCCAGCACTGCTGTTTCTTGATCAGGCTCATTCAAACCTATCTCTTCTTCCTGATTTACCGGATCAGGCTGACTCTGTCTCACCGGAGAGGATTGAGTTCCTTGAACACTGTCTTGGTCATCTTCATCAAGCTCATAAAATCTTGAAGGTTTCTCAATTCCTTCATCAACTTTCACATTGGTGCTTTCTATCATCTTTCTCAATCTCTTATTGTAGCACCGGTATGCTTTGCTTTGAGTGGAGTAGCCCAAGAAAATTCCCTCATCACTTCTAGCATCAAACTTTCCTAGATCTTCATCTCTTTTAATATAACACTTGCTACCAAATACTCTAAAATATTTCACAGTAGGAGTGATGCCAAACCAAAGTTCATAGGGGGTCTTACCGATGTTGTTTCTGATTTGAACTCGATTTAGAGTGTAGACTGCGGTGCTGATAGCTTCTTTCCAAAACATTTGAGGAACATTTGCTTCCAACATCATTGTCCTAGCAGCTTCCTGGATGGTCCGGTTCTTTCTCTCAACTACTCCATTCTGCTGTGGAGTCTTAGGAGCAGACAACTGTCTCCTTATACCCTGTTTCTCACAAAAGTCAATGAATTCACCAGATGTAAATTCACCACCTCTATCAGACCTTAGACACTTTAGTTTCAATCCGGTTTGATTCTCCACCATAGCTTTGAAGATTTTGAACTTCTCAAAAGCTTCTGATTTTTCTTTTAGAAAGGTAACCCACATCATCCGGGAATGATCATCAATTAACAACATGAAATATCTATCCCCTTGCAGACTCTTGATTCTTGTCGAACCACATAGATCAGTATGTACTAATTCCAATAATCCGGTAGAAGACTGATCTTTGCTTTTGAAAGAGACTCTGCTTTGTTTACCTAACTGACATTCTTTACACACACTATTTGTAGGTTTCATCAATTTTGGAAGATCTCTCACAGCCTGAGTATTGCTTATCTTGATGATGTTATCAAAATTTACATGACACATTCTTCTATGCCATAACCAACTCTGATCAATTTGAACAAACAAACAACTTTTATTTGAACCAACCAGATGAAAGATGTTACCTTTTGTCTGAGTACCGGATGCAATTTTAGTTCCGGAGCTTGTAAAGATTCTGCATTTTCCATTCTTGAACTGGAGATCATAGCCTTTGTCCACTAACTGACCAACACTGAGAAGATTGTGCTTCAATCCTTCAACATACAGTACATTTCCTATTTTGCTCTTACCATCAAAGGAAATAGTTCCCCTACCTCTGATTCTGCCAGCAGAATTGTCACCAAACTTTACCATTCCTCCTTCATATCTTTCCAAATCTAAGAACTTATTCTTGTCACCAGTCATATGGTGAGAACATCCACTGTCAATAACCTAATCATCCTTTTCTTCCACTTGAGCAGCCAAGGTTTTTTCAACAACTTTGTGATTGACAGATTCAGAGAGTATTGAATCTTCTTCCTTGATGGCTATAAACACCCACTCATTTCCGGATTTGCTTCCTAGTTCTGATTCATCATCTGTTACTCCTTCATTGTCATCTTCTTCATGAACATAATAGCAATTCTTTTGAAACCTTTGTCTGTGAGTATTAGATCTTGCAGATCTCTCCGGACATCTTGAGGCAAAATGACCAATCTTATTGCAGTTGAAACACTTAAAGGGTAGTTTTCCTTCATACTTACCGGATCCTCTTGGCAGTCTCTTTGCAATGAGGGCTTCAAGTTGAGCTGTTTCTGCTTCTTCTTCTTCCATGTCTCTTCTTGCTTGATCATACCATGACATTTTCCTTGATGAGTTTTCACCCGGATCAAATCTCTGTTTGCCTTTCACATAGGCACTGGCTTTGAAAGCAGATTCAGTCTTGGGAGGATCATCTCCAAACTCGGTCATCTCAAATGCAGCTAGTTTGCCAGCCAGTTGTTCTCTTGTGACAGTTGTGTGGGCTCTGAATTCATCAATGGCAGCAACTTTGATTTTGTAGGCAGCAGGAAGAGATCTTAGGATTTTGCAAACAATCTCATTTTCATCTAAAGTTCCACCAGCATTTCTGATTCCACATACCAGCTCATTTACTCTTGGCATAAAGGTAGTGATGTTTTCATCATCTCTCATTTTCATTCTTTCAAATTTCCCTTTCAGACTTTGCAACCTTGCACTTTTGACAAACTCATCTCCTTCATACAGAAGTTCCAGTTTAGTTAGGATCTCATATGCAGTTGGTAGGTCAATGACATTCGAGAGATCTGAGTCATTCAATGCGCTTAGAAGAGCTTCCTTGGTCCGCAGATTGTTTTCAGCTTCTGTGATTTCATTCAGAGTTGCCGGACCACCTTGTGGAGGTATATATGGTTTTGAAATCATAGCCAAGTATGCTTTTCCCATACATTCCAAGTGACACTTCATGCGACCTTTCCAGAGAGTGAAGTTGGTTCCATCGAACTTCGGACTATCCTTCTTGTATGACGACATCCTAGATCTCCTCAAGCGGTTAAGCTCCTATCAGAGGAACTTAGCTCTGATACCAATTGTTGGATCTAGGGCATACAACTGAGAGGGGGGGGGTGAATCAGTTGTATAAAACTTCTTCTTCTTTCAAACACTTGATTCTTTATTGTTAGTTAGCAGCATATCAAATAATCATCCATGGAAGCATAATACATAAACACAAGAGCAGATAAGCATCAACACATTGAACACCAAGATTTTGACGTGGAAAACCCGGTTAAGGGAAAAACCACGGGGTGATTAACCCAAGAATTATTCTCTGTTAGAAGAATAAAGAAAAATGAATGGCACATGCCAATAAGGGCTCACTGCCCGAGCACACTGCTCACAAAGAGGCCCACTGCCTACAAGGAGACACACTGTCTACAAAGTGATAAAAATCACAGTCTTGAACTGGAGAATGACATCTCTACCATGTCCGGATCAGTTCCAATTAAGCCCAAAAATCTCTGCTCTGCCTTTCACACGTTTCTTCGCTATGCCACACTCATCCACACACCACACACACTATGAAATGAACTCACAAACCGTTATTTATGCAAGACATCGACTTAGGAACAAACATCTAAGTCGGCAAACAACCATAGGAGTATCCGCAAGATGAATAACACATCCGGTCGGCCATCACAAGAACATTCGCAGGATGAACAACTCATCCGGTCGGCTAAACAGAGCAAGAACTTCATCCGGAAGAATAACTTCAATTCCGGGCTCTACCATCAATGCGGACCAACAACACAACCTAAACATGATCCAAGAACCTTCACAAGCCTGTCTGAATGTCCGGATGCATCCACACTTCCTCTACTTACTGGGATCTCTTGTCTTCCTCATCCGGAACTTCAAGAACACAGTCTGTTGCCACTGTCATAATGCAAGAGGTACTTCCAGACCTCTAAATCATACACAAATCAGGATGACACATCACAAGGACATCCCAAACACTCCGTCCAATCCGCAGATTAGGATAATACAATTCCGGACCTCACCGGACCTTTTTGTGATCCTCTGTCACCTCTGGATACTTGCCGGAACCGGTTCTATACCGACAGCCACAACTCCTTCAGATCTTCATGCGGACCTCTAAAATCTTAACTGAAGCATCTCAAGACTCATATCTACTAACCCTTTAATCCGCATCCTCCGGTTCTCATCCTATACAGTACATTTACCTTCTTCTCATCACTGTTCTTCACTGTTCCTGATTGAGGCTAATTTTCTCAATATCCTCAGCACACAGCTCATCAAATCCTTCTTGTCAATGCAATATGAGTATGTTGACATCAATGACAATACTGGCTCACCTCATACTTGCAACATAGATTTGGCACACTTTTAAGGTGGAAGGACATGAATTCTATTTTAGTTTTTGGATGTTTAGTTGATCCTAATTTCTCACTTTACACTAAATTTGTGATTTGTTCTAATATGATTATGTAGATTTGGGTGCAATCCAACAAGATTGCACTTGAGGTGGCACATCTTTAGGCACTTTTAGGTCATTGGGTTAATGCCCTGTGCACTCTTACCAAAGTCCCTTCAACTCCTACCTCTATTAGAGGCCATTCTCTACCTTTTGGTCCCTATTGGGGGTGTAGTCATTTTCTTATGCACACTCTCATGACTCTTAGCCTCCTGCAATAAGAGTTAGGGATTAGTCTCATAGAGGATGGTCTCAACCCACTTACCACCACTTTGCTTCTCCCCAAGCTTTTGGATATGGGTTTGGTGATTGGTTAGATTCTAGCAAATTCCCTTGCTTGGCTCTTGATATATTGCTTATTCATGACAACCTCCAGATGGAGAAAAATAGATGATGACGACAATGCTAGTTGGGAGTCTCCTATGGATACTCTGGACCTTGTTGATGTATGGGGTAAACTACATGACGAGGACCCTCCTCCTCCTCCTAGTGCTTTAGCTATTGTTGTGTAACAACCTATTATTATATTTTGTTTAGGGTTTTATCCCTATTTGGACTTTGGCATATGACTTCTTCCACCCACCAATTTTTGGATGTGTAATATTATCATATAAATAATTATATATATTATTTAATTCATATGTTTGTTATATCATTAATCTCAATTGATATCAATCTAAAATGATGGAAGCAATCCAAAAAACAGTAGAGGAATGAAAAGGAGGAGAGAGCAAAGTGAATAACGATCTACTAAGTGATGAAAAGGAATGCAGAAGCTCCCATTTACCTGCATGTGATTAAGTGGTCTCACCTTGATAAAAATTTACCTCCTATTATTTGTAAAATGTATTTGAAATGGTTACCTTAGATTTTCAAATCCTAGAGGTAACAATGGCTCTAACTAAGGATTGCATTCCATGGCAGAATACAAGAGAACCCCAGAATCCCATTGGGCTATAGAGTCTTCATCTTCAGTATTTTACTGATTCAGCTTGATGATTATAGCAATAGAGCTCAATCCCTATGGTTTGTAAAATAGAAGGTTTATTGAGCTCTCTTTCCTTTCATATAGTTTAGTCTCCTTTCATAATCTACCCCAACCACTTTTCAAATGCACCAAGAACAATAATCTCCTTGGCTTCCTCAGCATCATTTAGGAATCGAGCATCATTCCATTTTACAGGTTAAATAAAAACATTCTCAAGAGCAACTTCATCTACACTTATCGAAGCTGGTCAGCATAAGATCAAATGAATAAATGCATAGCTTCACAATCCATTCTAATTTTGATGATATTTGGAAATCATAGTTGCATCATCGTGCATGATGACACATGCTACAGAGTCATAAAACTCAAATTTGTAAATGTGTAATGATTGCAACTCCAACGTGTTGCATTATCTCCATTTCTGCTTGAACGGTTCTTTGATGTGCCAACCTTTAGGAATCCTCCCTTTCCCTTGTCGTTACTAGAAGCCTTAGAGGTACTAGGTCTGCTGCTGTCTGCTTGTGAAATGTTCACATCCGACAAGCCATTCTCAGAAGCTCGAACGAGATTCTCATAATAATTACGAGTTACATTTGTGAGTTCAGCAAGTTTGGTATAGAATTCATTGAAGTCTTTTGAAGGACCATCACCTTCAAGATATGCTAGTAACTCCTTTTTAGCACACTGATGAAGTCTTTCTAAGCCAGATTCAGCATCACCTTACAAGAAACGTCATCTCCAGAAGTCAATATTCTTTTCGGATCATCTGTTACCAAGAGTGGATGTACATCATTTGTATTTTAGTGATGTGAGACACGACCTCTGCATTTTGGCAGGGCTTAGTTTGTGTTTGTTTACTGAGATATTGCTAGGGAGGCATACTGCAGGTGGTCTTTCTCTAGGAAAACAATCCTTCTTTTTCTTTTTCTTTTTTTTTTTTAGCAGGAAAAGGTGACGGAGCACCCATAAGATTAATAGAAATGATTAAACAGGAAGAAACAGGGCTTCACGCCCAGAAGTCCATCCCAAAATAATTACATGAAAAGGTCCTGAAACGACCTGATATAACAATTTAAAACAAAACAACACGGCCCATGAAAGACCTGATAACACAAGATTTAAACCAGCATGGAAAAAAGACCAAACTGCCAACCCAGAGCAAAACACGGAAGACGAGGCCCCATCACCATTAGAAAAGACCTTGCAGGGGAGCAGAGGATCCTGCTACCCTGTCAAGCGCATCACGTCGTCGACACTGCCGAAAACATACACCCCTACCAAGCCAACCGCAACACCACCATAGAAAGACACCCATCCACGTAGAGCTCTCAAGCAGAACACAGAGGCAGGAACAATCAAACCACAGGACCACCCACAGAGAGCAAAACAAAACAAAACACAGACCACCGCCAACCTGTTCACATGCACTAGGAGAGACAGTAGGCCGCTGACGAAGCTTAGGCCGCTGGCGGAGTTGTCGGCAGGTCCCGTGCCTCCATATCCACTGTGACCGATGACTGACCCCCTTCCTCCAAATCTGCCAGGGCATAATAAGGCATCCCCAGGGCCATGTCAGACGCGTGGACTCTGAGGAAATGAATAGCCGTGAACACGTCCCTAATTCGCTCGCATCTTTTCTGGGAAAAAAGAAAACAGTATGCTCGTAGGGCATCATCTAAATCCTCACTACATAAGGATTTGATACTGGACTGCAGAGCTCTGTAGATTACCTACTGTGGAGGAGAATTCCGTAGAGTTGTTAGATTAAAAAGCCCACCAATAAGGGCATCACCTTGCTCCATGCGATAATTAGACACGGCCGCCTCCCAACGATCCACTGTGTAAATATTCTTAAAGAACAAGGCTGCCGCCAGGGAGTGCACATAGTCTCCATCCACAACAAGATCCATTATGTTGGAAAGAAGTTGTGAGACTATATCTGAAAAGTTTAACACACGGCCATCATAGCCTCTAATCCAGGCATGGCCCATGATATTTCGAACTACAAACTGAATAAGAGTGCAGTCAGAATCGATAAGAGTCATGAGATCAATCGCCTTCACTCGCCCCCAAATCTCCGGTTCCCACTCAAGGGCAGGGAAAAACAATCTCTGGTTTAGTCGCGTATCTGCCATCATCAGCTAGAGATGAGAGATAGCAATTGAAAGGAGGGAGCAACACGGAAAGAGTAGTAAAGTGGCAGAGCAAGGAGACCACATAGGAGAGAGCCCTCAGAAACACAAACTTGGAAGGAGCCTGTAAGAAAACAATAAGGAAAGGAGAGCTGGCAGAGAAGTAAAAGCGCTATCGTCAGCCGCACAACTGGGGAGAGTAGTACTCTGCCAGCCCATTTGAGAGCAAGTATAGGTGACAACGTGTCCACAGCAGGTAGGAGGAGGCGGGAGAAATAAGCCGTTACGCCATCAAAAGATAGACAAGCAGTCCCAGCACGGCAATATCTATAAATGAACATAAGGCGAGAGTAGATATGCTATCTTCCCCTTGCAGGCAGGACATCTGACAAACCTACATCCGTCTTAATTCATTCATCCCAATAAAAACTTGGGAAAGCGCTCCTGGAGAATGTCAAAGATCCTTGCAGGAGTATAAATGTGGAAATAAATGAGACAGCGTCCTAATCCAAGGCAAATCCAGTGTAAGACCATCCGACCGTACTTTAGGCTTGTCAACCTCTTGGAACTAGTCAAGGAATAGAACTTACTCATCTGCCATATCAGTAGCCAGGAGAGAGGTCAATGGACATGGCAATTGGAGTACGCCACGATGAAAGAAAATAGTGTCTTTATCACTATCAATTGCTACATTGGCTAGGAAGTCCGCCACCCTGTTGCCTTCCTGTAACGTGTGGGATATGAAAAAATTGTCCAGTTTGTTCAGAAGAGCTTTAGCCTGAGAGAGGATATATGCCAACTTCCAATTATCTAAACCTTTCCCCTTAATTGCATTTATTACTAACAAGGAATCGCCCTCAATCCACACATTCCTTAAATCTTTTTCAAGTGCCAGGTTTAGTCCATGCACCAGAGCCCAAGCTTCTGCCTCATTGTTGGTACCTGGGGGTAATTTAGATGACTTGGCTGTGATCAACTCTCCATGTATATCCCGAATGACACATCCCGTTCCAGAGAGGCCAGGATTCCCTTGGCATGCCCTGTCAATGTTGAGCTTATAGAAGGGAGAAGAGGGTGGAGTCCATTTAACTTTATCTCTGATTGTGGAGAGCTTAGGAGTTCCTGTATTGATGCCAACTCCCAAACATCTGACTGAGGGCCAGAGCGATATAACCTCCGCATCCCATTTAGACCAAATCAGCTTAGAGGAATTAAAAGATCTAAGATAAGCCACTGCCTGGTCCACTATGGCAGCATCAAGTTTAACACAGACCTGAAACATTGATCAAGCTTCCTTCCTAAAAATACGCAGATTCCTTTCCCACCAGATGTGCCAGATAATCATGGAAGGACCCAACTCCCAAAGGCATGCTAATGTTGAGGTAGCAAATGAATGGGGCCAGTTTTTAAACATAAGATATAAGGACATGGAGAAAGGGCTTGTCCATTTTAACTTCCTGAAAAACCAAGTCTAGCATGCTCTACTAAAGGGGCAGTGAAGCAAGAGGTGATCTAAAGATTCTTCCTCCAATCCATAGAGCACACAAGAGAAATTAGAGCCCAAACCTAGTCTTTTGATTTGATCACCTGTGAGTATTTTATTATGAAGCGCACACCAAGCGAAAGCTCCAGCCCTAGGGAGAGTTGACGAGCCCTAGCACAGCTTCGAGGGCCAGTTTGACAGTGCTTTCTGCACACCTAGTTTATATCCATCTTTAACTGAGTAGCGTCCTGAAGTAGCCGCTGTCCAGACCACTTCATCCTCCATGCTGGAGACAAACATTGACCTCCTACCAAGGAGACGACTGAGAAGTGCTTTTTGGGAGATAGGAAAATTGCAGTCAAGGAATCCTTTCCAGGCAACTATAACTGACAACCCCTCCCTAACCACCTGCCAGTAATCTTTAACTTTGTGCCCCCAATGTGATTGGAGAAAGGAACATGCCTCAGAGAGCTCGGAATACGTAGATAGTGGCGCTTCCCCGCCCCAAGAGTCAAACCAGAAATCTGCCTTTTCACCATTGTGTATGATCCAAGTAAGGTTGGGCTGAAGAAGGTCCCTACTTCTTAATAAAAAATTCCAGATAGCTAACCCCTTGGGAGGGTTTTGCACTGTGAAGATTCGCTCATTATCCAGCGAATCAAGATACTTAGCTTTCATTAGTTTTACCCACATGGCGTTAGGTTTGAAGTACATGTTCCATGCCAATTTGGCCCCGAGTGCTTGGTTTTGAGCTTGGATATTCAGAATTCCTGACCCTCCTTCCGCCTTGGGTTTGCACACTTTATCCCAAGCCAATAAGTGGATTTTCTTTTCTTCAAGAGAGCCTTGCCAGAGAAATTTTCTGCAGAGACCATCAATTTTTGCAATAATTCCTTTAGAGACATGGAAAGCTGACATCATGTATATGGGCACCGCAGACAACACAGCTTTAATCAAAACTATTCGCCCAGCTAAGGATAGATGGCGACCTTTCCATTTAGCCAGCTTTGTATTCAAATTCTGTAAAACCTTGCCCCATAGATTATTCTTGTATCTGCCTATGAATAGGGGCAGACTGAGATAGCTTCCTGGGAGAACCTGAGAGTCGAGGTTAAGGCTAAGTTGTAACAACTTTTGGAGAAGCAAGGGAACATTTTGGAAAAAGACCATAGATTTATTAAAATTCACTTCTTGTCCTAAGATGCAGTAATAAGAATAATCTATGTCATCTGAAATAGTTTAATAACTGTCATTTGAAACAGTGCATGATGTGCGTACTTCCATTAAACTATGTGCTAGCACCTGATCAATCCAATACTTAAACATCTTCATTCCATTGGGGTGGACCAAACATAAACAAAGATCTGCTCTAGAGCTTTTACATCAATCTCCATTAATCCTTCAGATCCAAATATATTGAAAAACTGTAGAATTTGAAACCCAACTTATAGTTCTTTATTCAATCGAAAAAATATAATTAAATCCATTTGCAACAAAGAACAAAAAGGAATTCCATACAACACTCCTCAAAATTAGCTATAGACAAATATTACACAATGCAAAATATAACACTAAATTGCCCTCTTTTCATTATTGGCTTACCATACAACAATCTCAATACATCTCTTTATAGAGATTACAATGGTTCTAAATATAACAGAGAAGAGCATCCAAAAAAACTACTATCCATGTAGCACTTAAATTAAGTGATGCACCAGTAGTTTCTAAAATCAATCTCTTCTTTTTCATATTTTTCCCATGCATCATGCATGAAAAAATAATAGCAACTCTAAATATAAAACTCCTAAATATATCTCATTTTATATTTCTCCATGCGAGGCATCAATTATCAACATACTCCCCTTTGATGCTGAGCCAACTAGCTGATCATGGAACTTCACTGCCTGGTCTTGTAGACCCTCTTAGTACTTATTCATTTCTTTTCACATGGAAGCTTTGTAAACTCCCAAATATTATTCCTATCAGTGGAATCTATTTTTTCTTTCATTGCTTGCAACCAAACTTTATCTTCCTCTTGATCTTCAAATCTACAATTCAAAATTTATGGAAAAGCTCTTCCTTGTCTTCCTCGTGCTTTTGCACTATGCTAAAACAATTCAATTTCTTCAATTTCTTTACTGTTATCTGGACTTGGTTGTTCACTGTATTTGGTGTTTCTATTGTTCAATTCATTTTCCTTTTTCTCAACATGAAAAGACTTATGTCTATAAAACATTTTGAACATACTTGTGATGTTTTGCCAATCAAATACATTTATCCAACCACAATTGATTTTCAAACAACCTATCATAGATTCATTTTTCAACTCTCTATTCCAACATGTCTTTTCATAATGATTTTTCAAACCACAAATTTTGCAAGGATGTAAATCCCAACAATTTTCTTTTCTATGTCCTTCTCTATCACAATGGGAACAATCTAAAATCTCCTTTTCTTGAAATGACTTATTAGTACTCACAAAAACATTTGTCTTTTCTTTTCCTTTACCTCTATACCCGAGACGTTCATACTTAGTCCTCACAACTGACTCAATGGGCTCTTTGATTATTTTCCCATGCTTACCCAAAATTTTGCCTTTATAACCAATTTTCTTCATGATTTTCAAACCAATATTATCATCAAAACAACTAGCTATGTTAGCAGATTCATCATCATTTTCATTCTTACATTCTTTAGTAAAAGCAACTTCAGCAAACCTATCAAATGATTGATCAAAAGAATACAAATCCTCTATGTCAAATGAGACTTCACAAACTGAAGGCTTTGATTTCAAACATTCATTTTCTTTTTGGCATGTTGCAAACAATTGTTTTAACTCATCATTTTGATCTTTCAATTTTAAATTTTCTTCTTCTAGCTTCTTCAACTTTTCTTGCAAATCTTCATTCCTTTTTTTAACTTTATCAAACAACTTGAACTTTTCTTCCAATTCTTCACTTTTTTTTTAAACTTTCTTCAATTCATCTTTCAAAACATCCTTTTCACACATTAAATTTGTATTTTCTTTCTTTTCTCTTTTACCAATCTTTCCCATTGCTTTTAACTACATAGAAGAACCACTTAAATATACCTTCAACTATCTTTCAATGGCTATGTTTTGAGAAACCTTACCTCAAACCTCAACTAATTTCTTCCACTGGGTTCACACTTGCCAAGCCTTAGCTGAATTTTAATAGTTGCTATATAGATGCTGCAAAATCATTTTCCATAACATCCCAATGAATCCATTCATGATTACACTACCACAACAACAATATGATCCTCAAGAAATCGTTAGAGAGATTTCAAAGCCAAAATCAATAACCCAAACCTGCTCTAATACCAAATGTAGAATTTGAAACCCAACTTACAGTTCTTATTCAATCTGAAAAAGATAATCAAATCCATTTGCAGTAAAGAACAAAAAGGAACTCCATACAACACTCCTCATAATTGAGCTATAGACAAATATTACACAATGCAAAATATAACACTAAATTGCCCTCTTTTCATTATTGGCTTACCATACAATAGTCTTAATACATCTCTTTATAGAGATTACAATGGTTCTAAATATAATAGAGAAGAGCATCCAAAAAAACTACTATCCATGCAGCACTTAAATTAAGTGATATAACAATAGTTTCTAAAATTAATCTCTTCTTTTCCCTATTTTTCCTATGCATCATGCATGAAAAAATAATAGCTCTAAATATAAAACAACTAAATATAGATAGTTCTATATTTCTCCATGCAAAGCATCAATTATCAACAAAAAATTTGAACTAATATACTCAAAAATTTTATCTGCAAGACTTTCAAAATCAGAAGGCTTAAAACCTATTTTCTCATCCACTGAATCAGAAAGCTCCTTGAAAAATTCGCTGGCAAATTTAACTCTTCGCTCAACTGTAAGGTCACTTGAGCCATGAGATCCTTGGCATACTTCAATAGGTTCTTGACTAATAGAAGAATCTGTTGCATCATTCTCCTCTACAAAGAGGCTCATACCAAAAGTTATTTAACCATCTTCTTGGCATTCTCTCCACAATCATTGTTCCCTCATTGAAACCTTTCAAATAATGAAGGGAAGAGGTAGAGGACAAAGAGAAAAATAGAGGGCTACAACCCTTTACATTTGTATAAGTCAAGATTTTTCTGCTACACCCAACATTCATCCTAAAACAACAACCATAACACTTCTTCTTTCAACGAAAATACCCAGCACACAAGTAAAACTAAAAACTAGTCTATGCTGGACTCGACAACAAATTAAAATTGGACAAAAAAACTCTGTTCTTTTCCATATGCAAGAGAAGAGACCATACCCGTGAAAGACATCTCTGTAGAAGAAATTAATGAGATAGAAAGAACTATAGAAGTATGGGCAGCATTACATAATAAAGAAGATAAGATAGCAACATATGGAAGAGTAGAATGGAGGCATGGAGACAGATAGATCAGTCCTTTATTAGGACTTCAACATTTAAGAGAAAATAATGTTTTGTCTATTGTAGCATTCATTGAAGGTAGTTGGGATTACACTCTAACATTCCTCCTTAATCACAACTACTGCCTTCTTTGATACCCAAACAATCTCATTGAAACATAAAATTTTCTTTCCCTAATGCCTTGGTGAAAATATCTGCACACTGATCTCCAAACCTACAAAAATCCAAAAAGATCTCTCCATTGTTAATCAACTCTCTAATGAAATGATATCTTGTGTCTATATGTTTGCTTCTCTTGTGAAAAATTGGATTATTTGACAATGCTATAGCTGAGTTGTTGTCACAATAGATCCTTTTTGCCTCTTGTTGTTCTTGCCTGAGATCTTTCAAAACTCTTCTCATCCAAACTGCTTGACATGATACACTTGTGGCTACTACATACCCTGCTTCAGCTGATGAAAGAGTAACAATTGGTTGTTTCTTTGAAGCCCATGATACTACACCTATTCCAAAATGAAAAACATAACTAGAAGTGCTTTTCCTATCATCTATGCTTCCTACACAATCACTATTAGTGTATCCTATTAGTTTGAACTCATTTGATGTTGAGTATTGAATACCATAGTTCCTTGTTCCACTCACATATCTAAGAATTCTTTTTCATGCTTGCCAATGACAAAATTTTGGAGATTCCATAAACCTTGAAATGAGACTAGCTACATACATAATATATGGCCTTGTGGTTGTTAAATACAAGAGGCTGCGAGCAAGCCTTTTATACAAAGTTGGATCAATGTTGGCTCCATCATCATCCTTGCTTAGTTTCAATCCTATGACAATTGGTGTTGAAGCTGATTTACAATTTGTCATGTTAAACGTTTTCAAAATATCATTTGCATAATTAGACTGGGAGATGAACATAGAATTATCATTTTGATTTACCTCAATGCCAAGAAAATACTTCATGAGGCCTAAATCAGTCATTTCAAACTCCTTTTCATAGCTCCTTTGAACAAATCAATTGCCAAATAACCCGTGAATATCAAATCATCAACATACAAGCAAACAATTATGATCTCACCTTTGCTCATTCATCTTGGTATACAATGTAGGCTCACAGCTACACCTATTGGAGCTATTTTGGAAAAGATAAGAGTCAATTTTTCTATACCAAGCTCTTGGGGCTTGTTTAAGTCCATAGAGTGCCTTTTTTCAGTTTGTAAACTTGTCTTCATGACCCAAAATCTCATACCCAGGTGGCTGCTCCACATAAACTACTTCTTCAAGATAACCATTCACAAAAGTTAATTTCACATCCATTTGGTAAACTGGAAACTTGTTTTGAGCTTGTATTGCAAGTATTGTTCTCACGGTGTCTAAACGTGCTACTGGAGCAAATGTCTCATTGTAATCAACCCCGGGCTATTGTGAATATCCTTTTTCCACTAGTCTTGTTTTATGTTTTTGCACATCACCATTTGCATCTAATTTGGTTTTTTAAACCCACTTCACTCCTATGACATCCTTGTCTCTTGGAAGACTCACTAACTCCCATGTTTGATTCTTTTCTATTGCATCATTTTCATCATCCATTGCATTTACCCATTTTTCATTGTTACACCCACTCTAATTTAATAGAAAAATAAAATTAATTATTTATAGAATTTCAGTAGAATGATTAACTGGATTAACTAACTATCTAAGCAATAAAATTTCACGATTACAACAAACTTTCTTTTTCTGATGAAGTAATATTTTCTAACTGATTAAATGCAACCAACATAATTTAACTAACTTTCTTCAACTGAATTTCAAGTAATAAAAGAGATTAAGAGAAGTACACTTGAATAGCTTCCTACTGATTTTGTTTGTAGATCCTTCACTGGATTTTGGAAAAAGAAATATCAACAAGGGTTTTAACCACCCAACCAAGACCAATTGGTCTCCCGTGCTTCTTCAACTGAAGAAACCTGACCCTTCACGAGGGTGATGACAGGAATCAATTAACACCAATGTGCCTCTGAGCCTAGTGTCAAGACCTATACCTCCTGATCGATCTTCCCCTATAGATACCTCCTAACTGGAAAGATCATTCTGACCAGTGGTATATCTAGTACTTGATCGCTGACAGATGCCTAGCTGCATCATAACCTTGGCCAAGGATTTTTCTAGTATATATATATACATATATTTGACACTACTATGTCGTTATCCTTCACCCTTGCTCGACATTGTTATTAACTTAAAACTTTCTTCTTTGGTTGAAGAATGTAGGGTTTTTACATAGCATCATACATGTCCTACTTGACAACTTTGAGTTCGTAGTAAAATCAAAATAGAAATATATAGACAACAAATGCGCAAAAGAGTACAGAGGCTTCATTATTTTCAGTGCACATATAACACATCAATTGTAGTAATATTAATAGTATATACATATATATATGCTTATGTATATATTTTAGATATAAAACAAGTATCAAAAGTTCTCAGCTTCAGCAGACTCAAAAGCTTGAATAAAGAAATACGTTTATAGATTTTAGTAGACTGAATCAGAAGCTCAGAATCATGACAAAAGAAAGATAACATAATACGATTTTCTATGATCATCAAACATTAAATGAACTATTATAGAAGATTCAAGAATCTTGCCTGACAAGTGAATAGAGAATAGGTTAAGCTAACCGTGACTGTTCTATCAAAGTGAATGGTAACAATAGTTGCTTGGTAAATGCACAATACAGTGGAAAGTTCTTCGAAATAGAATGCCAACAATAAGCACGCTAAAAGGTAATACTTGACAATAATACTATAGCTCGAACTCTTCTTCCTTTCTAACCTATCTGCATACCTCTGAAGAAAAAAAAACAAAATGCTTGATAGATCTCCGTGGATGTTCTCTCTCCTCTAATATAATGAAAAGAAAAGCATGCCAAGAAAGAATGGTCGATCCAAAAGAAACCGCTCCAACGTAGTGGAGAAGAAAGTGGAGTTACAAACAATATTCTAACTCAAACACTTCAAGCGCTCAACAAGGTAAGACTTAAATAAATTATTTAATAGACATAAGAGATAAATCTTTTCCTCCACTATATTATATATATATACTCATGTGCCTTGGCCAAGGCTACGGTGACTTTAGGATTTTGGCTTAATTATTGTTTTTCAATTCCTATAATCACCCTCTTGTTGTTGATATCCCTTTTTCTTAGCCACCTGGTTTGTCCTGCAACCACTTAGACAATTAAGGAAGGTTAAATCATTTCCATGATATGGATAATAGTTAATATCATTTTCATCAATCCATTTTCACATATAAGTAAGAAAATATCAGCAATTAAAGAAAAAAGTCATCATATACATTTTCCAACAAATAATTTCACATTCATATGAAAGCAGTTGTTCTCAACTAACAACATAATTAATATTTTATTGTTCAAACAAAAGGGGATGTAACATATCCTTCCCCTCAAGAATCAATATCATCGATGATTATTTATCAATAAGCAATAAAAAATTTAACCACATAGTTTTCACATCAGTCTCAATTGTTTGGAAATAAATAAGGAAATTTTTTATGGATTTCATCATAGTCTTCCCAAGTGGCATTCTCTTCTGAATACTGGTCCCACTAGACCTTACATTGCACCACCTCATGATTACATAAGTGCAGCTTATGTATCTCGAGTACTCAGAGTGGCTCTATTGTGATCACCCAGGGTCTTGTACCTACAATGTTTTTCAATCAATCATATGCTTAGAGTCTGCATAATATTTCTTAAGATAAGAAACATGAAACACATTATGAATTCTGGTGAGAGTCAGGGGTAGAGCAATTCTGTAAGCCACAGCATTGATGATTTCAAGAACTTCAAAAGGTCCCACATATCTCAGGGCTAACTTAGAGGCTTTCCCAAAATTTATAGAGCTTTTCTATGGTTTCACTCGCAAAAGTACTTTTTCTCCCACCACAAACTATTTGGGAACACGTTTTGCATCAACATAACTCTTTTGCTTGTCATTGGATTCTTTTAGTCTCTGTCTGATTATTCTCACTTTCTCTTCCATTTCTTGAAGCATCTCAGGTCCTAAAATGATCCTATCTTCCCACCTATTCTAGCTTATAGGGGTTCTACATTTCCTACCATACAGTGCCTCGAAAGGTGCCATTTTTATTACTGACTGATATGAATTGTTATAGGCAAATTATCAAAGCAAAAGTTTGAATCTTTGGGAGCAAGTTGAGCAAAGTTGGTGAATGAATTCTATAAGATCTTGTTGTGGATAGATCACCAAATTGAGGCAAGTTACTTGTATCGCAACTGATTACTAATCGTGAGGCAGTTGTCACCTTGTAGCCTGATCACCGAACTTGAGACAGTTTGCACTTGATCCTAGGAAAAGTGTTGTCGAGGAGAGTTGTTGATGTTGAAACAATGGCTGGTAGAATGGATGAAATGATGGAGATGATGAAAATGATGTGAATTCGTTTGGATGTTGTTGAAGAAGATAGGTGAAGAGGATTGACACCAAGACCTAATGTTGAAAGTGATGATGAAGAAGAATTTCAATCTATTGAACAAATTGGTGAAACCCTAGGAGGTGATGAAGAAGAAGAATCAGATCAAGTAAAGATGTTGCAAGCTATTTCAAAGATTGGAAAGAGACCTAGAGTTGTTGTACCAAACTATACTAGTAAATTGAACCCTAAAGAATTGATTGACTAGATAAATGACATGGAAGAATACTTTGAATATGAAGAAATTGAAGATCCAGAGAAGGTAAGTTTACAAAGACAAAATTGAAAGGACATGCTACTATATGGTGGAAAGAAGTTCAATTGGAAAGAAATAGAAGAGGGAAATAAAAGATTACAAAGTGGGATAGGATGGTGACAAAATTGAAGAATCAGTTTATACCTGTTGACTATGAGTTGGAGCTATTGAAAAGATTATAAAACCTGAGACAAAAGGAGAAATCTGTGAATGAGTATACTGAAGAATTTCATAAGATGATCATAAGGACAAGACATAGTGGAGAAAGCAAGGAGAAAGTGGCTAGATACACCAATGGACTGAGATTGAGCATTCAAGAAGAACTAAGCTTGGTAAGGATGACATCTTTGGATGAAGTATATTAGTTTGCCCTGAAAGTTGAAGAGAAACTGAATAAAAGGCATGATCCAAAACAGAAAGGAAGAGGAGGTAAATTTTAGAGAGGTAGAATATTTTTGGAGGAGACAAATCATATTCAGAGCAAAACAAGTTTGACAACACATTCAAGAAGGAGGACAAAGATAATAATGCTTACCAGAAAGATGACAAAAATTTTTATCGGAGAGGAAGCCCTAGTCCATACCAGAATGAAGGATACATAAAGGAGGGAAGAGAATTTGATAAGAGAACATTTAGAGGTACTTGTTTCAAGTGTGGAGTTAAAGGACATAGAGTGTTCAAATGTAATCAGGGTAGTACAAGTAAGAGGACAAAAAATAGTGGAAGAGAAGCCTATGTAGGAGAAGAACCTATTGGATCACCTAGTTCAGTTGGTAAACTAGAGAAAGAAGAATCACTTATGATGAGGAGAGCATTATTTCAAGTAGAAACAAATGAGGAACCACTGCAGAGAAAAGTTTGTTCAGAACCAGATGCAAATCCAGAGGTAAGTGTTGTAAAGTTGTGATTGATAGTGGTAGTTCAGATAACCTAGTTTCAGAGGAGATAGTGACTAAGTTGAAGTTGGAAATATTGAAATACCCTAAGCCCTACTAGATAGCATGGATTCAGGATGATCATAAGGTACTGGTGAGTGAACAATGTTTGGTGAAATTTCATATTGGATCTTATCATGATGAAGTCTTGTGTGATATTATGCCTATGGATGTTTGTCATATCTTGTTGGGTAGACCTTGGCAATATGATAGAAAAGCTATACATGATGGGAGAAATAATACATACACTATAATGTAGCAAATGGAAAGAGAATTACTTTGATTCCTTTAGAAGATGACCCTAAGAGTGAAGTATGTGGAAATGCTAGAATTTGTTTGGTAGATGGAAGAAAATTTTTGGATGGTTTGAGACATGAGAATATGTGTTATACTTTGATTCCTAAGAAGCCTGAAACATTGAAGAAGGAGACTGGAGGAGAACAATCGGAGGAGATAACAAAGTTGCTAATAGAATATGAAGAGATCATATCAAATAATGTGCCTGAAGGATTGGCACCTATAAGGAGTATCAGTCATCACATGGATCTTATACCTGGAGTAAGTTTGCCTAACAAAGTAGCACACCAAATGACACTGGCAGAGAATGAAGAATTAAACAGATAGATACAAGAGTTGTTGAGGAAAGGTTTGATTAGAGAAAGTTTGAGTCCTTGTGCAGTACCTGCAGTGTTAGCACCTAAGAAAGATGGAGAATGGAGAATGTGTACCGACTCTAGAGCAATAAACAAGATCATAGTTAAGTATAGATTTCCTTTACCTAGGATGGATGATATCATGGAATGTTTGAGTGGAGCGAGATATTTCACAAAGATAGACTTGAAGAGTGGATACCATCATATCAGAATCAGAGAGGGAGATGAATGGAAGACTTCTTTTAAGACAAATAAAGGATTGTATGAGTGGTTAGTGATGCCCTTTGGATTGACAAATGCACTAAGTACTTTCATGAGATTGATGAATGAAGTCTTGAAGAAATTCTTGGGTAAGTTTGTGATTGTATACTTGGATGATATTCTGATTTTTAGTAAGACAAAAGAGGAATATTTGTGGCATATTAGACAAGTTTTACAAAGGTTGAGAGAAGAGAAATTGTTGATAAACATCAAGAAGTGTAGTTTCATGAAGGAAGAACTAGTGTACTTAGGATTTGTGATTTCTATGGAAGGATTGAAGATAGACCCTGAGAAAATGAAAGCAATTATTGAATGGCCTACACCAGAGAGAATTGGAGAGGTTAGATCATTTCATGGATTGGCTAGTTTCTACTGGAAGTTCATTAGAAATTTTAGTTCAGTATGTAATCTTATGATAGAGACAATGAGAGGTGCTAGGAAAGATTTCAAATGGACATCAGGAGTAGATAAAAGTTTTGAATTGTTGAAGCAGAAAGTGACAGAGCAACCTATTTTGGTGTTACCATATTTCAATAAGGTATTTGAAGTTGATTGTGATGCAAGTGGAAATGTGATTGGAGTAGTACTAAGTCAAGAAGGTAGACCTGTATCATATTTCAGTGAGAAGTTGAACGATGCAAGGAGAAGATATTCAGTTTATGATCAAGAGTTCTATGTCATAATTCAAGCCTTGAAGAAGTGGAGACATTACTTGTTTCCTAAGGAGTTTGTACTATATACAGATCATCAAGCTTTGCAATATTTGAATAGTCAAGGTAAGTTGAATCAGAGACATATGATACGGGTAGAGTTCATGTAGAGTTACACTTTTCTATTGAAGCATAGGAGTGGAAAATCAAACAAAGTTGTTGATGCATTGAGTAGAAGAAGAAACATGTTGACAGAGATGAGAGTTAAAGTGTTGGGTTTTGATGAGTTGAAGAACATGTATGAGGGAGACACTAATTTTGCATAACCTTGGAAAGCATGTAAGGAACTTGTTGTGACAGATAGGAGTAAGTGGTTGGACTATTTTTTTTAGGAAGATATGTTGTTTAGAGGAAATTGGTTATGCATACCTAAGAGTTTAATGAGAGATAATTTGATCAAGGAGAAACACATTGGTGGATTAGCACTTATAAAAAGTTGAAGATGAAGAACTTTGGACCTTGTAAGATACTCAAAAAATTTGATTCAAGAAATGCATATGAAGTAGAGTTACCAGAGACATTTGGCATATCACCTATTTTCAACATTGCAGACTTAAATCGGTATAATAAAGTAGAGTTCAGTGATAGTATAAAAGAAGACTTGAAGAAGTAGTTACCACAAGCATCGGAGAAGATTAAAGATGTTTTGGATAGCAGAGTTGGACATAGCACTAGAGGAAGAGAATACAAAGAATATCTTGTGAAGTGGAAAGGCAGACCGAAAGAAGATTCATCATGGATTGCTCAGGCTAAGGTGGACCATCTTGGTTCTCCCCTAGCCCCAGAAAAGTAAGGGACTCACTTTTCAATAACCCTGGATGTCTAATGCAGGTGCATCCCTGGTTCAAGAGCAATCTTGCATCTGTTAGGGTTAGCCGATAGAAGATATGAATTAAATGCAAATAAAGATTAAACAGAGGAATGAAAATACATAGAAATAATAATAGCGAGAGACAAGTTTTAACATGGTTCACCAAAACTCAGGCTACATTCACCAAACAGAGAGTCCAATATTATTTAGTAAATCAAACTGATTACAACTAGCAATCCCTGTAACTTAATACCGTTGCAAAATGCTACAATACATCATCAAAAACCCTAACCCTTAGCTACTTTTATCAAGCCTTATGTCGGTTACAAAATAGGATTTTTTATGTCAGTCAATGAAAAATAACTCCCAACGCTGCCCCTTGACCCCGTCTTAGGGGCGTTGCCCCCAAACCCCCTCAAGGGGTGCTACCCCTTGACCCCGTAGGAATTTGGGGAGAAACCGTGCTGATAAAAGTGGGGTAAATTTAACCTCTGAGTTTGATTAGGCTCCATATAACAACAGCATCAACCAAAAATATTTGCATTTCAGTTTGTTTCCTTTCATTTCCAGTTTAGTTCAGGCAGTTCAGTTAGTAGCAGTTTCTATATTTTGGTCTGCATTCTACTATAGTTGCATTTCACATCTTGCGGAGGTAGACTTACCATCTAGACATGTTCATCTACATCATATCTAGAATTCAGAGCATTTGGATTAAGCACCAAAAAGTTATCGCTACTAGAAGATTAGTTATTTTCTCATAATAGAGCATCCTGATAGTCTCTGATAATCAGCTAAAGGAGAAGACTTGTAGAGTATTCCTCAACTTGTGGAGCCTAATGACACACCATTCAATGATATTTGGTTCTTTTCCAACCCTTCCTGAGATCTGCACATCATTCCAATCATTTACAGAGGTATTCTACATGATTAGGTCGAACCTATCCATGTACACATGTTATAGCTCTTCATTAGAGTTTGTGACCTTCCTTGGCCGATGCGAAGGAATCTTTTGTACCGAAGATGATATACATTGATGTAATAGATCCTTAGGAAAGTAGTTAGTTATCAAGTGATGATCATTAGCATAAGTTCATAGCTTAGATTTTGCACAAAGGAGCTTCAATGCTATATCTTGTGCATATTTTGACATTCTGTAATCAGGCCTGTGAGCCCTAATTGTAAGCCTGCATGATGCTGACTAGATTATATTTGAATTCTATTATATACTAAATTACTGAATCTATGTTTGTTTCATATCTTTGAGTTGTTTATGTTGTATTTACTCTTGTTGTACGGTCTGGATAGTTCATCCTGTGAACCCTCCTATTGTGACTGCACCAGCACATGAGCATATGCCTCACAACCAAAAACACGAAGATGTCATATTGAAGGCTTCTTACCAAACCACACCTCCATGGATGTCTTACCAACAAGAGATGATGTAGGAGACCTATTTACCAGGTAGCAAGTAGTGGCAACAACTTCAGCCAAAAACTTTTGTTTGAGGCCAACTCCACTAAGCATACTCCTAGCCTTCTCCATCAATATCCTGTTCATCCTCTCTGCAACTCTATTTTCCTATAGGGTGTATGCAGTTGTCTTATGTCTTTCAATCCCATGTTCTTTGAAGAACTTATCAAGTTATGTGGAACAAAACTCACCATTGTTGTCAATTCTCAAACACTTAATCTTTTTACTAGTCTGATTCTCAACAAAAGCTTTAAACTCTTTGAACCAACTAAAGACTTCAGATTTGCTTCAAAGAAAATAAATCCATGTCCTACTATAGTCATCTATGAAAGATAAAAAATATATAGATTTAGAGATTGAAAGAACATTAACTTAACCAAACACATCAAAATGAATAAGATCTAATACACCAAAAGACTTATGAGAACTCAAGTAAAATTAAACATGGTTTTACTTTCAATATATACAATGTTCACAAAAGTTGAAATCAAGATTACAATCATCTAACCCCTCAATGAGGTTTTTAGTTTTTAGGGTTCTAAGACCTTTCTCACCAATGTGGCCAAGTCTCTTATACCATAACATTGTCTTCTCAGTAGGAAGCTTAACTTCCAAAGCATGAGCACCCTTAGGTACCCAAAATACACTACCATCAGAATTTGATACAACAAATCTTTTAGTTTCTGGTTCCAATGGTGGGGATGAAGTGACTACAACTTTTTTCTTTGAGTCAGAAGAACTATTGCATTGTAAAATACATGACTCCAAATGAAACAAAGTACTTCTCCAAGTACCCTTCACAAGCACCATAACTCCTCTAGTCATCTTGCATCCTTCTTTCAAGAAGACAACTTGCACACCTACATCATTCAATTTACTTATAGAAAGTAGGTTTTGTGCTAAGACTAGGATGTGCATAACCCAAAGATCCCCTTCACTCATCCATTAGGGAATCAGATTGTGACTCTTCCACAACCAACTATCTTCAGATGAGAATCGTCACCCAGGTACACTCTTCCACCATCGAACTCTTCATACTTTGTAAACCAATCTCGATGCGAGGTCATGTGGAAAGAGGCACCAGAGTCAATCAGCTACACATCATCAAATGCATGGGTGACCAAGGCTGCAATGAAGGCATCACCATCATCTTGTGACTTGTCAGAATCTGAATTTGGGACATTCTTCCTTTTCTCCTCTTTGCATTCCTTTTAGAAATGCCTAGTTTTCCCACAATTCCAACACAACACCTTGGACTTACCAGGAGATTTGGATCTACCCTTCTCAGCTATCTTGTCCTTCTTTTTCCCTTTCTCCTTGGGTCTTTCATGAACCGCAAGAGCTTCTTTGGCCGATCAGATGACTTTCTCTGCATCTCTTTAGATAACAGCGAGGACACCACATCATCCATTTTGAAAGTCGATGTGGTACTCCTGATGGCCATAACAAGATGATCCCATGAATCTAGTAAAGAACAAAGCAGGGTCATACACCGATCCTCCTCCTCCATCTTCACACCAATGGATGCCAATTGGGCAATCAACATATTAAAAGCATTCATGTGATCAAAAATAGATCCTCCATCTTCCATCCTTAGAGAGTATAGCTTCTTCTGTAGGAACAACTTGTTTACCAGGGATTTAGCCTGATAAACATCACCAAGTTTCTTCCACAGATCCTTCACAGTTTTCTCTTCATGAACATTTAACAGGACGGAATCAGCCAGACAAAGTCTCACAAGACCCTTGGCTTTACGGTCTTTGGGATCCCAATCATCTTGCGACATTGCCACTAGTTTTACACTGGAAATTGCTTCCCATAGGTCTCTATCAACAAGCATGTCTTCCATTTTGAGTTTCCACAACTCAAAATTACTGTCATTAAACTTTTCAACCTCTATTCTTCTGGATGTACCTGCCATCTCCTTCCTGCAACAAGATTTTAGAATACTCTACACAGACTCCCACTCAATCTAAGATCAGTACAAAAAATCCCTACCCAATAGCTAAGACCAAAACTGGCCAGGCTCTGATACCAACTGAAAGGAAGCTAGGTGTGCAAAAATCACTTCCTAAGCTAATCTAATGAGAGGAGAGGTATGCAAATTCTTTACAACCTTTACAATTGCAGCAATATGAAACATATATCAGAGATATTACAACAGAAAACACAAAACAAGAATGTAGCTAGAGAGAAGTAGACACAAGATGTACATGGGAAAAACCTTTTTAGGTAAAAAACCCCACACTCTAAAACCTGCACAATATATTATCTAAAATAGTTACAGTTTACAATACACTTGCAATGCAAGTTCTTTCAAGAGTCTTCAAATGTTGATTCTAGAGTTATTTCGGTAGCATAACAATATCTATAAAAATACTATGCAACTACAACTCCAAACTATGCAATATATAGATATTACAAGGTAAATATTGAGAGCATCTTGGGATAGACGTCCACCTTGGCCACATGGCCATTATCCTGCATCAAAGGACACTTGTCCTTTCTACATATACATCCCTTACATCTATCATACATGGCAGATTTGACTTTCCCAACATAGGAATGCTCCATGCTAAAAATAGACTATGACAGATGCTCTTACGCATCTTATAGTTGTCATATATTTTCCCAACATAATAACCTTAAATGTTGTAAGATAATTCATCATACAATACTAAATATAGTATATTCGTCTTACAACATGTCATAGCCCAACTTGGGCACCCAAAGATGCCTTTCTCTCATGCAAAGATCCTTACCGACACTTGTCATAACTTGTCATAGGAATCTCCAAACTTGGCTCTTACGCATTATAGATTATGTCAAATGGAATATCGCCTTCCACATACCACAAGATACTAACACATGGCATATTAGTGCCACCCCAAATGAGACACCCAAATCCATGTAGGTTTGACTTGACCATCCAAGTCACATTCCAAGTAAGATGACATGTCACTGTGCCACCTCACTAAGTGATCAAATTGAATGTGCAAGTAATTGCAACATTAGGCAATAAATTAATATAAAAAAAAAATAATACTAGGAATTTGCAAAGGTTGAGACACCTTAATTCCCAACACATTCCAGATTTTATATGGAAGTAGTCACATAAATGTTTCAGAGTTGAGGAAGATTGATAAGGAGGAAAAGAGGAGTAAAGATGCAAAAGATTTTGTAGAACACATGAAGAATCTACATGAGCAGGTAAGGAAGCATATCCATAAAATGAATAATTAGTATAAGGAGAAGGCATATCAGAAAAGATGACTCAAAGAGTTCAATATTGGAGATGAGGTCATGGTCCACCTTAGGAAGGAAAGGTTCCCTATAGTAACATATAACAAGCTAAAGATGAAGAACTTTGGACCTTGTAAGATTTTCAAGAAGCATGAATTAGGGAATGCCTATGAAGTTGAGTTGCCAAGTGGGATCAATATTTCACCTGTGTTCAATATTGATAATTTGATAGAATATCATGATGGAAGTATAGAAGATGGGCAAGCAGGTGGACAGTGGAATATCCCAACACCTATTTTAGAGAAGGAAATAATTGATAAATCTTAGATAGTTGTATGGGAAGGAGCACAAGAAATAGGTAGTATGAAGAATATTTGGTCAAATGGAGAGGATGACAACATGGTTATCCAAAGCAAATGTTGATTGCATTGGTTTTCCTCAAACACTAGAGACGTGACAAGGTCACTTCTCAAATGACCTTGGGTGTTTGATGCAAGAGGATCCAGAGGTGTAGGGCAATCTTGCATCACCAAAAGAAAATGATTTTGTTTTATATTCTTTTCAATTTTTGTTTTTGTGAATACCCATTTGCTAGAATAATGATTTTGAACCTTCAAAGTTTCTAAAAAGGTTGAGAATCCTAAGACTTACTATTTTTAGTAAGCCTACATTTGAGAAGTGGTTGGGCCCAAAGTTTTCCCCAAAGCTTCAGAATAGAAACATAAACATTCTTGGTAAATTTCAACCCAAGATCATGTCTAGATTTCAAGATATTAAAGTTTCAATTTTTGAGGTTCATGGAAAAAGTTTCAAAGTCAATTTTGAGACACGTAGAGGTTTTGTAATGAGATTCAATTTTTTGTGAGATTTCCAATGCATCAAACGGTTTGTTAATCAGATGCTCAGATCAAAAGGTATGGCCTCCGAAAGTTGTGCCTCTCGTATTAGAGAATGTAAAAATGTGTCGAACATAGAAAAGAGCTATTAAGGGAAGCTACATGTGTTGATGAGTGTTTTGACATATCATTAGGCATCTTTTATTGGTAGATAATTTGGGCACCACTTTTGGGTGGTTTTATCTCATGGTTTTGTAATATTGTTTGACATTTTCCTATATTATATCTCCTATATATCAGGTGCTTGAGATAGAGGTTGTGTGTGAGAGATGATAGATGCTGAGTTGTCTTCGGATCTCCAGTTGGAGATATTATTGTGGAATATTTCTTTGCAAGTATATTGTAATCCTGTTGAGATTTTTGAATAATATATTAAGTTGCTTTTCAAGGTGGGGCTTTCTCTTGAAAAGGTTTCTCCACACCAGAAAGGTTTCCCCACATAAATCACTATGTTTGTCTTTTGATTTTTATAATGTCATTGTGAGTGTCTTGGGTGGAGTACATCCCCATCAAGAGAGCCTCAAATTTAACTTGGGATCTTTGTTTAATTGAACCCTAAAATTATAAAACATGAGCAATCAACTTTGAACATCTATCACAACATATCTCCATTATTGAACTTTAAGCTAATTATTACATTTAATTTGTTTCTATCATTTATTTATTCTAGAATTTATTTCAATTATCAATGCCAACTCATTAGCCCAGGATAAATTTGGGTATCATTGTGATTGAATTAATGGTCCTATGCTAGTTTATGTATAGGGGTGATTTATTCCTATACATTTTGTGAACACAACATTCCTTCACAACCTAGGGTTTTACCTTCTAAACTAGGGTTTTTTAGATCTATTTTTGAGTGTTTTATCTCATTATTTAGATCTCATTAGGGTTTGATTTATTTATCATATTGGTGCTTCATACAACCTTATATTCCTTTAGAATTTGTAATTCATTATGTAACCTTTCTTTCATGCACCCTTTCCACCTTTGTTTTCAACTATCGGGTTTCATGATTTGATCACTTACCACTCTTTCCAATTTTACAAATCTGAGAGTCTTTTATAGTGTTTCATCCTTTTATTTCTCTTAACCATATTGTTTTTTTTAATGCCAAAAGCTACTCAAGACCTTAATATTCCTTTGCAAAAGTCCAGTGTTTGTCTAAACTCTAACATGACTATCAAATTCATTGATAATGAGCTATTTTATAATGCTCATGTTGGGAATGATTTAGAGAATATGAAGAACCAATTAATAATTATCATCATGGATATATAGGTAAGCAAGATCTCAAGGCTCTTCCTAGACAACTTCTTGTTGACATGCATACCCATGCTTCATTCAGAATAAATATTCTTCATAGTATTGGTACCTTGTTGGCTTTTTCAAATGGTGTATCCTCTCATCCTTCATCCTCTTATGAGCCCTCTCATTCCATAGTCTCTCTATATTTTCTTCATCTCTTTTCTCTCTCTCTCTCTCTCTCATGTCTGTCCCTCTCTCTCCCTCTTTATCTCTCATTCTCATTTCATATCTCTCTCTTAAGTTGTTAGATTTTTTATAGGTTAATTTAAATACTAATGTATATATAGTAATTATATATTGGAGAAGATAAAATGATATGAGGGATAACAAATAAATATAAATACATACAAACAATACCTTTACCTCACATCGCCATGCTCCTCCATTTGAGAAAAAATGATATGCACCCTTGAGTATCACTTGATTTGCTCCTTGATAGAATGGATATGATGGATGTGAATGTAGATTTCTCATAGTTTCTATAGCATAACATTACTCTGATTGTGTATCTTCCCCAAATGGCTTAGGATGAGGATTTACGTATAGAGATTTAGTGAAGATTTGATCAATGGATGATATGATTTGACCTTGGATGGAGGGCTGAGATGAAGTGGTGGTGAGGACAAATAGAATTTTGAGGTTAGGAGGTCAAATGAGAGAAAGAGGTGAAATGGAAGGCCAAGAATGAATCTTAAGGCATCTTTCAAATGGAGGGTTGAGACCAAAAGTAGAGTTGACTTTTGATTTTTTCCTTTTGTGGAGGGTATTTTAAATTTGGATTTATTTGTGGGATGAGTGAGGATAAGGACATGTGGCAAGACAATTAATTAAATAATGAAAATTATTTAATTAAAATTGTTGGAGAGGGATTGTGTGTGTGGATCTAAGATTAATTAAATAAATATTTAATTTATTTAGTTAAAGAGGGATAAATGGATAAATTAATTAAATAACTATGATCTATTTAATTAATTAGGGATAAAGGATTAATTAATTAAATAAATTTGATTTATTTAATTAATTTTGGATAAAGGGATAGTCCTAGGATGAAGGATGTCAAAAGTGTCGCAAAGTGATGTTGACAAGGGGATTAGGTGTCATAAGATGAGGTTAGGCGTTGAAAGTGTCACAAGACAACACAAGGTGATGAAAGTGGCATGTCGCTAGGACATAGTCAATTTCAGTTGTCTACATTTTGCCCCTCTTTAAAGTGGTGTTGCAACCAAGAGAAGTAACATCATTTCAAAGAATTGTAAAACATAGTGTTGGGTTGGAAAGGGATTCCCCGACCACTTACATTAGTGACAAGGAGGAATGATGGAGGGATGGTATGCCCCCTCAAGAGAATAGGTAGGTTAGAAGAACATGGGTATGCTCTTAAAATGAATGAAACGAATTGGTTAAAGAGATGGAGAAAAGATAAGGGATGGATAGAATGGATGAATGATACGTTATGCTGCATTGGGTGAACAATCATATACTTTGATATAGCACTAGACATTATGCACCAAGATATAAGGACCAAGGTGATGATGTGTCTCATACATAAAGATAAAGGTCCTAAGAAAACATATATCATTGGGCACCATGATATGGAAGACCATGATGTTGTTGTGACAATATGTTGCAAGGACTTGATATGAAAAATAAAAAAAGATGTCCCTATATAGGCCCAACGTAATACAACCTTGTCTAGATGTGTGAAGAAGGAAATTTAGAGCATTAAAGTCCAAATGCACAAAAGGTGTGCAATGACCTTAGATGTAAAGAATGACTAATATGCAAAAATCTAATCCAACACACACACAAGATATTAATATTAGTTGAAGTAATAAGAACATCCAACAAACACTCAAAAATGCAAGATCAAATGATAACACACACAAGCAAGCATGCACAAATGATAAAAAGATAAACAAGGTTGTTGCCCCTGTCAAGATGAAAACTGATGATGGATGGATTGGATTGATTGGTTAGTGTTGTTGGATATGTTATGATTTTTTTGGTTTTTTTAGATTCATAGGATGGTTTCATTGGATTGTGTTTGGATATCCTAGGTGTTGGATACCAACGACAAGGTAAAAACAGATTGAAAGGAAAATATGGAGGAAGATTCAAGGATGGATAGATAAAAGGATTGATAATGGATGGAATGGATTGATGAAAGGATAAGAGATGGTGGATTGGATAGATGGAGGGTAATATGCTTGATAGATGGATGGAGGGGTTCACAATGTGATCTCCAAAGACTATGCTTCATAGGAATCAAATGCCCTCACTCTAGATAGGTGTCTCTTTTGAGAAGGTGAGGTGATGCTTATTAGGATGCATGATGAGGAGAATGATTATATTACAAATAATCATGAAATTTTCTCTCCTATGACTAAATTATCTTCCATTAGATTCCTATTATCTATTGCTATTGCTTCTAATTTTGACCTATTGATCAAATAGATTATAAAAATACTTTCTTGTATTGTGATCTTGAAGAATAAATGTATATGTGATAGATTGATGGTTTTATAGTAAAAGAGAAGGAACATTTGGTTTATAGGTTAAAATGGTTATTGTATGGTTTGAAACATTCACCTCATATGTGGCATTAGAAGTTTGATGCTTTTGCATTAAAAATTTTAGATTTTGTTAGAAGTGAAGAGGATCATTGTGCTTACATTAAATGCATTAATGATCAAATTCTAGTAATTGTCTTGTATGTGGATGCCATGTTATTTTATGTAACAACAAGGGGATAATTAGGGAGCTTAAAATTTATTTTTCTAGTGTATTTTACATAAATGATTTAAGGGAAATAAAATTTATTCTTGGAATAAAAATGAAAAGAGATCAAGTTTATATAAAGCTTTGTCTTAGTCAGAGTAAGTATGTTGACAGTATATTGTGGTGGTTTGCTATGAACGATACAAGCCTATGAGTATGCCTTTACTTGTTGCCATTAAAATTTCATTTAATATGTTCCCTAAGTTGTATGATCATGTGGATGATATGTACAATGCGCCTTATTCTATTGTTGTAGGGAGCCTAATGTATGCAATGTTATGTACTAGACTAGATATTACCCATGTAGTGGGAGTTCTTAGTAGGTTTATGTTTAACCTTGGTAGAGAGCACTAGACTTGTGTTAAGATGGTATTTAAATATTTTTTAGGAACTTCTAACTATTGTTTATGTTATCATTGTTCTAGTGATGTGGGCAAGGTGTTGGGCATAAAGGGTTTTATTGATTAAAATTGGGTAGGTGACTTGGATAGTTGATGTTTCACTAGTGGCTATGTGTTTTATTTATTTGATAGTGCTATCATTTGAATAAGTAAGAGGTATCCCATAGTTGATTTTCCACTACCAAAGTAGAATATATGGTTGCTAAACATGCATGTAAACAAGTAGTTTGGTTACAAAGATTGTGTTTAGGAGTTGGCTTTGATTCTAGGGTGGTTTAGATTAGATGTGATAGTTAGAGTGATGTATTTGGCCAAGAATCCCATGTCCCATACTTGTAAAAAACATATTGATGTACAATATTACTTTGTTATGAGATGGTGGAGAGTGATAAGGTCATGATTCAGAATATTAACACTAGGGATAATGTTTCATATTCACTTACAAAACTAATGAGCACAAATAAGTTCTCTTGTTCTAGGGAGGCTATAGGCCTTATATCTTGTACTTGATTCATTTCATGTTTCATTTTTATGTCATTGCAAGTTATAATATCAAGTGGGAAAATTTTAGGATAGTGTGATATTAAATTGCAATCCTAATGTATAATATCAGATCTCCAACTTTCTTAGAATGGGTAACTTACACATCCATAGGGAGTTGAGGAATATTATTTGTTATTGTTATTATCCAAATTAATTGAAATATTTTTGTAATGGAATTGAATAAAGGAGATTGCAAGAGGAATTGAGTAAGATGGGACAAAGCTCAATACCACATGAAATGTTTTATTAGCTAGAAATAACAAACTTCCAAATACAAATAGTAAAATGGTGGAAAACCTCCATGTGGTACTTAACATTCATCCTCAACGGTACTCACAAATATTCCTCTATTGGTGCAAACTCTCAATAACCTACCACAAATGGAAACAATCACAACTGTCAACATAGAAGACACTCATGAACCAAATTACTATCTTTTACTCATCTAATTACCCTCAAACATTAACACGAGACCCATCAACCACAATTAGAATTACTCTCAAAATTACAAAAGTTAATTTCAAACTATGGTGAAATGTACTAACTTTCCCTATCATAGACTAGTAACCACAAACTAATAGATAAACAAACAATTGAAATAAATCACAAAATCCACTTTTCTAAAATAATGCAAGATTGTCATGATGCCCAAGGATGCTATTATATCAATAGATTCCATGTACTTATCCTCTATAGTGGACAAAGTGACCACAAACTATTACTTACTCATCCAAGTAATAGCTATTGCATATGTGTTGTCATTGATATCAAAAATCATGCTATGCAGTAGAAAGTTGGAAGTGTTGTCACCAGTGATGCCAAAGAAAGATGATTGTAGAATGGTGACCAGTGATCAAATATGATGTGAAGAAAAGAGAAAATGAATGTATATATGATCAACAACTAAAGGAGCAGATCAAGAAAGAAGACAAAAGAAGATGATTAGAAGAATGATGAAGTAAAGGAGATGGATAAATATCATCTATACAAAAGGATATGGATCATTATCATCTATACACAATCACACCATATTTTTTGATGTTCATGTGTAAGTTCACAACTTTGATATATTTATGTGTGATGTTTGTGATGACTAGAGTTGGAGTCTTGCTAAATGATGATGATATGAACTAATGATACTTACTACATGATAAAGAAAGCTGTAAAAGATTGAAGGAAATTGTCTAAGTGTAGTACAAGTTAGGGAAGGTGTGACAAGCTCATAATAAGATACTGCATTCTACCGCAGTTGAAGGTAAGGTCCCATGGATTGGACTAATGGTTAGGTATTGCACTCAAGTACCTATGTTTCAAGTTTGATATCATGAAGCTTATCGCAAGATGTTTTGGAGACAAAAGTGTTAAGACAATGTTGAAAAAAGGTAAGTGCAGTCACAAGGAGACAAGAGAATGCTCCACACTTCTCCACAAATGAAGATATGTTGTTGTGGTTTGGAGGACAAGTAGATATGAGCATCAAGTATGCATGTTTCAAGATCCAAGTGTTAATATGTACCGTAGTTGCTTCTCCAAAATTAGCAGTGTGATGGCACGCCTTAGTGCTAATTAAAGTAAGTAGAGGGAGATTGTTAAGGCCACTGTAGATCAAGGGCCGCATAATTATATTTGGCCCTGTTGATTGAAATAGAAGCTCATATGATTGGTTGTTATGTACAGTTCAAATCTTAAATGTTTATGATCACCACAATTATGTTTTTTAGTGTTTTATCTTAAGATTGTTTAAGTAGAGTTTGTCAATAACACCGGCATCAAAGTTCAAGTGGTTGCGCCAGCATGATATATCCTGAGATGATAAAAGAAGTATACATGAATGTTTTACAACCCAATCAACCTAGTTAACCAATCTATCAAATCAGTCAACTCATCAATCAAATCTATTAGCCTCCATAATTCATGAGAGAACAAGGACACTTGTCACTCTCTCATTCATTCAAATCCTCTCATCCATTTCTAGCCATTGATCTCTCCACCATTGATCTTCATTTCTGAAAATTTATAAATAGAACATCTTCTCAAGCTCTCATCCATATTTCATTTTTGTAAACTTATATTGTTGCCATTTGAATTATTCATTTTGGGAGATCAAGGTTATGCTAATTTGATAAAGAAATAAACATAATATCCATGTACCAAAGGAGCAAATCCATTGGAGTTGGGTGCATTCCAATTATGCTCGATCAGTGAGATAAATTTGTGTGCAAAGGAAGGTATAATTGTTCTTAATTTAGTTTCTTTCATTTGTCTTTGCATTGCATATTTTGTCATTCACAAAGCTATCTAGAC
This sequence comes from Cunninghamia lanceolata, assembly GCA_027924645.1. Classification (NCBI taxonomy): domain Eukaryota; kingdom Viridiplantae; phylum Streptophyta; class Pinopsida; order Cupressales; family Cupressaceae; genus Cunninghamia; species Cunninghamia lanceolata. The sequence continues at coordinate 1,597,422 of BSBN01000992.1, forward strand.
ATTGTGAGTTGACTAATGCATGTAGAGACAAATGCATCACTTTGCCAAAGTTTCTCTATAAATAGATGTTTGCAATAAACATAGTTGTGTGTTCACACACCTCTAACTCAACTTGGAAACTACAACATCCTACAATTTGACTTGCTTGACTAGAATCTATAGACATGAATTGTCTTGACTAAATTCAAATCCTAGTCAATTTGACTTAGAATTAATACTAAGTCTAGGATAAATTAATATTTTGGTTAGGTGACTTGAACCTTTCATAGAGTTCCTTTTTGCATACTTGAAAACACTAAGGTCTATGAATTCTTGTCATTCTACTCAATGACCCAAAGATTGAGCACTCTTGTGTAATATATTAAGTTTTTGACTCTAACATGAAATCATTTATTTTATCATAAGTGCTTCTTAGACTCTTACTAAATTATACTTGTCTTGATCTAGATGGTTTCTTGATCATTCACTGTCGACCATAATAAACAATAGAACAATTCAATGTTATAACCAATTTAAGAGTTTTATGGTTTACTTAACCCTTTTGGGTTGGATCTAGGGATTTAATTTCTCCATCCCAAAGCACTGAAATATCTAATACTCTTATTTTCCAAAAGTAAGAATTTATAATAATATAACATGGAAACAATAACCTCTAGTCTTCTCTTAACCACTTAGGCATTGTTTGAATTCACATTTCTCATAACATGTATATACATAGTACACGAGATATATCCTCATTCATATAAGATCTTAATCATACTATCATTATCATAACTAATCTTTTGACTAAGTTCAATATTTCAACCTAAATAGGTTTGAGTCTAAAATAATAATATAATATTTTTGACCTCTTGGTCTTCTTAAGTCCACTGACTTTCGATGTAGGATAGGTTATGAACTCATATTTAATATCCTTTGTATATCATGATAATGCTTATCATTATTTGTATAATGTATATGTGATATTATATGACTACACTTAGGTGTTTTCAATGATATCAATATCATTTATATATATTCTATATAACTGAATATCTATCACCATAACTTTTGATTATAAACATTAAAACTTATACATGTAAATCATTGTCAAATGATCTAACCTATCATTGTCTAAAATTTCCTTAATCTTACTTATCTCAACTCCTAGGTTTATATCTAAGTTCTCATAAAGTTTAGTCTCTACATTTTATATATTAGATTTCTACATAGATTTGGTGTTTTTACAACTAAAAGAAACCTATATTTTCTTGAGTATACAAAGTTAAGTGACAACTTTCTATAGACCGTAAACCTATGTGCAAACAATGTTTTTGATATTATAAGGAGGCAAACCAGGGGCTGATCCCTTACAAAATAGAACCCAAAAAGGGCAAAAAAGGCTCAGAAAACAAAAAGAGCCAGATCCACCACCGACAACTTACATACAACCAATATACAACAAAAAGATACTAACAGTAAAAAGCTAGCTAACAGAAAGCAAAGAAAGACTAGGAAGGGATGTCATCCTCTCCTTTAGAAAGAAACTCCAGCATATTGTCAAATTCCTTAACCCTATCATTGTCAGCACCATGAATGAGGACTTCATGTTCCTCCAGTAAAGAAAGATTGGCTATAGCCATCTTGCAAAACATGCTAGTAATGAATTTTCCAAGAGAAAAGACCCTCTTTTCCAGGAACTCCACCTGCTCCTTAAACTGAGATAGATTATCAGCATAATTATCTTCCTTCCTGCCATCTTGAGCATTAATACCATCCTCCTGAGACATGTCAGGAACAACAGTGGGATCAGAGTGGGCATCTTTCCTAGTGTTATTATCAGTATCAGTCGCCTCCACATGAGTAATAGTATCTCCCACATCCACACAGTCCCCAATGGGAACATAATTATGAACCCCTGTATTTTCTTCAGTATCAAAGGCCTCCACAGGAATGCCATGCCCATCAATTTCTTCAATATCATAACATTTTATTTCCATATTCCTGTGTCTATGAAAGAAACAAAGTTTACAATATATTTTCTCTCTGGGTTCAAAGATACAAAATGATGGCATGAGAAAGTTATCTTCCATAGTATTCCTACTGTAAACTATGACATTTTATTATATATCCCCTGCGATTTTGTACTTCTATTCAATGACATTTCTACTATCTCTCTCTCATAAATTTGAACTCCATTATCAAAACTATTCTGTGTGCAATTTCATCATATCTTTGTATGTTCATATAGAATGGAAATATTATAGTTTAATCATGGAACTAATTGCTTATAAGAGATATCCTTACCTCAAAGCATTGACAGTTTCTCAAAACTGAGCTAGTTTCTTCCTTTTTCCCGTTGCTACCCAAGCTATCTATATACCTTCCTCTGCATTTGTCTCTCTTTCCCTGTGGATTCTTGATGAGAACAAAGTTGAGCAAGAAAAACTAACGTTATAACAAGCCGTGTCAAACTGTAATTAACGCAATTGCTATCATCAAGGAAAGAACAAAGCTCTCTATGTTTTTAACGTAGTCCTTCCCCTCACAATTGTTACATCCCTAATTTTTGCCTTGCTATACTTTTTACTTTTACTGGGACATAAGTAAATGTATTTTGATGTTTAGATTAATGTCAAGGAAAGACATGGAGTTATATTGAATTTCATTTACAAAGTTATGAAAATGATTGTGTTATTATCATTTTAATATTGCACTATGAGATTTGGTTTGTCATTTGAATAACAATGCACTGATCATAATTTGTTGGTTACAATTTTGATATAGGATTGCAGGTTGTGAGATGACTCTCAAAGAAAAGAGAGAGAGAGTATCTTTCAAGGAGAGAGATATAGACCTTGAGTTACGAGTGGTCTATTGGCTAAACAAGTATTAGTGTTTAACGAAAATGTGAACCAGTGTCGTAGGAGGTAAGTCTTATCTTGTCAGTTTACTTTTGAATCCAATTGACAGGTAGTCGATATATTTTGAATCTTTTCATGTCGTAGTGTGATGTTATAGTCATTTGTGAAGTAAACAACATCATCTGAATGGAACTGTGATCATTTACGTTAAGCGTAAATGTTACGACGACATTGTTGTAAAAAGGTTGTGTTATTATTTTTGAGTCACTTAATGTTTTACGGTAGACATTTAACATTAGATAATGATCTCGTCATGATAAGATGGCATGATTTATCAAGAGACTATGTGGGGGAGACAAGCTCAACCCTTCCACATTATTCATAAGTCTTTCAATTTAATTGTTATTATCATATTAATGATCAAGGCATAAACTATCACTTAAGATAGGTGCCATGTTGAACCATATTTATGTGTATAAGCAAATATATACATGTAGTTATCAATAGAGGATAATACCTCATGGTTATTAATAGAACTTACTCACTTGAGCAGCTGTAAGCATATATTTTGGAGTGCTTTCATTGTAAATGAATAGTGGATCGAACCACTTTTTATGATTATTAAATGATTAGTAGTTGTTTAAAGATGTGTCGGCCTTTTCCAAAGAGGAAGTCCGTGGTATTAACTACCACATTTGATGAGCTCCATGGGTCATTTATTTTCCTTCTACATGTGGAAACTTTGCATAATATTTGGGTTCAGTTAAAACCGAATTGGTTGTGGCTGTAATACATTCAATTAGTCTCCAACTGCAAGTAATGGATGTACGAAGTGAGCGAGACTCATTATAAGTCTTGTCGAGTCTTTATAGTGAGACTGAGTGAAGTCATTGGGAGCATCTTTTGGGAGTGGGAGGTTATTTGCAGAACATTATCGTAGGGGATACGTTTGGAGGAGGGATTTGGCGGTGAGCAGGAAAGAACGTGGTTTGTTTAGGGTCAACATAGAAGCTTTTTCATCTACAAATCCATATCTGTAGGGACTGCAGCTTACAGGTAAATACTCATGTAATACATGCTTTAAAAAGACAATGAAAGTTTGAATGATTGTTTTGTCTTGGGTAAATGTTAATCTCAATTTGGATATCCTTTAAGATTATTGTGTAAACATTTAAAAATGAGATGAGCTGACTGTGTCACATTGTATGTCATCGATTTAACTTGATTGACTAAGTTGACTGTGTTTAAAGGATATAAAGTCATTATAAAACTGTTATGTTAACTTAGTATAAACCAGAGAGAGAATTGACGGATTACAGTGATGTTCTCCTCAGTTTTGCTCACGATAATCTGAACAGATTATATATTTAAAATTGATCACTGTTAATATGTTTATGAGTGTAACGAAAAGCTTATACTTCTTATTCTATTATGACATGATAGCGATAGTTAAATTAAGTTTCTGAGTAAACTATGTCTCTTAATATTTATAGATCTCCTCTATACTGTATGCTATAGTTATTGGTAGAACATATATGTTTAAGTGGGACAGCTGTGGCTTGTAGTGATTATCTAAGATAATAGAACTCCTTCAAAGTGTAAGGAATCGTAGGGGTCTAGTTAGGAAATATTGATTCCTAATAAGCATCCCTTTATCTTTCAAAGATGCATCAAGTATAATGACTTCTCTATATCTATTTTAGGAAGAAAAACTTGGAAACACGGTTTCATCCTAGATCCTTTTAAAGAGAGAAATTTGAACAAACCTCGTAGAGGCTAGAGTATTAGGTAGGGCAAAACTCTAAGATAACCCAGCAGGGTGATAATTATTCTAAATACCTTGTTATTACCATAGTATGATAGCTACTTTTCAATAGACCAATAAATGAGGAAATAGGAACCCTAGTTACATTTGACTCTTGTCATATGGGAATATTTACCTCAAAGCAATAACATTTAGAGTTGGGTTGAAGACCTTTTCAGTATTTGATAGAACAACTTAAGGTTTTAAGTATTGATGTATTAATGATCCAGCCATAGATGGAAAGGCATATTTGACCTTTAGTCGAAAGAAGACTAATAGATAATTATTCCTACGATATTCTTACTTCCTAAAATAAGTATGTTCGTTATTCCATTAGGTTGGGATAGGTAAAATAAAACCCTAGAGTTTAACCTAGAAGGGTTAAAGATTATTTGACGACACCCTTATGGTTATAACCTATTTTAGTTAATTCATGTGGGTAGACATTAAAGGGTCGAGAACCTTAATTTAGTAAATGTTCATCTTTATCTTATTGAAAAGAGATTTCTTATTAGTCGACAATGTTTAACCTTAGGTAGAGAAAACTATTTGTTGGGCTGCACATCGACTTGAAATACAAGTCACAAGCCTTGAGTTTTGCAAGCATGCAAGAGGTACTATTAAAGGTTAGTCAACCATAAAGTTTATTATACCTTAATTAGTCACAACTTCTCTTAGCTATTACTTGTCGATAAGTATTGGATCTCAAATGTTGCAAGATGCCAACAGATACCTTAGAATGGATAGTCATTCCATAAGGTCTATGGAGTGATGACAAGGAAAGACATGGAGTTATATTGAATTTCATTTACAAAGTTATGAAAATGATTGTGTTATTACCATTTTAATATTGCACTATGAGATTTGGTTTGTCATTTGAATAATGATGCACTGATCATAATTTGTTGGTTACAAGTTTGATACAGGATTGCAGGTTGTGAGATGACTCTCAGAGAAAAGAGAGAGAGTATTTTTCAAGGAGAGAGATATAGACCTCGGGTTACAAGTGGTCTATTTGCCAAATGAGTATTAGTGTTTAACAAAAACATGAACCAGTGTTGTAGGAGGTAAGTCTTGTCTTGTCAGTTTATTTTTGAATCTAATCAACAGGTAGTCGATATCTTTAGAATCTTTTCATGTCGTAGCGTGATGTTATAGTCGGTTGTGAAATAAACAATGTCATTTGAGTAGAACTATGATTGTTTACATTAAACATAAATGTTACGACGTCATTGTTGTAAAAAGGTTGTGTTATTACTTTTGAGTCACTTAAGGTTTTATGGTAGACATTTAATGTCAGATAATGATCTCGTCACGATAAGTTGGCGTGATTTATCAAGAGACTATGTAGGGGAGACAAGCTCAACCCTTCCACAGTATTCATAAGTCTTTCGATTTAATTGTTATTATCATATTAACGATCAAGGCATAAACTATCACTTAAGATAGGTGCCATGTTGAACCATATTTATGTGTATAAGCAAATATATACATGTAACTTTATCAATAGAGGATAATACCTCATGGTTGTTAATAGAACTTACTCACTTGAGAAGACGTAGGCATATATTTTGGAGTGCTTTCATTGTAAATGAATAGTGGATCGAACCACTTTTTATGATTATTAAATGATCAGAAGTGGTTTAAATATGTGTCAGCCTTTTCCAAAGAGGATGTCCATGGTATTAACTACCCCATTTGATGAGCTCCATTGGTCATTTATTTTCCTTCTACATGTGGAAACTTTGCATAATATTTGGCTTCGGTTGAAACCGAATTGGTTGTGGCTGTTAATACATTCAATTAGTCTCCAACTACAAGTAATGGATGTGCAAAGTGAGGGTGACTCATTATGAGTCTTTTCGAGTCTTTATAGTAGGACTGAGTGAAGTCGTTGGGAGCATCTTTTGGGAGTGGGAGGTTATTTGCAGAACATTATCATAGGGGATACATTCGGAGGAGGGTGTCGGTGGTGAGCATAAAAGAACGTGGTTTGTTTAGGGTCAACACAGAAGATTTTTCATCTACAAATCCATATATGTAGGTATCTCTTCTTACAGGTAAATACTTCTGTAATACATTCTTTAAAAAGACAATGAAAGTTTGAATGATTGTTTTGTCTTGGGCAAACGTTAATCTCAATTTGGATATCCTTTAAGATTATTGTGTAAACTATTAAAAATGAGATGAGCCAACTGTGTCACATTGTATGTCATCAATTTAACTTGATTGACTGAGTCAACTGTGTTAAGGATATAGAGTCATTATAAGACTATTATGTTAACTTAGTATAAACTAGAGAGAGAATCAATGGATTATAGTGACATTCTCCTCAGTTTTGCCACGATAATCTAAACAGATTATATATTTAAAATTGATCACTATTAATATGTTAGTAAGTATAACAAAAAGCTTATACTTCTTATTCCATTATGTCATGATAGTGATAGTTTGAAGTTTCTGAGTAAACTATGTCTCTTAATATTTATAGATCTCCTCTATACTGTATGCTATAGTTATTGGTAGAACATATATGTTTAAGTGGGACAGTTGTGGCTTGTAGTGATTATCTAAGATAATAGAACTCCTTCAAAGTGTAAGGAACCATAGGGGTCTAGTTAGGAAATATTGATTCCTAATAAGCATCCCTTTATCTTTCAAAGATGCATCAAGTATAATGACTTCTCCATATCTGTTTTAAGAAGGAAAAATTGGAAACACAGTTTCATCCTAGCTCCTTTTAAAGAGAGAAATTTGAACAAACCTCATAGAGGTTAGAATGTTAGGTAGGGCAAAACTCTAAGATAACCCAGTAGGGTGATAATTATTCTAAATACCTTGTTATTACCATAGTATGATAGCTACTTTTCAATAGACCAATAAATGAGGAAATAGGAACCCTAGTTACATTTAACTCTTGTCATATGGGAATATTTACCTCAAAGCAATAACATTTAGAGTTGGGTTGAAAACCTTTTCAATATTTGATAGAACAACTTAAGGTTGTAAGTATTGATGTATTAATGATCCAACCATAGATGGAAAGGCATATTTGACCTTTAGTCGAAAGAAGACTAATAGATAATTATTCTTACGATATTCTTACTTCCTAGAATAAGTATGTCTGTTATTCCATTGGGTTGGGATAGGTAAAATAAAACCCTATTTTAACCTAGAAGGGTTAAAGATTAGTTGACGACACCCTTATGGTTATAACTTGTTTTAATTAATTCATGTGGGTAGACATTAAAGGGTCAAGAACCCTAATTTAGTAAATGTTCATATTTATCTTATTGAAAAGAGATTTGTTATTAGTCGACAATGTTTAACCTTAAGTAGAGAAAACTATTTGTTGGGCTACAAGTCGACTTGAAATACAAGTCATAAGCCTTGAGTTTTGCAAGCATGAAAGAGGTACTATTAAAGGTTAGTCAACCATAAAGTTTAATATACCTTAATTGGTCACAACTTTTATTAGCTATTACTTGTCGATAAGTATTGGATCTCAAATGTTGCAAGATGCGAAGAGATACCTAAGAATGGATAGTCATTCCATAAGGTCTATGGAGCGATGAAAGTGCCTTGTGAATCCACCTAAGTCAGAAAGACTAGGTTTGAGTTAGACAAAACTCTTTAGTTAAACCTTAACTTGACCTATATATGGTAATTATTATTAAATCATTGAGATCATTATATAGATCGTGATTGAAGGGACAAGTACCCTAACTATGTATAATTATTCTTACTTGTAAGAAAGGAAAATAATTTCCTAGACTGAGATGCTTAACCTGGGTAAGGTAACCATCTTAGTTGTTGTAAATCGATTAAAAATCCTTATGAGTTGATAAGTCTTAGATCTTAGGTATTACAATGATGCAATGAGAATCCTCGTAAAGAAAGGTAGTTGATTAGGTCTATGGATTATAGACAGAGAAAGAAAACATGTCTTGTAGGTTGAAATATTGAAATTGTCAGGACTTCATAAGTTAAATGTAGTTGACCAAGTCGAACTGTAGGAATATGATAGTATCCAAGTCGAGTTGGGGTGGGTGAACATTACGACAACGTTCATTGAGAACGTCAATTTATATTGAAACTATGGCCATAGTAATGCATATGTCTCTGTATGCATTGTCAGTTCATTTTATTTGGATTGCACAACCTACCAGAAATCATACTTAGCTAGAGGGTATCTAGGGTTGTATTATTGATAGAGTTGTGTAGGATACAACACTATGTACTTGGAAAGGTAAATTACCACTGGTCACCTTTGGTCTATATTCCTCATGAAGGGAAGGGCCACTTCCCATGTAGAAGATGTGTGGGAGACTGCCGGTCTGTGGTTGGAGGTAAATCATTGGAAAGATACTCTCTCTCTCTCTAGCAGAAGACATGCCAAGGCTTGTGATAAAGATGTCAGATTTTTGGATGCAGTATATCTTTGAGACTTGTGTTTATTGAGACTATGTAAAACATTATCTAATGCAGATATTTGTAATTGATTTACTTTTGTAAACATTGTACTTGAGAAAGACAATATGGTTTATTGTATTTTGTAATGAGAAATCTTGTAATTGTAATAACTTGATTATATGTTGAATAAAAGAAAAGTTTTCTCTATCTCATTTTTAGCTTGTTAAATTACTTTATGGTAAATTTTTTGATTTTACTATGTTTTTAGAACATGGATGTTACAACAATAATGTAGCCTTTTAAAAGGCTTTACTCTCCATAGCTGCATATATTCTTCCCGCATCTATGCCTATTTACACTCTAAAGTGGAATGCAGAAATGAAGGAGTTACTAATCATAAAGACCACTCCTAGATTGTTCAAAAATGCATCCTTTCTCTCCATAACCAACTTAGAGGAAAGGAGTCGAGTGCCCACAAAATACAAGTGGTTTTGCATTAAATTTGAGACAACACCATGTTCCTTAAAATGCTCATCGACTACATACAATTGGTTTAAACTTAAAGTTCATATTAAATAGATATTTAACAACAAAATATAGGTGTATACAACATATACTTACATTGTCTCTAAGACACAATATGATATGAGAATGGGGTTGAGGTATTCTCCCCCTCTCAAAATTGCTTAAACGTCAAAATATATAAATTAACATAATAGAATTCCAATTGAGAATTAACGATAATAAAGTAGTTTAATTACTAGTATTTATTCATTCTAGTAATATAATTTTATATTCATATCACACAAAGAAATAATGATTATCAACCATTTCCTTGTCACCGGTCATGTTCTAATGTGACTTAGTTTTCGATAATAACCTCAGCTTAATGGATCTAGTTGATAATCGACGATTTGTCGAGTCAGAACCAAACTTAGACCAATTGGTCAAACATAACTTACCATACTCGATGAAGGTTCACTAAACTATGAAAGCATGATACTCAGATGATAAACCAATATGTTCTTATCCATACATCCATTCTCTTCTCTCTGATGATGTTCTCCCTCTCTTTCTCAAAGGGTGGAAAACCTATTTCCTGCTTACAACTTGCAATCACCAAATTAGGATTAGTGCATCATTAGTCAATCCATAAACCTTATGAATAAATAATCATGACATCTTATAATCACATGTCTACTTTCTAATCATACAAACATAAACTCATGATATCATTGATTTATCCTGACATTTTCATATAACGTCAAATCATTAATTCATGCATAATTAACTACTAATTAGGTGCAAGCAAAAATTAAATCATAGTTAAGATTTGGGGTGTAACAAAACATATACATCACTTTGTAGTGATTCAAGTTAAGAAGTTAGATTAGTGTTAGTCATTTCCTTTATAAAAGTGTGACACAACTTTGAACTTTCACCCTCCAGCTAAACACAAACAAGTTGCCTAAGGGATTGATTACCTTGGAGAATATCTTTAACACTAATGATCATCCCAAAAAATAAAAAATGAGCATGACTATCAAAAAAAGGACTATGAAGAGGTAGAGATTGCACAAGGAAGATTTCTAAAGAATGGCAAGGTATGTGATCAAGTTGAAAGTTAGGTTTCATTGAGATTTGTAATGAATTTGATGATCTTATTGCATGGGATTATAGGGATCTTAAATGTTTTGACCCTAGTTTAATCCAACATACCATTGATTTAGACCCCATTGCAAAACCTATCTACCAAAAGCAAATGTCATTTAATCCCAAAATAGATCCACTAATGAAGAAGGAGTTGTGTAAACTCATAGTGGCTAAAATTGTCTATCCAATCAAACACTCCTCTTGGGTGGCCAATCTAGTTTCAATTAGAAATAAAAACAAATAAATTAGACTATGTGTAAACTTTAGAGACTTGAATAAAGCTTCCCTTAAGCACCACTATCTCCTTCCCTCAATGAAGCAAGTCCTACAAACGGTGGCTAGAGTTGAGAGGTTTTCCCTTCTTGATGGCTACTCAGGATACAATCAAATTCTTGTAAAAGAATTAGATTAGCATAAAACAACCTCTACCACCAAATGGGGTACCTTTTCTTATCAAAAAATGTCATTCAGGCTAACCAATGCTGGTGTAACCTCCCAAAGAGGAATGGATTTGGACTTCAAAGGCCTGCTCAATGATATTATTTTGGTATACCTTGATTATCTAACTATCTACTGCAAGCATGTAGCTGACCATTTGGGTCATTTAAGAAAAGTATTTGAAAGGTGTAGAAAGTATGGCATATCATTAAATTGAAAGAAATGTGTATTTTTTGTCCCAGAAGGTAAATTTTTGGGACACATGGTTTCACAAGAAGGGTTCACCATTGATCCAGAAAGAGTACGTGTAATCCTATCCCTTCCTCTTCCCAGTCAAAAAAGGGCTTGCAGAGCTTCCTGGGAAAAATTACTTTGTAAGGAGGTTCATACCAAACTTTTCTTCTATGGAAAAACCTCTCACATCCATGCTAAAGAAAAATGTGAAATTTAGTTGGTCAAGTGAGGGAAAGGACAATTTTGAAGTTGTCAAGCAGGCCATTGCACAAGCTCCCATGCTAATTAATCCCAATTATGAGAAGGATTTTATCCTTTATGCCTATGGAGGCAAATAAGTTATATCAGCGATCTTGACCCAACAAAATAGTGAGAAAATGGAGTAGCCAACTATTTTTTTTAGTTAGCCTTTGAAAAATTACGAGCTCAAGTACAATTTTGTTGAAAAATAGGTATTTGTACAAGAACTAAAGAAGTTTAGGCATATTTTCTCAAACAAAAAGATCTAGTTGATGGTGAACCATCTAAGTGTGAAAGAGTTCCTTTTGAGTAGGGATATCAGTGAGAAGAGAGTTGGTTGGATCACAAAAGACATGGAATATGACGTGAACATAAGCATCACCAAGTTGCTAAGAGTAAAAGGATTATGTGAGAAGATGGTAGAAGACATAGGGGTTGGAAATGATGTTGTATATGCCCTTCACGTTACAAGTGATTAGCATCATGATATGGTTGCCTTTCTACAATCAGATAAATATCCAAATGGAATAAGTCAGTCAATGAGAAGATAGTTCAAACTTTAGTCCATCCCATATGTTATTGTTGATGGTGTTTTGTTTAGGAAATCTATGGGTATGTGCAGGATCATCGCAGGCCAAACAGTGGTAATGGAAAAAAAATCACGTCTTTACTTAGCCAAATTTGCGATTTGGCTAACTTTGACTTTCATAGGCATGTTAAAAATATCCATTTTGTGGTTTAAAAAACCATTTTTATAGTTGCAAGAAACGGATATCTGTTTCTAGAATATTCCCAAAACGTATATCCATTTCTGGAATATTCTCAAAATGGATATCCATTTTGTGAAACTATAAAAATGGTTTTTTTAAAATTCTTTTCATTAGTTTTTTAATTGTTTTCATTGGTGTGTGTCATTGTATGATGTCTCAAGGAATGGGAAGAAAGGATGGTGATTCATAAGATAATATGAAGAATTATGGTAGAGTGAATTGGTATTGTGGTAACTGTAGCATGCCATGGGGTGAATCATGCATTAATACAGGTTGTGGAGTAAGAAAGGGGTGGTATGGGTATGTTTGAATGTAGTAATGAGGTGATTTATTTAGTGATGACCTAGGTGAAGTGATGGGTAAGGTGTCTTATGTGGGATTTCTAGAAAGTGTGATTGGTAATGGTGGGGATAGCTAAATGTCACCTTCTAAAGGTCTAAAGGTGAGGAAAGTGTAAGATGGGGATATGGGATAATCCATGGTTTAATGATTATTCAAGGGAGACTCCTTAAAATGATTATCAATGATGGTGTCAATAGGGGGAATGGAGTCTATGAATGTAGGTGTGAGAATGTGAGCTATGACATTGGGATTGTATTGGATGAGTAATAGAAAGTAGGGGCACCTGTCTAGTGATGGAAGGAGCCAAATGATCAAATGATGTTTGGGGAAGGGCTTTTCTTAGGAAAGTAAGGATTTGGGTAAGGGTCTAGGGTTTGGTGGAGAAGAATTTATGGAAAATTTAGAGGTCATTAAAATTGACATGAATAGAAGTACAAGACATGGCTAAGGATAAATGGTAGGCTCAAAATAGGATAACTAGGACTATGATGATGAAGATGGAAAGAAAAGTCAACAGCAATAGTATGATATAGGGATAGGATTAGAAAAAAAAGAGTACTACAACTAGCAAGAGGAAAGTGAGGACATAATGCAAAGTTAACATGGCATGAACTCTCTTGGAAGGCTAAGCATGGACTATAAGAAGATTGAACTAGTTGGATCTGTTAGGCTCATCAAATGAAAGAACCTTAAAGGTTAACCTTAATTAGGTAAGGTTATTTTTTAGTGTGGTTGTTTGTGCAACAATGTGTAAATTAATGTTACCGAAGGATAAATCTAACTATACTAACATTTTAATATCCATGAGAGCTAGGACTAACAATTAGACTAAAAACTTGACAAACAATACAACTTGGACACATGTAGGACTTAGAAAATGGAAAAGAATAAGTATTAAATGTGGAAAACAATGAAAAAGTGGTATTAGTTGCACCTATGTAGAGAAGTGGTCTTTATAAAAGATGCTTAGAATTATGCTCTATAATTTGTGAAGTTTGGAGGTGATTGGACCTAAAGGATATGACCACCATATGCAAAATAGCCTACCTAATGGGTATGTGCATAGAGAGAGAGAGAGAGAGAGAGAGAGAGAGAGAGAGAGAGAGAGAGAGAGAGAGAGAGAGAGAGAGTCCTAGTTTTCTTGTTTTCATTTCCTTCATCGATAAGGGAGAGGGAGAGATAGGAGATATAGGAATGATAGGGGAGAGAGGCAAGAGAGAGAGAGAGATAGGGAGAGATAGCTAGGTAGAGAGAGATAGATGAGACATAGCGGAGAGATAGGGAGATAGAGAGTGAGAGAGATGTCCAGAGAGACAGGGAGATAGAGGAATGATAGGGGAGAGAGAGGCAAGAGATAGGGACAGATAGATAGGTAGAGAGAGGAGATAGATTGGGAGAGATAGAGGAGATAGAGGGAGAGATAGGGAGATAGAGAATGACTGAGATGTTCAAAGAGATAGGGAGAGAGATTGAGAGGTAGAGATATGATAGAGAGAGGGAGATAAGGGAGAGATACCTGAAGATAGAGGTTTAGGGTTTCTAAAGTTTAGAGTTTAGGCTTATGGATTAGGGATCAGGGGCATTACTTAGGGTTGAGGGATTTAGAGAGAGAGAGACTTCTTTTGACATGCAATTGTAATCCCTGAATAATGCCCCTAAACCCTAAACCCAAGCAACCCTAGAAACCTCTAAACCTTAAATAATGCCCCTAAACCCTAAACCCTAGTTCTCTTAACCCCTAAACCATAAACCCCAAATAATGCCTCTAACCCCTAACCCCTAAACCCTAAACCTGAGAAACCCTAAACCCCTAAATCCTAAACCCCAAACCCCTAAACCCTAAACACTAAACCCAAGCAACCCTAAACCTCTATCTCCCTATCTCCTTATCTCCCTATCTATGTTGTTCCTCTACCTCTCAATCTCTCTCCCTATGTCTTTGGCCATGTCCCTCACTCTCTATATCTCCCTATTGGTCCTCTCTCTCTAAACACTAAATCCTAAACCTCTAAACCTTAACCCCTAAACCATAAACCCTAAACCCTAAATAATGCTCCTAAACTTTAACCCCTAACCCCTAAACCCTAAATCCAATCAACTCTAAACCTCTATCTCCCTATCTCTCCCCTATCTCCCTATCTATATCATCTCTCTACCTCTCAATCTCTCTCCCTATGTCCCTGGCCATGTGCCCCACTCTCTATCTCCCTATCTCTCTCCTCGGTCTCCTCTATATCTCCCTATCATTCCTCTCTCTCTATAAACCCTAAACCCCTAACCCCTAAACAATAAACCCTAAACACTAAATAATGCCCCTAAATCTAAGAAACCCTAAACCCAAGTAACCCTAAGCCTCTATCTCCCTATCTCTCCCCTATCTCTCTATCACCTTTGTCCCTCTACCTCAGAATCTCTCTCCCTATGTCTCTGGCCATGTCTCTCGCACTCTATCTCTCTATCTCTCCCCTCAGACTCCTCTATATCTCCCTATTGGTCCTCTATCTCTCTCTAAACTCTAAACCTCTAAACCTTAACCCCTAACCCCAAAACCCTAAACCCTAAATAATGCCCCTATATCTCCCTATTGGTCCTATCTCTCCCTATCTCTCCCATCTATCTTTCCCTCTCCCTTATCAATGAAGGAAATGAAAAAAAGAAAACTAGGACTCTCTTTCTATCTCTCTCCCTATCTATCTCTCTCCTCTATCTACCTCTCTATCTATCTCCCTCTCTCTATATTTCTCTATCTATCAACCCATCTCTCTCTCTCTCAAGAGAAATTGTCCAGAAAAGAAAAGGAAAACTAGGAAATCAAGGAAAAGGATTTAACTAGGAGAGAGAGAGAGAGCGAGAGAGTTAATATGTATGTAATAAATAAACTAGTTCTAAAGTAAAATAGAACAAATTTAAGTAAATAATCTCGAAACTAATATTGACACTAGTTCATACATGTTATATTAGTGAGTTTATTATTTTGATAATAAGTTGCACCAAATAATTAGTTTGGCCTTTCTATTAATAGATTTATTAATTATTTTATAAAAATATATTAATAACAAATTTTTCTAAGGTTCCAGAAACAGATATCTATTTCTGGAACCTTGAAAATCATTTTGCCGCTCCAAAAAATGGATATCCATTATTTAAATATCTGTTTTACTTTGGTTTTTCCTTGTATTTAGGCTTGGGACTGTCATAGTTGACTTTCCCTAAAGTCTAACATGTTTACTAATTTCACTCTCTTCTTCAAACTTCACCCTTCGTGCTGAGGACTTTTTTTAATGCAAAATTGATAAAACGAAAAGGGTTTATAGAGGAAATTGTCAGCTTTCTAAAATATAAGATTTTCTTGATTATCATTTTATTAAATAATTATTAATAATTTTCTATATAGTATGTGTCTAAAATCCTGATGGATACACTGATTGAAAAACATCCATAACTTTCAAACCATTTCACTTTTTTCAGATCCAAAAGATGCATCACACTCTATGCTTCATTGGCTAAATCTTAAAAAAAAATTGAATTCTGATTTTTTTTATCGAGTTAGGTTGGTTGGACAATTATTTTTTAGTTTTTAAAAAAGTCATAGTAAAAAAATTCATAACTAATTATTTTATTGGAAAAAAATTTCAAAAAAATATGTGTCACATCCAGGCATGAGTCCTCTACTTATTTTGAAAGTTTCAAAAAAATATTTTTTCTTTGGTCATAGTTAGGTTCACTGGACAGACACCCCATTTTTATTTTTTTCTAAAAAATTTAATAGTTGTTCATTGAAATATTCATTTTTCACTAAGTAATTTTAACTTTTTTTAAAAAAATATAGTAGCTCATAAACTAGATTCAATTCTCTACAAATTTCATTCTTACATCTTTTCCAAATTGTGTAGATAATCCATTCAAATTTTCATATCAACTTGATTAAGTCTGATTTTTTGTATTTTCATTGCCACTTAGACGTATAGTTTGGCCCATCATGATCCTGCACATACCCCTATCAATGGAGTTCTTTTAAGATGCATTGAACAAAATTAGACTAGTAGGGTACTAGAAGAATTCCATAATGGTCTTTTAGGTGGTCCTTTTTCTCTAAGAACAACTACTATAAAAATCATGAAGGCTATTTACTACTAGCCCAATTTATTCAAGGATGCTCACAAATGGGTGATAAGTTGCAGAGAATGTGCCCTATTCACATGTAAGAAAAGTTGGCATCTCTTCCTCTTCATCCCATCCAGACTGATCAACCCTTACCCAAGGGGGCTTGGATTTTATTGACATGATAAATCTAATGTCAACTGCAGGTCATAATATTTGATTGCCACAGATTACTTCATCAAGTGGATTGAACTAGATTCCTTCAAGGATGCTATTGAAGCCTCAGTTCTAGATTTTCTTAAGGGTATAGTTACAAGATTTGGTGTCCTATCCACTATCATTTCTGATAATACAAAGGCCTTTGTAGGCACAAAAATTAGTGAATGGTGGTTAAATATGGGATCTATTTGAAAATATATTCCAACTACTATCCTCAAGGAAATGGTTTAGCTAAGTCCTCCAAAAAAACTTGATTAGAATCATCAAGAGATAAGTGGAAGACAACCAAAGAACATGGCATTCCAAATTGAGAACAACTCTTTGGGATGATAGAATCACACCCAAGAGAGCAACTGGTAATTCACCCTTCATGTTGGTCTATGGAAAGGAATCAAGTGATGCAGGAGCATCCCTGGTTCAAGAGAAATCTTGCATCAACCAAAAACATTTGCATTCTAGTTTGTTTGCAATTCAGTTTGTTTCTTTTCATTTTCCAGTTTAGTTCAGGTAGTTCAGTCAGAAGCAGTCTCAATATTTTGGTCTGCATTCTGCTATAGTTGCATTTCAAATCTTACAGAGCTAGAATTAGCATCTATACATGTTCATCTACATCATATCCTGATTTCATAGCATTTGAATGAAGTACCGAAGAGATGTCACTATCATAAGATTGACTATTTTCTCATATCAGAGCATCCTGACAGTCTGAGACAATCATCTAAAGGAGAAGACTGGCAGAGCATTTCTTCACTTGTGGAGCCTAATGACACATCATTCAATGATCTTTGGTTCATGGCTAACCTTCCCCTAGATCTGCACATCATTCCATTCATTTGTGAAGGAATTCTTCATGATTAGGTCTGACCTATCCGTGTACACATGTTACAATTCTTCATTGGAGTTTGTGATCTTCCTTCATCGACGCGGAGGAATCTATGGTTCTGGAGATGATATATAATGATGTAATAGATCCCGAGGAAAGTAGTTAGCAATAGATTCATAACTCTTAGGGGAGCTATTTTGCGTAGGAACTTCAAAGCTATATCTTGTGCGTATTCTAATATTATGTAATCAGGCCTGTGAGCCCTATTGTAAGCCCACATGTTGTTAGCTGATCTGTATTTGAATTCTTTGATATACTGAATAACTAAATCTACATTTGTTTCATTTCTTTGAGTTGCTTCCTTTGTGTTTACTCTCTTGCTGCACTATTTGGATAGTTCATTCTGTGAACCCTCCTATCATGACTGCACCAAGTGGTATCAGAGCGAAAGTTTGAATGTTTGGGAGCAAATTGAGTGAAGTTAGCGAGGGAATTTCATAAGATCTTGTTATGGATAGATCACCGAATTGAGGCAGGTTACTTGTGTCGCAACCGATCGGTGATTGTGAGGCAGTTGTCGCCTTGTAGCCCGATCGCCGAACTTGAGGCAGTTTGCACTTGATCCTAGGAAGATGTCATTGAGTAGAGTCTCTATTGTTGGAACAATGGCTAGTAGAATGGATGAGATGATGGAAATGATTAAAACAATGAGAATTTGATTGAATGTTGTTGAGGAAGATAGGTGAAGAGGATTGACACCGAGACCTAATGTTGAAAGTGATGATGAAGAGGAATTTCAATCTATTGAACAAATTGGGAAAATCCTAGGAGGTGATGAAGAAGAAGAATCAGATCAAGTAAAGATGTTGCAAGCTATTTCAAAGATTGGAAAGAGACCTAGAGTTGATGTACCAGATTACACTGGCAATTTGAATCCTGAAGAGTTGATTGACTAGCTAAATGACAAGGAAGAATACTTTCAATATGAAGAAGTTGAAGATCCGAAGAAGGTGAAATTTGCAAAGAAAAATTGAAAGGACATGCTGCTATATGGTGGAAAGAAGTTCAATTGGATAGAAACAAAAGAGGAAAAGAAAAGATTACAAAGTGGGATAGAATGGTGACAAAATTGAAGAATCAATTTATACTTGCTGACTATGAGTTGGAGCTGTTGAAAAGATTGCAGAACCTAAGACAAAAGGAGAAATCTGTAAAGGAGTATACTGAAGAATTTCATAAGATGATCATAAGGACATGTCATAGTGAATCAAGCAAGGAGAAAGTGGCTAGATACATTAATGGACTGAGATTAAACATTCAAGAGGAACTCAGTTTGGTGAGGATGACATCTCTGGAAGAAGCATACCAGTTTCCCCTGAAATTTGAAGCGAAGTTGAACAAAAGGCATGATCATATATAGAGAGGCAGAGGAGGTAAATTTCAGAGAGGTAGAACATTTTACAGAGGAGACAGATCACATCCGGAGCAGAATAAGTTTGACAACACATTTAAGAAGGATGATAGAGAAAGCAATGCATACCGGGGCAATGACAGAAATTTTCATCACAGAGGTAATTACAACTCATACCAAAATGAAGGATATAGAAGAGAAGGGAGAGGATTTGATAAGAGAACATCTAGAGGCACTTGTTTTAAGTGTGGAGGTGAAAGACATAGGGCATTTGAATGTAATCAAAGGAGTACAAGCAAGAGAGCAGAGAACAGTGGAAGAGCAGCCTATGTGGAAGAAGAACCTATTGGATAACCAAGTTCAGTTGGTAAACCAGAGAAAGGAGAAGCACTTGTGATGAGAAGAGCACTATTTCAAGTAGAGACAAATGAAGAACTAACGCAAAGGAAAAGTTTGTTTAGAACCAGATGCAAATCGGGAGTAAGTGTTGTAAAGTTGTAATTGATAGTGGTAGTTTAGATAACCTAGTTTCAAAAGAGATGGTGACTAAGCTAAAGATGGAAAGATTGAAACACCCTAATCCTTATCAGATAACATGGATTCAGGATGATCACAAGGTACTGGTGAGTGAACAATGTTTGGTGAAATTTCATATTGGATCCTATCATGATGATGTCTTGTGTGATATTATGCCTATGGATGTATGTCATATCTTGTTTGGTAGACCTTGGCAGTATGATAGAAAAGCTATACATGATGGGAGAAAGAATACATACACTATAACATCAAATGGAAAGCAAATTCCTTTGATCCCTTTGGAAGATGATCCTAAGGGTGAAGTATGTGGAAATGCTAGAATCTATTTGGTAGATGGAAGAAAATTCCTGGATGGTTTGAGACATGAGAATATGTGTTATGCTTTGATTCTTGAGAAGCCTGAAACATTGAACAAGGAGACTGGAGAATCACAACCAGAGGAGATAAAGGAGTTGCTAACAGAATATGAAGACATCATTTCAGATAATGTACCTAAAGGATTGCCACCTATAAGGAGTATCAATCATCACATGGATCTTATATCGGGAGCTAGTTTGCCTAACAAAGCAGCGCATAGAATGACACTGGCAGAGAATGAAGAATTGAATAGACAGATACAAGAGTTGTTGAGAAAAGGTTTTATCAGAGAAAGTCTAAGTCCTTGTACAGTACCTGTAGTGTTAGCACCTAAGAAGGACGGAGAATGGAGAATGTGTATAGACTCTAGAAAAATAAGCAAGATCACAGTTAAGTATAGATTTCCTTTACCTAGGATGGATGATATCATGGATTGTTTGAGTGGAGTAAGATATTTCACAAAGATAGATTTGAAGAGTGCATACCATCGTATCAGAATCAAAGGAGATGAATGGAAGACTGCTTTTAAGACAAATGAAGGATTTTATGAGTGGTTAGTGATGCCTTTTGGATTGACAAATGCACCTAGTACTTTCATGAGATTGATGAATGAAGTCTTGATGAAATTCTTGGGTAAGTTTGTGATTGTATATTTAGATGACATTATGATTTTCAGTAAGACAAAAGAAGAACACTTATGGCATATTAGACAAGTTTTGTAGAGGTTAAGAGAAGAGAAATTGTTGATAAACATCAAGAAATGTAGTTTCATAAAGGAAGAACTAGTATACTTGGGATTTGTAATTTATGCGGAAGGATTGAAGATGGACCCTGAGAAAATAAGAGAAATTGTTGAATGGCCTACACCAGAGAGCATTGGAGAAGTGAGATCATTTCATGGATAGGCTAGTTTCTACTAGAAGTTCATCAGAAATTTCAGTTCATCTTGTAACCCCTTGACTGAGACAATGAGAGGTGACATAAAAGATTTCAAGTGGACATCAGGAGCAGATAAAAGTTTTGAATTGTTGAAGCAGAAGGTGACAGAGCAACCTGTTTTAGCGTTACTGGATTTCAATAAGGTATTTCAAGTGGATTGTGATGCAAGTGGGAATGCAATTGGAGCAGTCTTAAGTCAAGAAGGTAGACCTGTAGCATGTTTCAGTGAGAAGTTGAATGATGCAAGGAGAAGATATTCAGTTTATGATCAAGAGTTCTATGCCATAATTCAAGCCTTAATGAAGTGGAGACATTACTTGTTGCCTAAGGAGTTTGTGTTGTATACAGATCATTAAGCTTTGCAATATTTAAATAGTCAAGGTAAGTTGAATCAGAGACATATGAGATGGGTAGAGTTCATGTAGAGTTATACATTTGTATTAAAGCATAGGAGTGGTAAATCAAACAAAGTTATAGATGCATTGAGTAGGAGAAGGAATTTGTTGATAGAGATATGAGTTGAACTGTTGGGATTTGATGAACTGAAGAACATGTATGAAGGAGACATTGATTTTGTAGAACCTTGGAAAGCATGTAAGGAACCTTTTGTGATAGATAGGAGTAAGTGGCTAGATTATTTCATTCAGGAAGAGATGTTGTTCAGAGGAAATCAATTATGCATACCTAGAAGTTGAATGATCTAGATAATTTGATCAAGGAAAAAAAATAGTGGAGGATTAGAAGGACATTTTGGCATTGATAAGACAGTGACTTTGGTGAGTGAAAACAACTTTTGGCCTTAGATACATAAGGATGTTAGGAAATTTGTGCAAAGTTGTAGAGTTTGTCAACTTGCAAAAGGGAGTAGTCAAAACACTAGATTGTATAAACCTTTGACAATACCAGAGAGACCTTAGGAAGACATAAGCATGGATTTTGTAATCGGATTGCCTAAGACATGGAGAGGACATGATTCAATATTTGTAGTGGTGGATAGATTTTCAAAGATGGCTCATTTCATACCTTGTAAGAAGACAACTGATGTAGTGCATGTAGCTAACCTATTTTTCTACGAGATTGTGAGATTGTAGATTACCTAAGAGCATAATTTTAGATAGAGACACCAGATTTTTGGGATACTTTTGGAAGACACTTTGGAAGGAGATGAGGACAAATCTAAAGTTTAGTTTAGCATTTCATCCTCAGACTGATGGATAGACAGAGGTAGTGAATAGGAGTTTGGGAAACTTGTTGAGATGTTTGGTTGGAGAGAAGATTGGAAGTTGGGATTTGATTCTTTCACAAGCAAAGTTTGCATACAATAATTCAGTGAATAGGAGTATCAAAATAACACCTTTTGAGGTTGTTACTGGAACAAACCCTAGAGGAGTGATAGAATTGAGAGATATCGGTGTAGAAGAAAAGAGAAGTACAGGAGCAAAAGAATTTGTAGGACACATGGAGGCAGTGCATAATCAGGTGAAGAAGCATTTGGAGGTTATGAACAACAAATATAAGGAACACACAAATGAGAAGAGAAGACATAAGGAATTTGCAATAGGAGATGAAGTGATGGTATACTTGAGAAAAGAAAGATTTCCAGTTGGGACATATAACAAGTTGAAGATGAAGAAGTTTGGACCTTGTAAGATACTCAGAAAATTTGATTTAGGAAATGCATATGAAGTAGAATTATCGAAGACATTGGGCATATCACCTATTTTCAACACTGCAGACCTATATCAGTATCATGAAGCAGCGTTCAGTGACAACATGGATGAAGACTTGAGGGAGTAGTTACCACAGAAAGCACTAAATCAAATTGAAGACATTCTAGACAGCAGAGTTGAACACAACACCAGAAGAAGACAATACAAAGAATATCTTATGAAGTGGAAAGGTAGACTGGAAGAAGATTCATCATGGATTTCTTAGGCTAAGGTGGGCCGTCTTGGTTCTCCCCTAGCCCCAACAAAGTGAGGGACTCACTTTTTTAAATAATCCCAGATGTCTAATGCAAGAGCATCCCTGGTTCAAGAGAAATCTTGCGTCAACCAAAAACATTTGCATTCCAGTTTGTTTGCAGTTCATTTTGTTTCTTTTCATATTCTAGTTTAGTTCAAGCAGTTGAGTCAGAAGTAGTCTCAGTATTTTGGTCTGCATTGTGCCACAGTTGCATTTCAAATCTTACGGAGCTAGACTTAGCATCTATACATGTTTATCTACATCATATCCAAAATTCATAGCATTTGAATGAAGTATTGGAGAGATATCACTATCAAAAGATCGATTGTTTTCTTAGAACATAGCATCCTGATAGTCTCAGACAATCAACTAAAGGAGAAGACCTACGAAGCATTTCCCTACTTGTGGAGCCTAATGACACATCATTCAATGATCTTTGGTTTGTGGATGACCTTGCCCAAGATCCACACATCATTCCATTCATTTGCAGATAAATTCTTCATGATTAGGTCTGACCTATCCGTGTACACACATCACAGTTCTTCATTGGAGTTTGTGATCTTCCTTGGCCGAAGCAAAGGAATCTACAGTTCCAGAGACGATACATAATGATGTAATAGATCCCTAGGAAAGTAGTTAGCAATAGATTCATAACTCTTACAAGAGCTCTTTTGCGTAGGAACTTTAAAGCTATATCTTGTGCATATTTTGATATTCTATAATCAGGCCTGTGAGCCCTATTGTAAGCCCACATGTTGTTGGCCGGTTTGTATTTGAATTCTTTAATATACTAAATGACTAAATCTACATTTGTTTTATTTCTTTGAGTTGTTTCTGTTTTGTTTACTCTCTTGCTACTTGGTCTGGACAGTTCATTCTGTGAACCCTCCTACCATGACTGCACAATCAAGGCTTCCATTGTCATTAGAGATGCCCTCACTTGAACTTGCATAGAAATTGGAACTCCTGGAAAATGATGCCATGACAATAAGGCTTGTTGAACTAATGGAGTTAGAAGGAACAAGGAATCGAGCCATGAAGACTCTTGAAGGTCACCAAGCACAAGTAAAGAGAACTTTTGATAAGAAATTAGTTGATAGAGTCTTCAAGGAGAGAGATTTGGTGTTGAAATGGGATGAAGATAGAGCTAAAACTGGAAGACATACCAAATTTGATGCACTATGGAGTGGTCCATACATTATCACCTTTTCCAAGAAGGCCAATGCATTTCAACTCCCTAAGTTGAATGGCAATTTTCTTCTAATCCAAATCAATGGGATCCATATCAAACCTTTCTTTTAGGTTTGGTTTTGAGATTTTGAATATATGTTAGGTGTGTTTCCTTTCAACAAGTGCTGTTGCACTTTGCTGCACCCTCTAGCAGGATGTTTGCCTTGCTATTTTGTATGTTTCATGTTGTGGTTTTTCTTTTGGAGGCATGTTCAGTTGTTTGATCAGATGTTGTTGCAATCCTTTTAACTCTTTGCCCAATGGATAGGTTAAGACCACTAGATTCCTTGTGTTTAGTTGGTAAACACCCCTATAAAGTCACCAAAATATTGTTCTATTTTGACCCCTAAGGCCAAAATAGTCCAAGAACCTAAGAATTGCATGAAATGTTGTAAAATCTATCTAAGAGGTTTTTAGAGGTATGTTTTGATGTTTCATGAGGTGTTATACCTTGTCAAAATCCAAAAAATCCTAAAAGATTGCTAAGTTTCCTTGTCTTGCGACATTTTCACCTTCATCAGCATTTGGCGTAGGTTTCCACTTCATTAGGATGATGGAGTTTTCATCCCCTTCTTATCTTCTAGAGGTTTTCTTACTCTCCAAACTTAGTGGAGTTTTCATCCTGTTCAGCATATGAAAGACTTTCTCCAGGTTTAGGATATATGATGTAGGGGCATCATGCCTCTTCTAAATTTTGGTTTTTAATTTTTTTGATGTTTTAGTTTTCTTTTCTTTGGTGAATAAGCAGGGTCTTGTTTTTCTGCATTTTGGTGTGCTTGGAAGCTCCTGTTGCTTTGCTCTCGAACCTCCTATTGCCTGAGCTTAGAAACTTACTTATTTGGGCCTATTTTTCTGCCAACCATTTCTCTAGCAACTCAGTCTATTTTTGGACAGTTCATGTATTAGTTGGTGGTTACAAACAACTGGAAAAAGCTAGATATTACTTACAGTTTTAGAAACAAAATCATCTCCATCGTATGGTTAAAAATAGTATCTACAACAAACATTAAAGAATAAATTCTTTTTGCCATGCATTAACCTTACCTGGGCGACCATCTTCATTATTTGATCATGGGCAGTCATGCTGGAGGTCGATGGTTTCTCTACATTTTATGGAGATTCCTGTTCTGTGGTGGGGATAGTTACAGGCACTCACATTAGTAAAGGGAGGAAGCCATGTGGAAGGAGCAGAGGCCAAAAAAATGGCTGATGTAATAGTTGATGTCGTATATGCATAAGGAGAAGACTAATGGTTACAAAGGAAGCTGAGTATAAAGAGAGAAGGCTACAAAATAGGAAAAGAGAGTTAGAGTGGCCAAAAGAAAGAGATAGAGGCTGAAAGCATCTGGGTAAATTGAGACCATAGCTAGTCATCTCGCAGGCTAAAGGATGAAGAATGAGATCGATGTGAGGGAGAAGATTAAGATCGACAGTGAGGCTGAAAACTTTAAGAACGGTCATTTGTAATAAGTTCTAGTTTAATGCACTTGAGTTGTCTGTTGGATGTAGGCCAATAGATAGGTTGTGTAGTATTTGTTATTGTAATAGAATAGGGTGGAGTCGAGTCTATTTTCTATCTTGGAGATTTATATAAGAATCTGAATGTAACTACTTTCAGTCATTGTGGGTATTTCATTGTGACGAATATATTTTTGGCTCCTATCATTGTTTGAATCTCTAATATATATTTAGTTCATGTCATGTTTGTATACGAACATTGTGAGGAGAATATTTGGAGTTCCTATCTTTATTCTGCATGTCTTTCTACTCGAGTTTCCTATAATTGGGTATTTGAGCTGTGACTAGATAGACAGTCATTAAAAAGATTCAGAGCTTGTGCATGTGTCATTGGAAACCATGTCATCATGCATGAGATCATCTAATCTTGTGCCATTAGATTGGTATCAGAGCTCAAAAAAGGTTTGGGTAGAGAAGTGGAGAGTTGTAAAGAAATGCTTGGGGTAAAGAGTCAATTATGTTCTTAAGAATATATGTGTTGATGTTTTGACAGGGTGTGGTGAAGAAACATAGAGCCCTAAAAGATCTGGGTGACAAAAGTTTGATGTAGGTTTTGGTAGTTTGATGTTATGTGCATTTACAGCTTGACAAGCTGTTGAAGAACCCATAAGACTGGGTAAAGAATAGTGGAAGAAGCTCACTGGCATATAGAAAAGTATACTGAAGAATGAGGTACGAGAAAGTTGAGAGAGTTGAAAAAATAGTTGTTTTTTGTTGTAGGCCTGAGAAAGGGCTTGTAACTGCCATCCTCTAGTAAAGATAAACTAGGTAGGTGTATGACTTCCTCCACTAGGAGAGAGTGGGTAGAGGGGGTTTTGAGAGATACATCTTCCAGGTCTTGTTGGTAGAGGGTAGTTGTGGAAAGTGAGAAATTCTATTGCAGAAGTGACGTGTGTAGTTGTGTGAACCGATCGCCGAAGGAAGAGGCAGTTTGCACTTGCAGTTGAGAAGAGTTTGTGGATTTACAGTAGTGAGAGGATGGGTATTAGTGTAAAGAGACCTGTCATAATCCCATTTTGGGAAAGATATTGGGATGAAGTGGAAAGCAGAAAATATCTAGAGGGATTGGAAGAGATCTCGAGAAGAATGGAAATCTTGGAAAAGATTTATTTTCCTGATAAGGTTATGACAGCAGAAAGTAGACAAGGAGAGAAGAAGAAAGTTATCATTGTAGAGGACTTAGATAAAAGGAGAAAAGAGAAGGTGCGGCAAGGAGCACTAGACAAGGAAGAGAAGAAGGTGTCTAGGATGGAGGCACCTAAGGAGACATATTGGTCTCTTGATTTATTTTCTGATGATTTGTTTGAAGTTGTGAATATAGGTGTAAAGAAGGTTGAGGACAGGGTAAAAGAAAGAAGTTGGGTCCACGAAGAGGGGAAGTTTCGGCCAAAATGGATACCCAAGCCTAAAATGCATATGCATTATAAAACACATATGCATTATATAACAAGAAACACATACGCATTATAAAACACATATGCGTTATAAAACACATACGCGTTATAACGTGTACATGTTTTAGAAACGCATATGTGTTTCTTAAAGCTATTCAAATGGGAAATACATAACGCATACGTGTTATATAATGCATACACATTTAGTTTTATGAATTCATATGTGTTTTATAATGTGTACGCATTTTTCAAATTTTGAGGCTTGGGAAAGGCTTGGCAACCCAACCCTTAGCCTTTGACCTGCAACTAAAAAACTAAGGCAATTTTAAAAGAAATGTCAAACTTTGACAATATAGTTCATGGACCTTTTTTATGAATTAATCTATGAAATTAAAACCCATTATAGAATACGATGTCTAGTTTCCAAATATATAAGTTTTGTTAAGATTGATTTATGTTTGATATTTTTTAATTAATTTCTAAGCAAAGTGGTCCATAAACTTGAAATATTAGGTTTTTTTATTTTTTAATAATTTTTTTTGGGTTGATTTTTTTGTATAAAAATTATATGACATCAATCTTCAGGCAATTCTCTACACAATGAAAAAAAATTCAAAAAATGTTTCGTTTAGGTCCAATTATGCTTTCCGTACACATTGATTTTAAAAAATAGCAATTAGGGCCAATAAAAATTCAATAAAAAAGTATTTAGAAAAAAATTACAAGAAAATATCCTCATCAATCTTCATGTTGTTAGGTATCTTTTCCCAAAAGGAATTAGAAAAATACTTTCATTTAGGTCAAAAAGTGGTGTTCATCACGTGCATGGTATGGTTAAAAAAATGACTTTTAAAAGTGGTTTCTATACATACCTATCAAAATTGAATTTTTGTCATCTGGGTTTTTGAATAAATTACATACTTGGAAACTAGATTCAAAATACTAAATTTTATATTGCTGACTTTTTCCAAGATTCATTGTGTAAGTGCTTCAAATTTTCAGTCCAAGTGTGACAAATTCTGAAAAATAGCAAAAACACTTCCACTTTTTGAACTTTTTGTGGACCCAACTTCTTGCATCGGCCCGACAAGCCTTGGGAGAACCAAAAAGGAAAGGCAAGAAGAAAGCCCGCAGACAAGGAGAGAGATAAGGAATGGAAAGAAGCAGTCCAGGTAGTAGCACTTATGGAAAAAGGAAAAGCTATGAGAAACTTCATTGGAGGGACCTCGACATCAATGGGAAAAGAGGCACCCATAGATGGTGGTGAAGATGAGAAAAGACAGATACAAGTTGCAAAAGAAGGTGTGCAAGGATCAACTACAGCCGGTCCTCAAGGAAAGGTATATTATAATATATTTGAAGATAAAGATAAGAAGGATAGTGAGATTTTCCAGAATGGTAGGAAAAACATAGGAGATGTTGTGGAATTTCATGATGTATTCAGAGGTTTTGTAGGAGGGAAAAGAGAAACCAAAGGAAGGGTCAGGTTGGTAAGCAAGGAAATCAAGGATGAGAGAAAACTTGAACAGTGAGGTATGGCAAGGGTATATGGAGATAGAAAAGTTCATT
This sequence comes from Cunninghamia lanceolata, assembly GCA_027924645.1. Taxonomy (NCBI): domain Eukaryota; kingdom Viridiplantae; phylum Streptophyta; class Pinopsida; order Cupressales; family Cupressaceae; genus Cunninghamia; species Cunninghamia lanceolata. The sequence goes on from BSBN01000992.1 coordinate 1,626,222, forward strand.
GTGAGCATGCTTATGGAAATGCTAATTTGAAAATGCAAGTAAATAGGGAGATGTATAATCTAGGGAGTTCAAACACTGTTAATGATCATGGGTATAAGATACCGAGTTGGCAAAGGAAGTGTAAGCAAGGAGATGTGTGTAAGGGAGTTTATGATAGAAAACAGTCCCAAGAAATGAAGGACATGAAAGAGTTCAATTGTGACCACATTCATAAGATGAAGGATCCAGAAAACACATTAGAAAATGAAGCTGAGGATGCATCTATTGCAAAGGTTGAAGCCTTATAAACTGAAAACATGGATCCATATAAGGTGACATCAGTTAAATTAAGTTCTCATGAAAATACGAGTGCAATGGAGAAGTTTGTTGGAATACCCATGAATGCAAAGCAACAGATGACAACAAGAATATAAGGAGAGGTAAAATGTATTGTTTTTCATTTTGTTGATGGTTTGTATAATGAGAAGTCTAGGACATATGGTGTAGGAACATGTTTTAATAAGAATATTGTGAGTTGTAACATGTATGGGCTGATAGGGAAGAATGGTTTTGCTGATAATGGATAAAAGGATAAGAAAACATGGTCCACAATAGAGGATATTGTTGGTAACAAGAAGAGTGCAAGGATAGGTGATATTGAATGGTTGAGTATGGGTGAAATGGAGCCCAATTTTTTGAGGCAGGTTGAAGGGAAGGAATTGATTAGGAGACAGCCGAAGCTGAATGAAAGCATAAAGTATGTGGAAGAAGAAAGATATGTATCCTTTAATGTATTTGTTTCTTGTGCAGGTATGGAAGACAAAATGAGTCAAAGAGAAAATGATATTGTAGTTTACAAAAAGAGAAGGAATATTGTAAATATTTTTTGTTTACTTAACTGGGGCATGGAAGAGGAAATCTATAGAATGTTGAAGGTATACTTGTTGAAGTTGGAGCATGCTTTTATTGATATTGACAGACTGATAGAAAGTATGGAGAAGAGAAAGCTCTATGGAATTTACAAAAGATCTCATGTCAGATGGATACATTGGAGAATTGTTATTTTCTTAACTCTATGGTGTTTGCAGGACATTCAAAGAAAGTCAAGGAAAGAAAGCATGAAGCGGGGTCAAGTCAGAATTTAAAAAGTTCACACTTTGGTTGGCTAGTGGAATTGAAGAAAGATGGTGATCGAAGTAAGTTAGAGTCTGAGGATGGAGAAAATCTTGTTTGTGTTTTCATTTCCAAAGATGACAATAATGGAGAGGACAAGAAATTGGCAATTGCAAAGGAGAATATGAGATTAGAGTCAATGTTTAGTTTGAAAGAATATTTTGAAAGAGAGTGCAGACTTAGTGAAGAAGCTTATGGTAGAAAAGAGAGATGGTGAAGGTACCTTTGAGCTGTAGTGAAAGAACCAGAAGATGAGAAGGAGGAAGACCAACTGATTAAAGATAACATTGCTGAAGTAAAGATTGTTGAAGTAAAGACTTATGAGGATAAAGTTTTTTTTCATTTGAAATTGATGACTATGGAGAAGAGACAGAGTTATGGAGATTTATAATGGATAAAGAAATCAACAGGTGGATTTATAAGAAGAATGTGGAAAGCAAACAATTACAGATAAAGAAACTTAGGAAGAGTAATTGTAAGCATGAGACAAATTGGAAGAAGTGGAAGAAGAAGTTCTGATATAAGCATTTTATTATAGAGCTCATGAGCAGGAGCTTATGAATCTTATTTAGTGGGGGAGTCTGATGTAGGGGCATCATGCCTCTTCTAAATTTTGGTTTTTAATTTTTTTGATTTTTTGTTTTTCTTTTCTTTTGTGAATAAGTAGGGTCTTGTTTTTCTACATTTTGGTGTGCTTGGAATCTCCTGTCGTTTTGCTCTTGAACCTCTTGTCGCCTGAGCTTAGAAACTTGCTTATTTGGGCCTATTTTTTTGCCAACCATTTCTCTAGGAACTCAGTCTATTTTTGGATAGTTCGTGCATTAGTTGGTGGTTACGAATAGCTAGAAAAAGCCAGATATTACTTGCAATTTTAGAAACAAAATCACCTCCATCGTATAGTTAAAAATAGTATCTATAGCAAACATTAAAGAATAAATTATTTCTGCTATGCATTAACCTTACCTGGGTGACCGTCTTCATTATCCAATCATGGGTAGTCATCCAGAGGTCGACAGATTCTCTGCATTTTATGGAGATTCCTGTTCTGTGGTGGTGACAGTTACAGGCACTCGCAGCAGTAAAGGGAGGAAACCATGTGGAACGAGAAGAGGCCAAAGAAATTGCCGATGTAACGGTTGATGCCGTCTATGCATAAGGAGAAGACTGACGGTTACAAAGGAAGCCAAGTATAAAGAAAGAGGGCTACAAAATAGGAAAAGAGAGCTAGAGCAGCTAGAGGAAAGAGATAGAGGCTGTAAGCATCTGGGTAAATTGAGACCATAGCTAGTCAGCTTGTAGGCTAAAGGATGAAGAATGAGATCAATGTGAGGGAGAAGATTAAGATCGACAATGAGGCTAAAAACTTTAATGATAGTAATTTGTAATAAGTTCTGGTTTAATGCATTTGAGTTGGACATTGGATGTAGGCCAGTAGATAGGTTGTGTAGTATTTGTTATTGTAATAGAATAGGGTGGAGTCGAGTCTATTTTCTATCTTGGAGATTTCTATAAGAATTTGAATGTAACTACTTTTAGTCATTGTGGGTATTTCATTGTGAGGAATATATTTTTGGCTCATGTGATTGTTTGAATCTCCAATAGATATTTAGTTTCTGTCATGTTTGTATGCGAACATTACGAGGAGAATATCTAGAGTTCCTGTCTTTATTCTATATTTCTTTCTGATCAAGTTTCTTGTAGTTGGGTATTTGAGTTGTGACTAGATATACAGTCATTAAAAAAATTTAGAGCTTGTGCATGTGTCATTGGAAATTGTGTCATCATGCATGAGATCATCTGATCCTATACCATCAATATATCTACATCCCCCAAAATTCTTGCTGACCTCTAAACCCTATTTTCCTCCTGTGTTTCTCCACTATAGTGAAAATTTCACCTGGATGCAGGTATATCTACACCCCCCCAAAGTCCCACCGACCTCAAATCTATGTAGAATTTGACATCCCTCCTCACTCTTGCTTTCATCCCTTCCAGAGGTTTGATGTGGATACAGGTATATCTGCAGCCACCTTTTGGGACCACACATTCTAATGCCCCCATTCTTTCGCTATCCTATTCCTTTCCTTGGACCCGCATATCCAGTCCCCAGGAGGGTCCAAAGTAATGCTCATCCCAATGCCCCTCATATCCCCACATCTTGATCACCTCCATTTCTCTGCATATCCTAGTCAGGCTTGAACTCTTGAAAAGGACAAAAGGGAAGAAATAGAAAAAGTAAAGGTTTTGAAGACTACAAAAGGTTTAGACACATCCAGATGCCCCTCAGGATTTTGCAAAACCATGTAAAATGACAAAAATATGCCTCAGATCCTGCCCAAACACCATTAATGCTAGTTGAAGATGATTTGTGGGTGGTCGTAACTATGTTGGAGGTCCTGATGCCATGGTACTTGAAATGAGTAAAGATTTCCTTTACCCATACTTTCATAGGTCATTTGTTGCCCAATTTGACACGTCTACAGTATGGTCAACCCTCCATATCCATGAATTCTTCCTACATTCACCATTGTTGGGTGAATTTATTATAGCATGGGCATCTAGATGGTGTATTGACCAAGTTTTCTCACATTTGGGGCTGCAACAGTGATTTTCAAAAGCTATATAAGAATGTAAATGAGATATTTTGAGGGTTAGCTATTATGGGTCATTTTCACAAGCAGAGGATTCATTTACAAGTTAAAACCTTGTGGCAACTTCTAGAGCTGGATGGATTTGATGAGTTGTGTTCTCCTCCTAGCCTTCTACGTCTCTATTATAGTTCAAATATGAAGGAAGGTTGTCATTTCTATGTTTATTCTCACTTGTAATGAATCATTTCTCTCTTTATAATGTCTTCTTAGTCTCCATGGCTAATAATAATTGATATTTTATAGGTTTCTTTACATTTCTACCCTACATTTATTGGATTTTTGTAAATTTATGCTATGGATGAATGATCCCTCTTGCATTTATAGTCCTCTGTTCAAACCTCTATTAGATTGTGTAAGTCTGTGTGTCAAGCCTATTTCAACATTTGAGATCATTGTTGTGCTAGTTCAGGTCAGTTGAACAACTAAACTTGGTGTGTCACCTTATTTTCAATTTTCTCTCCTCTCCCCTTTTCCTTGGTGGCAATTAGCATTAGGTTTAGTTAAAAAATTCTCTTAATCTTCAATTTAGAATGAGGAACCAACCTTCTCTGGAGGTTTGATCTTAGTTACAAGGTCCCACACCTTGAGATCAGTCCCATTGTTTCACTGGATTTGTTGCAACAACAAGCTACAACAAAAGATTACAAATCTAGGTGTATCAAAAGAATTTGGAAGGCTTGGGAAGCCCTCAAGCCCTAGCTTCATTGGGCTAGAGATGATTTTTGTAGTGGTTTATCCATTACTCATCAATCCATTTGGTGGTCTCCCGTTCTCAGCAATCAATACAGGCCGCTTGCAAAGTTGCCTTGGGTTCATGCCTTAAAATTTTTCAAACACAAGATTCATGTTCTGTCAAACATTTTGCATATGGCAACCGAGAATTTTTTTACCATGGCCTGAGTTCAAACAAAAATAAATGCTTCTTGACATAGATCAAGAGACTTACCGGTTGGTTATTTACTCTATTCCTCCTCAGATGATGCACGTGTTGGGAGTGAGATATCTCAAACCTTGGTGGAAAGATTGGAAAAGGTATTCAGACACTCCTTTTCAAAATTACAAACCATACAAAGGTTATTCTAGGTAGTTCTGACACTTGCATATGGTGGAGCAGTTGAATCACTACTGACAACTTCAATCCTCTCATGGGACCTGACATAGACATGGTTTCAATGCATTTAGTGTGATGCCCCGTCATGCAACCCTAGAGTGTTAAACTAACAAGTGACAATATTACAGAATTTTTTTTTTTGAAGCAAAGATATGCATTATGTACATTAGAGATAATAACAATTATAACAACATTAAATGAAATGAATAGTTAACACATCTAGGGAACATAACTGTATCAAATAGAATTATAACCATACAAGTGTTATGCATCACGATACAATAGAAGAATCTTACATTACACATTTGCAGAGATAAATAGTTACAAGTTTCAATACAAGATTACCAGACCGATTACATCAGTTTACAAATAGTACAATTATGAATGTATACAACAACTTGAAGGTGTAGAGCAAAACTAGAACTAGAACACTTCTGCTCTGATCTCGAACCAAACATCCAAGAAGACCAATGGATAGCTCTACCTCCCAACCATGTGGAACCTTGAGGTCCACCCCTCTGAGCTAGGAGATAACAATGAGGTTCAGACTCCATGCAGACAAAACATAATAACAGGATTGCACAGACAAGATAGTACTCGACATAACAAGACAAGATCAACCATCAAGACAAGTCTGCATTCCAGAGGCAACAACAAAAGATAAAGAGATGTAACTGGACTGTAGTAAGGAGAGTGTCATCACATGGTCCTAACATGGGTTACCTAGGCTATCTCTCACTAGTAGCCGGCCCCCTTCTATGGTTACCCTGGCAGCCTCCCTCTAGGCACCGGCCCCATAGGATGACACATGCGGAGCTGACGTGTCTTTTCATGGAGAAAATGAGGTCGGCCTTGCCAACCAAGCCTTCTCATCCCATCTATAGCCTGCGAGAGCACTCAAGGCATGGGTGAGGCATCTTACTTATCTTGTTATGTGATTTACTACCCCAACCCTCCTAGATAAATTATTATGTTATCACTTGATTATCACTTCCATGGGGTTACCCAAGTTGCCACTATGGCATCGGCTCCACCATGAAAGCCACTCTCCCATCTACAACTAGCACCCCTAACCGGTCAAAAATAAACCACCAAAATGACAACCATGGAAAATATTCTGCAAGGCATATGTCCTCTTGCATTGCGAATCATTACAACAATAAAACTCAATAATCACCCCTGGTTCAACACTCTTTCTTAAACACAACATCAAAAAACTCATACCAAAAGGAGGCATTATAAATCATCCACATCACAACAGACTAAGAGTACCCTAAGCCTCTAGAGCCACTATTACAACAAGAGGGTTAAGACGATATTACAACACATTTCCAATCAATCCTACTTACTTCCATAAACATGTATTAAAATTATTACACTAATTTTGGGACTAGAGAGCAATAACAACATTAACACTTTAATCTATGTAGACATTTGATTTAACAAGTCCCAATATGCTATTATTTCAAATAATAATCCATTCAAGGAACCTAACAAGATAAATTTTGTTTCCTAATCGAATCAAAGATTTAATAAAAGATTTACCCCAAAAGTATAAAGCAATAGTATTCATATAAAACTTATACAACAACTATACTAAGATTTTATCATGTTTACTAACTTAGACCAAAATGTAATAACTATTCTTACCTTACTATCCTATGCAACTATAGCTATAGACTACATATAAGAGTAATATCATTTCTATCTAATTGTCATTCGAACAACTATTACACCATGGAGATGGTTCAAATATTAAGAGTTCTAATCTTGCTACAATGCTAAAACTCATATATCTCCTACAAGGAATTTACTAATATTTCTACCATTCCGAAAGCTATTAAATCGAATAGAGAAACTGAGTTATAAAATGCTACTAACCGACTTATATTGCTAAAGCTATAAGCATAAGATATTCGACTCTTATCTATCATTATAATGCTTATACTCTAACTTACAAACAAAACCCTAACATTCTAACATCAACTTTCCATAATAATGAACTATACTACATTTGCATTAATAATCATAGATTTAAATTTAACAAAAACAAATAACATTCCACTCATTTTAAAATACAAGTTTTTATACCCTTCGATAACTCCTATAATACTAACCATATATGATATGATAAGTCGACTCTATACGTATCATCGATATACTTCATTTTAAACACTTAACTATGTAATATCACAAACCATCGAATAACAAAGTGACCTAACCTCTTACTAATTACATCGATTCCTACAAAGAAATTATTAAAAAGACAACGACCTAATCCCTATCATAACAACTTAGGCTGATCTCCTGCTAATCAAGACTATAGTATAACTCGGCCATGATGTGCCATTATTGTCGGCAGCCATTTTCATTTAAGGAAGGTTAAAACATGTAGGAGGAAGGATTGCATTTGCTGGCTAAGAATCGGCTCAATAATGCAGCAATGGACAACGTATTGTTGAGAAGGTAGGCATTTGCAGATTGATACATCTAAGCTCATCAACTAAGTTGGCAGTTCACAGGATCATTTTAGAGCTCAAAAGCCACTCTAGCAAATGTAAGTATATCACGTGGCTCAAAGGCATACAAAGTCAAAAAACAATGATCACTGGGTGCTACATAATGCAGCAATGTTAAAAGATCAATGTCACATTGAGCATGAAAGATAATAGAGATGATTGATGACGTCCCATCATGTCGCCGATGGGTTGATGGGGGCATTGAAACTTAGGCTTACTATTCAATCCTCAGTCGACACTCTCAGTTTGGCTGCACAGAAAGCTAAATAAAGGAATAGAAATAGTATTCAAGTGGTGATAGAAATAATGTAGCATGATGATAGGCTGCCATTCAATTAAATGGGTAGGGCAAAATTTTTGATTGAAAGCATTCCACATAGGAAGCAACATGGCTCACGGCCTTTCAAAGCATCATTAGAAGGACAAAATGGATCAAATGTGACAACACGACACTGGTAAGATAGAGGTATAAAATTAGTTTTGTCTTGGTTGAGTAAATTCTATGAAGCAGCCATGAACAGGTTTTTTTTACACACAAAAAAGTCTATTTCTTATAACTATTGCAAGCAGGTATAGCTCCTTGACCAAGGTATAACAGTGAGCCAAAGAACCTCAAGTGATACTTCATCTGAGTAAGATTAGATGGATTTCCTAGCACATTGATGTTCTAATATAGAGGTTTACAGAAAGCATGGCTATGGATTAACTAAATATTAATTTGCAGAAGATAAGGTGAGACTGGCATGCCTTGGATAATTATGTGAGGTCCATCATTGATTGAAAAGAAAGTGCTACAAGAGTTTAGGAAAGGCTAGGGTCTCAATAAGGATAGAACATACATTCAACCTCACTACCTAAATCAAGGATCCACAGAGTCGACATATGATAAGATCAAATGTGAGCATTACAATACGCCAGGTTCAGAAGAAAGAGTTATGTTGAGGAAAACATAATGGAGAGATGAGATTTCAATAATGCAAATGTTTCAAAGTTATGACATACTAGCAAACCAGTGAAATCTCCAGAAAGGTTTGCATTGGTGTTGTAAAACAGAGCATATCAATTTTATTATCAAGACAACATAAAACCAATTCATTCAATGACTAAAACTAAAGCGACAAATTTCAAAGAATTGAGATAGAACACATACCCAGACTGAGCTATTTTCCCCCAATTCTCCTCTTGCCTACTCAATCCCCTTTCTCTGAATCCCTTTCCCAAAAATTTTCCCTTCAAGAAAAATAGCCCTAGTCATAAATGCCCACTCACACCAAAATTGTTCCCAAGAATCTTCTCCACCAAAAGAATTTAAATTTTTACTAATCATGGAGATTCACCACTCTGGAATCGTAATTGACAACTAACCACATTTAATTATTCCCCCAGAATGATTCTATCCATAACTATAGACATTACTGAGTTGAAATAAAACTTTGACCCACATAAATTTTACAACATTAGAATAGTTAACTTAATTTTGCATTACAATTTACTTAATTTGCTTCCTCCAAGAATATTCCAATTTTACAACACATCAAAAATACCATAATGTTTGACACAAAACATCATAATATCATAGATCATTTATGCATACAAGAATACACATAGGCTGACCTAATAAGGACCCAACAATAAACATACAAACCACATGACGACCATCAAACTGAAAGTAGAACTGACCTAGGGGATAAACCTCATGTTATCTCCATCAACATTATCCATTGGTGTAGGGCCCGCTTAGACCTACTAAGTCAGGTGGAGTCAAGGCCCGATACCTACAACCTGCATAAGAACAATAGGTTGTATATGGTCGACTGCATATATATCAACATACATAGAATCAGAGAATCACAGTGTAGTAGTGTGCTCGAAACAAGTACTACTACACCGTCCCTACTCTGGAATAGGACTATAACCATTTTTATTTAAAATTAGATATCAATAAATCGCATAAAACATGATAATATTAAACCATCACTAATCATGTCCATCTCATCATAACTAGAATAACAATAATGTCATCATAACTCATAACACATGTTAGAACTATATCAGTCGTGGTGGCAAGAGACACTATATGGATTCATGAATGTTGTCATTGATGGCAACAAAGTTCATCCCACACATCCATAGGACATGGTGTGTCTCTACCAAAAGTCCGATTGAAGAATGTTGTGGTCTGATAAGCAAGAACAGAGTATGTGGAAAGGTTCGATAGTCAGGTCCAGATCTCTCAGAGGAAGTATCTTCGTGAAGTGCAGATTTGAGGAAGTCAAGAGGACTACCTTGACTAATAGATTCCAAGGATTTAGCCTTCGGTGATAGGTGAAGAAAAAGATATGAATACTTGAGTATCAGGTTCCCAATTGGCAGTGTGGATAGTGGAAGAACTGACTGGCAGAACATGAGACATTATTCCAGATGCGTTATTGATGATGGTAAAGATTCTTAAGGCATAAGTTATGATTGGCCGACATGATTGATGACTTCTACAAGTATATCCTTGATCTGCTTCACTTGGAAGCAAGGATTCAGCCGACAGACTAAAGTTTGAGATAATATTGACTATCCTGGATGCCGACTAGAAAAGTGTTTAAATCACTTGTGCGGATATATATACAAGATGGATTTAGATGTGAATGTGTGTGTTGTGTATGAATTGAAGTGTGAATAAAAGAAGAATAGAACAAAAGGTAGAAAAGCAGATTCAGAATGTAAAAGGATAGCAGCACTTAAGGAGAGTAAGAATGAAGTACAGCAGATCAGTCTATTGAGCTTAACTGGAACTAAACTTTAGCATGTGTGGATGCTTCCCATCAATTTAAGTTTTCTTCATGTATATGGTAAGTCTTTTTGTAGGTAGTGAGCCTCTTGTGAGCAGTGTGTTTGGGCAGTGAGCCCTAATTGGCAAGTGCCATTTTGTAATTCTATTCTTCTAATAGAGAATACAATCTTGGGTTAATCACCCCGTGGTTTTCTCCCTTAACAGGGTTTCCACATCAAAATATTGTGTCATGTGTATTTCCATTTCATGGTTATGTTTGCTTGTTTGAATTGATGCTGCACTAATTATTAAGAAAGTTCAAAAAGCTGAAATAATTAAGATAACTGATTCACCCCCCCTCTTAGTTATCAACAATTGGTATCAGAGCCAAGTTCCTCCTAACAGAGTCTAACAACTTGAGGAAGATCTGGAAATTCAAATGGATGTATATGGTATGAGGGAGCAACTCAAGACTGCCCTTGATGATCTTGAGCAATCAAACTCTAAAGTCAATGAATTAAAGAAAAGACTCAAACAAGCTGATGATTTCATGAAAGAACTAAAAGACAAATTAAGTCTCTCTATGAAAAAGAGAAAGGAGCTACTTTAGCAATTGGCAAGTCAAGGTGAAGCCAATGATACAAATGAAGATCTGAAGGAGAAAACCAAGTTATGTGAAAAGTTACCAAAAGGAATCATTATGGTAAGACATGAAATGGAATCAGGAGTTATGAAGTTTACCCAAGAGATTGAAGAGAAAAGAAAAACTGAAAATGATCTAATACAATCTCTAAAGGAGAAATCAGAAGATTGCCACAAGATGGATAGAATTATCAGACATCTTGAATCTGATCTTGAAGATGCTAAAGATAATGAAGAAAAACTTGAGGATCAAATTGTCTCTCTTAAAAGGGATCTTTAAACAACAAATGAATATAAAAAAAATTCAAGATAAGCTCTGCTCAACTTGAAGTTCTTCTTGAAAGCCAAAAGAGAGTAGATGATAAGTGTGGCCTGGGGTATGAAAAAGGTGAAAGCTCCAGATCTGGTCAGAAGAATTTTGTATCAGAAAATCCAAGGAACAGGCCTAGAAGTCCTCCGGTAAGGCAGCCTAATGCTCAAAGATATCCATCCTTCAATGGATACTACCACAACTGCAATAACTTTGGTCATAAAGATAATTAGTGCAAAAAGGGAATGAATCAGACTAATACATCCTTCTCCAGATAGTGTTTCAACTGCAAAAGGTATGGTCACAAATCTCATGAATGCAGAAATAAACAAATAAACAATTCATTCAATGGTAGATGCTTTGCATGCAATAGAATGGGTCATATGACTAATCAATGCAGATCAAGAGGATATCAATCAAATATGCAAAGAAATGTTGTTTGCCAAATTTGCAATAGATCTGGTCATATTGCAAAATTTTGTAGAAGCAAGAATCAAGACAAAAGAGGTCCGGTATATCATAATCAGAATCAAGATAAGGGAAAACAAAAAGTGAATACAGATGAAGTTCAAAGTGAGATGAACAAGATTTGGGTAAAGAAAAGTATAGAGAATGTAGGGGATGGATCCGCACTAGACTCTGGTGTTGATATTCCTTCCAAAAATTAAATAGTGAGCTCTGGCTCAGGGGGAGACACAAAGAAAAACTTGTTCCCCCAGCCAGTCAATTGGTGCCGGAACTGGCACAAGAAGAGTTGCGGATTAAAGGGTTCATAAGCGAAACATCCAAATAAACTATGGTTAAGATTTGGAAGATCCGCAAGATGTTTAAGATCAAGATTGATCTGGTTCTTCAAGTCATCCGAATAAGGCAAACCAGAATGACTTAGGTCGAGCATTTATTGCAACTTGACATTAGGGTTTCTGGAGCAATATAAGGGTTTTCTCATTAAGCATTTGTTCATTCTACATTCAAGAAGAAATGAAAAGAGAAGCTTTGCAGCAAAATTCCTCAAGCTCATCAAGGATCATTTGCAGAAGTCAATTCATCCAGAAATCGATCCAGCAAACTCTGTGAAATTGAAAGGCGAAAAAGGTATTCTCCATTATCAAATATCTCTCTGTAAATCTTTGAAAGATGACTACTCCAAATATAGTGAAGATTTCTGATAGGCCATGACCTAAATTTAAGAAGCATCCATATAAATCCCTAGAAGTTGATCTCCTCGATGCTTTTTCAAGCATTCCGCATGGGGTTCTGCATGTAGAAGATGTTAGGGCATATGTTCATGTGAATATTGAAGAATTTGGGGAATCTAAGCTGGCTAATGTCTATCACAATCAGTTAATAGATGATTCTTTTGAGCTCAAACCTTAGTTCAAGGCCATTTGGGATAAGTATTTTGCACAGTGCATTCATTTCCCCTATTTTGAAGAAGATGAATGGGTCTGGTATGTGTTAAGCAGAGTACATGATAACTTCCTATGGTTGAATAGACCATTTAAGATCACCAAAGATGCAATTAGGGCAGTAACTGGTCTGCATTCATTTGGTGGGATACCTGTTCTCAATTCTGTCAAGAATCTGATAGTCAGTGATGCAACCGGATCAAAATTTGACAAGAGAGCTATGACAATTGAAGATATCACTGATCCGGATATCAAATTTGCATCCATGATAATTGGTTACAAAATTTATCACTCCAGTAGGGAAAATTCAGTACCGGGAACTGTAGTTTATACAGCTTATCAAATGCTAAAAGAAAATGTTGACTATGATCTATGTGAACTTCTTCTAAACCAACTATTGGAGAATCTATAGAAGATCAAGAAGGATAAGAAAAATTCCTTCAAGTATGGTGGGCTAATATTGTGTCTATTTTTCTACTTCATGAGTGAGCTACCCAGATCAAGTGGTTGGGTTTGGTAGAATGACAAACCTGTTGCAATCCAAATCAGAGACTATTTGCATGGGCTTGGAGATGCCAAGACAAGAAATACAGCTCTGTGTGGTTATTTCAAGAACTTCCAAAATTTGATGCAAGCAAGAGAGAGAATTCCCAAATCTCTAGTTGAAAAATATAAGGATACAGTTTGTTTTATGGTTGAAACTTATCAGTGCCAAATGGAAGCTATGGAACCAAGGACAGTCTGGATCATGCCAATGGCATATGAGGTGGATGAGAAACTTGTGGAGCTACATGTCCAACACATGCTTAGTCAACCCAAGGATCCCAAAACAGAAAGGTTTGGAACCTTTGAAGAATTGAGTATAAAAATTCATGTGGAACTTACACAACCGGAGGTAAAGAGAAAAGTGAGAAAAGAAGTAGAAAATAGTGCCAAAAGATATGGCATATCAAAAGAAGCTCTTGATGCCAACAGAGAAAAGGTGAAAAGGGCAGAGAAAGAGAAGGAAGAAGTAGAAAAGGAAAGTGATCCAGTAGAAGCCCCCTCCTGGACTAGATCCTCTAAAAGGGCTACACCTATCTTTGATAAAGCCTCAAAGACATCAAAACTGGAAGTCCAGACATCCGAAAAAGGAGAGAAGAGAACAAAGAAAAAGGCAACAAGATCCTATGTTAGCCTGAAGGATGATGAAGAAACTGAATCAGACGAGGAGGTAAAGAAAAAGAGGAAAAAGAAGAAGATATCCAGTGAAACCAAGGAGGCAGAAGCAGAAGAGTTTGTTGAAAGAGCCACTATGTCTTTAGATGATATAGTTAAGGCAATCACTATGGATGGAAATCTGAAGCCATTAACAGAATTTTATGATAAATACAGTGAAGTTGATAAGAAGAGTCTACAAGATGCCACAGTTAAGTATCTGAACATTTACAACAAGGCTTTCATTGAGATTGTATCTTTAATTCCTAAAATCCTTGAGAAGGAACTTGAATTGAGGAAGAATAATGCCAAAGAAAAGGATATGGAGATCCGAGAGTAGATAGCTATTCAACTATATCCTTCAATCACCCCAAAGCAGATTAGTATGATCTTCAAAGATTGTAAGGATGAATTCTAGAGCAAAGCCAGAATGAATCGGCTCATGCTTGGTGAGACTGACAAGGTAACCAAGGAAATAGAAGAAATCCTCTGGAATGTCTTTAAAAGATTCAATCTTCCTATAATAGAGGACTTGGGTGCTAACCCCTCAAGTGTTAGAGAGGAATCCCTTGATGTAATGACAGAAGAAGTAATGGACTCCGGTGAAGGTAAAGACAAGGGCTTAAAATCCTCTACTCTAGAAGAGGTGACTCATGAACAAACAAATATCTCTCCTCCGGTTTCCCCTACAGTCTCTGGATCTAAAGGTGAAGAAAGAATAGAGGAGAAAGGAGAAGAAGCGAAAGGAAGAGAAGAAAGTCAAGCAGAGAAGAACATAAGTGACAGTGCAGAAGAGAAGAAATCTCTGTCTCCGGCAAGAGACACTACAAAAACTGTCAAGAACTTCTTGACAAAAGAAATGTTGGAGATTGATGAACCAGAGTTACTTCAAGGTCCATTTAACTTTGACTCTCTCTCCCTCGTTCAAACAATGAAGATAGCTTCATTTGCTAATGCAAAGGCAAAAGAACAACTCCTGAAGTCTCACATGGAAGACTATGAGCTAATAGAAGTTGCATCCGACGTTTTAGAAAAGATCATGCCATCCTTTCAGAAGGATCCCTTAGCCTCCTCATCTGGTAATCTCAAATCTCTAGTCAATAGTGTTAGCACACATTTTGATTCCCTAGAGAAGTCAGCAAAAGATAAGGTCTGGAAGGAATTCTTGGCAAAAAGATTATCAAAGGTACAAGGGTTGATAGCTAATGATAGGAGAAATATGAATATTGGGATAAAAAGCTTGGAAAATACTCTTAAGGATGGAGAAGATATATATAAATTCTGTATATCCTGGACCACAGTAACAATGGATATTGAGAAGAAAGTAAAAGAATAGGAGGACAAACTGACAAATCTATCAAAGAATTTTGATCCTCTCTCATCCTCCATAATAAATCAAGAATGTCAGACTATTGCAGTCTTGAATGAAATCAAGAAGCTGGAGAAGGAAAAGAAAAATAGAATAAGCAGGTTAGGTGCGCTCAGAGGGATAATTATCCCCAAGTTAGAGGCCATGCATGAGGCCATAAAAGAAGCCCAGATCACAGCCCGGACCAGTGATCTGACTGATCTAAAAAGGGCAGATGCATTTGCATTCATGTTAAGCGGTCTGTTGGTAAATAGATTTGTTGCCTGAAAATAATCTTCTTGAGTAACTCCGTTCGCCCTTGGATTAGCAACAACCTACTCAGAACAGTTGAACAATCACAGGTCTATGTCAATTGCTCTCTGCATTTAAGAGGGGCAGCTCCCTCATATGATAGGGGTATTTAGATTCTCTGGAATCATAAGAACAAAAAAAACAAAGAAATAACAAACACTAATGATTAAATAAGAGTTAAACTTATGAATTTAAGTTCCATGCATCCAAGTAGAGATACCAAAACTTGATGTGAAATATCTTTCTCACAATGCAACTTTGAAAGGAAAGCACATGATCATTATTGATGAAACATATGAATACCAATAACAACACATGAAATCAAGTTGAACACACATTCAAAACGTTTCTTTATTGCTTTCAAACTTGAATAACACTATTCGAGTCTTTCATACACTGTCATGTGAAAAAGTGGAACCCCCTTTGATTGAAATACAATGAAGTATATATGGGTGACGTTAGTAACCACCTAGGGTAACTACCTCAACTACTTTTTATAACTACTTGGAGTAACCAACTCCCTTTTTAAGTGCATTGATTTTGAAAAACTAACTTTCTTTTACAAAGCTAGTTCCTTAGAATAACTACCTCACTTAGGCACTTAAAAGAATTATTATGTGAGAAATAGTTAGGATGAACCTAACTTTACAATCAAAAGAGAAAAGATTAGACTTGAAGGACAAGACTCAATCATGATCATTATTTACAAAACAAGCAAAAAATCATGACTTGAACTACACACAAACACAACAAAAATGAAAACTATACAATATGCAAACTTGCATTTATTCTCTGCTTGTCGATGGCGCTGTTGACAGAGTGGCAAACTCTGGAAACTAATTTTGCAGACTGGATTCTCTTTATCTAAGCATTCTGAAAAGTTGAATGGCCGGGGTGACAGATTTGCCCTTAGGAATCAGAGTGTTTGCTATCCTCATCTTCCAAGTTTTCAGGCACTTGTGGACATTACTCAATTCTGCCACCATGCTTGCTATTTGGGAGATGGAAATCTTCAATGAAGTATAGAGATCAACCAACTTGTCTGTTGTGTTCTCATTGAAAACTTTTCTATTGAAAAGTTGTCGATCAATCATATTCTGAAAATCATCTTGAATTATCTGTGATTGTCCCATCAATGATGCATTCAGGAGGATGGCACCAAGCTGATCCTAAAGCTTTGTAGATACTCGTTCACAATCAAGCATTAGCTTTTCCTGTTCTGTTGAAACTTGGCCAATAATTACTAATTTCCAACTTATGCTCTCTGTCCAAATTTCCAAGTAATTTTCTTTTGTACCAGGTAGGATCTTTTCTGCCACGAGGATATTAACATCAATCTCCATCATTTTTGCAAAATCTTTCAGGATATCCTTCCAAACAGCTTCCTCTTTCTTGACATTTTTCAACTCTTTTTCAATGACCTCCTTTTTTATTAAGGCTTCATATGCACTGCCTTTGCCTTAATAATGAAATCAAATGCAATAGATTTGATTTTGTTCACCCAATTCTCAGTGGTTTTTCCATAAACTCGATATTTCTGCAGACTGTCAATAGTACCTTTTTCAATTTCTCCTTCTTGGCCCCAAATGGTTGACTGATGATCAATGCTAAGTGGCATGGTAGAAGTGTCAACTATGGTCTTCAAGTAAGAAGATAGACTCTGTACTTGTTGCTTTAACTGATCTTTCAACTGCTTCTCCCTTTCGGTCCTTTCTACTAGCCTTGTGGCTACGACATTGAAGTTTTGTATGTCGGCCTCATGAGTAGATGGGCCCATATCAATCCTTGACACAACAAAGTCCGCCAGAGTGGCTTCATTCACATTTATTTCAGAAGTGGGCTAAGCTATCTCAAGGCACATGTTTCCTGAATTGGCATCAGTTTTTATTCTCGAAGTCACCTTAATCTTCTTCGGCTTCTCAGATCTCCTAAAGAGATTGGAAACTATACTAAATTCAGGAATCACTGGTTCTTCTATCTTCCTTTTCTTCAATAGGCTTTGTTCTAACGATGGTAGTGAAAGATCTTCTGATAGCTTAAGTGCATCGCCTATTTGGAGATCTTGTTTTTGAGGTATTGGTGAGGCTGCTTTCTCTTCATCTTTTTCTATTTGATGCACTGGATCCTTTGAGGAAGGAGGCTTCATAACAGAAGTAGAATGTGGTAATTCAAGGAGAGGGGATTCAATGAGTATGGAATAGGATGTGGTGGGTATGGCTTCATTGAACTTTGGATCAAATAGGACTTCTTCTTGTTCCTTTTCTTCACTTGAAGTAGAACCTATCTCTTTTTCCTTTGACCTTGGTTTCTTCTTCCTCTGCCTGGGTTCATCTCCACATATGTTTTGGAGATTGCTTCTCCTCAGAGGATCTTCATCTCCACCATTTCCCTAGGTTTTCTAGTGAGAAAGAACGTCAATAACTGGTGTGTGGGAAGGAACTGATGAAGTGGAACTGTCTTGGTCACTTCTTCCTCTTGGTGTCTCTTTCCTACTTACTGGTCTCATTGCAGTCATCTAGGATATGTTCTTCTTGATCCAGGCTTCTGACTTCTTGATCACAAAACTGGTTCTTTCTCTGACATCTCTAACCTCTAGATCTACCCAATTAAGAGCAGGAAGAGGTTGAGCCTGGATTTCTTTAAAATAGAAGGGATCAATCAGATCCGCTTCATCATCTTCATTGCCTTCAATGACCCATTCCATCTTGAAATCTTGAATATATTTCATAGTAAACCTCATCCAGTCTCTTTTTCTGACTTCAAACTCGTATTCACAATCTTCCCAAAAGTCTTCAAGATTGGGGAAATGAAGGTATCCAGAACCAAGCTTCAAATTATTCTTCACATATCCCTTGCTGTCAAAGGGGAATCTCATCTGGTATGTATGCAAGTTGATCATGGCTAGGGCCTTCTCCATATTTTCAGCCCTCGAGCTAGATTCACACTTGTAGTGACTAAGACAAATAGGGAATGCCACCCCCTTGTTCTTCCTATCTCGACATTTCTTTTGAACTAATACCAGATGTCTGCAAAGCTCAACCAAAACACACTTGTCATCCACATACTTTGGCAATTTAAAAGGGTAACCATCAAATCCTCCAACTCGAAGATAGGTGAACCTTGGAAACTAAATGAAGTAGCTACCATACTTCTTTATAAACAATGATGCTTCTTTTGAAATTTTGAGAGCTAGTTTTCCTTGAAGTAACCTTACTGCAAGCATTGTGAAAGCATCATTCACTCGTCTAAAACATACAAAGCTTTGTTCTAACTGCAACTGCTTGTAGTAATCGTAAACTTATGTTTCCTGATTAAGGACACCTTTAGTAGTCAAACCAGGCCATGATCTCAAATTGGCAATTGCATATACCAAGTAGGATGACATGTGGAACCGTTGACTAGTCTTGAAGTGAATTAGTTGGTCATGTATGCAATCACTAATAAGGTGGCCCCAATCAATAAATTGTTTTCCTGCCAATATGACAATGATGAAGAGATACATCCACATTTCAAACTCGGTTGAGTCTGGGCTGCCTGTCAACCTGTGAAGAAGGGCAATTAGATAGAAGATTTCTTTGATAAAAAGAGAACGGTGTAGTGTCTTAGGAAGTTAGGACTGTCTGCCTCTCAGTTTTACCATCCATTCTTTAGCCAAATTGTTCAAGCGTTTGCTCCTGTTATCACTAAAATACTTGTAGGCCTTCTGCTTATCAACATAGATGAACTTTTCTTTGTATGGAAATTGAAGAATGATGGCGATAGAGATCCCATCGAGTTTGGCCATTAGGTGCCCATCAATGGATCTAATCTCTCTAGCCTCAGGATTGTACCTTTTTACACATTCAATTACTAGCTCTGGAGATTGGACAGCGGTGGGAAAACAAGCTGCATTAACTAGGCCACTCTCTGCAATCCTTTGGGACAATTTTGATCATTCTCCTGTCAATGACTTCTTGATTTCCTGTAGATCAATATGGCCCATTTTAGTATCAAATACCTCCCGAAGTGTGGTGTCAATCATAGGAGCATACTCGTAATTTTGAGGCTTATACTTCATGATGGTGTTTTCATAGGTTTAATAATATAAACTGTTTAACCAACTTTGCTAGAAGGACTGAAAACCCTTTACAATGAATACCCTAAGTGTTTTCAACTATAATATCTGGTAAATCTTTCGTTCTAAAGCTCTCATTTTGACATAGGTTGTGGTCTGGGTTTACTATAGTCAGTTGTATCTACTTGGAAGTTTATGAAGTCTTTTCAACAAGACCATTTTCTGCAATCATTGCGCTCCATGAGATGACATTTTCTTAAGGCATTCTATCAAACAGTTCTGGCGCACTTGTCCATGCTTCAACATTTGCATATATGTCTTCTAGAAAACTTGTACCTACAACATCTGAATGAAACTCATCATGTTTTGATGGATGTTTACTCATGTTCAAAGGCTTTCATTTTGGCACAGGCTAGGAGGATGTTGGCAGAGGTGGTGTATTCTAGTTTTACAACTGCAGCTTGCATTTGCTTGAAAGTTTTGAAGGATTTTGTAAACAATTATTTTGCTTGAGGTTACAAACACTCTTTCTAAGGTATATACTTCACACTGACTAAAATGATAAAGAAGATCTCATTCGGTGTTCGTCACCAGGCTCCCCAACCTTGGGTTATTTAGAAAAAGCACATATTCTGCCAAAACATCTATGTTTGTAGTGACTTAACAATTTGTGTTCATCTATCATGTAGAGAAATATCTTTTTGCAGGTGGTAATCTTTCTCAGAGGCTAAGGAGCATCACTTACCTTTCATGTCTTTCATTCTTGCTTCACATTTTCATGGTTTAGTCAACAAAACTGCTTATATCCAGATAACTAGAATCTTCATCCGTGGAGGTAGTTAGTATAGATTGCAAACTTTCTAAATATCTCCTTCGAGATAGGAATAGCACTGGTATTTTGTACTTAAAAAAGTTGGCAAAATGAAATAGATGAACACTGAGGAGACTTCATAAATCAAGAACTTGCACTCTGGCTTGAAGCGTTACATTTAAAATTAACTCTTATTCCTTTCTTTGTGTTTCTATCCTTCGCATGCTGATTATTGTGCCTCGTGGGAGAGATTGGATGCTTGGCGGTTACTTAGCATAACGTTTGAGTTGTGCTTCGCTAATGATGTTGAGGTGTCATCTTTTAAAGCCTTTTCAGGTTTCATTATCATTTAAGAAACTAACGATATCACCCGATAGGAAATAATGCCCCATGTTTAATGATAATGCATAGTAAAAGGTCTTGCTTGATTGGCGGTGTTAAGGGTTTGGCAGAAGTATCTGTAGGCCAATGATAACGTGCTAATGAAAACAACAGGTTCATTCATTAGGAGCAAATCTTAGTTTGATAAGAGACAAAACATGCTGGTGGAAATATGAGGCCAACAACTGGCTCTATCTGGGGACAAGGACCTTGTGGACGCAGAATGAACCTAGAATCATCTGGAAGTGAATAGTTCCTTAAATCCATTGGGCAAAATAGAGTCAGGAAAGGGAGAGCTTACTGGAATAACTTCAAAAGTGCATGGACAAGCCAAAAATGAAAGAACAAAGCAGTACGAAAAGAAACACACCCAAAAATTCCTAACTAACCTATGTACAAAGGCATAAAACAATCTATCTCACTGATTGAAATGCTTTAGATGTTGCCCATTGTAGGGAAGGGGCAATGGTGTTCCACTCATGTATGCAAGATAGAAAGAATTCTTTCCACATGCTTCTCTAATCTGGAACGGTCCTCTCCAGAGAGAGTCAAATTTACCATGAAGACCCTTCAGCTCCTTTTTCTTATCCCAAAGTAACACAAGGTCGCCAATATTGAACTGTCTTACTCTAGCTTTTTTATCAAATAGTTCTTTCACTCAAGTTTGATGTTCCTTAATCCTATCAACAACTTCTTCTCTTTGCTCTTCTAACTTAGTGAGATAAGTGATCCTTTTCTCGAGCGTGTCTCTGAATTCTTGGTTCTCAAGTATTTCTTGTAGTTTTAGCGTAGACAGCTCCAAGGGTATTGGCAATTTGGCTTCTATACCACAGAGTAGCTCAAATGGTGACAACCTGGTGACTCTCTTCTTGGTCGTACAATCAGCCCACAATGCTTCATACAAATGTTTATGCCACGTTCTTTGATTTTCACCAACTAATTTTCAGAGAATGGTGACAATATTCTTATTACTAGCCTCAGCTTGACCATTCCCTTGAGGATAATAATTTGACGTGTGAGAAAGAATGATCCCATATCTATAACAAAAAGATGATATCACATGAGAAGAGAAGTTAGTGGCATTGTCGGTGACAATCTTATTTGGTACCCCAAATCTCACTAGAATGTTCTGTTTGATAAAATCGTAGATCACTTCGGAAGTGGTTTGCTTTACTGGGATAGCCTCAATCCATTTAGTAAAATAATCTGTTGCCACCAGAATATGAGTGTGGCCTGCGCTAGAGTGTGGATTGATAGGACCTATAAAATCAAGACCCCATTGCTGGAATGGTTCTTCAATGACCACTGGTTTGAGTGGCATAGCTGCAAGTTGTACTTTTCCTTTAAACTGTTGACATGACTCACATTTCTTGACCCATTCATCTGCATCACGGAACATACCAGGTCAGTAATAGCAATTCCTTAGAATTTTAAATGCGGTAACTAAAGAGGAGAAATGACCCCCACATGCTTCATTGTGGAAAATCTAGAGTAACTCCTTCTGTTGCTCTTTATCTACACATCACAAGAATGTGCCATCGATCCCCTTCTTATAGAGAATATTTTCCCAAATAATATATTTTGCAGCTTTTAACTTGATAGTTCTTTTCTCTTTTGGAGTTAGATGAGCCGAGCATTCTCCATATGTAAGAAAGTATGCTATGTTCGAGAACCATTCATCTGTCAATCCTACAAACAACACTTGAGGGAATTCAGCATTCTTTTCTAGAGATTCTCCAACTATGCCATTTTTAGCTATGAGCTTACATAAGCCTCTCCCTCATACCAATTTGGTTGGCTTAATATCAATATCATATTCTTGAACTTTGGTAATCCAAGAGGCTCTTTTCTTGACACCTATTTCTTGCTGAGTAAGTATGGTTTTGATCGAAGTGTCTGATACAAAGACCTTAGAATGTGAATTCAGGATATAGAATCTGAAATGCTTTACTGCCTTGACTACTGCATAAGCATGCTTCTCTGCCAGAGAATAATTCAACTCATGCTTTTTCAGAGGAACACTCATAAATGCAACAGGTGCTTCTATATGATCATCATTTTGTTGTGTCAAGATAGCAGATAAAGTGTGTTCTGAAGCATAACAATATATAATGAAGTCTTTGGAAAAATTAGGATGAGCTAAAACTGGAGCATTTGCAATTGCATTTTTAATGTCTTGGAATGCCCTTTTGCCTTGTTCAGTCCATTTGAAGACCACTTTATCTCTCATCATGTCTACAATGTGGTGAGTTAATTCAGAGAAATCTGGTACAAATCTCCTCAAGAAATTGATCTGGCCAAAGAAGGACCTCACTCCAGGTTTGCTTGATGGTAATGGCAACTTTTGGATAGCTTCAACACATTCAAGATCAATTCGGATCCCATCTTTAGACATAATGTGTCCTAGTAGCTTTCCTTCAGTAACCCCAAAAATGGACTTCTTGGGGTTTAGAGATATTCCTTGTTCACGGCAACGCCGTAAGACCGTCTCTAGATGTTGAATATGGTCTTCTCTTTTTCTTGAGAAGATAGTGAGATCATCCAAGTATACCACAATAATCTTGTTTTTCAAATCTCCAAAAGAGAGGTCCATAGCACGTTGAAAAGTTGCACCGGCATTAATCAACCTGAATGGCATTCAATTGTAAGCTAGAGTTCCCCAAGGCATTGTAAAAGTAGTTTTATGTTGATCCTCTCAGGCAACTTCTATCTGATTATACCCAGAAAACCCATCAAGTAATGACATCATTTCAGATCCAGCAACGGTTTGTAAAACGTGCTCCATTACGAGAAGAGGGTAGTTGTCTTTCAAAGACACTTGGTTAAGATTGTGAAAATTGACGCAAATCCTTATTTCGCCATTCTTTTTCCTCACAAGCACTATGTTTTCTACCCAAGTTGAATGATGAATAGGATATATAATTCTGGCCTTTAACATCTTATCAATTTCTGCAAAGATAGCACCAGCAACTTTAGGATTGAATTACCTCTGCTTTTGCCTAAAAGGAGTGGCCCCAAGTTTAAGAGTGATATAATGCTGAAATTTTCCACCCATGAAATTCTTCAAATCATCATAGCACCAAGCGAACACGTCCTTGTATTTGACCAACAGGGTGATGAGCTTCTTTCTTTCTTCCGGTGAACATGCTTTGCCAATGCAAACAATTTTAGGATCATCTTTTGTGCCTATGTCTACTTTATCATACTAAAAAGAATTGGGATTTTTCTCTTGGTCCTTATTCTTCAAATAGCAATCGTGCTTATCAAATAGTTTCTCTAGAGTAATCAAACCTTTTGGGATGGTGTTCCCCTTTAATTATAACACTTCGTCTTCTACAGGAGTCTCACTTCCTTCAAATAACAGATTAACAAAAGTACCGGCCTTCTCCAAAAAGGACACAATCTGTCTGTCATCATCAAAAACTTGCCAATATTTATCATTATCAGGCATGCTCAGTCAGTATACTAATTCAATTTTATATTGATCTTTGTTGAACTCTGGATGTGGAAGCAAGAGAGCCGCAGAAACTGCAAGGCAATCAGCTTTAGAATTAAGAGTTCAAGGAATAGCCTCAATAGAGAAAGCATCAAAGAACTCTATTTGATCCCATACTAAGTTTCGGTATCTTCTCAACTTGGTGTTCTTTGTTTGAAACTGATTTCTTACTTTCTTGACAACCAATTCTGCATCTTTAAGAACCCTCAACATTTTGATTCCTTTCTCTTTGGCAGCTTCGAGACCTAGAAGGAGCACCTCATATTCTGCCGTATTATTAGTGTTGTCAAAAACCAATTTGAAAGCCACAGGAAATTTCTCCCCTGTAGGTGAAATAAGAACAATTCCAGCCCCTGAACCGGAAGAAGAACAACTGCCATCGAATTCCATAGTCCAAAGGCCAGAAGACATGTCAGGAGAGATAACTTCAGGGGTTACCTCTTTTTCCTACATAAGCATATATGTACCTGGTCCAGTTTCTTCATATAGTATCTCTGCTCTTGGATCATCAGCCTTTAGGACTGTATACTTTGCTTTGGGCTCTGGATTTAGTCTAACTTTCTTTCCATGGATTGGGAGTAATGCATGGGACCAATCCAATTGTATTTCTCCACCTAGGTCTTTACAAAAACTTTTGCTAAGTAGCATGCCATAGCTTGCAGGAATGTCAGCAACTAAGATGGTGAGCTTTAGTTTCTTTTCTGGGAAAGTGGCTAAAGCAACTTGTGCATCTATTAGTTGACCTACTAATGGGACTAATTTAGATTTCATTGAATAGACTTTGCCTGAGGGTTTATTTAATGACAAGCCGAGGGCATGAGCAACCTTAGCGGGCATGGCGTTGTCAGAAGCGCCAGAATCTATTATGCAATTGCTAAGTTTACAGCCAGCTATATACAAAGAAACATAGAATGGGTCAGGCTTATCTGGGAGAATAACATGTACCAATGGAGTACCATTTTGTGGAGATTCACCGAGGACATCATCATGTGAAGGTTCTTCAGGTTGTGAGTCGTTTGACTATTGGTGTACTGAAGAAGAATCTGGTTTTCCTTTAACAATATGCATTAATCTCTCCAACTGATGAGGATTCAACTTCAAGTAATCAAGTTGAGAAATTTGTACCTTTGTTTTCTTGCAATGTTGTATGAAATCAAATGCATCATCAGGCGAGGGAGATGAATCACCAAGAGGGGAACCTTGTGTGCCTTTATCTTTCGTGGTAGTAAGAGGCTAGTTTCCCAGAGAGTGTTTTCTTGATAGAATCTTAGGACTAGTGTCAGAAACTTTATGAGCAAATTCAGCCTTAGCTTTTCCTTCATTCTTCTGATACTGGCTTCTTATAGAAGCATTACAAGAATGATTATTGATATCACCAACCCCTTCTCTTTCATCATCAAATTCATACTCAAGGAAACTGATTGTGGGTTGTCCATAGGTCTCACTCATCTCGTCTTCTTGAGAGACATATTCTTCTATTTTCTCGCTTGATAGATTCATCTGCATGAACCTTGCCGTTTCAGGACAAGTGCTACCATCATGGTCAGTAGTCAGATGAAAATCACACATAGCCACAGTTTGTTTCTGACTGGAAGAAGGGTGTTCAATGGCTAGCCTTTGTACTGGCGGAGGAAGCCTAGGTGGCTTGTTCTGTTAATATGGTACATAATTTCTCCTGGGTATATCTTGATATAGCAGAGGTGGATTATGTGGAAGTTGTTTCTTAAGAAGGAGCAAATCATTGGCTATCTTCTAAATCATCGGGTCCGTAGTTGATGGATTAGAAGACTGTACCTTCCCTTTCTGCAAGTCTTTATTCCATTTTTTGGCAGTCAATAAATCATCCTCAATTTCAATGGCCATGGTCTGTGCAGCTTCTAAATCAGCCACTCGTGCTCTTCTCAAATAAAAACTTATGTCTGGAGGTTGTGCATTTAGGAAAAAACATTTTTGATTTTGCATAGTTGGTCTTTTTGCATTTTCAATTCTATTCACCAATTTGTTAAAACGAGCTACAAACTCTCGCATCGGCTCATGAATCTCTTTCTTCATTTAAGTTGTGCTAATAATGCATGCTCATCTTCAGCACTTTTGAAACTCTCTTCAAATTTCTGGCGCATAATCGCCCATGAGTTTATAGTTCCGGCAGGCAAATGTTGAAACCATTCTGCTACTCCTTTAGTCAAAGATTCTACAAACAACCTGACAGAAACATCTTCGTGCATAATGCCTAGAACACCCCATGCGGCAAAGAAGGCATTAATATGCTTGTCTATAGAAACTTTTCCATCTCTAATGAATTTGGGTAAGACTTTCCTGGATCCATGTGGTAAGTCATGCAACTGATTACCTAAGGCAAGAGGACCAATAGCTGCTCCCCAAGGCACAGGTTGAGTCATTCGTAGTGGTGGAGTTGGTTGAAGATTTATGACAATAGGAACTGCAGTCCTGTGCAAGGTCAATGCTTGGTAAGTGGAAGAGGAAGTAGAGGTTCTGGTGGGACTTCTTGCAGGTGAAGGAGGCCTACTAAAAGACTTAATGTTCCTTCTTAGGGGAATAAAAGATTGAGAAAAATCAAGAATTGCTAGTTTTTCAAAATTGGGATCCAGGATGCCCTTTTCATGGTCTCCTCTGGTGTATCTCTTGGCGGCCAGGTTGATTTTGAGGAGGACTCATAGGGCGATATTCTTGAATAAGTCGGATAGGTGGACCGACTTGTCTATCTCTGCTTGGAGCTATTTGAAAAGGAAAATGTCTATTAGCTCTTTCCAAATCTTCTTCTACGATGCCTTGAGCTATTAACCGAGCACGAACACAAATTTCTGTTCCTATATCTTCTTCTTCGTCAAGTACCGCATCTACTTCTTGATATTGGTGGTTTGACCTCCTATATCTCCAAGCCAATACTTGCAAGTCAGTAATTATATCTTCTTGCTCAAGGTCCAACCAATTAACATTAGGTTGTAAAATAGGTCTAGCTCTACGTTGTAGAACCATATTTATTAATCAAAATGATTTTCTTTGAACACATTAAGGCAACTTTTTCCAAACAAAAAAGGGTATGCTTGAATCTGGTCCCCAGTAGAGTCGCCAAAAATTTGTTGGTAAATAGATTTGTTGCTTGAAAATAATCTTCTTGAGTAACTCCATTCGCCCTTGGATTAGCAACAACCTGCTCACAACAATTGAACAATCACAAGTCTATGTCGATTGCTCTCTGCGTTTAAGAGGGGCAGCTCCCTCGTATGATAGGGGTATTTAGATTTTCTAGAATCATAAGAACAAAAAAAACAAAGAAATAACAAACACTAATGATTAAATAAGAGTTAAACTTATGAATTTAAGTTCCATTTATCCAAGTAGAGATACCAAAACTTGATGCGAAATATCTTTCTCACAATGCAACTTTGAAAGGAAAGCACATGATCATTATTGATGAAACATACGAATACCAATAACAACACATGAAATCGAGTTGAACACACATTCAAAACATTTCTTTATTGCTTTCAAACTTGAATAACACTATTCGAGTCTTTCATACACTGTCATGTGAAAAAGTGGAACCCCCTTTGATTGAAATACAATGAAGTATATATGGGTGAGGTTAGTAACCACCTAGGGTAACTACCTCAACCACTTTTTATAACTACTTGGAGTACCAACTCCCTTTTTAAGTGCATTGATTTTGAATAACTAACTTTCTTTCACAAAGCTAGTTGCTTAGAATAACTACCTCACTTAGGCACTTAAAAGAATTATTATGTGAGAAATAGTTAGGATGAACCTAACTTTACAATCAAAAGAGAAAAGATTAGACTCGAAGGAGAAGACTCAATCATGATCATTATTTCCAAAACAAGCCAAAAATCATGACTTGAGCTACACACAAATACAACAAAAATGAAAAGTATATAATATGCAAACTTGCCTTTATTCTCTACTTGTCGATGGCGCCATTGACGGAGTGGCGAACACTAGAAACTGATTTTGTAGACCAGATTCTCTTTCTCTAAGCATTCTAAAAAGTTGAATGGCCGGGGTGACAAATTTACCCTTAGGAATCAGAGTGTTTTCTATCCTCATCTTCCAAGTTTTCAGGCACTTGTGGACATTACTCAATTCTACCACCATGCTTGGTATTTGGGAGATGGAAATCTTCAATGAAGTATAGAGATCGACCAACTTGTCCATTGTGTTCTCATTGAAAACTTTTCTGTTGAAAAGTTGTCGATCAATCATACTCTGAAAATCATCTTGAATTATCTGTGATTCTCCCATCAATGATGCATTCAGGAGGATGGCACCGAGCTGATCCTGAAGCTTTGCAGATACTCATTCACAAGCAAGCATTAGCTTTTCCTGTTCTGTTGAAACTTGGCCAATAATTCCAATTTCCAACTTATGCTCTCTGTCCAAATTTCCAAGTAATTTTCTTCTGTACTAGGTAGGATCTTTTCTGCCATGAGGATATTAACATCAATCTCCATCATTTTTGCAAAATCTTTCAGGATATCCTTCCAAACAGCTTCCTCTTTCCTGACACAACTCTTTTTCAATGACCTTTTTTATTAAGGCTTCATCATGCATTGCCTTTGCCTTAATAATGAAATCAAATGCAATAGATTCAATTTTTTTCACCCAATTCTCAGTGGTTTTTCCATAAACTTGATATGTCTGCAGACTGTCAATAGTACCTTTTTCAATTTCTCCTTCATGGCTCCAGATGGTTGACTGATGATCAATGCTAAGTGGCGTGGTAGAAGTGTCAACTATGGTCTTCAAGTAAGAAGATAGACTCTGTACTTGTTGTTTTAACTGATCTTTTGACTGCTTCTCCCTTTCGGTCCTTTCTACTAGCCTTGCGGCTACGACATTGAAGTTTTGTATGTCGGCCTCATGAGTAGATGGGCCCATATCAATCCTTGACACAACAAAGTCCGCCGGAGTGGCTTCATTCACATTTCTTCCAGAAGTGGGCTGAGCTATCTCAAGGCACATGTTTCCTGAATTGGCATCAGTTTTTATTCTCGAAGTCACCTTAATCTTCTTCGGCATCTCAGATCTCCTGAAGAGATCAAAAACTGTACTAAATTCAGGAATCACTAGTTCTTCTACCTTCCTTTTCTTCAATAGGCTTTGTTCTAACCATGGTAGTGAAAGATCTTCTGATAGCTCAAGTGCATCGCCTAATTGGAGATCTTGTTTTTTAGGTATTGGTGAGGCTGCTTTCGCTTCATCTTTTTCTGTTTGATATGCTGGATCCTTTGAGGAAGGAGGCTCCATAACTGAAGTAGAATGTGGTACTTCAAGGAGAGGGGTTTCAATGAGTATGGAAGAAGATGTGGTGGGTATGACTTCATCAAACTCTGGATCAAATAGGACTTCTTCTTGTTCCTTTTCTTCTCTTGAAGTAGAACCTATCTCTTTTTCCTTTGACCTTGGTTTCTTCTTCTTCTGCCTGGGTTCATCTCCACCACTTCCCTAGGTTTTCTAGTGAGAAAGAACGTCAATAACTGGTGTGTGGGAAGGAACTGCTGAAGTGGAACTGTCCTGGTCACTTCTTCCTCTTGGTGTCTCTTTCCTACTTACTGGTCTCGTTGCAGTCATCTGGGATATCTTCTTCTTGATCCAGGCTTCTAATTTCTTGATCACGAAACTGGTTCTTTCTCTGACATCTCTAACCTCTGGATCTGCCCAATTAAGAGTAGGAAGAGGTTGAGCCTGGATTTCGTTAAAATAGAAGGGATCAATCAAATCTGATTCATCATCTTCAATGCCTTCAACGACCCATTCCATCTTGAAATCTTGAATCTACTTCAGAGTAAACCTCGTCCAGTCTCTTTTTTGACTTCAAACTCATCTTCACAATCTTCCCAAAAGTCTTCAAGATTGGGGAAATGAAGGTATCCAAGACCAAGCTTCAAATTATTCTTCACATATCCCTTGCTGTCAAAGGGGAATCTCATTTGGTATGAATACAAGTTGATCATGGCTAGGGCCTTCTCCATATTTTCAGCCCTCGAGCTAGATTCACAATTGTAGTGAGTGAGACAAATAGGGAATGCCACCCCCTTGTTCTTCCTATCTCAACATTTCTTTTGAACTAATACCAGCTGTCTGCAAAGCTCAACCAAAACAAGCTTGTCATCCACATACCTTGGCAATTTACAAGGGTAACCATCAAATCCTCTAACTCGAAGATAGGTAAACCTTGGAAATTGAATGAAGTAGCTACCATACTTATTTATCAACAATGATGCTTCTTTTGAAATTCTGAGAGCTATTTTTTCTTGAAGTAACCTTACTGCAAGCATTGTGAAAGCATCATTCACTCGTCTGAAACATACAAATCTTTGTTCTAACTGCAACTGCTTGTAGTAATCGTAAACTTGTGTTTCCTGATTAAGGACACCTGTAGTAGTCAAACCAGGCCATGATCTCAAATTGGCAATTGCATATACCAAGTAGGATGACATGTGGAACTGTTGACTAGTCTTGAAGTGAATTAGTTGGTCATGTATGCAATCACTAATAAGGCGGCCCCAATCAATAAATTGTTTTCCTGCCGATATGACAATGATGAAGAGATACATCCACATTTCAAACTCGGTTGAGTCTGGGCTGCTTGTCAACCTGTGAAGAAGGGCAATTAGATAGAAGATTTCTTTGATAAAAAGAGAATGGTGTAGTGTCTTAGGAAGTTGGGACTGTCTGCCTCTCAGTTTTACCATCCATTCTTTAGCCAAATTGTTCAAGCATTTGCTCCTATTATCACTAAAATACTTGTAGGCCTTCTGCTTATCAACACAGATGAACTTTTCTTTGTATGGCAATCAAAGAATGATGGCGATAGAGATCCCATTGAGTCTGGCCATCAGGTGCCCATCAATGGATTTGATCTCTCTAGCCTTAGGATTGTACCATTTTACACAATCAATTACTAGCTCTGGACATTGGACAGTGATGGGAAAACAAGCTGCATTGACTAGGCCACTCTCTGCAATCCTTCGGGACAATTTTGATCGTTCTCCTTCTTTTAATGACTTCTTGATTTCCTGTAGATCAATATGGCCCATTTTAGTATCAAATACCTCCCTAAGTGTGGTGTTGATCATAGGAGCATACTCGTAATTTTGAGGCTTATACTTCCTGATGGTGTTTTCACAGGTTTAATAATATAAACTGTTTAACCAGCTTTGCTAGAAGGACTGAAAACCCTTTACAATGAATACCCTAAGTGTTTTCAAGTATAATATCCGGCAAATCTTTCGTTCTATAGCTCTCATTTTGACATAGGTTGTGGTCTGGGTTTACTATAGTCGGTTGTATCTGCTTGGAAGTTTATGAAGTCTTTTCAACAAAACCATTTTCTGCAATCATTGCGCTCCATGAGATGACATTTTCTTAAGGCATTCTATCAAACAGTTCTGGTGCACTTGTCCATGCTTCGGCATTTGCGTATATGTCTTCCAGCAAACTTGCACCTGCAACATCTTAATGAAACTCATCACGTTTTGATGGATGTTTACTCCTATTCAAAGGCTTTCATTTTGGCACAGGATGGGAGGATGTTGGCGGAGGTGGTGCATTCTAGTTTTACACCTGCAGCTTGCATTTGCTTGAAAGTTTCGAAGGATTTTGTAAACAATTATTTTGCTTGAGGCTACAAACACTCTTTCTAAGGTATATACTTCACACTGACTGAAATGATGATGAAGATCTCATTCGGTGTCCGTCACTAGGCTCCCCAACCTTGGGTTATTTAGAAAAAGCACATATTCTGCCAAAACATCTATGTTTGCAGTGACTTAACAATTTATGTTCATCTATCATGTAGAGAAATATCTTTTTGCAGGTGGTAATCTTTCTTAGAGGCCAAGGAGCATCACTTACCTTTCATGTCTGTCATTCTTGCTTCACATTTTCGTGGTTTAGTCAACAGAACTGCTTATATCCAGATAACTAGAATCTTCATCTGTGGAGGTAGTGAGTATAGATTGCAAACTTTGTAAATATCTCCTTTGAGATGGGAATAGCACTGGTATTTTGCACTCAGAAAAGTTGGCGAAATGAAACAGATGAACACTGAGGAGACTTCATAAATCAAGAACTTCCACTCTGCCTTGAAGCGTTACATTTAAAATTAATTGTTATTCCTTTCTTTGTGTTTCTATCCTTCGCATGCCAATTATTGTGCCTCATGGGAGAGATTGGATGCTCGGCGGTTACTTACCATAATGTATGAGTTGTGCTTCACTAAATGATGTTGAGGTGTCATCTTTTAAAGCCTTTTCGGGTTTCATTATCATTTAAGAAACTAACGAGATCACCCGATAGGAAATAACGCCCCATGTTAATGATAATGCATAGTAAAAGGTCTTGCTTGATTGGCGGTGTTCAGGGTTTGGCAGAAGTATCTATAGGCCGATGATAACGTGCTGATGAAAACAATAGGTTCATTCATCAGGAGCAAATCTTAGTTTGATAAGAGACAAAACATGTCGGTGGAAATATGAGGCCAACACGGTCATAGAATTTGTCCAATTGAAGACAACTTTTGTAGACATTCTTCAGTATATGTAAGTATGCCATATGTATATACTTATGTAGCCAAGTATAGTTGAAATTTTGAAAATTTTGGATCCTACGCTTTGCCATTGATGTCAAAGGGGGAGTGAAGAATAGTGAAAAATGAGGAATTCATCTAAGGGGGAGCTCCAGAAATTGTATATAAAAATAGAGCATCAACCAAGGGGCAGTATAGTGTGACATTTTTCTTTAAGTGTTGCCATCAATGCCAAAGGGGGAGATTGTTGGCAAGAGACACTATATGGATTCATGAATGTTGTCATTGATGGCAACAAAGTTCATCCCACACATCTGCGGGACATGGTGTGTCTCTACCGAAAGTCAGATTGAAGAATGTTGAGGTCCGGTAAGCAAGAACAGAGTATGTGGAAAAGTTTGACAGTCAGGTCCAGATCTCTCAAGGGAAGTATCTTGGTGAAGTACGGATTTGAGGAAGTCAAGAGGACTACCTTGACTAATAGATTCCAGGGATTTAGCCTCCGGTGATAGATGAAGAAAAAGATATGAATATTTGAGTATCAGTTTCCTGATTGGCAGTGTGGATAGAGGAAGAATTGACTGGCAGAACATCAGACATTATTCTAGATGCGTTACTGATGATGGTTAAGATTCTTAAGGCATAAGTCATTATTGGCCGACATGATTGATGACTTCTACAAGTATATCCTTGATCTGCTTCACTTGGAAGCAAGGATTCAGCCGACAGAATAAAGTTTGAGATAATATTGACTATTCCGGATGCCGACTAGAAAAGTGTTGAAATCACTTGTGTGGATTTATATACAAGATGGATTTAGATGTGAATATGTGTGTTGTGTATGAATTGAAGTGCGAATAAAAGCAGAATAGAACAAAAGGCAGAAAAGTAGATTCGGAATGTAAAAGGACAGCAGCACTTAAGGAGAGTAAGAATGAAGTGTAGCAGATTAGTCTATTGAGCTTAACCGGAACTGAACTTCAACATGTGTGGATGCTTCCCATCAGTTTAAGTTTTCTTCGTGTATATAGTAAGTCTTTTTGTAGGTAGTGAGCCTCTTGTGAGCAGTGTGCTCGGGCAGTGAGCCCTAATTGGCAAGTGCCGTTTTGTAATTCTATTCTTCTAACAAAGAATACAATCTTGGGTTAATCACCCCATGGTTTTCTCCCTTAACAGGGTTTCCACGTCAAAATATTGTGTCATGTGTATTTCCATTTCATGGTTATGTTTGCTTGTTTGAATTGATGCTGCACTAATTATTAAGAAAGTTTAGAAAGATGAAATAATTAAGATAACTGATTCAACCCCCCTCTCAGTTATCAACAAGTCGAACATAGTCTATCACGATCATAATAAGCATAAACCATGGGCCTAATAACTCAAATGTCTCAGAACTATCTAAATGCAATGGAAGAACTAACAATTGTCTCAGAACTGACAAAATGGTAATGTGAAACTAGCAACTATCACAAGCCAAAAATGAGGGGGCATTACATTTAGTCTACATTGTTAGAGCTTAAATTGGCCCATTTTGCTTGGTGTTTGATCTACCAAGGCCTCCCTTTGGGAGTTCGTTTCGTTCATATGGCTCTATCCATCCCTCATTATCCATTCTATAGGCAAATTGAATCTCTCAAGCACCTTTTTTTGGTTTTTCCCTCAAGCTTAGAAAGCTTGGAATTGGAACCATGATTTTTTCAAACCTTTCAGACCCGCTCCTTTCTCTTTGCATATGGTCTTACTTGGTGATTGGCCCTACCTCCCATGCAAATATACTCAGACATGGCATACTTTCAGGGTGGAAATTCTCTTTAGCATTTGGAAGGATAGGAATGTTAATATTTTCAATCACTCTATTGTTGATAAGCATTTTTCTTTGTACACTAAATCAATCGTTTGATCTAATGTTCTGATGCAGATTCAGGTGCAGGCTAGTAAAGTTGCACTTGAAGTTGTTCATCTTCAGGAGCTGTTGGACCATTGGAGTAATACCCCTTGCACTGTTGCTTGGGTTCCACTTGACTCCACCTCCTCTTAGGGGCATCAGCATAGTCACAATCAAACCTCCTTGCACAACCGTGGTGACTAGTGTGATCATGGTTCTCACTCCCAAGGCCCCATCTAGGGACTTTGTTGCCCATGGAGGATGGTCTCACCCCTCCCACCTACCATCTCCAATGTAGGACACTGGCTAGCCTGACACAAGCAAATTCTAGCATCTGCAACTGGCCATTTCCCTAGTTCATGCTCAGCCATCCCCCGAGGAGAATTAAGATGGTGTTGATGCTTTCGACGGTTGGGAGTTGATTTCTGATGCCACCCGTGGAGATGTTTGTGGGAAACCTGATGATCAGGATCCTCCTCCCTTATCTGGTGTTGCACTTGCTACTTAGTTTTCTATGGGCTCACCCCTTTGTTATTTTGTTCGCCTGTGTATAAGGTTTTGAGACTTTTATTCACCTATTAAAGCTTTGAGACTTCGTGGATGTGAATTTTAACCACCCTACCACTTTTTTGTGAATATTGTACTATTTATTGCTTTTTAAATATAAGTTAAATATGAAATATTCATCAAAAAATCATACTCCAAAATTTAAATGAGATGAAAACTTAAAATATCAATATCATAAATAACATTTTAAATAAAAAAGTATTCAAAAGATACGTCATTAACTTCAATTTTATTAATAGCTAGCTTTCAATTAAAAATTGTAAATATTCATAAATTTTCTTTGTTATCACATTACTTTTTAAAGCCTATAAACTTAAATAGCAAAAGTTCCCTAAACTATCATTTACTCTCATTCCTAAATTGAAGAAATGCTAATTACATAAAAAGAGCAGTCAAAGGACTGCAGAAAAAATCAGAAACTAGAAGCTGAACAGAGACAACTGAACAAACTGTACAAAGCATGCTGACCACTGGCTTCAGCAACAGACAGTGAAGTGAACTGATAACCTGAAGATCAGCCGAGAATCACGTTCAACCTAATCAGTTAGGACATCTATGGTAGACTATAAAAAGATTACTGGAGCTTTATCTATGGTAGACCTAATGGTAGACTATTGAATTTCCTCCAGAAATTGTTTCTGGGCATTCTCTGACAGGAGCAGGAGCAGAGAGTTGTTGGCCTGAAGTATGTCCGAGTATGACGCATCTTTGGAAGGACCACAGAGTGTGGGCCAAGTTTAAAAAATATTTTGCTCCAACTTTTGACAAAAGAAATTGAAAGGTACGATTAAGAATGTAAAAGCTTTTTACTAAATTTTGTGGTACAACAATAAAAGAATATATTCTTTCACCAAAATATCACGAATTTACCTAGTACCGAGCACTTCAACTGATAGTTGTCCATACGACACAAATAATTGAATCCCAATTTTCCAACAATAGTGTTTACAATATTTCGAATTACCGGCAGCCATAACTTGCAGCAGATAAATAAAGCAGCTTTGTCTTACAAAGATTTTATCTAACCATTGTTTATTTAAATACGTGGATTATCCATGTTTTATGGGAGATCATCCCGTTAATGACTATTTGTTGCTGTGTGGAATATAAGTGAAAGTAGAGTGATTTATCTACGTCACTATTTTCTTTTCTCTTTCTTCCATTATTATTACTCTTTTGCTGAGTATTCAACTTTAAAAAAATCTGTTGTTGAGAAAATCGCTCATTGAAACGATCAGTGTGTTTACGATGGGTTCATCATGTGAACCGAAGGACTCAGCTGGGGATGTATTTAAGCAGTTGGCAATGTTATTAGGCCTTGTTTATTTTGTTTCTCTATTGATTTTTTATGCATGTGTGGCAATAGTGGGTAAACCAGCTAGGATTTGGATTCCCGGAAAATCTCTGGTTATCAGTGCTTTGACAATCCAAATTCTTTCTCATCTGAAAATTAAGACCATCAAACTTTCAAAGGAGATTACTTCTAAAGACATTCAAGACCATCGACAGAATCTGGTGGTGGGTAATCCAGGAAGAGTTGTAACATGTGTGTTGATTGGGTATTTGTTGCCAGGGATGGCTCGTGCTGGATCTGCAACTGACTGGCGCACACTTGTAGCCTTGGCGCTTAGTTTATTTTCCTCTGAGTTTTACTATTTGACAACTTTCTTTTACTATTCAGAAGATGAAAATAATTTTATTTTAACCCCTGGAGTAACCAGTGTGGTTACAGGGGTCTCAATTATATTGGTGGTTTTATTCTCAATCTGTGCAGTTTTAGCGGGTAGAACGATTCGTGGTATGCTCGCACAGAGGATTTCAGTAATTCAATGGGATAATGGGTCATGGCAGAGATTTGAAGGTGAGATAGTGGAATCATGGTTTTTGGCTCGTGTTTGTCAACCACAATATGTCATTGCAAGGTCAGTCTTGAGCTCAGATGTAGGACTGATTGTCACAATTTGCATCCTTTTATTGGCCTTTCTACAATTTTATTTTTTACCCTGGTTCCGTGTGTATGATCCACTCTTCATGACATGGACTCTTGAGTGGGCCTTCATTCTAATAGGAGGGACTGTCATCTTCTGTAGATGGTTCACGGCGGTACCCTACTTTCCTAGGTTTTTTGTAAAGAAAATGAAGCTGAGACCTTTTGTGGAGGATTATTGGACAAGAAGAGTTTTAGAGCTTGTTCAAATGTATAATTTACAAAAATGGCTTCTCCAGGAGCGATCAAAAGATGGCATATTAATCGGGCTGGCGCTGCGCATGGCTACAACAATGAAGGTACATTACTTGTTGTATTTGCTTTGGCCTTTGCAGATTTCGCTCGTCTTCTTTAGCAAATGCTGTCTCTTTATCTCTGAGCTGTCGTTCAGCTTCAAATTTGTGTGGATCCGTTTGCTGGGATGTGGCAAAGTTTCGTCACAGTCTGAGAAGGAATTTCAAGAATACAGGGAGATATTAGAGAAAGTGTGTAAATCCGGCAAGCCTGTGGATAGCCAACAAGAAATCTATGAAGCAAGCGAAGAATCATTTCGATGAAAACAGAAAAAAAGACTGCAACTTTAAAGATCTCATCGAACTCATTAAACATCACTTTTATCTGGTATCCAATGATGATGAAAGATTTTAAATCAGCTTGAAAGGTCGCCGCTTGTTGCAGAGCATTTTCCTGTTCTAGATGACAATTGCACTAGTATGACAGCACTTTCGTTGTTGAATGTAATCATCATACTCTTACCTTTGCACAAGGATGTGGATAGGCTGACAAAAGCTATTGACGCTTACCGACAATCTTTGGAGCTCATGTCTTTTGTCGATAACTCTGATCCTCAAAATCCCACTACAATTGATGTGCTTAAAATTATCGACATTGAAGCTGATAAGGTAGGTGTGGCTGTCTGCAATGAATTCCCAAGGCTGCTAATTAAACTACACAAGGAAAAGCTTAACTCCTTACAGAAATCGCCGCCTCCTGAGGCGACTCTTGAAAGGGCTTTTGAAGCCATAAACGAGCTACAGAAAAAAGCTGAGGAGCAACTCAACGGGCAGAAGCTGGCTATTACAAACAAAGAAGAGCAAAGTGGAGGGGAGTAGCAAAATGTTGAAGAGGAAGAACAAAATGCTGGAAGGGGGAAGCAAAATGCCGGTGAAGAATATTGTGATTAAAGGGATTGGAATGCAATAGTAGGCAGTTACAGCAAATATAGAGTGTGTAAACTGATTCTCAGCCGGGATTTTGACAATGTAAATGAGTTGATGGAATACTTGTATGGGTCCTTAGCAGACGTAATTGGCTATTGCCTGTTAAAATTGCCTGATGTGCTGGTAAAGACATGCAGAGAGTGGGCAGTAAAGTTTGAAGAGGAGAAGATTTGGGATGCCATGTACGTAGCAGGAAAGCTTGTGGGACTGATGCAAAAGTGTGATGTGGGAGTGATGGGGAACTTTCTAGAGCCAAAGTTTCGCACCTACACGTCCGATGAAAACCAAACGGTATTTGACTAATTTCCCTCTTATTTTATTACAAAAATATGTAGACCACTCTTTCTTATTTTAATAGAAATATACGTTGCTGCCCGAAGAAACATAGGATTACATTTTTGCATGCTGTATTTATTTCGTGATTTTATGTTTTTCAATGAAGACTCTTAAAATTATATTCTCAAAGATTTAGATTAAATTACAATTGTTTGCTGGTTTTTCTTTCTCGTTTAGTTATAAAAGTAATTTCAATATTTTTTCCATTACAGAAGTAAGTTACATAAGTATTGGAATTTTTTAAAATTTTCTTTCTTTTTAATAGACATAATTTTTTTATAGTCCATTAAAATGAGTTGAAAGAGCTTATGGGGAAAATTGTGTGTAGGTTTATTAACATTGTAAATTAAAACTTTTATTGGATTCTCTTCTATAAATATGACTTCCTCACAAAATTCAAATTTCAAACTTAGCCCTCCAAAAAGTTTAGACTATAAAATTTCTATTTCCTAAGGGTCAAGAAAGAAGTCTAAGTCAACTTAAGCAAAAAGGCCAAAAAAATACTAAACATCCATGATCCAAACATACCACACCGATCACCACTCAAGAATAAAATGCCCACAACCCAACACTGCCACCTTTCCCAACCTCTTTCAACTATTCTTAAACATCATTCACTTCAACAGTCAAAGGTTAATTTTGGCCAATTAAAATAAAACAAATATTTACCACTTTTTGTTGTAGATGAGGTGTAAAATTGCTATTGACTGTTTGACCATTGAAGTGGATGATGTTTAAGTAGAGTGACCTCCTCCCGCCCAATTCTATGTCCACAATTCATGGCCTAATCATCCTAATGTTCTTGCTTATCCTCTCATTCCTCAAAATCATGCATCTGCATCTCATCTCTAGATAGGTGTATTGGTTGTAGTGAGTAAGACCTTTCCTAGAAAGGCAAGAGAAAGTGAACAAACCAACTACACCCAAATTTCCTTTTTTGTGGACCACCCAGGCATAAAAAACCAAGAGTATGAGCAAAATGTGCTAACATCATAAAGACAAACTCTAGATACCTTTAAGAGGTATAGTCATAAACTAAAAAGGACAAAAAAGCTCCCAAAAATTAGACCTGTCACTTACCAACATAGAGAGAGACAACATGTTGGAAAATCTACACTCTTACTCCCTTCTTTGAAATAATGAATAAAGAAAACTTTATCTAGTTTTTGACCCATAATAAATCCAATAGTAAAAATTTGAAAAAGGAGACACTTAAATAATAGAGACAATTGGGTATTTAACCCACACTTACAAGGTCCTATAGT
Source organism: Cunninghamia lanceolata (assembly GCA_027924645.1). Lineage (NCBI taxonomy): Eukaryota > Viridiplantae > Streptophyta > Pinopsida > Cupressales > Cupressaceae > Cunninghamia > Cunninghamia lanceolata. Next base: position 1,666,208 of record BSBN01000992.1, read on the forward strand.
TTTGACTCCTAATGATCTAAGGCCCAAGTTGAATCCCATGACAACTCAACTCTAGATGAGGATCTAGAAGAAGTTATGTGTGTGCAGAAGCTTTATGTGAGACATAGTAGAGAGAGAGAGAGTGGGATAGAGAATTAATACAATATATGTATTTTATTTATTTGTTCTTCTTATACATGGCATACTCTTGAGAAAGATATATGACTACTACATATTTTTCTATCTACTTATCTTCTATATATATCTATCTATATTGTAGATATGTATATATAAGTTACATGTCATGGAGGTCAAGGGTCATTATGGAAGTTGAACCATTTCTATATATGACTCCTCATCTCATAATGATTGTGGTGTTATACCATTTGTAGATGGGTGCACATTGTGTTGGTGGATGGATTAGCATAGTGTGAGCCTTAGGAGTGCCACCTAGATTACCATGGTGATTGCACTATTTGATGTTTAAAGTATGACACTTGGAATGACGTGGTGATTAGTAGTGCAAGTTAGACAACAGTTTGGTCAAGAGGTGTGTTTAACCTTATTGAAGTTATGATAGAAACCACAAAATGTTTTCTGGATGAATGGTTATCACATAGCCTAATCTCTTGTAGAGTGTCCTACACCCCTACTAGAGTATGTGCAACACTTGTTGGAGAATAATGGATGATCCTTTGGTCACCACAAGCATCTAATTAGTTCTTTGGTCTACCATGATAGTCCATGGAAGTGTTATGATAGGTAGTGCAAGCCATGAGAATAGTCTTGGCTTTACTATGAGAACAAATGTTGGTATATCCTTCTAGATTAGCTTCCTATCTTTGTGAAGCAATGGACTTGATTATGTTAAGTATAGGAAGCAATTGCGGAGCCTTGACTCGTAGCTATTTCTTGATGAACCATTGGGCTTGTTGTGGGATATGAATCACTCAAACAGACCTATACATAAACATAGAATAGTTCTACATGTAAACATGGTTTCCAAAATTTGATCTATCTCTTTTTGTCATGGGTCATGTGTCAGTTGGCATCTAGTATTCATTAGAGTTGGCATGACATGTGCCAAGCATCTAATCACTTTAAGAATCTAATATCTCTTATTACCCAGTATCACAACTATGCTATGAGGATTTGTATTATGCATACACTTTTGACTATGCATGTATGGATTCCCAAGGAAACATCACAAACCTTCATTGCCACCATGTCACAAACTATCTCCTCCTAAAAAGGATGAACAACATATGAAAAAAAACACTAGACAATAACATGTATACCTTAGATGTTGTAGGAATTAAACTATCCCAATTTGTAGGGTTATGGCTGAGGCCTAGTCAGCAAATTTAATTACTTGATGGTTGTTGTAGAAATAATGTTCTACATGCTATCATCATGGATCATGAATTTTAGTGAATGGAATAGTCAGTTTACTTTAGTTTCTTGTGTGATTTTTACTCTAGGACATTTGGCTTTGTGTCAATGATTTAATCTAAGGTCTTGAAATCTATATTCCAAGCTACATAAGTCTTCTAAGCATGTCACTCTATTGGGGTTACTAAATTAATTAGCTTATGGTAGAAAATTGTGTAAGTTATTGTATCAATATTTTGGATCATCACGTGATCATGGCATAAGGGGTTCTAAAATTAAAGGAAAAGAGGAATGTTTAGAGCTCCTTGACAGAAGAAAAAAAATATGATCTCCATTGGAGGGGTAATGAAAAATTAACTTTGATGGAGCTTTGAAAGGTAACCTTATTCCATCAGAGGAGGTTTTGTATTAAGAATTTCTTCAAGGGTATGATGTATGGGGCATCATTTTTATTATGTAATAATACCCTTTTCTGATTAAGCTAAGGAAATAATTAAATTATTTTTTATAAAAAGGGTAAATTATTATTAATTTATTTTAAAGAAAGGTCCAATGTAATGTTTAAAAAGTGGGCTTAATAAAGTGTCATTATGAAAGGGGGCCAAAAGTAATGTTTTATTAAAAGGCCTTTCTAGACACTTCTAGAATAAGATGTGGGGAAAAAGGGGAAAAATATTATTCAAATATTCTACTCAAAAGAAATCTATAAAAGGGAGTCAAGGCTCAAAGAGAGAAAATCTCTGATTTTGAAATCAAACCCTTGTTTCTAAGATTGAGCCTATGAGTTCATCTTTCTTCCTAAGGATGAAAACCATTTTGAAAAATACATTTGAGGAAAAAACCCACTTGTCCATATGAGTAATTCCATCTAGCAATTACCTATGTGCCACAAAGATTGGATTTATTTGTGAAAAATAATATTATTCCAGTTGTATGATGAAGGGATTCAATTTTCAATGTTATCCTAGATTTATATCAATATTATACCATTTTATTAGAAAAATATCAATATGAATCAGATTAATTTATGAAGGGTTTATAACTACTTAATTTTAAAAGGGTTTGTTGTAACAAATCATAGTATTAATGTTAATATGCCAGATCATACATATTGGAGGATGTTTTTTATTGCAGCCATACATCTTATAGGGAACAAAGTCTACTATTATTTTCTTTTGGTCTATCATACATTCAACAACAACCCTCTCTTGCTTACCACACAATATTAAAAAAGTTGCAATTCATATTGAGGTTCTCGCATGGGGGTAAAAGGTAATTCATTTTGTATTTTATGTTGCCATAACATATAGTAAATTGTTTGCAATAATTCGGAAAGACTCACCTCTTTCCTCATAAATGATTGGAGTTTGTCTTATTTTCCATATAAGTTTGAAGAGCCTTCCGTACACTTTTGGGGACTGTTGTGTTATTTAGGAACTAGTCAAACACTAAGTATATGTTGTGATTTGCTTCCTAAAAGATATTGTACTCATTATAGAAGTTGTGATTCATGTTATCTAGATTTTGTTCTTTTGCAAGGTTTTTTACACAATTGTACCATTCTTTTCAGCCATTGTAGAAGTGGGATTTGTTGCAACTACATTCTAGTATTGATTTGTTTCATATCTATCTTTGCGATTGTCATATGAAGAGTAATATTATATGTCGAAGGGTTGTTAAAATTAGAAAATAGTATAATTTTATAGCATTTCAAAGTTGTGTTTCCTCATGTAGTTCTATGCAGTTCACCACCAGAATAGTTCATAGTAGAATTCCATCTTGTATTTGTTCTAGAAGGATTACCACTAGAATCAACATTGTGCTCTAATTTTTCATGCATTGTTAATTGTATGGCTTGTCGCCAGCATGTATAGTTGATTAATCTAGCACCATATGCTATCACCCTACCCATATTTGGGTCTTAGTGATTAGAAAGTGCTAGAATTTGTGTATGATTACTAGGTTATTGTCAAGAATATCAAAATATCTAGTTTGTGACACTGCAATGGTATTAGAGTTGTGATCTTGCTAGCTTGCATAGAAAGATAACCTTTGAGGCAGATTGCATCACATTCATGCTAGTATAGAAGACAAGAAATAAAATATTTCAAGAATCCATATAAAAATTATGTAAACCTTGCAAGAATATCATAAAAATCTAGAGGCATGGAAAAAACATAGATGGAAGAGAAAGTAAAACTAGAGCCTCTAGAAGTTGCCAAGGAGTTAGATATAGAAAAAATTCTTGAAGGAGAAAAATTCCCCTATCACAAAGAAGGAGCATGATACCAAAAATGAACTCTAAAGAGAGAAAATTGTATTCTCATGCAAAGAAACTTGGGAGCAAAATCACAGATGTTGGAGCAAAAGAAGTGGTGAATTTAGATGAAGAATCAGAGAAGTCAAATAAAGAGCTAGAAAATAAGATCGATGAATAAAAAATTATGACCTGGTAGAGAATGAGACAAAGAAAGAAGAATAATCAAAGCTACAAGAAAGTGAGAAGAAGTAGATCATGGAAGAATCCACCATGGAGGTGGAAGGAATGGATATTTATTTAGAAAATGATATCTTATTGACTTGTGAGATTGAATGTTATCAAAAGACTTATCTTGATGAAGTCAAGGAGGAGCACATATCAATTGTTGAATGCACTAAAAAAATATCTTCCTTTCCAAGAAGCATCCATAGATGTTCAAAATATTGAGTCAATTTTAGAGAAGAGTGATTTTTAAGATAGTTCTGAAGATGAAATTGAGAAGAATATTTGGGTAAATTTGAAAATCCTGATTAGCTTGAATGGCGGTGTTGATACTGTTGGTGTGAACCACCTCCCAAGAGCACAATCTACAAATAAACCTTCACAGAGATAAATATTTCACTGAATGAGTGAATAATTAAAATGAGATTGAGATGCTAAAAAATATTATAGAGAACCTTGCTTATAAAGGCAAGGAATGATCAGGTGGAGGCAACCAACTGTCCAACTACTGAAATGATAAATAACTAAAAACTAATATGTACCTAATAAATAACTAATTATGTTGGATGCCTAAGTAACCTTAAGCATAGGTAAATATGTAAAACCATATTTACTCCAACACCCCCCTTTAAGTGCAACTTAGGCAGATTATTATGGAATATGAGAAAGATGCAATATATCTCGGCTACACAACCATGTTAGGTACCCATTTACAATGCAAAATGTTATGCAATCTCTAACAAGCGAAGAAAAGGAGAAAACCCTGTGGGTAAAGCTCCTCTCCAAAAGAGAGAAAATAAAACAAGATGATGCATGGAGGACTCACTACTACCCCCAAGGACTACATACATCATGTATATACAATCAAGAATCCCCCCATAGGAAGGAAGAGGAGAGACATGATATCCCCCCCATAATGAAGAAGCTCCAATGTCAATGAAGTATTCCTAGAAACAAAAGATGATCAAATGCCTACAAGCAACACCTCTCTCCTCAGGAAGAAACAAGTCAATCGAATGATGAAGAAACAACTCCATGTCCAACTGAAAGGAGAGGAAGGAATACTCCAAATAGAAACCTCTGAAGACTGAGGAGGAGTCTCTATGCTCGAATAAGACACCATATAAGCATGATCAAACTCAACCAAGAAATGTGACAAATCAAGTGAAAGAGGAAACTCATCAAAGTCAATCTCCAAAGACACTATAGATAAATCAATAGTCATGCTAAAAATGTCATCAAATAGGAGAGAAATCCCCTCAAATATGTCTCCCAAATCTACAAGATGAGACTCCACAAAAAAATCTAAGATACCTACAAAATACTCATCCAATAAGGCAAGATCTGGAACACTATGATCAACCTTCTCAAGAGAAGAACTTAAATCTGTAGAAGAATGAGGTGAAGGAGGTGAAGGAGGAGGAAGTTCAACACTAGTCTCAAGAACACCAAGGTTCAAGTGACCAAACTTCTCCTCACAAACATGATTCACCCTTCATGGAAGGGTATGACATCAGCCAAAGAAATATCATCATCAGGAGCAAAATGAGAAAAAGAATACAAGCAAGATGCATGATCCACAACCCCTGTAGCAATGATATCTCTAGTATCTATGTCTCAAATGTATATATGATCAAGAGTGAACTTAACTATCTTACCCTATGCACCATGAGTAATTTGATAAACTGAAAGGAGAATAGTGGTCAAGGAGGGTACACAAAGAACATCATTAAAACATCCTTCACCCATATCAATAGAACCTTTCCCACAAACCTTCATGTATGTATTGTTACCCATCAAAATGTTACGTGAACTACAAGGCTCAAAAGAAGAGAATATATCCAAAGAAGATGACATATGATCAAGATGCACCTAAATCAAGAAGACATCTCCCATTTTTAGGAATAGTGGAAGCCAAGAGTGCTTTACCTTTCATCCCATTAGTAAATCTCATGTTCCCTAACTATGTAGATGAAGATGTTATCGTTTATGATGTGGAAGGAGAAGGAGAAGAAGACTTTGATGAGGGCAGTGAGATGTTGTTCTTTTGAAGTTTAGGTGAGTAAGCTCATCAATCTTCTTAGTATAACATCTATGCTCATCATGTTTGGATCTCTTGCAATAAGCACATTTGATCTTCTTCTTTTGTGATGGTTCCTCTTTAGAAGAGGTCTTGGTCTCAAGAGTAGGCTATGAAGAAGGATCCTTAACTTTCTCTTTAGACTTAGAATCCTTATTCTATTTCTTGTCCTTGCCACTTGAAGCCTTAGGATCTTTTGTAAGAAGTGTTTGAGACCTCGTAGGTGTCAATGTGCCCATTTGTTACAAGTTTGCTTGTTCTTTTGTGAGTTGGGCTACAAAACAATCAAGAGAAGACATTTTGTGTGCACTACCTAGAGCATCCATGGTAGCTTAAAATGTAATAACAAATATAGAATAATTAGGACCTAACTTAGAGATAGTAGATAGAATCAACTTCTCATCATCTTTTTTAACCCCACATTCAGACAACTACAATTTGAGAGAATTAAGCTTGGTGAAAAAGTCCTGGATATTGTCAAAATGTCTAGGATCAAGATTCATTAGTTCATTCTCCAAATGAAATGTCCTCGTTTTTCCTGGCTTACCAAAAAGATTCTCTAAGCTAGTCCAAATATCATTAGGATGCTTACAAGATAACACATGACATCTCAAATCAGGAGAAATGGACATAATGAGGGTACCAAGAGCTTCATCTCTACAACAAAACCATTTCCTCTTTTCTACAACACTTGTGGGTTCAGGATCTTAGCCATATGTGATTCTTTACAACTTCAACTTCAACAACAAAATCTCCATATTGGATTTCCACTTAAAATAATTTGTTGTAGTTAGAAGTTCTACTTTAGGCAAATCCATGATGAAACAAGAGAATGCAACAAATATCCCTCACAGTATAAAAAACCAACCCCTTTGTTCGCAAGAATTGAGAAAAACCAATATCAAACTTCAATGGATTAAAACACCATCAAATAGTAAAATATGTGAGAAATACATCAACCACTATGAAGGTGACGAAAATACCTTTCCGTTAGTATGTGGTGTGCGAAAATTGGCCTTTGTTTGCAAAAGATATGCAAAAATGAAAAAAGGCCTATAAAGGAACTTGGGAAGCACCAACGAACACCTGGTCACACCATATGACCACCACGAGCACAGGGGCATAAGACTTGGGGCCTTTCGGGCCAAGTGGATCTTGATAGTCGAAATATGTGGCAGGTTCCTATGCCACATAAACTCCAAGTCACTAAGCAAGAATCACACCAAGTCACCAAGCCGTGTACAAAGTACTAACCTTCCACGAGGGTCTGCTCAAGGACTCCACGTGTGAGCATGTCTTTACAAGAGCTCATAGTATTCAAGTGAGTGATGTTGAAATATACCAGACAACTGAGAGGGGGGGTGAATTAGTTGTCACAAAAACTTAGCTTCATATGAATATCAAACCATCAACAACTTAATTATTCATAATTAGATTTAACCATGAATACATGAATACAAAAACTTAATTATAATCACACATCCAACATAGTAGAGATCAAATTTTTTATGTGGAAAACTCTAAAAGGGAAAAACCATGGTGGGTGTTATCCCATAGAAATATATGAGTTGTAGCAATACCGAAAAATGAAGGCTCACTGCCCAAATTGCTCACTACAAAGAATGGCTCACTGCCTATGGGTGGCTCACTACCAAAGGATGGCTTATTGCCGATGGGTGGCTCACTGCCAAAATGGTGAACTGATTGAATAGAATCGACTCCATGCTAGGGTTCAGTTCCATTAAAGTACAATATGAGTCCTCTGCTCTACTCTTTCACACTTTCGCACTTATCTCTTCATATTTGCTACACACACTTTTTTGCTACTACATTACATGCTTTTATACAATTCATCAACCTTGGAATGTACATCAAGGTTGGTATTACATTCATCAACCATTGGAACAATCTCCAAGGTCGGCATTGCAAACATACATAAAATAGGTATGGACCTAATACAAATTTAGCTAAGGAAAAGATGTAAGGATGTATGCGGATCATACCATGCCTTAGTTGGGACTCAAACACAATCCTCCAAGCCACAACACACTTCTACAATCTTCGATGCATCTCTACAAATGATGAATTCAACTAGGTTGACCAATACTTATGAGAGCACTAGGTCTGCTAAGAGTTCATTCTTCATTCACGATCCAATTTTATCTTTGCGGACCAATCCAAAGGTAGGAACATGATCAAGAAACATACACAAGCAAATTGTAGTCACCAGGAACAACAACACAATCACTAACAACTTTGTCAAGAATATTCTTCAAACTAGAGCACAAGAACAACACCAACAACCACCATCATAAGCAAAAGATAGCTTGCAGACCACCAAATCACAAACCATTGCAGTTGAAGGCACTTAACATCATCACAAACTTGATTCCAGAACTACAGACCAAAATACTTTAATGTGGAGGAATGTGGAGTAGAATACTTTCTCCATGTCATAATTGAATACACAAAAAAAAATAGGTTTTGCTTTGGTCAACACTACTCACTCAAATCTTCATGCCAGAGGCTCAAACTTCGAATATAACATCTTGAGACAAACTTCTAAATCATTTCCAATCTATATAAAAAGATATTCATCTTACATGAAATGTGGAGCTATCTTCTAGACTATTCTTTAGAGTCTAATACATTGTTTCCACCAAAGGGACTAATTTTCTCAATATCCTCAACATTAGAATCACTTACATAGGTAAATACAAAGCATCTTACTCATGAAAAGGAAGCAACAAAATAAGAGCATAGTTGACACCAATGACAACACTGATTAGGCACATACTTGCAACAATCTACCCCTTTGTCATTCATGGCAACATATGATGTGAAAAATTGAAAAGACCATCAAGACAAGATTCTCCCCCTTTCTCTTTACACACCTGCACTCTTTCTCCCCCTAAGTTTTTCACATGATTTCTCTCTCCCTTTGACATCAATGGCAAAAGGAACATACTTGCATGTTGTTTCTCTGATCCACTTACTTTATCACAAACATCTAGCTAGTCCCCTTGAGAGGTATCCTTCAGAACATCAATCTAAATCAAAGAATGACACTTTGAGCTCCATTAGATTGATGCATTCCTATGCATCTTAGTTTAGGGAAGTCCAGGGGTAATGACCCCTAACTTTTCTCTAAGATACTCAAAGGTATCTTTAGGTAGAGGCTTAGTGAAAATGTTTGTAATTTGATCCTTTGTGGACACATATTCCAATCTTACTTCATTCTCTATCATCTTCTCTCTCAAAAAGTGATACCTTATTTATATGTGCTTTGTTCTTGAGTGCATCATTAGATTCTTTGAAATATTTATGACACTTGTATTGTCACAAAAGATTGCAATTGGATCTTCATACACAACTCTTATATCCTTCAAAGTCAATTTCATCCATAACACTTGAGTACAATGACATGCTACTACAATATACTCTGCTTCTGTAGTTGACAAAGAGATTGAATCTTGTTTCTTGCTGAGCCATGAGACGAATCTATTACCCAAGAAGAAAGAACCTCCACTTGTGCTTTTTCTATCATCAACATCTCTGACCAATCTCTATCTATATAAGTACTGAGAGTGAAATCATTATCCTTTGGATACCATAGGCCATGATCTAGAGTACCTTTTAAATACCTCAAAATTCTCTTGCCATCACATGTGATTCTCTTTGATCAACTTGAAATATTGCAACAAGACAAAATGCATGCATAATATCTGGTTTGAGTTAGATAAAGCAATCCTACAATCATGGATATGCATTTTTTCTGATCAGCCTTAGGTGATTCATTAGTTTGCTCAACTTGCAACCAATCACCATGGGAGTACATACCGATTTAGAGTCTTCCATCCCAAACTTCTTCAACAACTCTTTCACATACTTAGATTGAGATATGAAGATTCCTTTATCTAATTTATTTATTTGCAGACCTAGAAAAAAATTCATCTTACCGAACATGGACATCTCAAACTCTTTTTGCATTTCACTAGAAAATTTTATACACATACTTTCATTGCCTCCAAAAATGATATCATCAACAAAGACTTCAACAATCAAAATTTGATCACCATTAATCTTGAATAAATATTACTGCCAGGAGTACCTAAATATTGAACCCTAACTGCAATAAGTACTTATCCAATCTTGCATACCAAGCTCTAGGAGCTTGCTTGAGTCTATACAAATCTTTCTTCAACTTGCATACAAAATCACCTTGGTCTAAGAACTTAAATCCTTCTGGTTTCTTAGTGTAAAATTCCTCTTTCGACTCACCATTCATAAATGCAAACTTCACATCCATCTGGTACACTTTGAAATCTTTGTGGGCTACAAATGCCAGAAATATTTTGATTGCCTCAATCCGAGCTACTGGAGAAAATGTTTCTTAAAAATCTATTCCTTCAATCTGTGAATATCCTTTGCACACAAGTCTTACCTTATTCCTTACAACTTCTCCAATCTCATTCAGCTTATTCCTGAAAACCCATTTGGTTGGACAATAACATTTTTGTCACCAGGTCTATGAACTAATTCCCAAGTATCATTTTTTTCTATTTGCATTAGTTCTTCCTCCATGGCTTTTACCTAGCTTTCATCATTGCATGCTTCATTCACAGTCTTTGGTTCAATCTTTGAAAGCAAACAGTAATTCACTTGTTCTTCTGCAACTCTTCTCCTTGTCAGTACACCTTTGTTTTTATCACCTATAATCTAATCTTCAAAATGATTGATTCTTACATACCTGGAAGTCTTGACAATACTTTCCAGAGCCTCTTCTTCATCTTGACTATCTTCTTGCTCATCCTTTTCTTCATTCATTATAGTCGCCTGGGTTCATTTGGTTCATAGCAATTCAAGTCTGATATTCTTTCCTTGCCTTCATCCACCTTCACATTTATACTCTTAATAATCTTTTAAAGCCTTTTTTTGTAGCACCGGTAGGCCTTACTCTTGGTAGAGTATCCAAGGAAGATTCCTTCACCACACCTTGCATCAAACTTTCCTAGATCTTCATTTCTCCTAATATAGCATTTGTTTCCAAAGATTTTGAAATATTTTACTGTAGGAATTCTTCCATACGACAATTCATAAGGAGTTTGAGTACCATTACCTTTCACTTGAACTCTATTTTAGATGTAAACAGTAGTATGAATAGCCTCTTTCCAAAACACTTCTAGTAGATCTACTTCCTTCATCATAGTCCTAGCAACCTCTTGAACTATCCTATTTCTCCTTTCCACAACTCCATTCTGTTGAGGAGTCCTAGGTGTGGACAGCTATCTTTTTATCCCATGCTCTTCATAGAAAATGTTAAATTCATTTGATGTGAATTCACCTCCTGTATCAGACCTTAAGCATTTGATTTTCAATTCTATTTCATTTTCAACCATTACCTTGAAAGATTTGAACTTCTCTAGGGCTTCTGATTTGTCTCTTAGAAAAGTAACCCAAGTCATTCTAGAATAATCATCAATAAGCAACATGAAGTACTTGTCACCTTGTAGACTTCTCACCCTTGTAGGACCATAGAGATCTATATGCACTAGATCCAATAAACCAGCAGAAAATTGCTCTTTGCTCTCGAAACTTGTTCTTGTATGCTTCCCTAACTAACATTCCTTGCAAATTGTATTGGATGTTTTACAAGTTTTGGTAAATCTCTCACAATCTGACCTAAACTTATCTTTACCAGATTATCAAAGTTTATATGACATATCCTTCTATGCCACAACCAACTTTCATCTATCTGGGCCAATAAACAATAATCATTAGTTCCTCTTAATTGATAGATGTTACCTTTTGTCTTCTTATTGGTAGCAATCACAATACCAGAGGTTTCCATGATCTTAAACCCATTGTCTTTGAATCTTAGATCATATCCTTTGTCACACATCTGACCAAAACTCAAAAGATTATGCTTCAAATCCTTCACATATAGGACATTGTTAGTATTATACTTTCCATCAAATGAAATAGATCCTTTTCTACAAATCTTACTAGTTGCATTATCTCTAAACCTAACCAGTCATCCATCATACTTTTCCAAACTTACAAACTTAATTTTTTCACCAGTCATGTGCAATCCATTCATCCTTATCTTTCTCAATTTGAACAACCAAAGCACTTTCTTCCACTAGTTTTTTTTCCTTCACACATCTAGCAGAATTAGTAGACACAGGATCTTCTTTAATAGCACCAAATAGGCATTCATTTCCACTAGTACTAGCATCATCAAATTCATCATCAGTCATGCCTTCATCATCAAAATCTCTAACATAGTAGCATTTCTTTGGAACTCTAGGCATGCTCTCATATCTTTTCTTATTTCTTTCAATTATTTCAGGACATCTAGAAGCATAATGACATACTTTACCACAAAAGAAACATTTGAAAGGTAATTTACCTTTGAACTTACTAGAGCCTCTTTGCAACCTATCAACAAAGTTAGCTTCAATTTCATCAAATTCATCATGATCCACCTTGTGTTTCTCAGCTCTAGAAATCTTTTCTGAAGTAACAAGGCTTTAAAAGCTGATTCAACTTTCGACAAGGCATCACCAAATTCTCTCATCTCAAAGGTTGTAAGCTTTCCAAGCAGCTAATCTCTATCAATAGTTTTCAGTCATAATTTCTTCAATAGTAGCTACCTTGTGGCTATAGGACTTTGGTAGTGATCTAATAATTTTCATCACAACTTCCTTATCACCAATGGTTCCTCCCATCCCTTTTATTCAATTGACAAGTGCATCGACCCTTTGCATGAATGTTGTAATGTTTTCATCTTCATTCATCTTCAAACTTTCATATTTAGCTTTTAAGCCTTGAAGTTTAGCTTCCTTTACAGAATCATCTCCTTCATACATATTCTTCAACTTCTCCCTAACCTCATTTGCAGTATCTAGGTCCATGAATTTTATCAACTCAGTGCTAGTCAAGGCACTTAACAAGGCATCTCTAGCTCTTATATTCAACTCATATTCTTTGATTTCATCTTTAGTTGTCAAACCATTTTGAGGCATGGTATATTTTTCTTTTGTAGCCTTCCATACTTTATAACTAAGACAAAGGAGATGGCTTTTCATTCATAACTTCCAGAGAGCATAATTTGTCCCATCAAACTATGGAGCTTCCTTCTTATAAGACATGCTGGATCTTCCTCAAGTTGTTCATCTTTCTTTTGAGGAACCTGCTGTGATACCAATTGTTGAAATATACCAGACAACTGAGAGGGGGGTGAATTAGTTGTCACAAAAACTTAGCTTCATATGAATATCAAACCATCAATAACTTAATTATTCATAATTAGATTTAACCATGAAAGCATGAAACCAGAAACTTAATTATAATCACACATCCAACACAGTAGACACTAGATTTTTTACATGGAAAACCCTCAAAGAGAAAAAACACAGTGGGTGTTAGCCCACAGAAATATATAAGTTATAGCAATACCAAAAAATAGAGGCTCACTACCCAAATTGATCACTGTAAAGAATGGCTCATTGCCTATGGGTGGCTCACTGCCAAAGGATGGCTCACTGCCGATGGGTGGCTCACTGCCAAAATGGTGAACTAATTGAATAGCATCTACTCCATGCCATGTTTCAGTTCCATTGAAGTACAATATGACTCATCTACTCTGCTCTTTCACACTTTCGCACTTATCTCTTCATATTTGCTACACACACTTTTTCACTACTACATTACATGCTTTTATATATTTCATTAACCTTGGAATCTACATCAAGGTCGGCATTACATTCATCAACCATTGGAACAATCTCCAAGGTCGACATTACAAACATACATAAAATAGGTCTGGACCTAATATAAATTTAGCTGGGACTCAAACACAATCCTCCAAGCCATGACACACTTCTACAATCTTAGATGCATCTATGCAAATGATGAATTCAACCATGTCGGCCAAGACTGATGAGAGCACTAGGTCTAGAGCCAAGAACATTCTTCATTCACGATCCAATTTTCTCTTTTTGGACCAATCCAAAGGTATGAACATGATTAGGAAACATCCACAAGCACATTATAACCACCAAGAACAATCGCACAATCACTAACAACTCTATCAAGAAGATTCTTCAAACTGGAGCACAAGAACAACACTAATAGCCACTGTCATAAACAAAAGATAGCTTGCGGACTACCAAATTATGAACCATTGCAACTGAAGGCACTTAACATCATCACAGACTTGATTCCAGAACTGCAAACCAAAATACTTTAATGTGAAGGAATGCAGAGCAGAATACTTTCTCCCTGTCGTAACTGAATACACAAAAAAAGTAGGTTTTGCTCTGGTGAACACAACTCACTGAAATCTTCATGCTGGAGGCTCAAACTTGGAATATAACATCTTTAGACAGACTTCTAAATCACTTCCAATTTGCAAACAAAGATATTCATCTTACAGGAAATGTGGAGATATCTTCTAGACTGTTCTATAGAGTCTAATACACTATTTCCACCGGAAGGACTAATTTTCTCAATATCCTCAACATCAGAATCACTTACATAGGTAAATACAAAGCATCTTACCCATGACAAGAAAGCAACAAATGACAACACAAATATGTTGACATCAATGACAACATCGATTAGGCACATACTTGCAACAAGTGAAAGCCTATTTTAATATCCAAAAACTTTGTTATGCCAAAAATATGGGACTAAAGTCCCTTGCCATTCCCAAAGGAAGACAATGAAAGGGCCCACAATGGTTTTCCTCATCCACAAGATCAAAACCCTAAATTCAAATATTTTGTTGCAAATTTTATAAAGTTTGATTAGTATATATATTACTGCTCATATTTTCTCCCGCATAGAAATGAAAATATTTTGTCTATTTAATTAATTCTTTCTTTTATAAAACCTCTAGGGCTATGTAGGCAGGCACTCCCACAATGGAAATAGGCTCAGAATGAAGAAAAAAAGTCACACAGGGTTGTGGTTAAGAGGAGAGAGCTTGGTGGAGCACTATTTGGAGGCTGAGGGTTGCCGAGGAGTCCATGTCGCAAGTTTGAAACTCGTAAAGGGACCGAAGAGGGTTGGCCTTGGGTTCTCAACAACCAAAAATGAAAGTGTATCAAACCCTCGACATCAAATCGAACCAGAACATGCCCAAATATGCCTTAGGAAGATGATAAAGGCCAATATACCCAAAAAAATGACAACTAATGCAGCAGCAAGACCACAAATATTCCAAACGAATGATTAGAACCTCAGAGCAATAACAATTTATATTGATAAGGTGAAATAGAAATTTATAAGATTTCAAACTCCAAAAAATATTGTTCCACCAAAAAATGCAGGCAATAAAATCTCGATCTCACCAATTCACTAATGAAAAATCTCAAAACAAAAGGAGGTGCAAATAGTCGACTTTGACACCATGTTGGTGTGAATCACATCATTGTTAGGAAATGTGTCTCAACCTTGAAACTTTGAAATGTTACTATTCTTCCCAATTTTGGTCTTTTTGGTTGCCCATTATCTTGGATAGTGGTTTGGAACTTTCAAAGTTTCCATAAGTCTCCTAGAGAGCAAGAAATAGCGAGACTTACTATTTTTAGTAAGTTCTTTGTTTGAGCTTGGATTGACCTCAAATTTTTTCTAGAAGGTGTGGAACAACTAAATGAACATCTTGAGTGAGTTTTGTCTCAAGATCATATCTGGATTGTGAGATATTAAAGTTTCCATTTTTTTGAAACTGTCGAAAAAGTTTCAAACTCAATTTTCAGGTATCAAACCTTCTCTAAATGGCCTAAAAATTGTTGTAATTGGTGAATTGGGTTATAGGGTGATAGAGCACTTAATGATCTTTCTGACGCATAAAACGGTTCATCAATCGGACACCTGGATCAAAAGTTATGGCCTCTGGAAGTTGGACCTTCAGTTTTGGGAAATGCAAAAACATGTTGGACACATAAAAGAGCTGTAAAGGGGAGAGTTACATGTGGTGGTATGTGTTTTGGTACATCACGAGGCATCTTTGATTGGGAGATAATTTAGGTGCCACTTTTTGGTGGTTTCAGCTCATGGTTTTGTAATTACCATTGGCGGTGTGTTGTATTGTATCTCCTATATATCAGGAACTTGAGATGGAGGTTTATGTAGAATTTTATAGATGTTGAATGACCTTTTGAATCTCTAGTTGGGTATACTCCTGTAAAATCTTGCTCTGCAAGTATATTGTAATCTTCGTGATTTCTGAATAATGTATTGGGTGGATTTGGAGTGTGGGGTTTTTTACCCCTAAGGGTTTTCCCCATGTATATCTTGTGTTGTGAGTTTTGTGTTTGCATTTGGAAATTGTTATCATTTTTTGTTAATGTGCATCTTAATCTGTAACTATAAAAGAAATTTGCATAAGCCTTTCCTCATTAGATTAGTGTAGGAAGCATATTCCATGTACCTTGCTTCCTTTCAGTTGGTATCAGAGCCTGATCACCTTTGGTTCTAGTTGTTGGGTAGAGGGTTTTTTGAGCTAATTTTTGTTTGAGTGGGAGCTTGTGTAGAGCATTTTGAAATCTTTGTTGCAGGTAAGAGATGGTGAGTACATCTAGGAGGTTTGAGATAGAGAAGTTTAGTGGCAGTAATTTTGAGTTGTGGAAACTCAAAATGGTGGTGGACATGTTTGTAGATCAGGATTTATGGGAAGCCGTAGCTGGTATAAAACCAGCGGTAATGTCTCAAGAAGACTGGGATCTCAAATATCGAAAAGCTAAGGGTTTGATAAGACTCTATTTCACTGATTCAGTGCTCCTAAATATCCATGAAGAGAAGACTACAAAGGATCTTTGGAAGAAGCTTGTAGATGTTTATTAGGCTAAATCACTGGTGAACAACCTATTCCTACGAAAGAAATTGTATTCTCTAAAGATGGAAGATGGAGGATCTATCCCTGATCACCTGAATACATTCAATATGCTTGTTGCCCAGTTGAGTTCTGTTGGTGTGAAGATGGAGGAGGAGGATCAATGTATGACATTACTTTGTTCCTTACCAGATTCATGGGACCACCTTGTTATGGCCATTGGGAGTACCACTTCCACCTTCAACATGGAAGATGTGGTTTCTTTATTGTTATCTAAAGAGATGCGAAGAAATACTTCTGAATCAGCTAAGGAGGCTCTTGCAATTCGTGGTAGATCTAAAGAGAAGGGAAATAAAAAGAATAAGAAGAAGAAAGAAAAAGGAAGATCCAAATCCCGTGGGAGATCTAAGTCTCCTGGAAAGTCCAAGGCCCTGTGTTGGGACTGCAACAAAACTGGTCACTTCCGCAAAGAGTACAAGGAGGAGAAAAAGAAAAAGAAGAATAATGATTCAAATTCTGACAAGTCCTCTCAGGATGAAGGAGAAGCATTTGTCGCTGCCTTGGCAATGCATGCATCTGAGGATGTGTGGATTATTGACTCTAGTGCATCTTTTCACATGACTATGCATCGAGACTGGTTTTCAAAGTATGAAAAATATGATGGTGGAAAGGTGCACTTGGGTGATGATTCTCACTTGGATATTGTTGGTCGCAGAGGAGTCTTGATTCAATTCCCTGATGGACAAGTAAAAGGAATCAATGGTGTTTTGCATATCCCTGGTTTGACAAGAAACCTTCTTTCTATAAGTAAATTGAATGATGTGGGTGTGCAGGTTGTTTTCTCGAATGGAGGATGCAATATGACTAGAGGATCTATGGTGTTGGCTAAAGGTGTTCGGATTGGCACTTTGTTTCAGCTTGACACATGTGCAGTATAGTGCAATAGTGCCTCTATTTTGAAGAAGAGAGCTTCAGAATCTTCATCCTCACCATTGGAACCAGTAGTGAAGAAGACTGTTGCTTCTACTTCAGATGGTAGTGCTTTCTGGGTACCTAAGGGTTCTCATTCTATGGAGATAAAACTTGTAGTTGAGAAGACAATGTTATGGCACCAAAGGCTTGGTCACATTGGTGAAAAAGGTTTAAGGACCATGAAGAATAAAAACCTTGTTGAGGGTATGAATGATTGTAACCTTGAGTTCGATTTCTGTGAACATTACATTTATGGAAAACAAAATCGTGTTTAGTTTTATTCCAGTTCTCACAAATCTTCTAAGGTGTTGGACTTGATTCATTCTAATGTGTTTGGTCCTGTTGATGTTGCTTTGATTTCAAAATCCATTTACTTTGTTTCATTTATTGATGATTATAGTAGAAGGACATGGGTGTATTTCCTTAGAAGTAAATCTGAAGTCTTTAATAGATTCAAAGAGTTCAAAGCTCTTGTAGAGAATCAGAAGGATAGAAAGATTAAGTGTTTGAGGACTAACAATGGTGGTGAGTACTGTTCAGTAGATTTTGACAAGTTCTATAAAGAATAGGGGATTGTGAGCCACAAGACAACTCCGTATACCCCTCAGCAGAATGGAGTTGCAGAAAGGATGGATAGAACATTGATGGAGAGGGCAAGGAGTATGCTAAGTGGAGCTGGTCTTGAACAAAAGTTCTGGGCTGAAGCTGTTGCTACCGCTTATTACCTAGTTAACAGGTCTCCTATATCAGCGCTCATTGATAAGACACCTATGGAGGCATGGTCTGGTAAAAATCCTTCACTAAGACACATTCGAGTATTTGGTTGTGAGGCATATGCACATGTGCCTAAGGAGAAGAGGTCTAAGTTGGAGAAGAAGGTTGTAAAATGTATCTTCATTGGTTATGGCATCGGTGTGAAAGGGTACAAGCTTTGGGATCCAATAGCTGAGAGAGTTTTATATAGTAGAAGCGTGATCTTTATAGAGATCAATCCTTCTTCTATCATTTTGCAGCCAGAGAAAGAAGAGAAGAAAGATGATGTGGTTCAGCTTCCTCCCCCCTTGAGAAATTTGAACCAAAAACATCTGTTGGACCTGATAATGAGGAGAGCTCTAGTAGCTCTAAAAGTTTAGGAGAAGATGAAGAACCTCAACCTCAACCTTTGAGGAGGTCCACGTGGATAAGGCAGTAACCTGATAGGTTTGGATATTCATTGCATGATTCTAGTTGTATTTTTGCTTTGATTTCTAACACTGATGAGCCTAGAACTATGAAAGAGGCTATGGGTATGAAAGATGCAGGTTCTTGGAAGGAGGCCATGGAAGAGGAGATGGCTTCTTTGGAAAATAATAATACTTGGGACTTGGTGCCTTTGCCTGAAGGACGAAAACCTATTGGATGCAAATGGGTGTTCAAGAAGAAATTAAGTGTAGATGGCAGTGTTGAGAAATATAAGGCTAGATTGGTTGCGAAGGGGTATTCTCAGGTGGAGGGAATTGACTATGGTGAGATTTTCTCTCCTATTGCAAAGATGTCATCTATTTGGTTCCTGTTATCTCTTGTAGCAGCATATGATCTAGAAATGGAATAGATGGATGTGAAGACAACATTCCTTCATGGTGATTTGGAGGAGGAAATCTATATGTCACAACCAGAGCACTATGTGGTGAAAGGTAAAGAAAATATGGTTTGCAAGTTAAAAAAGTCTTTGTATGGTTTGAAACAGTCTCCTAGGATGTGGTACCAAAAGTCTGATGTCTTTGTGTTGAGTATTGGCTTTCAGAGATTGAAATCAAATCATTGTGTTTCCTACAAGGTTGACAATGATCGCATTCTCATTATTGCATTGTATGTTGATGATATGTTACTCATTGGGAATGCTAAAAGTGTGATTTCTAATTTGAAGTCTCAGTTGTCAGCACAGTTTGAGATGAAAAATCTGGGGGCAACTCGGTACATTCTGGGAATGGAAATCAGAAGAGACAGAGCAAATAGAAAAATTTGGTTAGGCTAGAGTAAGTATATTAAGACTGTGTTGGAGAGATTCAACATGATGGATTGCAGACCTTTGACTGTTCCTGTTACAATGGGGACAAAGTTATCTATTGAAGATTGTCCAAAGTCTCCTTCTGAGATAGAGGATATGAGCAGAGTTCCTTATGCTAGTGTGGTTGGTAGTTTGATGTATGCAATGGTCTACACAAGACCAGACATTGCCCAAGCAGTGGGAGTCCTTAGTCAATTTTTTGCTAATCCTGGACGGGTACATTGGGATGCAGTGAAGAGAGTGTTTAAATATTTGCAGGGTACTTTTGAGTATTCCTTATGTTATCATGGTTATCCTACAGGACCTCGGCATTCACTTTGTTGGTGCAGGAGCACCTACCTGACAGCTGGCCTCCATGAGGCAGTTAGTTAGTTTGAGTCTTGTTAATGTTTCCAAGAAGGTCTGATAAGACCAAATGCATGTAATAAGGTCATGTTGACCATACTTTGCTATTTTTAGATAGTTTGTTAGGATAGCTGTCATGCTGTAGGTCCGGTTGGATCTCCCAGCCGCCTGGAGAGATTTCCCAGCCGCTTGGAGTCAGGTTAGTAGTACTCGCTAGAGATCCTATATATGCATGAGGATCGGTTGGTTTTAGATATAGGAGAGTATTGCATTGAGCTAGGTTGAACAAGAGTGAGACAAAGAGAGAGAGACTGATCACTATAATTGCATCTTTTGAAATCAATAGAGATCCTATTTGTGTTCATCCTCTGTTGAATTCTATTGTTTAATCGATTTGCTGTTTTGGGTGGTTTCATGGATTCGCTGATCCATTCCACCGGTTGATTCGTCGAATCGGTGGGATGGTTATGTACAGTAGGTTAGGAGTTAGTTTGTTTGTTCGCATGCAGGTGTGCAGGGTCACCGTCGAGAGATGTTGAGAACCCTAGCATGGGTATGTGCTAGGTCGAGCTGATAGTTAGAGTTTGGAAGATCACCCTGAGAGTAGATCGGGTCATCCCAGGAGGATCGGCGAATTGAAAATTTGCTAAGGTTGGAAAATTTGTTACAATGGCATCATCAGGATATTTCGGTGTGTATCCTGCAGTCGCTTCAGGCGTCATCCGAGTAAGAGGAGATGAGCATGATGCAGTCGAGTGCATGAAGTGAATGTGCGTCGGGGTGATCATCATCAAGTGTTGCCGAGGAGGAGCGTATTGGCATAAGGTAGAAGATCAGGTTGATCGTGGGCTGAAAAAAGTTAAGTTTGGCCAACAGCAGGATATTTGAAGGAGTTACATATGATGTCATCATCATCAGGATATACGTCATCAGGATATCGGGGCAGCAGGATATTGAGGAGCTGCATGTGACGTCATCATCATCAAGATAATCGTCATTAGGATATCGGGGTGACGTAAGCATCGAGGGGAAGGTGCATGAAGTTGAGTATCATCATCAAGATATATGGAGGGAACCGGATGTTCTATATCCTGCTGATGAACATGATGTTGAACATCATGATGCTGAAGATAGTGAAGGTAGAGTTTGGCGGTAAAGTGAATAGTGAACGTCAGGAGGATGTTCGCGCTTGCCGAATATGATGATGCTGCTGACATGCGAAAGGGCGAAGGCTTGTCTGCAGGAGGACATCGGTCGGCAGAGTAAATATGATGATGCTGACAGTGTTAAGGGAAATATGATGATGATGATGAAGGGTTGCGGACATCCATGCTGTATGTCAAGGTTTTAGTGTGGATGCCTCTGCATCATTTGTATTCATGGATTTGTGGATTCAGATTGGGTAGGTGACATTGACAGCAGGAGATCCACCAGTGCTTATGTGTTCACTATGTTTGGTGGTGCTATTAGTTGGATGAGTAAGCGGCAACCTATGGTCGCTTTGTCCACTACTGAAGGTGAGTACATGCCAGCAACTCATGCTTGTAAAGAATCCATTTGGCTTAAAAGACCATGTTCTGATGTTGGGTTTGATGCAAGGAAAATTACTATTTTTTGTGACAATCAGAGTGCCATATGTTTGGTGAAGAATCCTAGTTTCCACAGAAGGACTAAGCATATTGATGTCCAATAACATTTTGTTCATGACATGGTGGAGGATGGGAAGGTAAACTTGGAAAAAGTTGAAACTTTGATGAATGTTGCAGATTCCTTGACAAAACCTGTGAGCACAGAAAAGTTCAGATGGTGTTCAGAGTCTATGGGCCTCACAGCCCCTAGCAATTAAATCATGGTGTTACTCCTTTTGCTCTTGCAAGGTGTTTGACAAGTGGGAGAATGTTAGGAAAGGTGTCTCAACCTTGCAACTTTGAAATGTTACTATTCTTCCTAGTTTTGGTCCTTTTGGATACCCATTATCTTGGATAGTGGTCTGGGACTTTCAAAGTTTCCATAAGTCTCCCGGAGAGCAAGAAATAGTAAGACTTACTATTTTTAGTAAGTTCTTCGTTTGAGCTTGGATTAACCTCAATTTTTTTCTAGAAGGTGCGGAATAGATAAATGAACATCTCAGGTGAGTTTTGTCTCAAGATCATATCTAGATTGTGAGATATTAAAGTTTTTATTTTTTGAAACTACCGAAAAAGTTTTGAACTCAATTTTTAGGTATCAAACCTTCTCTAAACGGCCTAAAAATTGTCGTAACTGGTGGAGCGGGTTATAGAGTGATAGAACACTTCACGAGCTTTCTGACACATAAAACAGTTCGTTAATCAGACACCCGAATCAAAAGTTATGGCCTCTGGAAGTTGGACCTTCGGTTTTGGGAAATGCAAAAACGTGTTGGACACATAAAAGAGCTATAATGGGGAGAGTTACACGTGGTGGTTTGGCACATCACAAGGCATCTTTGATTGGGAGATAATTTAGGCACCACTTTTGGGTGGTTTCAGCTCATGGTTTTGTAATTACCATTGGTGGTGTGTCGTATTGTATCTCCTATATATCAGGAACTTGAGATGGAGGTTTATGTAGAATTTTATAGATGTCGAATGACCTCCTAAATCTCTGGTTGGGTATACTCCTATAAAATCTTGCTCTGCAAGTATATTGTAATCTTCATGATTTTTGAATAATATATTGGGCGGCTTTGGAGTGTGGAGTTTTTTACCCATAAGGGTTTTCCCCACGTATATCTTGCGTTGTGAGTTTTGTGTTTGCATTTAGAAATTGTTATCATTCTTTGTTAATGTGCATCTTAATCTGTAACTATAAAAGAAATTTGCATAATTCTTTCCTCATTAGATCAGTATAGGAAGCATATTCCGCATACCTTGCTTCCTTTCACTCATAGGAGCATAATCTACAAATAAACCTTCACAAAGAAATAAATATTTCACCGAATGAATGAATAATTAAAATGAGATTGAGATGCTAAAAAATAATATATAAAACTTTGCTTATAAAGGCAAGGAATGATCAGGTGGAGGCAACCAACCATCCAACTACCGAAATGATAAATAACTAAAAACTAATATGCACCTAATAAATAACTAATAATGTTCGATGCCTAAGTAAACTTAAGCATAGGTAAATATGTAAAACTATATTTACTCCAACATATACAAATATCTTGGAAGAATCAATAGCTCGATAGATAAGCATTTTGACCATTCCTATAAATTTTTACCGTTAGGCATGGAAGTAACTCTCTTCTCAACTCTATCTAGATTTAATAAAAGTACATCAAGGGTAGAGGTTGGGATAGTGATTGTAGGGACCCACCATGGGTATTAGTAGATGCATTATAAAGGGGATGCGAAATAGGTGGAAAGGATTTGGCATTTTTAGGATGAAAGGCAATATTTAAAGTAAAGAGGAAGGTGTGACAATATCAAGGTGAGATGATGGGATGGTGTTAGTGGGTGAAGATAAAGGAATGGAATTAGTAGGGTGAGAAGTAAATGGGACACTAGAGGAAGAAGAGGTACACAATGACATGAGAAGGAATGTGAGAGTTGGGAGTCACAATATAAGTGGGAACATGGGAGGTAGGCACAATGAAGGGGTCTCCCTTAGGATGAGAAGAGGAAGGATCAATAGAAGAAGAAAGGTAGGTAGATAATGTAGAGGATGCACCTTGCAAAGAACTAGAAGAGGCCATCACATCACTCATTTTATGAATGATCTCAACACCAAAAGGTACACCAATTAAAATAGATGCAACTAAGAGTGTAGGAGAAGTAGCAATAGAAAGCTATTGAAAAAGTATATCTAGCGAGAGAAATATCTTTCTTATCTATGTATGTCTACCATAATCAAAATTAGATTGGCCATAATTGGCCTCAATGAAGACCTTTTGATTAACCATATGAGGGTTCAGGTGAGAATTCCTTCTCAAAGGTAAATTAGGGGTTCAATTAGATATTTACATAAACAAAACCTAAAAATATAATCAAGGGTCAAAGACAACTAGAATGAATATTAGATATAATCAGCTTGAATTTAAAAAATTAGAAATCATAAGATGAATCCTAAGGGGAACCCTAAATAGTTGTAAGAGTAGACAAGTTCACCAAAATGGAAAGAGAAGAATCAAATTTATTTTACATACATAGAGTAAAGTAATTAAACAATAATATTCAGATATACCCTAGGATTAAAAAACCAATGCAATAACTACTACCTATAGTAATGCACTAAAAGAAATGCAAAAATTAAATATATTAAACAAAGGTACTTAACTAGAAATTTGATGCAAATATGTTGTGGTAGATTTCTGAAGATATTTGTCAATAAGTAAAAATTAGGAATAACAAGGCACATGCTTAGGAATTTGGAAATTTAATGTTTGTCTATCTAGCTCACATTTGTGACTATGAAAGTGATCTACACAAATTACAAATTTGACCTCTGAGCTAATTGGTGATCTTTAGTAACACTTTTGGAGAGTTTGTGTAGATGTATACTTTTTAAATTTTGATGTATGCTTTTTCGTTCACCTAATTACGTATCATCCATGTAAGCTAATTAGTAGTAGTGTTTAGTAACACCTTTGGAGAGTTTTCTAGGTAAGGATTGATTCTTCTTTGGTGAAACTCCTAGATGGACCATTTTAATGGCCATGAACAAAGATCAAAGATAAGACATATAGTCATTTAGAGAATGCCCTAGATGTTGATGCAAGTAGGTAATGTAGTAATAAATGCTTTGCTAATGTGAATGAATACTTTAAATATGTGCAAAATATCTAGGTGCTAGTTGATGAGATGTGTAGCAAATGAATAACGGTTAGTCCTTAAATACAACTCCAAGGGTTGCAAGTGAAACATTTTGTGCTCCGAGTCAACATGCTAGTAGAAAGTGCTAGTTCAATCCTAAATTTAAATTTGAATTTTTAAAGTTCTTAGTCCATTTTTATAAATCACATAATTAACATGAGTCACTTGCACAAATTATGGATATGAACTTGCACAAGAAATGGATAAATTGAGGATCAAGATTGATCCTTGATAGTGAGTGTAGATGCAATTAGGTAAGACTTAAATTATGTGCCAACTTGTTTTTTAATTAAAAAAGGATCAAGATTGATCCTTGATAGTGAGTGTAGATGCAATTAGGTAAGACTTGAATTATGTGCAAACTTGTTTTTAAAGCAAAAATCACACTATTTGTATACTTGTCATTACATAAAGAATAATTAGATCAAAGTAAATTCAAAATGAAAAGGAAAGTTTAAATTATACTATTTTCAAACATTATAAGTGTTAATCTAAGATTAGATAGAAAATCAATGTTCTTGGCTTAAATTTGTTTAATCAATTTTAATGAAATATATTCTCTTAATAGGTTTCTCTTCAAAAAAGATTTCTAAGTGTCAATAGGCTTGCTTTAGGAACACCTTTTTCTTGTGGGGTGTTTATAATTATGATCTCTTAATAAATATAATTAACAATCAAATTGATGGTATCTCTATAAATATTTGTTAGCTACTTATAAGTCTTGAAACACTTGATAAAAGATATTGTAAAGAGACCATTCACATAGTTATAGAACATCTTTCCTCTTTTTTATTTTATCACGGGACTCAACTAAGCTCTTTTCATTTACATGAAGATCCGTTCTCTCTATAATTGTGAGCCTTATAACCATTGTTAAATATGTTGCAGGTTTGAGGCACTAGCATGGAGGTAACAACTGGTCAAGATGAAAAAGCTGAATTTACAGAATATAGTGCATTTTTTAGTGCCTAGTCTTGACTTTTGGCTAGTGAATATCTAATGAAAAAACTTGACTAGTACCATGCATAGTAGAGTATGTTTCCTTCGTGTATGGTGGAATGAGTTATCTATTCTCTAAAATAGTGAAATGTTGGATTATATCTATATAATAAATATAGAGTGGAAAAAGGTATAGCTATTATAGCTCATACCATTATTATTATTAGTCCCTGCCTTCAGTAGGGAAGGCTTATGTTTTCTATATGACTTATTTTATTTGTCTAACTGTTCACTTTTCTATAGTTGATATATTTCTTTGAATTTATTTTCTTACAAAAAGTTGTAATTTAATTTATGATTGGCTGGTTTCTTTTTGGTTAAGGAATTAATTTTACATTTGTAAAAATAAAAGAAAGTACTCAGACCAATAGAAAAAGTGGGGTAAAATTTGAAGTGTTCTGAAGTTCGTCTTGCAAGCACATATAATTGGGTATATGTAGCTAAATGGATTAAAAAATTAAATTAAAGTGTAGGCACATATGGTTGGCAATGTCACTTTTACGTCTCAATACAACCACCTTGCATTCAGAGTTAGTTGATGGGCACATCCTCACTATTGGTGTGATCTGTCAACACAACACATATCTTAATTTGATTGATACTGTGTATACACCACCCAGCTGGGAAACATATTATTTTGACAGCTCTGCTCTACTTGAAAGCGCAGCATGGGTGGCTTCTCAAATGTCTATTTTATATGGTCAGGAGCCCTTCCATTAGGATTTGATGGATGTCCATACCCTATTCGAAGGTTTCCATTTTGGCATAGGCAGGGACGATACAGAGAAATGTTGTGGAAGTGCAAAGAGATGAAGATGCAAGAACGTGCAGGTTTTGCAGGAGTAAAGAAGTAAGAAGCCTTTTACAAAATCATATTTTCCATCCCATTTTGTCCTCTGTCCACATCTTCCGTCTAGGATCTACATTACAGTCCTCCTCCTGTGCATTTTGATCTTCATGCTATACTCCTTCAGCCAAGTCTCTTTCTGTACACTTGTCCAAAGAAGGCAAAACCTTCATGTGTGTAGGAGAAGAAATGCCCTTTTCTACGGAGATCTCGACTAATAGTGTTTCTGCACTTTAAAAACCCTTTGAGCGGTAGAAATCTCAATCTCTCACTCCCTCTCCTCATAGGACGCCAGTAGAGAAACTGAATTGGGAAGATTCAAAAATCTCTTTTGAAAAGATAGGACTTTTTCAGCCTACCAATAGCACACTGGCCTTCTCCCTTGAGCTTCTTCCCAAAAACTATCTTTCCCTTAAGCTGATTGTTGTAGGGCTTCTTCCCATGCCACAGTGGAAATCCTACCGTTCCCGGAATGTAGACAGAGCCTTAGTGGAAATCCTACCGCCATCTTCATCTTCCTCTAAACCTCCTTTTCCAGCATTTGCCACTGCTATGAGCTATGCTTCTACTTGACTTTGAGCAGACATCACTGTCTCCTCAAGTTTAAAAGATTAAAGAATCTCGAGTTTTAGTCTAGATTTATTTGGCATTAGTTGCTGTCTAAAATTTGTTATACTCAATTTTATTATTTATAATTTAGAGAAACCTAAGATCGAATATAAATTAAATCTAAAATTTTATATAGCTACAGTGGAAAATTGTTTATTTTTATAGCCTATTTTAAGTGTAATAGAGAAGATGGTCTCTTAGTTTGTTTTCTAAATATAGTAGAAGAGTGAAATTGAAGTGTTAAGGGAAAGATAAAATATGCTAGGTTGTTGTTCTCTAAGGTTTTATCTTGAAATAAATTGTTCTCGTTATTTTGGCCTTTTAGTATGCACCTTTGGCTGTTTGCAAATATTCAAATAGGCACGATTCACAATTTTATATGCTTCAAATCCTCATAATAGAGTTTTATTACTTGAATAGAAATGGCAGTGCCATAGACGAATGTCATATGGACTCAAAAGATTATCAGACTAGTTTTTGAGACTGTTTCTCAGTGCATTTTCTAATGTATGGTTTCTATGTAAGAGATACCTTTGTCTTTTTGAATCTCATGGAAGATAGAAACCTCCTTTTGGTGTACAGTATCGCCACCACTTGGACATTGATGGTCTATCTACAACAAAAGCCTGTATATCTCTTGTTCACTATACCTTATTCTTCTTCCATCCTCTTTTGTACTTCATCCAAAATATTTCCTGCTTCGTATAGCTTCTACACCTATAGTATTTTTTTAAATAATACAAGTTTAGAATATAAATTGTGATGATAACCAGCACCATGAGCATGTATTTATGGAAGAAATATCCATTCCAGTTGATATAGCATATCAGGCAGTTGCTTAATGTAAATGCTTTTTCTGCCACTGATTATTTGAAAAAACCACCGCACTATAACTGTAGGTGTCAGCCCTTTCGATCAGTTACTCATGGATGGCATATTTTGGAGCTGTGTGTCCTCTGCCTAAATGAATAACAATGATTTTATGTTAATATCGACTCTTTTAATCTCTTTAGCAACAATCTACTTGGATAGTGTTATTGCAATTACTGTCGTAATGTGAATGTGACTGATGCTTTTCATGCCATTATAACAGTTCTCTTTCCTAGGTAAAAAAGTATTATTTGTTGCATAGAGTTCACAAACGCCTAGGGCATGATATATATTAAATGAAAGAGCACGTACCATATTTATAGATATACGTGGCACAAAGCTGTTTGAGGGTGTGTCTCCCAGTGCCTTGCCTGATGTCTTTGGGGAGAATTTGAGAAGGAATCAGTAATTTTTATTTTTTAAATATTTTTCTACAAAATACAGGGGCTTGAAATTTAGAGCAAAGAAAATAGAAAAAGGCCTTAAGGGCTATCAAACCACTAAAGCAGCATTAGATGTATAGCTTAAAATTTAGAGCGAAGCAATTTGCCTTTTGATAGGCCCAAAGTTATGGTAAACAACTTGATAATTCCCAAAGGGTTTTTTTTGGACATGATGAATGTGGCAATGTGGTATGTGTTATTTGACAAACTTGTCCAAGGACATAGTTATAACTCAATGGTCATTTGATTTGACAACACTAAATCAAATATCTATAGTAAGTTGGTTCCCTTATCTTCTTTGGTATGTAGCTCCAATATTATTCTATGCTTGAGGAAAATTAAAAACAAAAACTATTCAATGTACGGGCAAACCTAACAAATGTGGCATTGTTATGTAGAAATGAAACAAATATTGCATTCTAAACTAAATAAACAAGATTCATCATTGAAAAATGGCCTTACTCTCAACGAAAACAACCATAGCATAAACATTTAAAAAAATGGCTATTACAAAAGGTGTAGATAAAGAAACCTCACAGATCCTATGTACGATCATCCAATTGTATCACTGACTTTGGTATTAGGGATGTAGCATAAAGTTTTGTAGAATGCAGCAAAATGAGGACTAAACCTATGTGTAGATATAGAGGGGACTATTGAAAATTAAACGCTAGAGATAAAAAAGTAGATTTCAAATATGTGAGATTTGTATTTGCTCCCTCGTGGATTGAAACAAAAAATTCCAACATCACAACCTAAGTCCAAGTCTAAGAAAAATAATTTCAATGAAACAATAAGAATTAAGAAAGTAGCTAATTTTGGCTCTCAAATGCACCTAAAATAAGTAATATTCGTAAGGAACAGAGACCTCTTTATACCGGTAGTTCTAAATCTATCCGAGAACAGATATCCACGATGCAAGTATAAATATCCTCTTGGTGGTGTTTGGCATTTTATTCACCAAGAAGTGAGTTGACTTGGTCCTCTACTTCTTTGTGATGGAAATGAAGCAGTTATACTCTTTATTTATGCCTAGAAATTGTATTAAAACCTTTCAAATCTATTGCCAGAAGAAGTTGGTTAGAGACTTTGCACTCCCGCCACTGGCTTGGTTTTTCTTTTTTCACATATGTAGCTTCTAAAATAATTAGAAAATATCATCCTCCTTTTTAACCCCAAAAAGATGTTAGAATCTGTTGGCTATAGTGCTGTTAAAATTGAAAGTGAAATTTGCATGTGGTAGCATATGGAACTATAATTTTTTTGTTCTTAGGCAGATTTGTGGAGCATTTTTTAAAACATTTTCTTCGCTTTATTTTTTCGTGTACTCCATTGACATGTTGAAAGCAATTTTTTTTTTTCCCCCAAGACTGCAGCTGCATTGCGGCCCTTGTTGTAATTATGGATATGTGCATATATTGAAAGGAAAAGGTTAATTGTAGTAGAAGATATTGCAGCTTCTTTCTAATTCAACACATAAACATTGGAAATAACCAACATGTATGTTTTATTTGTGAAAGTTTTATTTACATTATGATTCAAATAATAAGTGTACATGATAGAATACATTTTGTAAATAAAAATATTGTTTTAGTACATAATTTTTTTGGATAAATTACTTAAATTTAATTATATCAATTTCTTAGGAATAAGAGTTTTGGGAATGATAAATATATTGAAATTAAGTTTTCATAATTTTAAATAATAAATGTATGTATTTAGTTTCAAGTTTGATGTGGAATATAGTTGTTAGGTGTTTTGAAGTGCTTTGTCAATGTTGTAGAAAATCAAGTTCTATGCATCAAAATTTGTAATTTTTTTTTTTAATAAAAGATCATTTCTTTGCCTATAAATTAAATGACACAAGTGTAGATTTGAACCAAACCTACAAATGTGATCTTTGTCTATGGATTTGAAGCCTATTAATTTTTATAAATTCACTTCTGGCTTGTCTTGAAGATTCGATTTACCCCCACATACAATTTGGGTCTTGTGCTTTTTCATTTGCATGTGGCATGGATACTTACTCTCTTGTGTCAAACCATGTAAAGATGTTGAGTAAATATATTTTGAACAATATCAAGGACAACATGCAGTTGTGTGTGTTCCCTAAAAAGCTAATGCAATAATGATGTCACTAGATGATTCCTTTTAGTCTTATGATGTGTGCTAGAAGGTACTCAACTCATGTGTCTATTAGATGTTCTAAATGAATTAGGGATCACTTCTGTGAGTTAAAAATTAATCGAAAGCATTATCATGACCAGGTCTAAACCTTGGGGATGAATGCAGTTGGGAACAAAAGTCGAAGATCAAATATTTGCTAACTTCCACATGAAAATCATCATTTTTGCACTCTAGTTACTACATGAGGGACAAATGGATCATTTAGTAAGTTCAAAATGAATGGGTAAATTATAAGGTACATGCAATTTTCCACCTTACATTTTACCCCACTTTAACTTTCTTGTGAGCTATTTTGACAATGCATGTCAAAGTAAAATATGCATAGCTAGTTGACATGAAACTAAAATATCTAGAGACTAAAAAACTATATGGATGCTAACACATTTACTAAAAGATAAAATCACTTCTCAAAGGCAATGCAATATGCATGCACATGTGTTAGTGCCATGTGTAATGTTAGATGATGCCAAACACACATATAAGATATGTGTTGCTAACACACAAGGAAATGAAGAAGAATAAGCAAAGACAGGTCGCATGAATCCCCATGTGCCACACCCTACAATGTGGAAGCTTCCTAACAAATGAATGGCATCAACACATGTAACGTATAAGAGAAGTGGCATCCATGTAATGTCAATTTATTTAGGTTCTCTATATGGGCTGAAAGGAGGTATGCCTCCCAAGGTTACAATTCCAAGAATCCAAAAATATATATCTTTAGAATTACATGTAATTAATTAAGTAAAAGTGTAAATGATATTACTATTAAATATTAGTTCCTTGAAGTACTTCTCATCTTCCTAGTTGTAGACTTTCTGGGTCTGTTGTTATTGTGTTGGTAGTTTGTTGTCATATGGTTTCTTTCTACTATCTTTTAGCTCTATTTCTCCTTTACTGTGTTCCTTGGTTTTGATCTTTTAATGTACGTAAGCTTCTAATGTTTATATCTTGGTTTTTGTAAAAGAGTTTGAACCCTTTCAAAACCTCTTACCCTATAATTAAAAAGTACTATTAAACATGCTAAGAAGTTATCAATGATTAACATATATCAGGCTTTTCCTTTCCATTTTTTTATGATTAAAGGGAATTGAGAAACTTAGTGACTTGAATGGTCTAATAAGCTAAATCATTATAGTGCATTGGGTAAATAAGGTGAGCCCCATATAACCCTAGCCTAGTTAGATATGTAATGTCCCATTATTGCATTGTACAATAGATAAGATTCAAAACTAAGATGTGTAGGACACTACTTAAAGTACCCAATGTTGGCAAGAGACACTACTATGACGAATGACTGAATGTTGTCATTGATGGAAATAAGGCAAAGGGATTCTACCAACAAGGCAAAGAGGCCTTACTTTGGTAGATCAACTTGGTTTGACAACAAGGCATAAAAGGTATTTGGTCTGGTAGTGTAAAATGACTAAGTATGGGTAGTATGCAAAGTAAGTGTCAGAGATTGGGTTAGTATGCCTCTACAGTTGAAGATCAGCACATGTAGTTGAAATATGTTAATCATAGCTACTTGGTGGTGATATGTTCCAGTGTTCAAGTCCTGACTTCTTTTGGAAGTCATATGGTGAAATAGCTAAGTCCAGCTGAACATAGTTAAGTTAGAAACAATGCACAATACCAGAGAAAAAAGGTCTGTATTCCTCCACTGTGGCATATTTAGTCATGCAATTCTGAAGGTATGCTAAGAGGTCTATGATGAATGTTGGATATGATTTTTAGAGTCTCATATGGTCCACAGTGGAAGTTATGTTGTGACAGTTGAATTGGTTTAGTGTGTTCTTAAGGAACAAGCTGACATGCACGTTTGATCTATATGCAGAGAATATATATTGTTTGAACAATCAATCTATGTGATTGAATGATTGGTGCCAGCCCATATAAAGACTACTATATGTTCATTTGAGTCCGCATTGCTATTTGTACATAAGATCAAGCTGACAAGGTACAACACTTGTATACACATTTCATGTCTAGGTTACTGACCTAATTGTGAAATGAATCCTATTGTGGATATATATATATATTTGATGGATTTAGGTGTTGAAGGTACTAGGTTGTGTTGTGTTGATGCGAATTCGATATGTGTATGATTTAAAGTAGTATTATATAGAAGAAAAGGATTATAAAGGCAGAAAATAGAAGCAGATGTGAAGTAGGGAAAAGAAACAAGATATATAGTATGAAGTCATTTGAATCTATATATTGATCTAATTCATGCTACACCTCAGCATTTTGTAGATACACATGTAGTAGTCAACTCTTGGTAGTGAACTACCCTTCTTCTATCTTCTCTTAGAACTATTTGGCAGTGAGCCTATTGCAGTGAGCATTCCTCTGGACAGTGAGTCCTCGGGCAGTGAGCCCTAAGATAGTGAGCCTTCATGTAATTCAATAATGATATCATAATATATTGTGAGCTAACACTCACCGTGGTTTTTCCCTTTTGGGGTTTTCCTCATAAATTTGGGTGTCTATGTGTTATGAATTTGTGGCTGCTCTTCTCATGTTTACTTTGCTTTCATGTTATTGAATTTGGTAGATGGATTAATGAATGTGTAAATGAAATTCTTTTTAGAATTCTGATTCGCCCCCTCCCCTCTCAATATTCTTTGCACTCAACACCCAACCATTCAACCCTACCCTAAGGCCAAGCTTTTCCTTTCCATTATAATAAATATCAACCACTAATACTTAATTGAAACTATGCTACCATTGATGATTCATTAAGAGATAAGTGTAAATATTAACATTTAAACATCTAACATACATTTTAAACTAGATTCAACAAGAAGGAATAACTAGCAATTTGCTTCTTATAAATTAAAGATGTCACTCTACTACTTCTAATCCTAAACATGTGACTACGTGAGAGAGAGAGGGGTAATTTTTTATTTTTATAATATATTATTTAATGAATAGTTTGAGTGAGAGCTTGCATGAGCTCTATTAGGGTTTCCGTCTTATCCTTGTTTCATTTTGGTTTTTGATACCATACTATGCCTTTGCATAAGAAAATTCTTTACTCTTCTACATTTATTACAAGGGATTTTATATTTCTACACATGTGGTCTTTCCCTTAACCTTCTTAATGGCCTCAAACTTTATCAACCCAATAGTTTCTATTGGTGTTGATGGTTTAATGGTTCTCAGAGATGGCTCCACCAAACAAGTGTCTAGGAAGTTCATTCCCAAGGTATTTCGTGAAGTATGGACTCTGAGTTCCATCCAGATGTGGTTCTGCTCATCTTGGAGTTTTATAGTTCTTGTAAATGGATAGAACATTTTATTTTAATTAGACACTTTTTTGGGAGAGTTCTCCCTAAAAGTATGATTAAAGACTAGGTCAACAAGGCTTGGGCCCTACATGGGGTTTACCTTGATGCTATCCAAAATATCACTAAGGGGTTTTTCCTATTTCACTTTGTTGAAGCCATCCATGTGGAAACCATCCTTAAACATGGCCCATAGTTTGTTCATTCTTCCCTTTTAGTTTTCCAACCTTAGACTTAAGACTTTGTTGTCTTCGATAAAAGGGCTCTTTATGTCCCTATATGGGTGGAATTCCCAAGTTTACCTTTATCCTACCAGAACTTCTTGACTACTATCATTAGCTCACTTGGTAAAGTTATCTAAGTTGAGTTGGATATGTTCTTCTCATCTCATCCTACAAAATGAGTCTATGTTGAGGTTAACCTCTCTAAATATTTAAAAGAAATCATGGACATTCAAATAGGTCAAATGCATCATACCCAGCATGTCCTTTATCTTAATCTACCAAACACTTGCTTCAAGTGTTAATCCTTTGATCAAAAGATCATGGATTGTCCCTTGCTCTCCCCATGTAGCAATCCCTCTTCTTGGCCTTCTGAGGCTCCCCTTCCTAAAAAGGAAGAATGGTGGACCACAATAGGTTACCATAAAAACAATTGAAATCCTAGCAATATTGGAGCTCATGCTAATAGTCTAGGTAATACTGATAATCAAGATATTAATCTATTATCCAACATAGTTTAAAACCCTTAGGAGACGGGGAAAGAGGTGGTTCCCTCTAATGGAAAGCTATCCATTTGTCCTAAGTTTACCAAGAAAAATTTAACCATCACTGGTCTTGTCTTCTTAGCCAAAAAATATTGTTTTTTCTCCTAGTCCTTCCCCCAATGATTCAACATCATTCTTGTAGTCCACCTAGGTGTTTAGAAGAGGGAGGATATATTTTAGAGAAAAGAAGGGTGAGAGTCCCTGACATTGAATTAGGTAGTTTTTCTCGAGATAATTTTTTTGCATAATTGCTATGCCACTCTTGATGATTTGGATAGTGATGACATGACTCTTGACTCTCATTAATGAATTTCTCTCCTAGAATGTATGAGATCTTAGAAACCTCCCCAAGAAATATTCATCGAGAGACACTCAATAAAGGTTTGTAGGTCTAAATATTTTTATCTTTCAAGAAGTTAAGATTATTGGTTTCTTACTTTCTACTACTTGCCATGTTATATGGCCAACCAATCTTTTTCTGTAGAAATCATGATGTTGTTCATGGAGGAGTCATCATTTTTATCTCTCCTAAGTGAAATCCACATTTAGAAGATCATGGATGTGACCCAACTAACAAGGTGTTATGGACCATTTTCAACTTTGATAGTCATTATTTTGGAGTTATTAATGTTTGTCTCCAATAATGCTAATGAAATATCTTCCCTTTGGCACTAGTTTGTTGATTCAATGCATGTTGCCACTTGAGTTAAATGTAGAGAGTTTAATATGGTTGATATGATGTGTGATAAGGATGACACTTTTCCCATGCATGAGATAGTTGGTGAAAGGGAAGCTTGGTTTTTCATGTGCAATAAATTGGGCCTTTTTGATCCCAACATGGGCCACCACAATAAAGAAGTTGGTAAATGCAGAGAAACTTCTAGGCTAGGTCTGATAGAGTGTACAAATTGATTGATTGTGTTATGATTTTAGCATAATCCTCCTTTTCATTTTCCAACTATTTCTCCCTTCTATGGAGTCCTTATTAGATGTTGTCCTTTTCTATCACTCTCCCATTTGGTTTTGCATTGAATGACAACTTGCTAAACCCAAGGCTAGAAAGACCCATTTTTTCTCAACACATCTTTATTGACTCATCAACCCACATTTGCCCACATATGATGTTTTTGGAAACTTGATCCTCAGCCTACTTAGAAGACAAATTGTATTGATTGGTGGAATAGTGTTATTGAACAGATTAAACAAATGAACAACAATCGCAAAGACATAACACATGAACACTTGGATTTTTACGTGGAAAACCCAAAGAGGGAAAAACCACGGTGGGGGTTAACCCATAGAGTTTTATTAGTTATAACAATACCGAATTACAAGAGGCTCACTGCCTAGAGCTCACTACTCAAAAGAAAAGGCTCACTGCCAATTAGAAGAAGAAAGAAGAGGGGTGGCTCACTGCCAAAAGTGAACTACTGAGATTGTATTTACTTATGCATGGTTACAGTTCCAATTAATCTCATAAACACTGACTCAGAACTCTTCATTTCAGTCTGCCCCTATTTCTCTACTCTACTCTTACATATGCTCAATATCTTTCCTCATTTGTTGCAGCTATTATATCTTCACCTATTTCACATCCACATACATCACTCTCTACATGCAAACCAAACACTGAAATTCATCCTGTATTTATGTCCACAACTAAATCTTTCTCATGATCAAGTCGGCAAGAAAACTATGAAATGTTTATACCAAATGGTATATCCTGTCAACTTGTTCTTGGGTTGAATCTATAATGTGGATTCAAACCATCATGTACATGTCTTCATATGTGTTAGCTCTAATCATACAACTACTTACATTTATCATTCAAATCATATTTCTTCTCTGCACAAGAATTTAACTAGTCTGTTGGCTTGTTCCTTAATAACTTATATGATAAGTTCCTCTGTCACATCACAACTCATGCTATGGACCAAATGGGGCTTCATGAATCATATTTAGAAATCATTATTGATTTCTTAACATGTCTTCAACTCTGTGGAACAAAGCATGTTAATGCGGAGAAATGTGGACCACTTCTTTCTGCACTATTCACTGTTTCTATCTTACTTCTGCTGACCTAAACTTAGCCTTTTCATCAAGTGACTTCTGAAGGAAGTCATGACTTGATTATTGGAATATAAGAGCAATAAGTATCCATGAATATCATACCTAAACCATATCTTGACATCTTATCTTGCGGAGCAGTACTGATCCTTTTTCTATCTCATACCTGAACATTTTTCATACTTAGCCATTTTTGCCAACCGGACCTGAATTCCAATATGACTTTCCAGAGTAGTGTCTTCTAATCATGTTGAAGGGATGTTTGAGCCTTGTTGGGCCATCAATGACAACATACAAGTCTATTTTTGAGTAGTGTCTCTTGCTAACAATCTCCCCCTTTGGCATTGATGGCAACACTTAGTGGAAAAAGCTTGACTGCTCCCCCTTACTATATACACTTCTATATTTATTCTCCCTTTGAGATGTTTATCCATTTTTCACTAATCTTCTTCTTCCACTTTGACATCAATGGCAAAGGGTGTGTTCCAGAACCAAAAAAAATCAAGATTTCAAAAAAATTTATGTGCTTTGCGGCATATTTACAGGTGCACATTTCCACCTCAATTCATGGATGAGGGTAGAATATAATTATAGATAGTCTTTATCAGAGCTATTTCTCCATTCCATCTATTCCTTGCACTTTCCAAAATTTGTATGTGGTCATTTATTAGAAAGACTAACTTTCTACCTTCTATACATCTAATGTTGTATCAATTAATGCTTGTGATTTCAGTGCTTCATCTATCAGATTGGTCATGGAATCAATTTTTGGACTTATCAGTCATGTAACCTAGCACAACCTATCTCTAATTTCTTCCCTTTTCTTCATCATAGTGCTCAAATCATTGTGAATATTTACAACTTGTGTTTCTTTGACATTTATTCACTCAACTACCAGATTATATGTCTTAGAGATATTAAGCAATTTGAGTTCCAAGTCTCTAATTTTATCTTCTAATTCCTTTGTAACTTTTGGCTAAGATAAACAAAATTTGTATATTTTACCGGCCTCTTCAAGGGCACTTTATATGCATTTTATTCCATTTTCAAACGGATTCTTATCTCTAGCTATCATAGTCTTCAACTCAATCATTCTCTTTTCATCAAACTCCTTTTTAACTTTTACTTCTGTAGATTTTTCAAAAGACTCAAAATGTGTACTTATAGAGT
Organism: Cunninghamia lanceolata; assembly: GCA_027924645.1. Taxonomy (NCBI): domain Eukaryota; kingdom Viridiplantae; phylum Streptophyta; class Pinopsida; order Cupressales; family Cupressaceae; genus Cunninghamia; species Cunninghamia lanceolata. The sequence goes on from BSBN01000992.1 coordinate 1,704,434, forward strand.
TCAAAAGGCCCTTAAATTGATCAACAAAGGACAATGAGGTGTCCTTTTGAAAATTTGGCATCATCTTCTCTAGAATGTTGGTGGCATCACTGATCAATTTATTATCTTGGTCATGTGATTTCAGCATCTCTTCCTATGCCTTGGCCTGGACAATAGACACTAATCTAAATTTTTTCACAGGTGACAATGAGTCTAAGTTAATTGGTCCTTGAATAAATTCCAATTCATCTAGATCTGGTTGTTTCCCAGAATCAACTGAGACATCTGCAGTGTCTCTTACTTTGGCAAAGACTTCTTCTTTCTGGCTCTATTCTGGTTATCTAAATTCATGTCTTTATTCATGTTCTGGTTATCTCAATTCATGTTTCGGTGGAGAGGTTTCCTTGATATGCTCCTCTTCTGGTTTCTCCTTGTCATTTTTTTCTTTCGAAGGTGTTATTCAAGTTTCTATTGTAGGTGCTTCCATCTCTTTGAGCACATGATCATCTTTTCTTGCTTCTTGTTCAAGGTTTATTTCCAGATTAGATGCATCATTTCCACCATCTGTTACTTCATTGTCATAGATGGTAGGGATGTTGTACTTCTTTAGTATTTCCAAAATGATCTCCCCTATTTCCTTGACCACTTTATCAATTTCTCCTATCATCAGTGTGTCCATTCTTTTCTTTGATCTGAACTCATTGTTGAGTGCTTTTTCTTCTAGAGTAATATCCAGACATAATTTTATCAATGTATGTTCTCTGAGTTCAATGTCCTTAGCCATTACAGCTTCCTTTCTAACTGACAGAACACTACCCAAGGTATCTGGGAGATCACCAATGATCTCAATGAGAGCTCTATTGTATATGTTCAAATACTTTATGGTAGCTTCTTCCAAAATCATTTTATCAGCATCATTGTAATTATCATAAAATTCAGCAACAAATTTCAGATTTCCATCAACAGTGACAGACTTTAATACATATTCAAGTGTTAATGTGGCTTGAGGCTAATCTACCTTCTATCTTTTGTTTGATTTCTCCCTTCTAGAGGGATTTTCCTTACTACTTCCAGATACTTTAGTAGTCTTAGCTTTCATTTTCTTGACATCTTCATCAGATTCAGTCTCTTCTTCATCTTTTTCACTTACACTTATATACATTCTTCTACCTTTTGGTTTTTGTCTTATTGCTCCTCTGTCAGTTGGATTCTTTACCGATTCCTTTATGCTAGTAGATGTAGTACCGGAAGAGGAGGTAGAGCTTCTTGTAGACCTCTTTGTTGCTTGAGGTTTTTCTTCTTTTTCTTTAGGTTCACTCGGAACCTTAACTCTTTCACTTCCTTTCTTTTCCTTTGCTTCCCTTTCTACTTGACCTTTTTCCTTGGCTTCTTTGACTTGTTCCTTAGTGAATCCATATCTTGCAGCAATTTCTTCTATCTCTTTTCTCATCTTCTTAGTGGTTTCTATTTGTCTGAGTTCAACATGGAGTTTCACAGATAACTCCTTATATGTTCCAAGACTTTCTTCTTTAGTGTCTTTAGGTTTGTTGAGCAGGTGATGGGCATAGTTTTCTAGTATTTGTCCATCTACCTCATATCCCATGGGAATTACCCATATAGTTCTAGGTTCCACAGCTTCCATTAAGCATTGATCCTTAGTGACCATGAAACAAATTGTGTCCTTGTATTTGTCAACAATTTTCTCAGGAATTCTTTCTCTTGAGTGCATCATACTTTGAAATTTTTTGAAGTACCCCCATAGAGCTTCTTTTTTCTCATCAATGCTTCCAATGCTATGTAAATGATTTCTAATTTGGACAACTACTAGTTTTCTAGTTAACTAGAGTAGATTCTTCATGCTTGGAAGCTCATTCATAAAATAAAAGAATAGACAAATAATCAATGTTCCAAATTTGAAGGGATAGTTTTTGCTTTCCTTGATCTTCTTTAGATTCTCCAGCAATTGGATTCTCAGCAACTCAAATAGATCATAATTAGCATTCTCTTTGACCATTTGATATGTGGTATAAATTGTAGTACCAGAGACAAAGTTCTTCCTATTGGAGAAATACATCTTGTAGCCTATGACCATGGAAGCAAATCTTACAGCATGGTCTATGATGTCATTTATGGTTAATGCCCTTTTGTCAAATTGGGCTCTAGTCACCTCTGTAATAGTTTGATTCTACATAGCTTTTAGCGAGGGCACACCTCTAATGGAATTTAGCCCTGTTACTACCCTAATCGCCTCCTTGGTGATTTTGAAAGGCTACCCTAACCACATGAATTCGACATGGATTCATTTTAGGATATACCGAACCCATTCATCCTCTGCAAATGCAAGCAACTCTACATACTAGATGAATTTCTTCTCCTTTAAGGCTTTGTATTCTTCCTTTAGGTCAAATTGATCATTACTTAAATGCTTCAGGAATAGTTTTGAGAATTTTTCGTCACCGAGGTCATTTAGGGAAACATGGATGTATGCCCTAACTTCTTCCACATACAGAACTCTGTATGGTATTTTTGAGAATGCACCCATTGGATCAACTTCAGTTGCTTTGAAAGGATGTTTCTTGAATTTGGCTCTTGGTCGCTCAGTAATGCCAACAACTTTCAGCGTTTCCATCTTAGAATTTTAACAGACTCACAAATAGGGTTTGAATGAAAATACCATGTTTCACTGAGCTAAGGTTTCCTTTATCTAAATCACTCTAAATTCTTTAGATCTTAGTTGTTGTTGATCAAGTTTCGCCTTGGTTTCTCCTAGATGTCTGATATCTTGAATGCAAAGTGATTTTGAAATCAAATAAGTCCCTTTTTATTCTCTGCATGACTTTGTTGGTAAGAGACACTGCTAGGTCACTCAAGTGTTGTCATTGATGGCAACAAAGTGTATCCCAAACATCTGCAGTTATTAATTCACTCTTACCGAAAGTCGGATTGAAGTCAAGATGGTCCGGAAGATAAGAACAGACTATGCAACATGATCTGACAATCAGGTCTGGATCTCTCAGATGGTGTAACTTAGCAAGTTGCAGACTTGGACAAGTCGAGAGGGGTATCATTATTATTGTACTCTAGAGATTTAGCCTCTGGTGATAAAGCATGAAAAAGATATGAGCATCTAAGTGTTGGGTTCCAGTCAGGCAGAGCAGATAGAGGAAGAATTGACCGACAAAGTATCAGACTTCAATCTGGATGAGTAAAAAGTGTTGATCAAACAATTTGTGGGATTATACATTGTTGGCCGACATGATTAATGACTTCTATGCTTAATCTTTTGATACACATCACAAAATCAAGCATGGATTCATCCGACAGATCAATAACTTGCAAATATCTTGAGTGTTCTTGTTGCCGACTAAAAAGTTGATGAAGATCCTTGATGTGGATATATATACCCAATGGATTCCACCATGTAAGTGGACATGATGAGTGGGTGAACAAAGGAAGTGTGAAGAAGAGTAGAAGGAAGTGAAAAGATAGTACTCCAAGCTAGGAATGTGACAAAGGAGAGAAATTACACCAAGGAAAAATGAAATGTGCTAGATTAGTATATTGAGCCTAACTAAAACTGAACTCTTGCATATGTAGATGCTTCTCATCAGTTCAAACACTTGGTTATCTTCTATAAATTCTATAGACAGTGAGTCTCTTGTAGGTAGTGTGCCTCTTGTGAGTAGTGTGCTCAGACAGTGAGCCCTAATTGGCAAGTGCCATTTTGTACTCCTTTATTCTTTTAATAGAGAATACAATCTTGGGTTAGTCACCCCATCATTTTTCCCTTAACAAGGTTTCCACGTAAAAATCCTTGTGTTATGTGTGTTAATTTTATTTCTATTCCTATGATTACATATGCTTTCATGTTTTGATATAAAACTGAATATTGAGATAACAAAAGAAAAGAAAATTAAGGAATTTTTGAGATAACTAATTCACCACCCCCTCTCAATTATCTACCTTGTTTTCAATAGACTTGACCTAACTTGTCATAAATGCTTATTCCCAAAAGGTTGCATGACTTCTTTGATTTAAACCATGAATTGAATTTTCTCTACAATGTTCCACATTGGCTTAATTTCTTCCAATTTTTGTTTTAGAGGATTCATCTTGTCAGATTTCACTATATATATCTATGTGTTGTGTTGACACTCATTTTGACCAAGGGTTGATTTATCATGATCAGGAGGTTTCTTCATTTGAAGCCTTTATCTTCTTGCCCATTTTTCTAAGTGTTGGACCTCCTCAGCATTTTTTCAACTGCAGCATCATGTTTTCCTGAGGAGGAGGTCATCATCATCATCTTGTCTTCGATGGTCTGCATCATCATGTTCTTCGTCGACTGGGTTTTTCATCGTCATCATCATATTCAGTCATCGGGTGATGTTTGGTTTTTATCATGATGATGCTGCCGAGCTACAGTGCGCCCTGATCTGCTTACGAGGGTGATTCTTCAAAGTCTCCGGTGATCTTCCATTTATCACCTTGCGCGAGCATGATGATGATGTTGCTTATTCTTTGAATTGCTCGACCTAACTTGTTTTTTCCTAAGGGTCGTGTTCATCATCATCATATTTCCAGTTATCATCCTGCTGCTTGCGGAGGTCATCATATTTTCTGCCTTCATGATATTTCGCCGGGGTGATATTTTTATCATCGGGTGATCTTGGTTAACATCATCCTGATGATGTTGTTGAAGAGTTGTAATTGCGACCCGATATTCACTAGGGTCATCATATTTTGGAACGTCAGGATGATCTTAGTCAATATCATCCTGATGATGTTGTATCACTTCCTATTCTTTGTTTCTCGTCCTGATGATGCTGACGTCATCCGTATATCAGGGTGATATTTTTCTTTCTGCCTATCTGCATCATGATATTCGCGAAGGAGGGGGTGATATTTTCATATCACCCGGATATATGTTTATTTGTTCGAACATCATGATGATGTTGATATCAAGGAGATATCTGCCTGCTGGTTTCGCGTGTTATCTATTGAGGGTGATTTTTTCAACTGCAGCATCATCATGTTCAGTTTTCGCCCCGATCTTATAGAGGAGCTACAGTGCAACCTGATGTTCGAACGTCAGGAGGATATTTCCAAATATCCGGTTGTCTTCCGAATATCATGATGATGGAATATGATGATGACGTCATCAAGGTCCGCGGGGGTCATATTTCTAACATTGATCATCTTGAAGAGACCTCCTGATATTTACAAACATGATGATGACGTCATCCGGATGTGAGGAGGTGCGCAGTAGGCGGATATGATGATGACGTCAGCAGGATATGATGATGACGTCATCAGGATGTTCATCGGCCAGACTTTTGCTATAAGCTCAGCAGGAGGATGTTCCTCCGAAGGATCAGGTTGTGCCGATTATCATGAAGGTTATATTCTGAATATCATGATGACGTCAGGGTGATATTTCGAACAACAGGATATCATGCTGCTGGAGGATGATGATGATGAGGTTTATACTAGTGTCGTCGGGAGCAAAAGCACCGACATGATATATGCTCATGACCTAGTATATAAGGTGTTATTGAGGTCATCGCGGGGTGCATGTGGGATATTGTTATCCTGCATTTTCAAATATCATGATGATGAGTCTCGGCGGGAAATGGTTGCGACTGCAAATTTGATGATCTTCCCAAGGCCGCGGGTTGGTGCGCCATTAATGGCGATTGTTGCAGAGGTATGGGCGATGGCGTGGGTCGATCTTGTACCCGACTGGAGGTGTCAATCAGCGGGCAGGAGCGCAGGGCTCGAGAAATCTTCCTGTCTCCTCCCCTACCTGCTGCATTCAAGTTTGGGCGCCAATCCGGTTGTATTTGAGCGCCATTTCCATGATACTGTGTATCTGGCGAAATTTTGGTCAACATTGTAATTAATTGCTGAGCACCTACCTGGCTGATATAAGGAGGTTGTGTTGTTCATTTGTTGTTGTTGAAAGTTGATGATTTTGGCTCTGTAATGCATGACAAGCTGATCTGGTTGCTCTGTACAGCTTACCTGTGAGTTTATGTATCTCTTGTTGTTTGTTTTTGGCATGAACCCACTGATTTCATGATTAAACTTATATGAGAAATGTTGTTTGGCATGTGTTGTGTTAATTCTATCTCCAGTATTGCATGTATCCTTCTTCTGAATCTGGATGTTTGGTAATGTTTAGATTTTAGAGCATAGAATTCCTGTGTTGAATGTCTGATCTTTTAACTTCTATTCAAGGGGTAGATTAAACTGTTTTCAGGTTGAACATTGGGAGGGATATACTGCAGTAGGGATACCATAAGTAGAGATAACCTAACACTTTGTATTGGGAGATGCCTGTAAGGCAGGTATCACATAGATCCCCTTGAAATCCAGTTTCAGTTGTTTATGCTGATCATTCACAGGTGTATGTCTATTGACTCCAGGCCCTGGATAGGCACCAATCATGCTTTGTTTTGTGTTATAACCATATCCAGCTTTGCATCCGCACTTAAACTCCAAAGCAAAATCTAAAACCAACATTAGGACATTAGAGTTAGTTTTAGGAACCTCAGTCCTCTGTCTACAACTGCAAATAGGCCCAAAGCTAGTCCCTTTGCCCTTATCTTTCAGTTTTGGTCTACATACAGGAGGACTCATCTGCTTTCTGTCAACATCCCAGCCTTGCATGCATATCCTTATGGATGTTGAGTAGGGAATACCCCCCTAGGTCTTGCAGAGCCTGAAGAAGAAGAGGAGATAAAATATAGAGTCTATCTCCTATATTGTTGACCCCCTGGCCCAGAGCTCTTGTTGATCACTGATGGCTACCTTGTAGGGATATCTGGGAATAAGCATCCAGTCTGGGAAAAAGTCAACAGAAATTGGCGACTCTGCTGGGGATTGAGAAGTAAAAGACTATCTAATCATCTCCAGTGATATATATGTGACCCATCTGAGTCAGCAATAGTAATCTACTCCGCTGGGGAACCTTATGAAAGAACCCTGGTTTTCAGAAGAAAACAATTCCTAGCAATAGGTGGCGACTCCGAAGTAATCTCCCAACCGGTCAAAGTAAATTTATATGCAGGGGAGAAGATCCCAACAAACTCCTTTATTTGAAGAGTTACCATTAACAAAAAGAATGATGTATAGAAGAAAGGGAACTGTCTCAGCTAGTCATGAGAGCTCCCCCAGAAAAAGTGATGAGGTACAAGATAACCCTAGGCCATCAGGACAGCATGCTCCTTATTTTTCAAGTGCAGAAGCTGATATCCAAGGTGCATATGAGAGGCAACAGGGTGGTAGTATGAGAATGAGGTCAGAGGTGTTCCAAGAGCACCCTTTTCTAGACCCAACTGAGAGGTTTGAAGAGGCAGAGTCCCTAAGGGATGATGAAGATGATGACCCAAATGATATGAGACCATCTACCTCCAGACCTAAGGATGAACAATTGGCAGAAGAAATCAAAAGCCTAAGAGCAGAACTAGAATACCTACAAGCCATGAAAATCAGAGATGATATATAGCAGAAAGTGCAAGCCTTGAGAACTGCCCAAAATAATTCAGTTCCTACTCTAGAGAATGCAAATATGCAAAGACATCAGCAAAGATATGAAGTGCATCATCAGCATCATGATGACAGACAAAATGTGAATGATGCTAGGATACCACTAAACAATGCAGGAAACCAAAATGCAAATAGAAATGTTAATGTTAATCAGCCAAACAGACAGCCTATGCAGCTAGATAGATTCAGGCAGCTGGTGTTTGATGGTATTCCTGGGTATCCTAACCCCATTGATAAGCATCTGAGGCTGCAAGTGCCTAAGTTTTCAGGAAACAATACAGTGTCAGGAGAAGATCATCTAAAGGCCTTCCAAAATGTCATGGACAATTTTGAGGTTGAGCATGAGGATGTTTTCATGAAGTCATTCATGCAATCCTTAATAGATGAGGCAAGAGAATGGTACAGGAATCTGCCTGACCGGAGTATATCATCATGGGATGATTTTAAGAGGATGTTCAAGGAGCAATATGGTGATAAAACTGACCCTAGCTTCTTTGTAAATGAGTTCACCAGCATCACCAAAGGGTCAAATGAACAGGTTGCAGACTTTAATGCAAGATTTACTAAAGTGTTGAACAAATTGCCACATCATATGAGGCCAAATGAACCAATGTGCATAATTTTGTACATCAATGCCTTTGATGCAAAGACTGCATATGGACTAAGAGATAAAGGTCCTGCCACTCTCAGGGATGCTTTCAGGATTGCAGTAAATATTGAAAACAATAGGAAGGCATCAGGCAAGACAAATAGAAGGGATGATGTAAAAATTCTGCAGAATCCAAATAAGCCTCAGAACACTCAAGGTAGTACATCTGCTCCTGAAGATAAGATAGACAAACTGGCAAATGTTGTTAAGGACCTGAGCTATAGATTAGCTAGAAGTGAAAAAGGGATGGGTCCTGATAGGCAAGTCTATCAAAGACAGGAAAAGAGGCCATCATTACATGATATGCCTTATAACACCAATTGGCATGATGGTAAGCCTGTATTTTCACGTAACAACACAAGTCAGAGGGCTCAACATGCCAAGGAAACTCCTGATCCCCTGAAGAAAACTATAAATATTGCTGATGATGCTCCGTGGTGTATAATCTGTCAGATGCCACATTCACAATCGCAGTGCATGATTGCCCAATCTTTGTATGATAATGCTACATCTTGTAATGAGTGCAATGAGCCACATCATGTGCAGGATGATGATGTTAACATGATGTCCATAGGTAATGGATATACTCTTTATGATGCTGATGAGAAGACAGATGATCAGGTTCAGGCCTGCCAACAGTCCACATATGATGAAGATCATGAGGATAATTATGTGTATGCTCAGAACTCACACAATTTTCTGAGTAGCTTACACCGACCTTCTGATGAGGAAATCAGAGCCTTCACAGCTGCAGCAGTTGCTCAGGTCAAGAGCAACTACAATCTCAGAGGTAAAAATCAGGTTGGCAGCCCACATCAGCCAGAAGATATTCCTGCAGGTCAGCAGATGCATGGTCATAATGGAACTGAACCACAAAAAAGGCAGTGGGTAAATAACAAGCAGAACTTTAGATACAGAACAGGTCATGATTTCCAAGGACCAGAAAACAAAACCCCTCAGGCTGAAGATCAAAGTAGAGGTTCCCAAGACAGGAATGATGATCAGGGAACTATGAGAATGAAAGCTAAGTCAGCTCAGGATAAAAGCAAGATTGTGGAGCAAGCTACAACTGCTGTACAAAACTGTGCTCCATTTGATATAGCCCAGATCCTCACTCAGGTAAAGGTCTCTGTTCCACTTATGGAACTCATGAAAGTGGAAGAGATCAAGAATAGGACAATATCCCTAATCTCAGGGGTACCTTTTCAAGCTAAGCAAAATGATCAGACCCAGGGTGAGAAACAGGTCATGTGCAATGAAGAAGATGAGACTCCTGAAGTCTATTTAGGAATGACCATGACAAAGTGTCCTTCACAGGTGGAACCATTTTATGTTTCCCTGGTTATAAATGGTAAAATAATTAGAAATTGTATGCTTGACTCTGGAGCATCCACAAATGTCATGCCTTTGGCTATCATGCAGCAAACTGGATTAAAAATTGACAAGGCATGTGGAAAATGCTATGCAATGGATGCCAGAGAGGTACCAGTTATTGGAATCATGAAGGATGTGGATTTCAGACTGGCGGCATTTCCTGAAAAGAAATATAAGATGAATATAACAGTGGTTGACATCAAGCCACAGTATGGTATGCTGCTGTCAAGAAGATGGGCGGCACTAATAGGTGGAAGTATGCAGCTGGACCTGTCATATGCCATGATTCCAATGAATGGCAGGGATGTCAAGTTAATCAGAGAGCAGAGATCATCAGAGACAGTGGAAGACCAAGAAGCAAATGAACAGGTATGCTTTGTGGACACTGACTGTGATAACTTCAGGGTTGTCTCAGATGATGCAGAAGACAAAAAGAAAAATGCCTGTGTTGGAGAGCTAGATCAGCAAGGGTTATGGACCATGTTTTTTGATGGAGCTTGTGCAAAAGAAGGCTCTGGAGCTGGAGTTGTTTTCCTGTCTCCAACTGGTAAGCTCCTCAAATCCTCTTTCTTGCTGAGGTTTGATTGCACAAATAATATTGCAGAATATGAGGCTTTACTTTTAGGCCTGAATATTGCTCTCAAACATGGAATTAAGATGTTAAGAGTATTTGGAGACTCTGAGCTGATTGTATCCCAAATCAGAAATAAGTATGCTGCAAAGAATAAAAGACTGAAACAATACAAGCATGCTGTTTGGGATACTATCGAGTTATTTGATGCATTTTCAATTGGCTGGGTAGAAAGGTCAAAAAATGTTATGGCTGATTTCTTAGCCAATGTTGCAATAAGGCCAGATGACATCACTCTGTCAGGTGTCACAGATGTAGAAGTTAAAATTAGGCCTGCCATACCAGAAAACATATGCAGTTGGCAAGTTTTTAATGATGATAGGGATTTGCTGAAATTTTTGCACTGCATAGATGAGTATGAGAACCAACAGATTGATTTCCAAGCTTTTGTAGAAACTGTAGATGGAAAAGAGACTCTTGTAGGGAAGGAGATCATCCAGTTGAAGACTAACAAGATCCCTAGAGGGTTAGTGGCTTTGGAAAGAGCCTTTGACAGTAGAGACAAAATGGTCACAAGGACATCCCCCACAAATAAGGAGGATTTAGAAGAAATAAATTTGGGGACATCTCAGGCCCCTCAGAAAGTATATATTGGCAAACAGCTCAAACCACACATAAGAAGTATGCTGATTGCATTGCTAAAAAGGTATAAACATGTTTTTGCTTGGTCATATGAGGACCTAAAAGCTTATAGAGAAGACTTATTCCAGCATGAGATCCCACTGAAGCCTGAAGCTAAGCCATTTAGACAGAGGCAAAGGCCTATAAATCCTACCTTAGCTCCCAAAATGCAGGAAGAACTCAAAAGGCTCAGGGATGCTGGAATAATTGTGCCCATCAGACATTCAACTTGGGTGTCTAACCTTGTCCCAGTCAGGAAAAAGAATGGTGATATTAGGCTTTGTGTGGATTTCAGGAACTTGAATGTATCCTCTTTGAAGGATAACTATCCATTGCCTAATATGGAAGCTATGTTGCAGAAAGTGACTGGTTGTGAACTCCTATCCATGATGGATGGATTTTCAGGATATAATCAGGTAAAGGTAAAGGAATCAGAACAGTATAAGACTGCCTTTACCACTCCATGGGGAACATATGTGTATGTTAGAATGCCATTTGGACTAACAAATGCAGGTGCTACATTTCAAAGAGCAATGGATGTTGCTTTTGCAGGGCTGATTGATTCAATCCTGGCAGTATATCAGGATGACCTGACTGCCTACTCAAAGAAAGAAGAGCAGCATTGTATGCATCTGGAGCAGATCTTCATAAAAGCACTAGAATATGGTATTTCTTTAAACCCAAAGAAGTGTGCCTTTGGAGTAGTCGAAGGAAAACTTCTGGGACATATTGTTTCCAAGGATGGAGTCAGGATAGATCCAGAGAGAGTGGCAGCCATTGACAGGATCCAAATGCCAAAAACTGTGAAAGGAGTTCAGTCCTTCTTTGGACAGGTAAACTTTGTCAGAAGATTTGTTCCCAACTTTGCAGAGATCACAAGGAACATTTCCAAGATGATGAAGAAGGATGCAACTGTCAACTGGGAAAGGGAAGCAACAGAATCATTTCAGAATATCAAAGAGGCAATAAAGATGGCCCCTGTTCTTAAATCTCCTGATTTTTCTAGGCCATTTCAAGTGTTTTCTTTTGCTTCCTTTCATACTGTAGCTGCATGTTTGTTACAGAAAAATGAAGATGGTTTTGAACAGCCCATCGCCTTCTTCAGTATGTCCCTGCAGGCCTTTGAATTGAAGTATGATATTATGGAAAAGCAGGCATATGCACTTGTTAGAGCCATTAAAAGTTTCAGACCATACTTGGTAGGGTCACATATAATTGCATATGTACCTCATGCTGTAGTCAAAGACATATTCACTCAGCAGGAGGTGACTGGAAGAAGGTGCAGATGGATAAACAAACTGCAGGAATTCAACATAGACATACAAGTTACTAAATTGATAAGGGGACAAGGATTAGCCAAGATGATGGCACAATCAAACTTGGAAGCATGCCAAGTTAATGCAGTCCAAGATGAGAATGTAAATGTATCAGGATCTGAATGGTACAAGGATATTATCTATTACTTGCAAAATCTGAATTGTCCTTCCCATTTCAGTGACTGTCAAAAGAGGACTCTAAAGTGAGCTGTACTGGAAAAATCCTGATGGTGTGCTGCTGAGATGTGTGGATAAGAACATGGCTAACAATATTTTGATTGACATGCATAAAGGATTATGTGGTGGCCATTATACTGCCCAAACAACAGCTCATAAAATTCTCAGGGCAGGATATTGGTGGCCCACTCTCTTTTCAGATGCACAAAAGTTAGTAAGGAAGTGTGACCCTTGCCAGAGATTCTCAGGAAAGCTGAAATATCATGGTGCTTTACCCCTCAGAACTGCACCTGTGGATGCTCCATTCCAGCAATGGGGAATTGATTTTATAGGGGAAATTGCAGACAAATCAAGTGGGGGACACAGTTGGATTTTGGTGGCAACTGACTACTTTACCAAATGGATTGAGGCCATTCCAACTAAAAGAGCTACAAGTAAGGTGGTGACAGATTTCATACTAGAGAACATCATCATCAGGTTTGGAGTACCATCTAAAATAATCACTGATCATGCTATGTGCTTCAGATCAGGTGAGTTTGTTGATTTTTGCAACAGGTATGGGATAAGCCTGTCATATACATCACCATATCACCCACAAGGAAATGGTCAAGCAGAATCAAGCAATAGGAGCATCATGAAAATTGTCAAGAGGATACTGGACAAGAACAAGAGAGCTTGGGACTCAAAGTTGAATTTAGCAGTATGGGCTGACAGAGTGACTGTGAAAAGGGCTATTGGGAAGTCACCTTTTGAGCTAGTATATGGTGCATCAGCTAGACTGCCCATAAACAATCTCCTACCAGTTTATAGATTCATTCAAGAGTATGATGAGGACATTGAAGATCCCATGACAGAAAGGGTGAATCAGCTGGTTGCATTGGATGAAGACAGAAGGAGAGCCCACCAGATCAATCTCAAAAGACAACAAGGGATGAAATATCAGTTTGACAGGAGAACTACAAAAAGGAAGTTTCAAGTTAATGATCTGGTGCTTATTTGGAATGCTAAAGATCAAGAAAAGGGTAAACATGGCAAATTTCAGCCCTTATGGATGGGCCCATATCAGGTTTGCAATACTCATGGGGAGGATTCTTATTTCCTCCAGGCCCTAGATGGTGAAATTCTGGAATTGCCTGTGCATGGCCAATTCCTTAAGTTCTATTTTACATGAATATCTGGTTGCTGTGCACATTTGTAAAATATGTATGTAGTGTAAATGCCTTGTACAGCTCGCGTTTTTTGGCTTTTTGTCAGGTCTGCCCGGAGATCTGGTTCTCGCTGCAGGTTTTCACCTGCACGTCCCCATTCGGAGCCACTGTTGACACTCATTTTGACCAAGGGTTGATTTATCATGATCAGGAGGTTTCTTCATTTGAAGCCTTTATCTTCTTGCCCATTTTTCTAAGTGTTGGACCTCCTCAGCATTTTTTCAACTGCAGCATCATGTTTTCCTGAGGAGGAGGTCATCATCATCATCTTGTCTTCGATGGTCTGCATCATCATGTTCTTCGTCGACTGGGTTTTTCATCGTCATCATCATATTCAGTCATCGGGTGATGTTTGGTTTTTATCATGATGATGCTGCCGAGCTACAGTGCGCCCTGATCTGCTTACGAGGGTGATTCTTCAAAGTCTCCGGTGATCTTCCATTTATCACCTTGCGCGAGCATGATGATGATGTTGCTTATTCTTTGAATTGCTCGACCTAACTTGTTTTTTCCTAAGGGTCGTGTTCATCATCATCATATTTCCAGTTATCATCCTGCTGCTTGCGGAGGTCATCATATTTTCTGCCTTCATGATATTTCACCGGGGTGATATTTTTATCATCGGGTGATCTTGGTTAACATCATCCTGATGATGTTGTTGAAGAGTTGTAATTGCGACCCAATATTCACTAGGGTCATCATATTTTGGAACGTCAGGATGATCTTAGTCAATATCATCCTGATGATGTTGTATCACTTCCTATTCTTTGTTTCTCGTCCTGATGATGCTGACGTCATCCGTATATCAGGGTGATATTTTTCTTTCTGCCTATCTGCATCATGATATTCGCGAAGGAGGGGGTGATATTTTCATATCACCTGGATATATGTTTATTTGTTCGAACATCATGATGATGTTGATATCAAGGAGATATCCGCCTGCTGGTTTCGCGTGTTATCTATTGAGGGTGATTTTTTCAACTGCAGCATCATCATGTTCAGTTTTCGCCCCGATCTTATAGAGGAGCTACAGTGCAACCTGATGTTCGAACGTCAGGAGGATATTTCCAAATATCCGGTTGTCTTCCGAATATCATGATGATGGAATATGATGATGACGTCATCAAGGTCCGCGGGGGTCATATTTCTAACATTGATCATCTTGAAGAGACCTCCTGATATTTACAAACATGATGATGACGTCATCCGGATGTGAGGAGGTGCGCAGTAGGCGGATATGATGATGACGTCAGCAGGATATGATGATGACGTCATCAGGATGTTCATCGGCCAGACTTTTGCTATAAGCTCAGCAGGAGGATGTTCCTCCGAAGGATCAGGTTGTGCCGATTATCATGAAGGTTATATTCCGAATATCATGATGACGTCAGGGTGATATTTCGAACAACAGGATATCATGCTGCTGGAGGATGATGATGATGAGGTTTATACTAGTGTCGTCGGGAGCAAAAGCACCGACATGATATATGCTCATGACCTAGTATATAAGGTGTTATTGAGGTCATCGCGGGGTGCATGTGGGATATTGTTATCCTGCATTTTCAAATATCATGATGATGAGTCTCGGCGGGAAATGGTTGTGACTACAAATTTGATGATCTTCCCAAGGCCGCGGGTTGGTGCGCCATTAATGGCGATTGTTGCAGAGGTATGGGCGATGGCGTGGGTCGATCTTGTACCCGACTGGAGGTGTCAATCAGCGGGCAGGAGCGCAGGGCTCGAGAAATCTTCCTGTCTCCTCCCCTACCTGCTGCATTCAAGTTTGGGCGCCAATCCGGTTGTATTTGAGCGCCATTTCCATGATACTGTGTATCTGGCGAAATTTTGGTCAACATTGTAATTAATTGCTGAGCACCTACCTGGCTGATATAAGGAGGTTGTGTTGTTCATTTGTTGTTGTTGAAAGTTGATGATTTTGGCTCTGTAATGCATGACAAGCTGATCTGGTTGCTCTGTACAGCTTACCTGTGAGTTTATGTATCTCTTGTTGTTTGTTTTTGGCATGAACCCACTGATTTCATGATTAAACTTATATGAGAAATGCTGTTTGGCATGTGTTGTGTTAATTCTGTCTCCAGTATTGCATGTATCCTTCTTCTGAATCTGGATGTTTGGTAATGTTTAGATTCTAGAGCATAGAATTCCTGTGTTGAATGTCTGATCTTTTAACTTCTATTCAAGGGGTAGATTAAACTGTTTTCAGGTTGAACATTGGGAGGGATATACTGCAGTAGGGATACCATAAGTAGAGATAACCTAACACTTTGTATTGGGAGATGCCTGTAAGGCAGGTATCACATAGATCCCCTTGAAATCCAGTTTCAGTTGTTTATGCTGATCATTCACAGGTGTATGTCTATTGACTCCAGGCCCTGGATAGGCACCAATCATGCTTTGTTTTGTGTTATAACCATATCCAGCTTTGCATCCGCACTTAAACTCCAAAGCAAAATCTAAAACCAACATTAGGACATTAGAGTTAGTTTTAGGAACCTCAGTCCTCTGTCTACAACTGCAAATAGGCCCAAAGCTAGTCCCTTTGCCCTTATCTTTCAGTTTTGGTCTACATACAGGAGGACTCATCTGCTTTCTGTCAACATCCCAGCCTTGCATGCATATCCTTATGGATGTTGAGTAGGGAATACCCCCCTAGGTCTTGCAGAGCCTGAAGAAGAAGAGGAGATAAAATATAGAGTCTATCTCCTATACTGTTGACCCCCTGGCCCAGAGCTCTTGTTGATCACTAATGGCTACCTTTTAGGGATATCTGGGAATAAGCATCCAGTCTGGGAAAAAGTCAACATGTTGGATTTCAGCACCAACTTTCTGGCTGGGGGATTTAGAATTTTCAACACTGCTCCCCCTGAGCCAAAGCTCCCAATTCACTTCCTCACAGAACTATCTACACTAGAACCTAGTGCAAATCCATTCTTGACTTCATTAGCATCTTTCCTCACCCAGATCTTGCTCATCTCATTCTCGATTTCTACCAGATTAGCCTTGTTCTAGGCTTTGTCAAATCTCTGTTATGTTTTCCCCTTATCTGTAGGATAGTCTCTTGTTACATTTCTACTTCTCCAGAATTTGGCAAAGTGTCCAAGCTTGTTGCAATTGAAACAAACAACATTTCTTTGACCTTGATTTCTTCTATAATTGGGAATTAGTCTTGATCTACACTGATTTGCCATGTGCCCAAATCTTTTGCATGCAAAACAATTTCCGTTGAAGAATTGGATGTTCCTTGGTTTACTTGGATTGTTTCTTGACATACTTCTGCACTCATTTACTTTATGACCAACTTTGTTGCAATTGAAACATTTACCAGAGAAGAATGGAACATTTTGATTTATTCTACTTCTGCATTGATTAGCCCTATGACCATACTTATTGCATTTGAAACAAAACCATTGAAAGATGGGTACCTTTGTGCATTTGGTTGTTTGACCGAAGGTCTTTTAGGTCTTCTTCTTTGATTCCTTAGTAGATGGTTTCTACATTTTCCTTTTTTAGATCTACCTTGCCTTGAATTTGAACTTTCCACCTTTTCAAATCCCAAACCTTGCTTATCATCTGGATACTTTTGACTGACCAGCAACTCATTAAGTTTTGTAGAGCTTATTTTGAATTTTTCTTTGTAGTTGATGGCTACTTCTAGATCAAGCTTTAAGAGAAAAACTTCTTTCTCTAATTTTTCACATTCTTCTGACTTGTCCTTCACAACTTGGTTCAGATATTCCTCAATCTTGGTCTTTTCTTCAATCACCTTGAGAAGATTTTCTAAGGATTCACTTGCTTGTTTTAATTTCTCACATAATTCTTTCCTTCTTTCCTAAGATTTGTTGATTTGCTGATTTGCTCTTTTAGTTTCAAAATACAATCATCTGTTTCCTTGATGTTAGCTTTAGAGTTGTCAAGATCTTCTAGAACCACTTGGAATTGATCATTGTCAACATATACATGATCACCAATCTGAATGATACCATGATGACTTGCTTCAGGATAAGTGAGATACCTTTCGGTTGCCAAGACAACTCCTTCCCATATCTTCCTCAAGTTGTTAGGCTTCTTCCAAGGAACCTTGCTCTGATACCAATTGTTGAACACAATGAACACTAGGAGGGGGAGGTGAATCAGAGTTCTAAAAAGCCATTTATCCACTTTCTCTTTTACCCATTTACCAAATTTAATTATGTGAAAGCAGATTAAACAAATGAACAGCAACCACAAAGACATAACACATGAACACAAGGATTTTTATGTGGAAAACCGAAAGAGGGAAAAACCACAGTGGGGGTTAACCAATAGAATTTTATTAGTTATAACAATACCAAATTACAAGAGGCTCACTGCCTTAGGGCTCAATGGCCAGAGCTCACTATTCAAAAGAAAAGGCTCACTACCAATTAGAAGAAGAAAGAAGAACTTCTCTGCTCTTACATATGCTCAAGATCATTCCTCATTTGTTGCGGCTATTATATCTTTGTATATTTAGCATCCACATACATCACTCTCCACACACAAACCAAACACTAAAATCCATCCTCTATTTATGTCCGCAACTAAATCTTTCTCATGATTAAGTTGGCAAGCAAACTGTGAAACGTGTATACCAAGTGTTATATCTTGTCGGCTTGTTCTTGAGTTGAATCTTTAATGCAGATTCAAACCATCGTGTACATGTATTCATATGTGTTGGATCTAATCTTACAACCACTTACATTTATCATTCAACTCATATTTCTTCTCCGCACAAGAATTTAACCAGTCTGTCAGCTTGTTCCTTAATAACATATATGATAGGTTTCTCTATCACATCACAACTCATGCTACGGACCAAATGGGGCTTCAGGAATCATATTTAGAAATCATTATTGATTTCTTAACATGTCTTCAACTCCTCAGAATAAAGCATGCTAATCAAGAGAAATGTGGACCACTTCTTTCTGCACTGTTCACTATTTCTGTCTTACTTTTGCTGACCCGGACTTAGCCTTTTTATCAGGTGACTTCTGAAGGAAGTCATGAATTGATTATTGGAATATAAGAGCAATAATTATCCATGAATATCATACCCGAACCACATCTTCACATCTTATCTTGTAGAGGAGAACTGATCTTTTTTCTATCTCATACCTGAACATTTTCCATACTTAGCCATTTTTGCCAACCAGGCCTGAATTCCAATATGACTTTCCAGAGTAGTGTCTTCTAATCATGTTGAAGGGATGTCTGAGCCTTGTTTCCATCAATGAAAACATACAAGTCTATTCTGGAGCAGTTTCTCTTGCCAACATATATCATGGAGGAAGTTGATTTGGAGAGTCATGATTGTGAAGACCAATCAAAAAAATTGTATGAAGATGATAAGCCCCATTAGTCACATCATTTGGAAGGTCAATTGAAGGTAAATGAAGACATGATTATTGCAGACCTAAATCATTTTGATAATACTCATAAGATGATGGTAGATTATTGTTGGAAGGCTCAAGGGAGACACAAAGGTCCTTTGAAGGAGAACTATGTCTTGTAGACTTATAGGTACTCAAAGAAAATTTGGTTGTAATGAAATCAAATTATCTACATCTACTTTCAAATAGGGATGATCTCCTCAAGCTTGATGAGATATATTTTGATGCATTCAGAGGAAAAGAAGATGAGGTTGATAAGCTTACCTTTTAACTTAAGGTAACTATGAATTCCTTGAAGAGCACTCAAATAGCCCTTCAAGAGTTGGAATATCAAATTGATGAGTTTTGTTTGGAATTAAGCTTGGCAAACTCTTCATCATTCAAATCAGAGATTTAGTCATTTATGGCAGCCACATCTAAAGAACAACAATTCAATACGAAGATTGTGAAGGATAGACAAATGGATGAAGAATTTGATAGATGCCATTGTGAAGTCTTGAGGTTGGAAGAGACATGTCTTCATGAAGGTATAACTTGCAGCCATGTGATAGCAGTTATGATAAGTGATACACTTGATTTTCAGTTGGATACATCTACTAGATGAACACTTGATGTAGAGCATGTAGCAATGATGGAAGAAGTACTTGAGGACCTTGAAGACACTACACAAAGACATGAGGTAAGGTCTGATTATCTAATTTGCAACAACAATCCTCTACCTTCACATAACCATGATATGGTATCCATTACACATGAGGATGATAGTGGTAAGAAGTCTTACCTTGTTGACCCTTAAGTTTAGATGGGTGAACATGAGGTACTTGTTATGGATCCAAGCCAAAAGTAGTTTGATTTTGTACACCATGGAATAGAAGAGGTGAAGAGGACCCAAAGCATGTGTGATGAGTGGCTACGGAGAGCTAGAGAGGCTAAGTTGTTGGCTTCCCAGAAAGACAACACCTATAAGAGATCAAGGAACGTTGTAGTCGCTTAGATCATGCAAGGCAATAGAGAGAGGCCTATCATCGATCCCTATTTATTCCAAGGGAAGAACCTATGGAGGTTGAGCATGTGAGGGATGAGCCTCTTATGATGGTCAAGCATGAGGAGCACTTAGATTTGCATGGACTTGATAAGAGGTGTGCTTTAGAAATTTTAGCTTATACAAGTAGTTTTCATCATGAGGATCATGAGTCACACCTTTTGGAGAGCCCATTAAAGGCTCAAATCATGGCTATGGATGAGATAATTAAGCACACAATTTGTCGGCAAGCTAATAGTGATATGCATGCATGTGTAGATAAAGACATTTGTGATTCAAATTTGGTTGTGCATCTAGCCACCTTTGGAGAGCTCAATGAGTCTACTTGTGTTGGGACACAACATCATCATGATGGTGATTCCTTGGTGGAGCATGAGGCTGTCCTAATTTCAGTGTTGAAATTAGGCCGAACAACTGAGAGGGGGGTAAAATTAGTTGTCCCACAAATTTAACCTTTTCTAACTTTTAATCTTCTTTCACAACTTAGAAATAGATTAATGATGTAAACATTAAAGCATGAATCAACAACACATGAGCAGAAACAAAATGAACACAATTGACACCAAGATTTTTAACGTGGAAACCTGGTTAAGGGAAAACCATGGTGGGGGTTAACCCAAAAGATTTGTACCCTGTTAAAAATACTTGAAAGAAATGGGAAGGCACTAGCATTCGAGTGCACTGCCTAGAGTTCACTACTCAAAGAGGCTCACTGCCTATAGGAATTTATGTTTAGTATAGAAAGATTTAACTAAGAAATAGCATCTTCATCATGCTTGGTTCAATCTCATTGAAAGCTCACAAAAACTTCTGCTTTGCCCCCAAACACTTCTTCACTATCTCTTCATCCTTTATTGCTCTTGTTCTTCTACTCCTCTTCTCTGTTCTGCCACTAAACCTTTCTTAGGATTTTATCAATTTTGCACAAGGATAATTTTCCACAACTCAACTACACGCCTTTATATGCTTCATCAACCTTGGAATAAACATCAAGGTTAGCACTACAAGAATCTAACTTAATGTGAATCACTAAGTTGATGACCAAACATAAATGGGACTCAAATCTTCCTTGACCAACATGCCACACTCCATAGAATTGCTCCTAGATCATCTGCAACATGCTTGAATCATCCGGTCAGCCAAGACTAGGAAGAATAACAACACTAAGGAAGAAATATTTAACAACAAGCTCAATCTTCAATGTGGACCTCCAACACAGCAGACGCATGATCCAGAGACCTCCACAAGAACATTGAATTCAGAAATAACATCCGCACTACTCCAAATCAACAGAATCACTTGCATCTTCATCAAGTACCTTAAGAACACTATCTGCCATGACTGTCACACTAGAAAGATTGCTTGTGGACCTCAAAACCATGAACCAGTTGAGCTAATGACACACACTAACTTCCCAAACATGTCTCTAGATCCGCAGATCATAGTGTTTCATTTGTGGAGCAATCCGGACCAATTTCTTGTCACTATGTCTCTTCTAAACACTGCAAAACCCAGTTCTACTCAGATGGCCATAACTTCTTCAAATATTTATGTGGACCTCACAAATCTTAACTGGAGATACTTCAGACAATCCTCTACACAACCATATGGTCCACGTACTTAGATCTTCATTAATTTTCTCAATATCCTCAACATTTCAGTCTTCTAACTAGGTAATAAAATAGGATACAATTGACATCAATGGGAAGAAGGATATGTTGACATCAATGACAACACCACTTAGGCACCTATTTGCAAAAATCTCCCCCTTTGTCATTGATGGCAACATATGATGTGAAAAACTAATTTAACCATCAAGACAAGAACTTCTCCCCCTTTCTCTTATCACACCTGCAACCATTTTGTTTACAGCGCCCCTTTTTACCAGCAACTAGTTTTTCACATGACTTCTCTCCCCCTTTGACATCAATGGCAAAGGGCACATATTTGCAATCTTTTCTCCCCCTTTTAGTTTTAGACTGATCTCCAAAATTTGAATACTGACTGATCATCCTGAGTAGTATCTCCTTAACATCAATCCGGATCACAAGATATGACTGTGAATTTCATCAGACTGATGCACCCTAGTGCATCTTAGTTCTGATCAAGAGGGGTAATAACCCCTAACTTCTCTTTGAGATATTCAAAAGTATCCTTGTGTAGAGGCTTAGTGAGAATATCCGCAATTTGATCATTTGAAGAAACAAACTCCAATCTGACTTAATTCTCATTAACCTTCTCTCTCAAGAAGTGAAACTTGATTGAAATATGCTTTGTCTTTGAATGCAACACCAGATTCTTTGAGATGCTTATTGCACTTGAATTATCACAGAAGATTTTAACAGTCTCCTCAAACACAATTCTGATGTCTTTCAACATTTGCTTCATCCACAGAACTTGAGTACAATTGTTTTCTACTACTATATACTCTACCTCTGCAGTAGACAGAGATATTGCCTCTTGTTTTTTTCTCATCCAAGAAACCAATCTCCTTCCCAAAAAGAATGCACCACCACTAGTACTTTTCTTGCCATCCACATCTCCTACCCAATCAGCATCTATGTATGCATGAAGAGTGAAGTTATTATCTTTTGGATACCATAATCCATAATCAAGTGTCCCTTTGAGATATCTAAAAATTCTTTTGACTACTACAACATGGGATTCTCTAGGACCAGCTTGAAATCTAGCAACAAGTTCAACTGCATTCATGATATCAAGTCTGGTCTGAGTCAGATAGAGCATTCCTCTAATCATTAATCTATACCTTTTTTAATTTTCCTTAGGGGAGTCATCATCTTTACTCAACTTGCATCCAGTTACCATAGGTGTACTCACTGGTTTTGAATATTTCATTCCAAACTTTTTCAATAATTCTCTCACATACTTAGACTGAGATATGAAGATATCTTTATCTGATTGAATGATTTGCAGACCTAAGAAGAAATTCATTTCTCCAAACATTGACATCTCAAACTCACTTTGCATCTGATCATTAAATGTTTTGCACATATTCTCATTTCCACCAAAAATGATATCATCAACAAATACTTCAACAATCAAGATGTGTTTATGATCAATTTTGATATAAACATTACTGTCTGTTGTACCTTTGCCAAAACCTAATTTTAGCAGATACTTGTCTATTCTTGCATACCAGGTTCTTGGGGCTTGTTTAAGTCCATACAATACTTTTCTCAATCTGTAAACCATATCTCCTTGATCAGACAACTGAAATCCTTCCGGTTGCTCAATGTAGACTTCTTCATCCAATTCTCCATTCAGGAATGTTGACTTGACATCCATCTAATAAACCTTGAAATCTTTATAAGCAACAAATGCAAAAAATAATCTTACTGCTTTTATTCTTGCCACCGGAGAAAAAGTTTTTTCAAAATCAATTCATTCCACTTAAGAGTATCCTTTACACACCAACCTTGCTTTGTTTCTCACAACTTCACCATCCTCATTTAGTTTATTCTGGAAGACCCATTTAATTCCAATCACATTTTTTTCTTTTGGTCTAGGAACAAGATCCCAAGTGTGATTCTTTTCAATTTGCATTAATTCATCTTCCATTGCTTTTACCCAATATTCATCATTGCAAGCTTCACTTACTGATTTTAGTTCAATCTTTGAAATCAGACAAATCTCCTCTTGATCTTCATCAATTCTTCTTCTAGTTTGAACACCTTTGTTTCTATCTCCTATGATCTGATCTTTAAAATGATTCAACCTTACATACTTGGGAGTTTTGGGATTTGTTTGAACTTTTGATTCTTGAGCTTGTTCCTCAACATTTGCACTAACTTCTTGAGTTACTGGATATTCCAGATTAATCTAGATCTGAGTCTAAGTTTGAACTTGCCTTCCTTGATTTTGACTTTCATCTTGATCATCTGAATCATCCGCAAGACTTGAAAGATCTCTCTTTTCTCTCATCAACTCTTACATTAGCACTTTCAACAATTTTCTTCAATCTCTTGCTAAAGCACCGGTATGCCTTGCTTTGAGTAGACTAACCCAGAAATATTCCTTCATCACTTCTTGCATCAAACTTCCCTAGATCCTCATCTCTTTTGATATAGCATTTACTACCAAAAACTCTAAAATATTTCACAATAGGAGGATGACCAAACCATAATTCATAAGGTGTCTTACCAAAATTGCTTTTGATTTGTACCCGGTTAAGAGTATAGACAACAATACTCATAGCTTCTTTCCAATAGACTTATGAAACATTTGCTTCCATCATCATGGTCCTAGAAGCTTCTTGAATGGTACAGTTCTTTCTTTCCACAACTCCATTCTGCTGAGGAGTCCTAGGAGTAGATAACTGCCTTTTTATTCCATGCTTTTCACAGAATGTATCAAACTCACCGAAGGTAAACTCTCCACCTTTGTTGGATCTCAGGCACTTTATTTTCTCACCAATCTCATTTTCCACCATAACGTTGAACACCTTAAACTTGTCAAGAGCTTCTGATTTTTTTTTCAAGAAGGTTACCTACATCATCCAAGAGTAATCATCAATCAGCAACATAAAATACATGTCTCCTTGCACACTCCTAACTCTAACAGGGCCACATAGATCAGTATGCACAAGTTCCAACCGTCCACTTGAAAATTGTTCTTTACTCTTGAATGAAGTTTTGTTCTATTTACCCAATTGACATTCTCTACAAATGCTATCAGCAGGTTTCACAAGTTTTGGAAGATCTCTCACAGCTTGACTAGAACTTATCTTGACAATGTTATCAAAATTCACATGACAGATTCTCCTATGCCATAACCAACTTTGATCAATCTGAGCAATCAAACAACTTTTGCCAGAACTACTTAAATGAAAGATGTTACCTCTAGTCTAAGTACTAGATGCAATTTCAGTTCTGGAGCTTTCCAAGATTCTGCATTTTCCATCCTTGAATCAGAGATCATAACCCTTGTCAACCAACTGTCCAACACTAAGAAGATCATGCTTCAATCCTTCCACATACAGAACATCATTAGTGTTATTCTTACCATCAAAAGAGATGGATCCTCTTCCATGGATTCTACCAGCTGAGTTGTCTCCAAATTTTACAATTCCACCTTCATATTTTTCAAAGCTTACAAACTTACTTTTATCACCAATCATATGATGAGAACATCCACTGTCAATTACCCATTCATCTTTTTCTACAACCTGAGCAACCAATGCACTTTCCACATTTGTACAGCTAGCAGATTTAGTAGGCACTGGATCTTCTTCTTTGATAGCAATGAAAACCCAATCACTTTCAGCAGAACCTCCATGATCAGATTCATCATTTGTGACTCCTTCACTAGCTTCTTCAACATAGTAGCATTTCTTCTAAACTCTAGTTTTGTTAGGGTTTGGCTTTGAACCCCTCTCCAGATATCTTGAGAAAAAATGACCAATCTTACTACAAGAAAAACATTTGAATGGCAACTTTCCTTCATACTTACCAGATCCTCTTGGCAATATTTTGGCAAAAAGGGCTTCAAGTTCATCGAACTTAGTTTTATCATCTTCAAGATCCTTTTCTTGTCTTGTTGAATCTATTTGATCTTTTTGAAGAGCTTTCACCCATATCATATCTTTGTTTTCCATGAACACTGGCTTTAAATGCAGATTCAGACTTAGGAAGAGAACCACCAAACTCGCTCATTTCAAATGTTGAAAGCTTACCAACTGTATACACCTAAAATGATACGACTTTGCCCAAATAAATATTCTGAATATTTATTTAAGTCAAATTCCTCTATCAATAAATAAATAAATAAATTTATTTATTTGATTCATATTCTCCCAACAATTAAATAAAATTAATTTATTTAATTAAAATTCTTAAATTCTTTTAATACCTCCAACAAATTAAATAATACCAATTATTTAATTAGTTCTTTCAAATTTATTCTAAATTAAATAATACCAATTATTTAATTGTTTCTTCCAATAATAGCTTCTCTAAATTTAAATAAATCAAATATTTATTTAAGTTGTCCATTTCTTTTAAATTGAGTTATCTCTAAATATAATTCAATCCTTGTGCACATGCAATTGAATATTCTAAATATTAATTGAGTTAAAATATCTTCTCATCCTCATGCAATTTCTATTCTCTAGTTCTATTCTCTTAATTGATTGATTTATTCTTTTAATTGACTTATCTTTTCAGTTAACGCATTCTTCTATTTTATTAATTCCTCTCATGTAAAATATAGCAAGACACATGTCTTCTTCTTATTCGTCCACATTCCTCAAGGTTTCTATACTGTTGATCTTCTCATTCTTTCTATACCATTGATCTTCTCTCTCTCAAGTCTATAAATTGAACCCTCTTCCTCTATTTCATTCATCCAAGCTTTTAGTATTGTTACTCTGCAATAATTACAGCACGCCTTTGGCACCCACGTCATTCCTTTTGCTTGTGATCAACTTGTTACCATATCACTACCATTGTTGTGAAGCTCATCTTCATTACAAAGAATTATCATAGTCATTCTCCATTGACAATCTTAGAATAGCAAGGAAGTGCACTCTCTGAGGGCCTTATTTATAGATGCAAGATCGATTAAGATAGGCAACCAACGAAAGCTATGAAGCTTTGAGGTTTGCAAAGGTTTTTGAAGTTCTTTTGTTTGATTGATCTCTTTGTTTCTATATTTCATTGAGTTTTAGGTATTATTGATATTGATATATTGATTATTCATGTTTACTCCAATTTTCCCTTAATATTGAGGTTTTGTACATAGAGGATTCAGAGAATAGGCATTGAGCATTCAAATAGTGTAACCTTAGCTCAAAAAGTTTATGGGTTTTGTTGAAAACATCGAAATCCTATATGGGTATCTATTATTTTTTGTAGAAAGTGCACAGATTTCAAGAAAAATAGATCACAAATCCATGTCCCTATTTTTAACCTTTTTTTAACCTATTTTTAGTAATTTCATGAAATTAGACATATATGTATATGTTTAACTCAAAATATTTCTAGGTTTTGTCGAAAACATCAAAATCCTATCTGGGTATTTCTTATGTTTTATAGAAAGGGAACAAATTTTGAAAAAAATAGATTCAAATCCGTGTCCTTAGTTTTAGCCCATGCTTGCTTTTTTTGCCCTATTTTTAGTAATTTTACAAAATCGGGCATATCTTTTGCATAAAGAGTCAGATTTTCACAAAACTAGTGGTGTTGGAAAGATAGTTCTCCCAAATTTTCTATGGTGAAAGAATTTTGAGGTAAATTTACCAGATTTGTCAAGTACACTTAGTCAAAGTCAACCCTTCTTTTGTAAAACTTCAAACGGTCATAACTTGTGCAAAATTTATTCAATTTTAACAATTTTTTTTTTGAAATTGCATAGAATTTCATGTAGAATTTGATCATAATATCCAATCTAGTGTACCTAATCATTATTGTCAGATTTTTTTAAATTGCTCATTTTTCACCTAACAAGTTAAGCACTTTTGGTTTAATTGATTTTATGCTAACTATTGAGTTTTTGGTGGAACTAACCAACTTTTTGCAACCTTTTATTACTCAAATAGAGAAAATGGTTTTTCCTAACATATTCATGCAGTACAAGCATTGAAGAATTAAAAACCTATCACACTAAGTCTTAAGAACAAATTGCTTTCTTAAGGGACAATTGAACGAATCATATTTGTAATCTAAGTCTTTGGAACATATTGCTTTCTTAAGGGATAAAACTTTTTTTTGAAATCTAAGTCTTAGGAACATATTGCTTTCTTAAGAGACAATGGACATGAATGTTAAACACTTCAATTTCATAAGGGACAATTGACAACTACAATCACATGTGTGCCCAAGTAGATAGCTCATATAGTCTTTTTCTTTTTAACTAGGGGAAAAGAACTATTGTCTTTCATGTTTTGTGGAATGATACCAGGCCTATGCTCTCCCCTATCCTGGGTGACCAAAATGCCAGACATATCATTTTCGCATGTGTTTTTCCTTTAGAGAGGCCTGCCCTTGGATACCCATTCGTCCTTGGAGAATGACCTTAAGTGGTAACAAGCTAAAGCCAAGCTCTACCAAGCCACTATAAATAGATTGTGTTTGGAGTGAAAGCTTCAAACAACAAGTGAAGTTGTGTTATAGTGACAACCTACCTCCTCTAAAACTCTTTAAGGTGCAACCCTTGTAGGCTGGGAGAGTCCATAATGGAAAGTAGTGTTGCCACATGTATAACCACTTGAACGGTTGCACTTATTAATCATCCTTTATTTTTAGTTGCTAAAAACCCCTATAAGTTGCTGCAGGGAAGGGCGATTATTACCTTATGAAGATGCCTCACCTAGAAATAGGGAGAATTCAGTTTATATTGTCATAACCAGCCTAGGATTTGTACTTGCTTTCTTGTCAAAAAGAGTCAAAAAATTACAAAAAAATCTAAAAAACCATGAAATCATTCTTTGTGTTTGTTGTGTCTTCTTGCCGTAATTGATCAAATCAGACCAAAAAGATGATCTTGCAAACAAGAAGCCAAAAAAATTGAAAAGCGTGCTGAAAATTGCAAAAACATTAAAAAAACCAAACCTACACATTTACCCTCTGAATCTACACATATATTTTGACCTAACGTGCATATATAACCTGTTGCTGTGTATTTTCCTTTTGCTAGAACTGCACATTTACTTCGACTTACTACGCTCATATCCCCTATTTCTACGCATCCATGACAGTGAGTTTTTCCACTTCTTTTGAGAAAAACTTTTCAACCTTTCTAGATACCCATTTCAGTCTTGTGTTAGTTTCTGAAGAGATGACAACCGAATTGGAAGAACTTGCTCAAGAACTCCAATACCTAAAATTGTAATTAAACTTAGACACCTCACCCCAAGATCGTATAGCAATTGCTCAAGAACTCCAAGCCATACAATAGTAATTTGCAATCTTACAAGCTGAACAAGCCAGTACTAGCTAAACCTTGCCCCAAAGTCATACATTCTTGTCTCATCTTAATGATACTCTTGACAAGGCAAACACCACCTCAAGTGGGAAATCATATACCACTATGTCTACTAGTCCTCCTTCACCATCTTCTAAAGCACATATCCCAAAGCATACCAGTCTTACACTAGCACCACCATCAAGTTCCCCAAGCTCTAAATAGGCAACCAAAGAATCCTCTAATAAGTTTTGGGAAAAATATTTTCTAGATTTACACAGCAAAAGAAAAGCTAGGGAGAACTCTAAATCCACTCCTTTATTGCCTCACTCCTCTACCCATACACCTACCAATGATGTGATCCAAAGGCTATAAGCAGAGAGTCACCCATGTCCCCAAGTTCTATTCCTTGACCTTATCAAAGAGCCTTCAAAAATGTCCATTGCACCAACCTCGTCATGTACTCAAACAACCCCTCAAGCATGTTGAAAAACCTCCTACCATGGACCAAAGTCAAGGTGCATCGCACCTTCATATTGTTGACCAAGATCCTATCCAAGAGACCTCTACCTCCACTTCCATTCAAGCAACCCAAGAGTTATGTCAAGAGCACACTTTAGAGCATGTGGAAACATTTGACATTTGTCTAAATCAAGATCAAAGCACCCACATCCAGCCCACACATAACCTTTATCTTTTCGATAATCCTATACCTATACATAAGCAAGAAGTCCAATTTTAAACCATTCATAACCTGTATCTTTTCCATGATCAAGATACTACCTTTGATGAAGAAGCTATCCATGAGTAACTTGATCCTATACATGAGCATGAGATCCAATTTCAGCCTCTCCATAACTCCTCTCCTTTCTATGATCAGGACATTATCATTGATGAAGAACCTATACAAAAACACATTAATCCCATCATGCTAAATACTATCTATGATCAAGATCCCATCTACGATCATGAGCCTATCTGTGACCAAGCAGACCATGATGATCCTCTAAGCCCACTTTATGTGTTCCATGGTCCTAAGCTCATAACCTCGTCTAGTCCCATCCAAGATCTAACAGCTTCCACTTCCCTTGATGAGACACTTGAATCCCAAGCAAGCAGAGAAGATCAAACCGGTAATAATCCTCTACCATCCATTGACCATGCTGCAAATCCCCCACCATATATCCTTGGTCTTACCACCTTAATTCATGAGTGTTCCTCCTTAGAACACCAACAACCATTATCCTCTATCTCACATTCGCCATCCAGTAAGGAACTTGTGTCTAATGTTCCACCTATACACAATCTCATTGTCCACCGCATACTCCAACATATGAACTATCAAGGTAAAGGCTTAGGCCTTCATGAACAAGGTATCTTGGAGCCCGTCCATGTCAATGTTCATCCTCATTCATACAGCCTTGGATACATACCCCAAGGTGAACAATCTCAAGATGTTGGTACTTCTTCCACTCCTTCAAAATCCTCCACTTTCCATCAAAAATCCTTTCATATCCCCAAAACTATGTCACCATTCTACCTCCATCATCCTACACATCTCAAAAGCATGTGACCATACACCTTCCACCATCCAATCTACCTCTTCTATTTCCAACTCCTAACATCCCTCCATACATTTTACCACCACTTCTTCCAATGCCTTATCCATCCACCAATAAATCCTCTAATCCCAATCATGACCAACAGATGCACATGTTGTCTAAACAAAGAGCTTCCACCCACTCCACTTCCACCATCTCAAGAGAATTCACCAGTAAAAATCTGGATACCTCTACCCCTAAAGTCAAAAATCCTAAGAGTCCTCATGACCTAGGATACAAAAACCAAGAATCAAAGAAGCATCCTTCTCAAAAGGGGCATACACCCACACACCTATACGCCAAGCCGAAAAAGGTGTGGGTCCGCATCCAACAAATGATTACTCCAAAAGCTGCACAAAAGTTGCATACACCCAAACCCATACCTTCACAGGTACTATCTAAAAACAAAATGGCTTGGGTACCTAAGCAAAAATCCCTCAAGTTACATGAGGCATCTACCTCTCAAGAATCTCAACCATCCACTTTCTCCCTTTCCATCCAAAAGTCTCTAATTCTTCCATCCCACATGACAAGCAAAGTGCAAAAAAATACTCAGTCTATGTGGATCCCTACATGCCTAAGTCATTCATCCACAAGCAAAAGTCTTTGTTGCTTCCTACACTACTTTCCCATCACCGGATTCAATGTTTATCATGGTATGTGCAACCGTTGGTCATGATTCCCTTCCATCCCACAACATTTCCATATACTTCCATCCCCCCTTCCTTCCACTATTATCCTACATATCTTCCTCATCCTATTCTTATGGTCCATGCTTTTACATAGACTTTTCATCCATCCTTGCATAAGTCCTCCGTATTCTTCATCATTATCCACTATCGCACCCTCCATAATACAATATCTACCATTCTCCATCTCACTTTCATGCAATCCTCTACCAACATCTATGAGCAACACTTGACATGGTCGATACAATATCATCCATCTAGCGGGACTATCACCTTTTAAGGAACTAAATACTTGAGTCTCTCCCTTTTGTATTTGCCTTCTCCAAATATTAAAAAAAAAAAATCAAGAGAGTAAAGAAAAATCCCTTCGTCCAATGGTTAAAATCTGGCAAATAGGAACCTTGGATAAGTACCATGATGAAAACTTGGCAAACAAGCGTCATGTGTAAGTTGATCTTCTACATCACCTACACTTGGGGGCACCTTGTCTCATCAGCATATCACTTTCCTCCTATCATTTCCTTCCATACCATTGCTTATCATATCTTGTTATCTTTACCCATTATGTACCTATCTTGTTGAATCCCTCCATCCTATCTTACTGCACCCTCCTATCATCTGTATCCTACATATACCTATCATTTGAGTCCATCCTAATCTTCCATTCCTCTATTCTTTGATCTTGATAAAGATTGGGGGCACAATGTTGACAAATGTTTTAGATGGCTCTTGACATAGCTTATCCCTCCAAGCCACACACATCCTTTGTTATCCTCTCATCCTCCTATCATCACAAATGTTGCCATGAAAAATCCTAAGTATTCTACCTACAACGGGGCATGTTAATCCTATGCGACATAGTCCTTAGAGATCACATCCTTGTTTCCTCCTACCTAGTCATCTGTATGTACTATCACCCATCGATCTGTCTATCCATGGTGTTTCCTTATCATCAATATCTAGCATTAAGACTATCCATAAATGTCATCTTATCATATCGTGGCTTGATACTCTATCTCTTTTGTCACCTTATCAACTAAGATCTTATCCAGTATCCTATCCACAGTTTGAGCCTAGCATAGTGTTTGTTGTCAATGTCCACATGGTCCAATGTCCATGAACTACGTTGCCTCTATGTCGTCATGTAGGCAAGGCCATTATTCAATGCACCCCTGAGGCTCCTTCCCATCCATCCCATATCTTTTCATCTATCCTCTAGTCCATCCATAGTCCAAGTCTCGAACTATGTAGCCTCTATGTCGTCACGTAGGCAAGGCCATTGTCAAGTGCACCCCCGAGGCACTAGGTCAATCCCTTAAGGTCCGTTTTCACCAATAAGGATTGTGGTATCCCTCACCAGACAAGCAAGTACAAATCAGAGCCCGCTTTCAAACAAAAGTTTTGACGCAAGACATCAACCTATCCAAAGCAAAGCAAGTACACGAGCAAACCAATCCACATGATTCTATCTAAATTATGGCAAGAAAGATACATCTAATGCAAGAATGTTTTGTTTTGATTAGTTGCATCTTAAAGTCATGATTTTTGCTATTATGTCTTTCTATGCTACTCGAGGATGCCAAAAGCTAGAGATGCTGTGATGGGGGCATAATCATTTTCTTTGTTTGATGCTTGTGGGTTTATCTTTAGTAATGTGAAGCCTTGTCTAAAGACATGATCAACACAATGATCACCGAGGACATCAGGGGTCTAACATGAAACAGGTATAATCCTTGTCTGTTGACACACAAGAAATGCTTAGGTCATCTCAATTCAATTATACCTTGATGCTTGTATTAACTTGCTAAATCAAAATCCATGTAAGCAATACTCAAGTCATCTCGGTTCAATTATACCTAGATGCTTGTATTAACTTACAACATTTGGAAAAAGTACCAAAAAAAAAGCCCAATGATGAAATAAGCACTTCAAAATACTTGCAATATCAAGATGGCAAGACCATTCACATCCAAACAACATCCACAAATGATCCATATCCCATGCAATAAAGATCCAAAATGTAGAGTATCAATGTTTAAAAATAAAAGCTTGTGATTCCTTCATTCACCTTTCCTCTATCAAATCAACTTTCTATCTATAATTGTATCTCTCTTCAACAATTCTAGCTATCAATCCAAGCAATGATCCAAATGCAAGTCCATCCTTAATCCATACCAATCGATTCAAATCAATCTTGTCAAATGATTCAATCACAATCAGTGGTCTTGATCCTTGTTTGGTCATAAACCAACTCGATCAATTATAATCAAACATTTATCTTATACATGATGTAACATTGTCGAAATCAGACCAACACACGCGTCTTACACGACATGTTTCATTTCTTGAAACCAGATACTATCCTTCATGTTGCTCTAGGGATCTATCGTTCCCCACCATGACAACATGCCTACCGTGTTGGTATAGGGATATATCGTTCCTTGCCATGACAACATTGTCGTATATCATTATCACTATATCATTGGTTTGCCACTTGATAGGGGCAATACGTCGATTATTCTTGTAACATTTGTGCATACTTGCTTACTTGCTTGTGTGTGTTATCATTCTATCTTGTATCACGTATCATTCAGACCTTTTCCGCCTGTTCTTTCTTCAACCCCAACCTAGTTTTCCCTTCTTCATCATGAGATTGTCCTTCTAACATCCTTCTACCTTCTTCCCATCCAATCTCCTGAGGGGGCATCTTATCATTGTTAAACTTGTACCAGGGGCAAATTGAGACATGTATCATTATTAGAAATCTTATTCTTTGAAGTAACATCGTAAACTACATTGCATCAAAGAGGGGCAAAATGTATACGCCTAAAAATGACACGACTCTACCCAAATAAATATTCTTAATATTTATTTAAGTCAAATTCCTCTATCAATAAATAAATAAATAAATAAATTTATTTATTTGATTCATATTCTCCCAACAATTAAATAAAATCAATTTATTTAATTAAAATTCTTAAAGTCTTCTGATACCTCCAATAAATTAAATAATACCAATTATTTAATTAGTTCTTCCAAATTCATTCTAAATTAAATAATACCAATTATTTAATTGTTTCTTCCAATAATATCTTCTCTAAATTTAAATAAATCAAATATTTATTTAAGTTGTCTATTTCTTCTAAATTGAGTTATCTCTAAATATAATTCAATCCTTGTGCACATGCAATTGAATATTCTAAAGATTAATTGAGTTAAAATATCTTCTCATCCTCATGCAATTTCTATTCTCTAGTTCTATTCTCTTAACTGATTGATCTATTCTTTTAATTGACTTATCTCTTCAGTTAACTCATTCTTTTATTTTATTAATTCCTCTCATGCAAAATATAGAAAGACACGTCTTCTTCTTATTTGTGCACATTCTTCAAGGTTTCTATACCGTTGATCTTCTCATTCTTTCTATACCATTGATTTTCTCTCTCTCAAGTCTATAAATTGAACCCTCTTCCTCCATTTCATTCATCCAAGCTTTTAGTATTGTTACTCTGTAGGAATTATAGTGCACCTTTGGCACCCATGTCATTCCTTTTGCTTGTGATCAACTAGTTACCATACCACTACCATTGTTGTGAAGCTCATCTTCATTACAAAGCATTGTTAGAGCCATTCTCTATTGATAATCTTGGAATAGCAAGGAAGTGTACTCTCTGAGGGCCTTATTCATATATGCAAGATCGATTGAGATAGGCAACCAATGGAAGCTATGAAGATTTGAGGTTTGCAAAGGTTTTTGAAGTTCTTTTGTTTGATTAATCTCTTTGTTTCTATGTTTCATTGAGTTTTGGGTATTATTGATATTGATATATTGATTATTCATGTTTACTCCAATTTTCCATTAACACCAACCAACTGATCCCTTGTAATAGTTGTCACAGTCATGATCTCTTCAATGGCATCAACTTTATGCTTGTATGCTAGAGGTAAGGATCTGAGCACTTTGGTAACAATCTCAGATTCATCCAATACTCCACCAGCACTCCTGATGTCGGTCACAAGTTCATTTACCTTCTGCATGTAGGAAGTAATATTTTTATTTTCACGCATTATCAACCTTTCGTATTTACCCTTGAAGCTCTATAGCTTGGCACATTTGACATGTTTATCACCTTCATACAGAGTTTCCAACTTTTTCTAGATTTCATGAGCAGTTTTGAATTTCAGGACATTTGTCATCTTTTATCAGTCAGGGCACTCAACAATGCTTCTTTATCTTGAATATTGTATTCAACATCCTTAAGTTTGTCTAGATTTGTAGTGCCTTTCTCCAGAATCTTATACTCATCCTTAGTTTCAACCAAAATGTATCACCCGTACATTGCAAATGACACTGCATGTGTACCTTCCAAAGGGAGTGATTTGTTCCATCAAATCTTGGATTTTCCTTCTTGTAAGTCGACATCTTGGATCTCCTCAAGCGGTCAAGCTTTTTTTAGAGGAACTTAGCTCTGATACCAATTGTTGGAATTAGGCCAGACAACTGAGAGGGGGGTGAATTAGTTGTCCCACAAACTTAACCTTTTCTAACTTTTAATCTTCTTTCACAACTTACAAATAGATTAATGATGTAAACATTAAAGCATGAATCAACAACACATGAGTAGAAACAAAATGAACACACTTGACACCATGATTTTTAATGTGGAAACCTAGTTAAGGGAAAACCATGGTGGGGGTTAACCCACAATATTCATACCCTATTAAAAGTACTTGAAAGAAATGGGAAGGCACTTGCCTTCGGGCATACAACCTAGAGCTCACTTCTCAAAGAGGGTCACTGCCTATAGGAATTTATGTTTAGTACATAAAGATTTAACTGAGAAATAGCATCTTCATCATGCCTGGTTCAATCTCATTGAAAGCTCACAAAAACTTCTACTCTTCCCCCAAACACTTCTTCACTATCTCTTCATCCTTTACTGCTCTTGTTCTTTTGCTCCTCCTCTTCTCTTCTCTACCACTAAACCTTTCTTAGGATTTTATCATTTTCGCACAAGGATAATTTTCCACAACTCAACTACATGCCTTTATATGCTTCGTCAACCTTGGAACAATCATCAAGGTCAGCACTACAAGCATCTAACTTAATGTGAATTACTAAGTTGTCGGCCAAACATAACTGGGACTCAAATCTTCTTTGATCAACATGCCACGCTCCATAGAATTGCTCTTAGATCATCTGCAACACGCTTGAATCATCTAGTCGGCCAAGACTAGGAAGAACAACAACACTAAGGAAGAAATCTTCAACAACAAGCTCAATCTTCAATCCGGACCTCCAACACAACAGGCACACGATCTAGAGACCTCCACAAGCACATTGAATTCAACAATAAGATCTACACTACTCCAAATCTAAAGAATCACTTGCATCTTCATCTGGTACCTTAAGAACACTATCTACCATGACTGTCACACTAGAAAGATTTCTTGCGGACCTCTAAACCACGAACCACTTGAGTTGATGACACACACTGACTTCCCAAACATGTCTCTAGATCCACAACCCATAGTGTTTCATTTGCGGAGCAATCCAGACCAATTTTCTATCACTCTGTCTCTTCTAAACACTACAAAACCTGGTTCTACTCAGATGGCCATAACTTCTTCAAATATTTATGCGGACCTCTCAAATCTTAAATGGAGCTACTTCAGACAATCCTCTACACAGCCATATGGTCTGCATATTTAGATCTTCATTAATTTTTCCAATATCCTCAACATTTCAGTCTTCTAACGAGGTAATAAAATAGGATACAATTGACATCAATGGCAACAAGGATATGTTGACATTAATGACAACACCACTTAGGTACCTATTTGTAACATTCAGGACTTGACGCATGTATAGGGAGTGTCATGGAGACATTTGATTTTGATTGGTATGTGCTTGGAGGTATTAAGTTTCAGTTGGACTATAGTCCAAAGCATGGAGATGAGCACGAGGGTAGAAATATTCTAGCCCTAGTCCATTGGTTTCTATCTCATCCATTGTTGATAGATGGCTATCCTACTTTGTTGGCCATGGAGTTTCCAAAATGTACATTGAGGAAAACAACTTTTTGAATGGGTTGGCGAGGTTGGGATCACTACTTTAGCATTGGAGGTTGGCATGAGGATGAGATCCTAACATCATATGACATTGGAGGTACTTTGGGAACCATCATAGGTATGAATTTCATCTTGTTTAGTGTTTTGATTTATATCAGTAGCCTAGTGTGGATTTGTATGTTTTTCTATGCACCTGTGATCGGCATATTTTACATCCATAGGAGGTCATTCATACTTAGATGGATCATTTGTGGTGATGGTACAATGGGATGCATCTACATCTTCATTTTTAATGGGTGTGATAGTGTGGTGATTTGGGATCTTGGCATTGGTGTGTTTGGTACACTATTTCATATGGATCATGATTAGTTGCTTCACAACTCTTGTCTTGGTGATGTGTGTATCAAAGTGGAGCAATGGAAGACTTGGCACAAGTGGTTGTGCTTCAGAGGTCATATCCTTTATCATTTGTTGATAGACATGAATCTCTTCGGGGC
This sequence comes from Cunninghamia lanceolata, assembly GCA_027924645.1. Taxonomy (NCBI): domain Eukaryota; kingdom Viridiplantae; phylum Streptophyta; class Pinopsida; order Cupressales; family Cupressaceae; genus Cunninghamia; species Cunninghamia lanceolata. Next base: position 1,742,189 of record BSBN01000992.1, read on the forward strand.
CTTGGTTTTGTATAGTGTTTGGTCTTTGATAGACTTGGCACTCATGGATAGTGGAGCCTTTGGAGGAAGGGAGTTGTTGGTACTTGTAGTTGATGGTTTTTCATTCTTGTTCCTACAACTACACAAGCAGAGCACATGGAGGAGGTGCAAGATTTCTAGATTTGGGGAATGGAGTTAGATTGAGTTTGAGTGTGTATGGCTAGTTATGCTTCATTGTTGGCCACCGAAGATCACTTTGCATATCATTATTCATATTCTTTTTGGGAGATACAGCCACAAGTTGATGAGTAGAGTGATCACCGAACACTTGATTGGATGGAGATACTTGTCACTTAACAGTATTTTTCAAGACACAGGTTTGCAATTGCTTGTGGGCAAGCAATTATGGGAAGGGAGGAAAGTAATGTCCTCATTTTTGGAGTGATCACTTAGTGGAGTGGCTAGCCTATTTTCATTCCCATAGGCTAAGCTAGAGGGCTCAGGGAATGTCCTATTTGGTGATTTTTAATACTTACCCAATTTTGTAGGGCAAAATAAGCATGGGAGATGACTTGGCATATTTTTGTGGTATTTTTTATAAAGTAAACACTAGTGTAATACATTGCTGTATGGTGGAGCAACCCAATTAGAGAAGGGAAAATAGAGGAAAACATGGAAATATCCTTGGGTAATTTTATAATGCCATAGAAAATATAAAATAAGGAATTTTTTTTTTTTTATGGAGGATGACCTAGGAGAGATCAAAGGAGGGTTTTTATTAGTTCCCAAGGAGGTCACTCAAGTGGGAAAAATAATATAAAATAAAATAAGGTCATTTCCTTAAGTTGGGCACTCAAAGGGAAGTCGACCTAGGGAGAAGAACAAAAAAGAAAATAAGAAGGAATATCAAAAGGGGGTCAGCCAGCTTTGGAGAAAGGAGAAATCATGTATAAATATAAGGTTGTTTGGAGGTCATTCCATCATCATTCATCATATTCCTTTCATTTGAGATTTATCTCTCTTGGCTGTAACTTTTAGTTCAACTCCTTCCTAGGATGAAAACCCTAAGGAAGACAAGTGGATTGGATGAAAACCCACTCACACTTTGGAGGTGGATTCATACAGAGTTCAAAATTGCACTTCATTGGAGATTTGTGGAGGAGAAGAGAAGATTTGCATATTTAGATTTTAGATCAGCATTGGAAGAGAATCTTCTTGTGGCATTTGCATCATTTGATATTAGGGTTTAACCCTAGACTTGTGTGCCACCATTGAAGGATCATATTCATGGCATTTTGTACCTACATTGCATTAGGGCTTGCCGTAATTAGGAGAGCCACACTTGGAGAAAGATTCTTAGCAAATTGTGTTGACATTTGCCTAGGGATTCACCCTAGAGTTGGAGCACCATCATTTGGAGAAGGGCAACTTGGCCTTTAGAGGTGATTTCTTCATCCTTGAGGGTTTCTAAATCCTAATTCAGAGCAGCAGCCTAGTGCCACCATTGTAGAGGTTTTTGGAGTGTAATGTATGAAAAGTAGGGAAAATATAGTTTTCATAAACCAAAATCAAGCCCCTCTTTCACTTACATCACATTAGGAAATAGGAAAAGCTTGCTCACTATGAAGGATCAAGCTATTGATTCCTATAATCTCTTATGCTCATTGTAACTAAATAGATGCCTTAATTAGGTTTTAATAAGCTTTAAGAAACCATATAGCATGAAACCCTAATTGTAAGATATATGACAACAAACTGATTTCTAACACATAAATTGATAAGCAAACAACAAAAATGTAGAACAGAGGTTACAGAGAGCATGTACCTAGAAATTGAGGACCTATAAGACAAGGGTGCCCACCCTAGTCTCCTAAAAGTTGTTGACTATTAAAATCTTTTGTACTTGGTGTTAGAGTGTCTGTAGAGGGTTCCAGATCCAAGTTATGAAGCCTTGTTAGACTAGGGTGTCATCCCCATAGTCCTGATTATTTCATGATGCCGAAACTTAAAGTTTTGCAATGATTGTATCTGTAATACGTGTTCTCCTTCCACTCCTTTTCACTGGATCTTTTCGAATATGACCTGCACATACGTAAGAAGGAGAAAGATGGTTGTGGCTATATAAGAGTTTGCCTCAGTCAAACCCCGTATTTGGTATTTCTACCTCAACAATAGCCAATGATAAAGATTTATAGACGTATGTGCTCATATATCATATGTGTATGTAAAAATATGAAACCCCAAACAAGTCAAGCATCAAGGATAGATCAACACAATGCTTCACTCAAGGAAACAAAAACAACATCACCTTAAGGAGATGATAGAAATGAAAACTTATAGAACAAGAAGGTGAGGCAGCAATATTTGCAGAGGATTCCCAAGCTCAAGTTGGAGGCTTCAAACCTTCTCCTAGTCATACAAAGGGCTTGAAAAAACCCTAGGAAGAGTAAGATAGATGCGAGATCTTGATTCCTAATATCCATCAAATATCTCCATGATAGAAAATATCAATATCTTCAAAGAGCTTCAACAAAGTGTTGATCTTCAATAGAAACAATGGTAGAATTTTGGCATAGCAAGCTTGAATGTAGATTGTGTGTGATAAAATGATTTTCAATTCTCTTTAAATACCTAAACTTAGAAATTCAAATATTCAAAATAATACACTGACATCACGTGAAAACCAAAATTTGAATTTAGAATCCCAAGGTGTACAGGGCAAGCCAACACCACCTCAAAATTTAGGACCTAGAAAAATAGAGGACTAGGGTGCAAGCACCCTAGTCTAGACCCTAGTTTTCACTAAAGGTCTATCTCTAGGGGGTCTAGAATGTCCAGACTCTAAAGTTTGTTTTCATGTTTTGTCATTTATTGTTTCAGAATATGACATTTCTTCAGTAAGGTATAGGTCAATTAGGTTTTAGGTAGGCTAGAAATAAAAAGGGCAAGAGGAAACTAAAGGAGAGGAGATAAACTATGAGAAATTGTGCTAATCCATACAAGAGTACAATTTTTGACATAACATTTAGCCCCCACTTTAGCGGCCATATGACACTACGTGCATATGCAACTAAAGGAAAGTAAATAATTAAATCATGAAAAGGATACACAAAAGGATACTATAGAGGAAGCTGAAGTGTTGTCATGTAAGAGGAAGAAGCCCCTAGTTTGTAATCCTGCAAGACCACAAAGTTAAAAACCGCATCTTGCAAAGGAATACTTGTCAAATAATCCAAATCAAATCATCCTACAACCAACACACAAATAGGTCAGCCATAAACATTAAATGGGTTGAGTGATGAGACATGATGAGGGAGGAAATCGAGGGAGATATATGCCCCCCCTTGTTTCTGCTTTCTTAGTTCGAAAAGGAGAAACAAGATGGTTATCTTCACACACAAATTTCAGAGAAAGGTGGTGAGGAATGCATCGTGAGGGTTATTTTTACAAACAACACTGAAGCACAAAGAATTGGATTAGGTGGAGGGTGGAACTAGGAATCCAAAACAATAGATGACGTAAAACTCTAAGTCTGTTAGCCCAAGATAGACGTTCATGGATAAAGCTGTACAATTTTGCACCTAAATAGTGATAGGAATTCTCATCCATTTACTATAAGTAAAGGGAGTTTTCACTTTTTCACTATTCATTCTTATTTTCATTGTGTAGAGGAGAGAAGGAGAAGGAGAAAGAGACCAACCATGCTGATGCAATGCTCGTACCAACTTTCAGGAATAGAGGTGCTCTGATCTCAAGTCATAGACAAATGTATTGAGCTAGAGGTAGGATCTTAAACTTCACTTCTGTCAAATTTATTTCCTATTTTTGTTAATTTCATCATTTTGTGTGCCATGTAGACTTGATCTGGACAAGGGTACCCAACTAGGGTGCCCAAGTCTAGCCAAGATGCCCAAGTCATCTCAGGATGCCCAAGTGCTCCTAGAGCACCCAAGTCCTCCTGGGGTGACTAAGTCCAAAAAGGACAAGGGCCCTAGGGGCAAGCCATTGAATGATGAACTAGATATTGTTTAATGATTTAATGATGTAAAATAATTTAAATTTGAATGTTTGATGCATAGGATGTACCAGAGACACAAGAGCACATATGTGGTTGCTTGATGACACTGCTTCATAGCCATGTTAGTACTATCTTCGATGAGGAGCAAGGTTTTCTATAGGCAGTGGGCCTATGGTGGGTTTTTATTATGCTCACAATGATCTATACCATTGTAGTATGTTGATGGAACTAATGGAGACGTGGGATGTAGATACTGTTAGATTCAGGACATACAACTGAGAGGGGGGGTTGAATCAGTTGTCAAAACTTTCTTCTAATTAAACACTTAAGTCCATTTTGTAATTCAGTAGCACAATAATAAATCAATCATGAAACATAATGTATTAGATCAAGAGTAGAAACATATCAACACATAAGACACCAAGATTTTGATGTGGAAAACCCAGTTAAGGGAAAAACCATGGGGTGATTAACCCAAGATTGTATTCTCTGTTAGAAGAATAGAAAGAACAAAATGGCACATGCCAACTAGGGCTCACTACCCGAGCACACTGCTCACAAGAGGCCCACTACCTACAAGAGACACATTGTCTACAAAACAATAAGTATCACATACTTTAACTGGAGAATAGTATCTTCACCATGCTTGAGTCAGTTCCATTTAAGCCCAATACTTCTCTTTTTTTCTCTCTCCTCTTTGTTACGACACACTCATCTCCACAAGACACACTTTGGAATGACTTTACAATTCCTTATTTATACAAGACATCGACTTAGGAATGATCATCTAAGTCAGCATACATAACAGAGCAAATACAATATGACTTATTACAAAAAGACTTCACATAGATTAGCACACTTTCAGCCACACAGATCTGAGACTTCAATCTTTCTTTGGGAACGTGTCATTCTTCACAGGACACCTTCTAGATCATCTGCAAGATGTGTAGCTCATCCGGTCGGCCAGACTTAAGAAGAACACCATCATCCGGAAGTAATTCTTCATTTGCCAGCTCAATCTTCAATGCAGACCACCAACACAAACTGGACACAATCCAAAGACCTCCACAAGCTTGCCTGAATCACCAAGAACATCCACACTACATCTGCTTACTGAAATCCTTATCTTCTTCATCTGGAACCTCAAGAACACAGTTTGTCATCATTGTCACAATGGAATAGATTCTTGGGGACCTCCAGACACAAACCAATTGAGTTGTCACTTCAAATGGACTTCCTAAACACTCCACCAAATCCATAGAATAGGATATTGCATTTTCAGATCTCACCGGACCTATCTATGTCACTCTGTCACCTCTGAACACCTGCCAGAACCAATTTTACTTGAGCGGCCACAACTTCTTCAGATCTTCATGCTAACCTCTAAAATCTTTACTGCATCACCTTAAGACATATATCTACAAACCCTTTGATGCCCATCCTCTGATCTTCATCTTAGCTAGGATCTTTAGCTTACTGTCTTCACTGTTCTTCTTTGTTCCTGATTAGGACTAATTTTCTCAATATCCTCAGCACATAGCTCATCCAATCCTTATCATCAATGGAATAGAAGTATGTTGACATCAATGACAACATCGGTTAGGCCCATACTTGCAATAATCTCCCCTTTTGTCATTGATGGCAACATATGATGTGAAAACTGTTTTGATCATCAAGACAAGAACTTCTCCTCACTGTCACAACTTCTCTTCCTTTCCTGCTCCCCCTTTGATCAGCAACCACTTGTTCTTCACATGTCTTCTCTCCCCCTTTGACATCAATGGCAAAGGGCACATACTTGCAATTCCACCACTACAGAATCATATGAGCTGCTCCCCCTAAGTAGCAGCTCCCCATCATCAATCTGGACCACAAACTATGACTATGATATCCACCAAACTGATGCACATTAGTTCATTACCGGAGGGGTAATAACCCCTAGCTTCTCCCTAAGATACTTAAAAGAGTCCTTAAGTAGAGGTTTGGTAAAGATGTCTACAATCTGATCCTTGGAAGGCACAAACTCCAATCTGACTTCATTCTTGTTCACTTGCTCTCTCAAAAAGTGAAACTTGATGGATATATGTTTAGTCTTTGAATGCAACACCAGATTCTTAGATATATTTATTGCACTTGAATTATCATAGAAGATTGTGATAGGCTCCTCATACTCCACTCTTATGTCTCTTAGCATTTGCTTCATCCACAAAAATTGAGTGTAACTACCTGCTGCTACAATATATTCTTCTTCTGCGGTGGACATAGATATTGCCTCTTATTTCTTACTCAGCCAAGAAACCAATCTCTTCCCCAAAAAGAATGCTCCACCACTGGTACTCTTCTGGTCATCCACATCTCCTACCCAATCTGCATCTATGTATGCATGAAGAGAGAAATTATGATCTCTAGGATACCACAAACCATAATCAACTATCCCTTTTAGATACCTAAAAATCATCTTGATTACCATGACATGAGATTCTCTAGGATCAGCTTGGAATCTAGCAACAAGACCAACAACATTCATAATATTAGGTCTAGTTTGAGTGAGATACAACAATCCTCCAATCATTGACATGTACTTTTTCTGATTAGTCTTAGGAGAGTCATCATCTTTGCTCAATTTACATCTAGTTGCCATGGGAGTACTCATTGGTTTTGACTCTTCCATCCCAAATTTTTTCAACAATTCTTTCACATATTTGGTCTGAGAAATGAAGATTCATTTCTTAGTTTGAATGATTTGCAGACCCAAGAAGAAATTCATTTCCCCAAGCATGGACATCTCAAATTCACTTTTCATTTGATTTGCAAAGGTTTTGTACATACTATCTCTTCCTCCAAAAATGATATCATCAACAAATACTTCAACAATCAAGATATTTTCATGATCAATTTTGAATTACAAATTACTGTCAGCAATACCTTTGTTAAAACCAATCTTCAAAAGATGCTTATCCAATCTTTCATACCAGGCTCTTGGGGCTTGCTTGAGTCCATACAGGGCTTTCTTCAACTTGTAGACCATATCACCATGATCAGACAATTGAAATCCATCTGATTGCTCAATGTATACTTCTTCTTCCAAGTCACCATACAGGAAGACAGACTTGACATCCATCTGATATACTTTGAAATCCTTGAAGGTAGCAAAAGGAAGAAATAATCTGACTACTTCAATTCTTGCCACTGGAGCAAAAGTTTCTTCAAAATCAACTCCTTCTATTTAAGAGTAACCCTTGCAGACCAATCTGGCTTTATTTCTGATTACTTCACCAACTTCATTCAGTTTATTCTAGAAGACCCATTTGGTTCCAATCACATTCTTGTTTTTAGGTCTGGGAACAAGATCCCATGTGTGATTCTTCTCAATTTGCATTAGTTCTTCCTCCATTGCCTTAGTCCAGTTTTCATCATTGCAAGCTTCATCCATTGTCCTAGGTTCAACTTTTGAAATCAGACAATACTCTTCTGAATCTTGAACAATCCTTCTTCTTGTTTGTACACCTTTTCTTTTATCACCTATAATCTAATCTTTAGAGTGATTTAGTCTTACATACCTAGGAACTTTGGGAGTTTCTTGCACTTCTAATTCTTGAATAGGTTCATTCAAACTTATCTCTTCTTCCTTATTTAACGGATCAGTTTGAATCTAAATTTCAGAGGGAGCTTGGACTTCTTGAACAAAAACATCATTTTGATCATCTTCATCATCTTCATCATATTCATAAAACCTTGAGGGTTTTTCAATTCCTTCATCAACCTTCACATTTGTACTTTCCACAATCTTCCTTAATCTCTTGTTATAACATCGGTATGCTTTGCTTTGAGTAGAATAACCCAAGGACGTTCCTTCATCACTTCTAGAATCAAATTTTCCTAGATCTTCATCTCTTTTACTGTAACATTTGCTACCAAAGACTCTGAAATACCTCATAGTAGGAGTGATGCCAAACCAAAGTTCATAAGGAGTCTTACCAGTATTGCTTCTGATTTGTACTCAATTGAGAGTATAGACTACAGTGCTAACAGCTTCTCTCCAATAGATCTGAGGAATATTTACTTCCATCATCATGGTCCTAGATGCTTCCTGGATGGTCCGGTTCTTTCTCTCCACTACTCTATTGTGTTATGGAGTCCTAGGAGCAAACAACTGTCTCTTTATTCCATGTTTCTCACAGAATTCTATGAACTCACCGAATGTGAATTCTCCACCTCTATCAGACCTTAGACATTTTAATTTTAATCTGGTTTCATTCTCTACCATAGCCTTGAATATTTTTAATTTCTCAAGAGCTTCTAATTTCTCTTTCAAAAAAGTAACCCACATCATCCGGGAATGGTCATCAATTAATAACATGAAGTATCTATCTCCTTGCACACTCCTTATTCTTGTCGGACCACATAGATCAGTATGAACTAAGTCCAATAATTCGATAGAAGATTGTTCCTTGCTTTTGAATGAGACTCTACTTTGTTTCCCCAACTGACATTCTTTGCACAAACTATTTGTAGGTTTCACTAGTTTTGGAAGATCTCTTACAGCCTGAGTGTTGCTTATCTTGACGATATTATCAAAATTCACATGACACATCTTCCTATGCCATAGCCAACTCTAATCAATTTGCACAAATAGACAACTCTTACCAGTACCAACTAAATGGAAGATATTACCTTTTGTTTGAGTACTGAATGCAATCTCTATTCTGGAACTTTCAAAGATCTTTCATTTTCCATTCTTGAATCGGAGATCATAGCCTTTGTCTACCAACTATCCAACACTGAGAAGATTGTGCTTCAATCCTTCAACCTACAGAACATTACCAGTTTTGTTCTTTCCATCAAAAGAAATAGTTTCTCTACCTTTGGTTCTACCAATAGAATTATCACCAAATTTTACCACTCCTCCTTCATACCTTTCCAAATCTATGAACTTGTTTTTGTCACCTGTCATATGGTGAGAGCATCCACTGTCAATGACCAAATTATCCTTTTCTTCAACTTGGGCAGCCAGAGATCTTTCTACAACTTTATGATTGATGCTTTATTTTGTGATTAAGGTTTGTTTTGCTCTATACGGATTTTCATGGAATTTTCTTTGAAAGTACCAAACCTCTCTTCTAAAGTGTCACGAGGTTTGCTGAGCATCAGTTTAGCCAAACCAACTAGAGTGTCTTCCAAAACCTTATATCCCATCTTTGGGATCCATACAGTTCTGGGCTCCACTGCTTCCATCAAGCACTCATCTTTGGTTACCATGAAAATGATGTCATTTTCATATTTTTCCACAATTCTCCTAGGGATTCTGACCCTAGCTTGCATCTTTTCCTGGAAAACTTTGAAGTAGCCCCATCAAGCTACACTTTGAGCATTAGTGTTCCCAATTCTCTGTAGGTGATATCTAATCTATATTGCCACTAGAATATCTCTTAACCATACAATATTTTGTGCACCAGGTAGCTCTCTCAAGAATTAAAACAATAGATAGATAATGAGAGTACCAAACTTGAATGGGTATTTGGACTCATTGGTCTTCTTCAAATTCTCCAAAATTTGTTGCTAGAGAAGCTCACATAGATCATAGTCTACATTTTCCTTTACCATCTGATAGGCAGTGTAGATACTGGTGGCAGAAACAGAGTTCTCTCTGTTAGTGAAGTAAATCTTGTATCTAATTACCATAGAAGCATATTTAACTATCAGATCTTCTATGTCATTGATTGTTAAGGCCCTTTTATCAAACTTTGTCCTTGTAAGCTTCATCATTGTATCATTCTTCATAGACTTCAGAGCTGGTACAGTACTGGTGGAAAGTAATCCTGTCATGGCCTTGATGGCCTCCTTTTTGATTATGTGTGGGACATCCAACCACATGAATTTGTCATGTATCCTGCTCAACACATATCTTACCCAAGCATTCTCATAGTAAAAGGAAAATTGTTCCATACATCTAACTTCTTCTCTGATAGCGCACTGAATTTTGACTTTAGAGAAAAATCATCATCTGTCAATTCATCAAACCAAACTTGCCGTAACCTCACATGATTATATTCTTCCATATTCACATGAATGTAAGCCCTAATGTCTTTGTTGTGCAACACACCGTAAGGCATGTTAGAAAATGTGCCATCTGAATCCATTTCAATGGATTTCAACAAATGCTTCTTAAACTTAGGTCTAGGCCTATCTAATACATCAATCACATGAGGCTTAAACATTTTCATTGATTGAATTCTTGGATTAGGAGAGAAAAACTATAAATACCTTGATAAACACTTCTAGTTGGGGTTTCTGCTTGAAAAACACTGAATGCAATGAACTCCTTTTTGATGCACTACTCAAGATCTCCTTCTTTACTTAAAAGTTTGATTACAATGTGAATTTCCATCAAACAAATTTGCTTATAATCTCTCATCGATCAAAACCTAATTTTCCATAAATGCTTTGTTTCAAAAATCTTCTAATACCTTCATTGTAACTCGCAGTCAATTTAAATTGCTCCATAATCTTCTGTAGTTGAATATTTTCTTCTAAAATTTTCTTTAACTAATCAAACATATTGATCTTCAACTCATATCTTCATGTTGACCTCAACACTACTCATTTGGCAGAGGGAGGAAAGATTTCCATTGATGCTCCCCCTGAGCCAAAGCTCTCAGTTTAGTTTCTGAAGGAAACATATGCACCAAAAGGTGGTACAGACACATCCTTGTCATCAGTTACATCTTTCTTGACTTAGATCTTGCTCATCTCCTTCTTGGTTTCTACTAGATCATCCTTTTGTACTGGATTGTTCTTCTCTACCGGTATATCCTTCTTTATACTTTTACTTCTACAAAATTTTACAAAGTGTCTAGACTTATTGCAATTATTACACACAACATTCCTCTGACCATTATATCTTCCATTCACTCTGGATCTACATTGGTTAGCTTTATGCCCAAATCTATTGCATGTAAAATAATGGCCATTGAAGGATTGAATCATTCTTCCATTGTTATAACCATTCATCCTTTGACTTCTGCACTCATTATCTTTATGATCAACTTTCTTGCATGTGAAACATTGACTAGAAAAGGATGGAACATTTTGATTCATTTTGCTCCTACATTGTGTAGCCTTATGTACAAATTTATTGCAAGAGAAACAATAACAATTGAAAGATGGATACCTTTGAGCATTAGGTTATCTAACCAGTGGTCTTTTAGATCTTCTCTTTTGATTCTATATCTGCTTTCCATTGTTCTTCTTGTCCTCAACATTTGAAGCTTGATCTGGTTTTGAACTTTCACCCTTTTCAAATCCTAAACCCTCTTTGTCATTAGGATTTTTTTGAATTGCAATCATTCTATCAAGTTTGGCAGCACTCAGCCAGAATTTGTCTTCTCAAATCCATGCCTATTTTAGATCAATTATCAGATCCACAACCTCTTGTTCAAGTCTTGTACATTCTTCAGATTTCTTTTTCATAACTTCATTGAGGCATTCCTCAATTCTTTTCCTTTCTTCAACGTGTACCTTCAGATCATTCATAGATTCATTTGCTAGTCTCAATTGTTCATTGACCTCCTTATGCCTTTCTTTGAATTTCTTGACTTGCTCTTTTAGATTCCTAATACATTTGTTTGCTTCTTTGACACTCTCCTTTAAATCAATGATTTCTTCTTCATTCCTCTCTAGGTCTTCAAGAGAAATCTTGAGTTTTTCATTATTGGTAGATATATATTCATCTTTTGAAACTTCAACAATAGGAATCTCATTCAGAGGAGTAGGAAATTTTCTAGATGCCATGTGTTCAACCTCCAAGATCTTCCCCAAGTGGTTAGGCTTTTTCTAAGGGACCTTTCTTTGATACCAATTGTTGAACACCCAGAATACTGAGAGGGGGGGTGAATCAATATTCTATAAAACCATTTAGTTATAAAACATCTCAAACCATTAAGCATATTCAATTGTAGTGAAGTAAGTTATGAATGAAAACATGAAGCAATAAACCATAACACATGAACACTAGGATTTTTATGTAGAAAACACAAAAAGGGAAAATCCACAATGAGTGTTAGCTCACAATATATTATAATAGCAATACGGATTACAAAAGGCTTGCTGCCATAGGGCTCACTGTCCAAAAGAAAGAAAGCTCACTATAGGGGACTCATTGTCCAAGTGGCCTCACTACCCACTAAGAAAGAAAGAGAGAAAAGAAATGGCTCACTGCCAAAGATGAACTGTTACAATTGCATCTGCACATGCATTAATTATAGTTCCAATGAAGTATAGTCAATATCTTCTTCTACTGATTTGAATTACAATCACATAATCTACTCTGCTCTTCCTTAGAACTTTCGCATCTATAGGTACTTGTCACAACACACACACATTATTTCTTTGCATCATTTCTATGTCCATAGTTCACATCAAATCTCTACTTATATATTCGCTTCATTTGTAATTATCAACTAGGTCATCTAAAAAATATGCCTCAAACTTTGCCACAAACTACGTGCCAAAATTCAAACTAGAAAATAGGTCAAGGTGGACCTAAAATAGATCTCACTTAACTTAATACATCATTTTTACCTTCCCTTTAGAACCGCTTTACTCAACACCAAATAGGTCAACCTGCTTGAGTGTAGCTTATGGGTCAACCTCAAACTCCAATGCGGACTAAACCAAAGCATAAACACATTCTCTTAGGTTGGCTTGACCTATAGAATCATCTTTGATAACATCACAATCTTTGGAATGCACCGCACAAGTAAACATCTTCAGGTTGACTTGCATGAGATGAGTAACATAGATCCACACTAACTGTTAGAGCACAATTCAACAACCTGAACTTCAAGTCACCTCAAACTTGGAACTAACCATCTTTAGACATCTACAATCATATCCTCAAAACTACAAAGAAAAATGTTTCCATGCAATGTGATAAGCCAAATCTATGACTTATTTATTTCTTTATATTTCCTGTTCTAAAAGACTTTGATAAAACATTATGGCACATATATTAATATAATTATATTTGTCATTTGGATGGATTATGCACATGTTTAGTATTCACTTCCTTTTGATTAAATCTCTTAGCTTATTTACTTGAATTGCATTTGTAAAATGCATATCTTATGAATTTGTGGTATAAGTGGTGTATGTTTTCACAAGGATTACAACAGTGAGACTCCCAGTGGTCTCAAGATTCCTTCGGAGTCCCTTTTCTTGTGAAGAGATTGAACTATGGATGGCTCCAGATACCATTACCCTCCAAAAGAGCCATCCTCCCCTCGCGCCGATGACTACTACAAGCTAATCCTAGGGCTACTTAAGAAGTCCAACAATGTAAACATGACCCATGCCTCAATTAAAGTAGCTGTTATGATCCAAGTTTCCATGTCACTTTATTTCAGTGACTAATTGAAATAACTATTAATTGGTGTCAGTTCCAACTAAAGTCACTACCACCAAGCACCACGCCATTCCAAGAAATCATTCAGTCCACCAACAACCAAGTCGATAGAAATCTCGGATCTCTAGTAACCCGTAGTGGAATCATTAATGTAATAAATAAGCAACTGGCTTTAATCCTAGTTCACTACAGTTAGAATCACTGATAGTTATTTCCTCTTAATAAATCTTGACTATATAAATAGGAGCATGTCATCTCTCTTTAAGTTAGTTCCAATTTTTCATAATCAAGTTGTTAGTCAGATTGTAATTTTAGCTGGAGGAAAACTCCTTGTTTTCAGTTTTGTATTGGTGCAAGAGCACTAGGACATTAGGATTTTGTTGAATCTTCTAGTAGTTTATTTTGTTTGATAAGGTCTTTGAGACCATCTAAATGTTGTAATGAGGCTTGAAAAGCCATACATGTAAATGGACTATGTCCAAGTAGCTAGTATCTATTTTCATGTTCTAGTTGTAATCCTAGGAGGACAGTCTATTTGTAGGGGGCAGTCATTAAAGTCATTAAGTTTCCATGTTTGTAAAGCCTATAGAGGCATGTTAAGGTTGGAAAGATGTTAAACACCTTGTCATAGGTTAAACCTTGTGTTAAAAGGCATGTTAAATAGAAAACAGTCGGTGAAGATGGACAGTTTCTAAATCTATCTTTAGAGTTGCAGTTAAAAAGAAAGAAAAAGCCTGATGGATGGACAGTTACTTCGACCCCCCAACCACTCCATGCTTTGCATGAGGATTATTTGAAGCTAAGAAGGTTTCCTTTGTAGCAGAGATTTGAGGGATTGGAAAGAAATAATAAAAGAGAACTATTTTTTTACTGTATTTGCTGCATTTTCTGTATTCTTGTGTATTGTAAGCCGTACCACTGAACTATATGGTCCTGTCAAGGGATATTGAATGCTTGGAAATGAAGGTTGATGGATGGACTATCCATTAATGTGAGTTTGAGCCCTTGAAACTGAAGGATGATAGGATAGAATCTTCAAATACCCAAACTACTCTTTGAAATTACTGTGACAGTCAAGAAAATACACTATTTTCTGTAGGAAGCTATACCTATATGGCCTGGTGGAGGTAGATAATTGTGATGGTTGTTTAGGGTGGAGAGTTACCTATCCATTACAATTAGTTTGGGCTCTTGAAGCCTTTGTTTGTCCCTGCATTTCCCCTTTGTGTGAAAGTGGGCTAAAACCTTGATTTAGGTTTTGTTGAGTAGCCTGATGGAGATCTTTCCATTTTACTGATCTTTTTCTGTTTCTAATCAATGGAAGGGGATGTGAAATAGTTTGTCCATAGCCTTGTGAAGGTTGCAGGGGCAGGAGATTGGGAATGGTGAGTGTGGGTATGTGAGAAACCCTGCAGAATCAGTTTTAGGAGTTCAGAGAGAAGGACAACAGTCTTAACCAAGAAGGAAAAGGTAAGTTTGGTGAGTTTGTTTGCTTTGTCATGAAGGCAATAGGGAGTTAGGCATGTGATTGGTTTGGTATATTGCAAAAAGATAGAGTTTGTATTGATTGAGAACATTCCAAGGAGGACATGGTGACTGTTTTTACAAGGGTGCAATGGTGTGGTGACAGTCTAGGAGACTCCTGTCCTACAGGCCCTATATAGTGGGTTGAATAGAAGTTTAGATGGAGTCTTGGTTGGAGTTATTAGTCTTGGTGAGAAGTGTCCTAGAAGTCCCTCACCTTGGTGTCAAGAATAAGTGTAGTTTTGAGTTGGAACCCTACCTTAAGTGAAGTTTAATCTCTGTCAAGAAGAAAATAGTGAATGGTTCCATTGAAGTTTTGAACCATGAAATTACTGACCTAGATGCTCTGCATCATTTTGGTATCAAAGCTAGCAAAAGCTCTAGGAGGAGATGTTAAATTTGTTCCTATCACTAAGAAGGTAGGTAAAGCTGAAGATTGTGTTGGTGACCGTTATTCTGTTTGCTAAGTTGTTTGGTTGCAGGTGCTTGGTCCATCTAGTTTCAGAAGGATGTTTACTGAGGTTGTGTGTGTTGGCAGACAAGATGAGGTCTATCATGACCATTCTCCAATGGAGATTACGCTGGATAAGGATGCAGAGAGAAACCACCGAGGAGAGAGTGGTAGGTGCATCACCAGGATCTGCTGTTGGGTGAGATGAATGGCTTGGTGAGTTGGTTTGTTGTGAAGCAGTGGAAGAGATGGAGACCTGACTGAAGAAGCACTTGATGTTGCAGCCTGAAGAATACTCCACTGATGGGAGTAGAAGGAGCCTGAGGATGCTCTGTGAAGATGTTAGTTTGATTTGTTGGTTGGTTGGTCACCCTTCCTATTAATTTGAAGATTGGAAGACTGAAGCTGAAGAAGATAAAGAGATAGACAGAGATGCAGGAAAGGCTTTTGTTGCAGATACATTTCCAAGGGACTTGAAAATCTTTGTTGTTTGGTTGTATGGTGCAGGAGCACCAGGACATCAGGATTTTGTTGAATCTTCTAGTAGTTTATTTTGTTTGATAAGGTCTTTAAGACCATCTAAATGTTGTAATGAGGCTTGAAAAGCCATACATGTAAATGGACTATGTCCAAGTAGCTAGTATCTATTTTCATGTTGTAGTTGTAATCCTAGGAGGACAGTCTATTTATAGGGGGTAGTCATTAAAGTCATTAAGTTTCCATGTTTGTAAAGCCTATAGAGGCATGTCAAGGTTGGAAAGATGTTAAACACCTTGTCATAGGTTAAACCTTGTGTTAAAAAGCATGTTAAACAGAAAATAGTCAGTGAAGATGTACAATTTCTAAATCTATCTTTAGAGTTGCAGTTAAAAAGAAAGAAAAAGCCTAATGGATGGATAGTTACTTTGACCCCCCAACCACTCCATTCTTTGCATGAGGCTTATTTGAAGCCAAGAAGGTTTCCTTTGTAGCAGAGATTTGAGGGATTGGAAAGAAATAATAAAAGAGAACTATTTTTTTACTGTATTTTCTGTGTTCTTGTGTATTGTAAGTCATACCACTGAACTGTATGGTCCTGTCAAGGGATATTGAATGCTTGGAAATGAAGGTTGATGGATGGACTGTCCATTAATGTGAGTTTGAGCCCTTGAAACTAAAGGATGATAGGATAGAATCTTCAAATACCCAAACTGCTCTTTGAAATTACTATGACAGTCAAGAAAATACACTATTTTCTGCAAGAAGCCATACCTATACGGCCTGGTGGAGGTAGATAATTGTGATGGTTGTTTAGGGTGGAGAGTTACCTGTCCATTGCAATTAGTTTGGGCTCTTGAAACCTTTGTTTGTCCCTGCATTTCCCCTTTGTGTGAAAGTGGGCTAAAACCCTGATTTAGGTTTTGTTGAGTAGTCTGATGGAGATCTTTCCATTTTACAGATCTTTTTCTATTTCTAATCAATGGAAGGGGATGTGAAATAGTTTGTCCATAGCCTTGTGAAGGTTGCAGGGGTAGGAGATTGGGAATGGTGAGTGTGGGTATGTGAGAAACCCTACAGAATTAGTGTCAGGAGTTTAGAGAGAAGGACAACAGTCTTAACCAAGAAGGAAAAGGTAAGTTTGGTGAGTTTGTTTGCTTTGTCATAAAGGCATTAGGGAGTTAGGCATGTGATTGGTTTGGTATATTGCAAATAGATGGAGTTTGTATTAATTGAGAACATTCCAAGGAGGACATGGTGACTGTTTTTACAAGGGTGCAATGGTGTGGTGACAGTCTAGGAGACTGCTGTCCTGCAGGCCATGTATAGTGGGTTGAATAGAAGTTTAGATGGAGTCTTGGTTGGAGTTAGGAGTCTTGGTGAGAGGTGTCCTAGAAGTACCTCACCTTGGTGTCAAGAATAAGTGTAGTTTTGAGTTGGAACCCTGCCTTAAGTGAAGTTTAATCTCTGTCAAGAAGAAAATAGTGAATGGTTCCATTGAAGTTTTGAACCATGAAATTGTTGACCTAGATGCTCTGCATCATGTATCCATGTCCATTTTTGGACTTTGATTGAATGCAAATGAAGGGGGAATTCTTTTGAAAGATAGTTTGAGTTCAAGAGGGTCATCTCTAGCTAGGAAAGTAGGGCCTGCTTCCCCAAATTGAAGGATATCTCTCAGTATTTCATTTCCATGCAATTCTATTGTGTCTTTCTATTTAGTAATATTATCTTTGTATGTTGATCTTGTGATGTGTCTTTTCTTTTCTGTATGATTATTTAGCTAATTGTTACCTACAGGTTTCTATTCTAAATTATGAAAATACCAAAAATAGATTTGTTATTCTTACAACATTGTTATATTTAGAGTGTCACATTGCTATAGTTTAACAATGGATGCAATTACTTTGAAGTTCTATTTCAACACTTAAGATAACTTCTTTCAAGCAAATTAACTAGTTTCTTTTCAAGAAAGTGTGTTTATTTGCATGCAATCAGAATAGTTTCCTTTGAAGCAAGTGTGTTTATTTCCAAGTAATCAAAATAGTTTCTTTCAAAGCATGTGTGTTTCCCTTCAAGCGAATAGGTAGTTTCCATTTTCTGCCTGTATGTTTATTTCCACAAGTTGAGTAAACTAGACTTTATCCACCAACTAGCCATTCACCTAGTTCAGATTCCACTCCAAACCCCCCCACACTAAGAGTCTTATCACAAATTGCTCCAGACACCTCTAGATTGATAAATAAATGATGATGAATTAACAAACACTACCACGACCTCATCATTTTTAGCGCCGTTGCTGGGGAAATAATCTACAAATCATTGTAGGTTAAGGTGTTGATAAGACTTCTTGAACAAGTGCATTCCAGATCCATTAGTTTATGAATAGGCCTAGGGATGCTTTAGGTTGATTCATTAGACAAACTACAGCTAGGACATCTCTAGAACTTAATCATCTGTGTGATCAGGGATCTCCCATAACATCAGAATCTCCCATTCTCCCTAATACACCTTCTACAATGGGTGACAATGGTGATCATGAGGAACTAGCTAATAATAAAATATTCTCTTATCCAATCTCCATTATTCTTGAAAGAAATGAACCTCCCATGAAAAATATATCTTCTTCATTCTTACCCAGCTTTCAAGGAAAAACTTCTGAAGACCCAGACCAATTCCTATTTGAATTTAAGGTCCTTTGCCAAACCTATGATTATGCCATAGACAACCAGAAATTAAATTTTTTTCCTTCCACTCTCAAGGAGTCAGCATTACGATAGTTCATGGGCCTGACAATAGACTCTATCACTACTTGGGACGAAATGGAAGCCATTTTCCTTGACAAATATCAAGATTATTGTAGGGTCAGGGATCGGAAAGATGAACTCTTCTACATGAAATAGACGGAAGATGAAAATTTGGAGGATTATGTGGATAGATTCCTATTTATCCATAGGAGATGTGGAAATAATCTAGACGAAGAATTGAATAAAACCATTTTTCTAAGAGGAACTGACGATGAGATCAGGGAAGCCTTAAACCTAATTGGAAAGGGAGATATTAACAAACAAAATTTTGTAGAAATTATGGAGGTTTGTAGAAATTATTCTCGCACTCATGCAAGTAAGAGAATATTGAAGAAAGGCAGTACCACTGACATTAGAAAAGTAATGGAAGAACTAGTAAATCTAAAAACTGACATCTTGCTTCATTTGAATACCACCTTGGATGGTATGCAAGCTAGTAAAAAGAACAGTGAACCTTTGGCTATTTACTTCCCTTGTTGTAGAGATAAACATCCGCTTGGGGAATGTCCCTTAAACCGAACCGAGTTATGTTAGATAAGTGAGAAAAGTCATTCCACAAATGAGTGTAGCCTGCTCCATGAAATTAAAAATAGATTGAAGAGAAATTAAAAATGGATTGAAGAGGGTACCAACAGACGAGGAAGAGCTAAATTTTATTGGCCAGAAACAACCAAATTATGAATTCAATCAGTTTCCAAACCAATATGTTCCAAAAGGCCCATCAAATTGGGGCACAACCTCTTGTAATGGACCTTGAGGAGGTCCACTTCCTGCAATACAAATGCCACCCTAGTGGGGACCAGCATGGCCTCAATCAGACTGGATGAATCAATCTTGGACCAACCCTCAGTGGCCAAATCAACAACAATATCAACAACAGTGGGTACCTCAATATAACCAAGGAATGAGGTGATTTGGGAATCAACCCTGAGCCTTACTTCTTGGACCTTAATAGCCTGCAAATCCAAATCCAAGTGATCAGGTAAATCAACCACCAATGCCTGCTCAGCCAGTTCCAAATCCCAAAAATAATAGACCACAACAACATGTGTATAACACAGATCCAAATACAACCACCCTGAATGTTGTGGAAATTAATGACACCTAGCTTCAATCCTAAAGCATTCCTGTAAACATTCCTATTGAGGAAGTCACTAAAGAAGAGGAAGTGATACCCAATGTTGATAAACGACAAAAGGATGAGAAGGCTGAAACAAGAAACTTAGAAGAAATTACAAAGGAAACCTCTGTAGGAGTCTAGGACAACACTGAGAGGGGGGGTGAATCAATGTTGTATAAATTTTAACTTTTTGCAAACTTTATCTTTACAAGACAAATACAGATGAGGACATTAATAATTTGTTGAGTTTATATGCACAAGACTTATAATAAACAATGTAAACAAAAATTCATGATAAATGATTAATATGCACACATACAGAGGAAATCAATGAGAAGCATGACATAAGATTTTCACAAGTGGAAAACCCTCTTGGGGTAGAAAAACCACTTAAAACTACCTCATTGGCTTAACTGAAAAAACATGCCTCATTGGCTACATATAGGTTTCACTGACGAGGCAAGTCTCACTGGCTACAAAGAAGATTCACTGGCTACAAAGAAGCCTCACTGACTACAAAGAAGCCTCACTGGCAAATACAACCACCATTAGAAGATATAATCAAAATTAGAGGGTTACTCTGATAATTCATTGTTCCATCTCTGCATTATTCAACATAAAATTCTTCATCTGTAATTTCATCTTTTATTTTTACCTTCAAAAATCAAAATAGATATCTCTGTGTGTATGTCTTCAAACTACATCTACATACATGCTCTCCCCTCAATTAGTTTTCAAAATGTATCCTGTATTGAATTCATTTAAACTCAAATTTTACACGCCTCAACAAATTCCTTTTTTTGAATGTATATATGTATCAATCCACATATTTAATTTTCAAAACCCCTGCAATATCAAAAAAATGAAAATTTTTCATTTCTTCTTCTTTCATATTCCTCTTTTTTTTTCACCTTCTCTGTTTCATTTTTCTTCTTGAAACAAAAAATGATAAACTTGACCTTTCATTTTCTCTAACATTTCAATCTGAACAATTTTTGTCTTCAATATTATCCATGCATAAAACATTCAACAAAATATATCTCCGAAAAATAATCTTCAATTAATTCCAATCATTTTGCCCCTGTCAAAAATAAAATAATAACTCTTCATATTCCTCTATGCACTTCAATAACCCCTTCAATTTCTTCTCTGCAAATATGATCTTCATAAAATAAAAAATCTTCAATGAAATAACTCTTCAATATTTCATCTTCTCCAATCTACAAAAGTATTTTCATTTGCAAGAATATCATCTGCAAAAACAATTAATCTTTTTCCTCTCTCTACAAACAAAAAAAAAATTATATTCTTCTTTGCAAAAATATTTGATGCCTTCAAAAAAATATTTTCACAACCATTTAAATCCATTCCTCTTCACAAAAAAATTCCATCTCCTTTTCATTTTTCCATCTTCACCATTTTATTCAACAACTCCATAATTTCACTTGCAAATAACAAAACATTCTTCAATTTGCAAAATAAAATCTTTAAAAATTGTCCAACTTCCAAAAGATAAGACCCTTTTATCCTTCCAACAGAAGACCCTACATCTTCTCCACATAACATGGTCTTTTTAAAAAATTTCTTAATTTTCTCCACAAAAGCTTTCTAAAAAAAACTCCTTAATATTCTCCCCCACTAGTAAGGAGAATAAAAAAAATCTTCCAAAAATATTTCACAAAAAATCTACCTTACATCTTTTTTTAAAAACCAAAAAAAAATCTCCTTAAAAGTAGGCTTTCATAAAAAATTCCTTAAAAGGCTCAAACAAATCTTCTTTTTCAAAAGACTAAAATTAGTCTTATAAAAGCTTATTTTTTAAAATGACATTGAAATGCTTTTCAAAAAGCATTGATAATAGGGGAGACCTTAATTTATAAATATATTTGATTTGAAAAAAATAACACCTAAACTCATGGTAAAGCAAGGGAAGGGGTGAGTCATTTTTATGACTAAGGACCCTTGAGTGGGTAATTTTTAAGTGAAATGACCTGATATTGTAGGTCAATAGAAAATTAAGTCATAAAGTACATTTCAAAGGTGATGGGCAGAGAATACTTTGTGTTAGAATTTCTTAATGTTTTAATTCTTAATTAAGAACTCTAAACAATATGATCCCTCTAAAAACTTAGAACACCTTGAGCTTGTATCTGCCAAGAACCCCTTTGATGATCCCTCTACACGTGAGCATGTATCATGTATGATGAACACATCAGAACACATCCTTTAATGAAACTAAACTCTATGACAAGATAACAATTGATTAACTTAACTCTGTCAAGAAGTCAAACCTTCACATATGAAGCATGAAACATGAAACAACTTCATTAATGAATGATCTAACTTTCACTATGATGTATCTACATCATCAACTCAACACTTTTTTGACATCAATGACAATCAATCTCCATCAACCTCCCCCTTTGTCATTGATGGCAAAACTTCATGATACATTTTTTCTCGCTCCCCATTTTTGACATTTGATGACAAAGACAAATATCTCCCCCTAAGAATAACTCCACTAAAAGATGTTAAAGCTTGATCATTACATTTACAATCACATTACATTATGAGGAATTTGAAGACATAAACTTCTGTTATCCTGTTATCTTCATATCAACCAAAAATTGAGATACCACTTACCAAAATCTTTGATACCACTAGTCTTTCAAAAGATTGAAGGCACTGAACACTTATCAATTTGTTGTTCTAAACTTATCCTAAAAGCTCTGTCCTTGCATATCTACATCTTGAACAACATTTCAAACTTGAGAGCAACAAGATACCATGAACCACACATCTGAAAACTTACATCCTGAAGCATAATACCACTTCTTGTTACAAAATCACTTATGAAGATGAAGACTGACAAACTCCTGATGACATCACATGTGATTGGAGGACAAACTTTCCAAACAAACAATCTCTTCAATTATCAACACAAATTTGAAGTATGATTATGAAGGCATAAAAATTGACTCCTATGGCATGACTCATATAAACTTGAATTCCCTGTAGAGATATCATGATCAGAACAACAATGCAGGTTTAACAAGCAAAAATCTGATAACCACATGAAGACTTCTCATTACTAAATTCACAACTCATGATGACATGACAACCATTCAAGAGGTGACCTTTCCAACACTTCCATGAAAATAATCAATCTACAATCACTTTACTCTTGCACATACTTTTTGACATGATAAAGAATGAAGACCGTCTTGAAATGAATGAAGGCTATCTTAATGAAAACCATCCTCCTGTTTCTGCACAAGACACTATTTACAACCCCATGTCAAATTTGATATAAACATAACCACTATCAAAACCTTTGTAAAAATAAATGAATTGACTTCTTTCAATTACAACTTCCTTAGCCCACATAAGCAAACATCTAAAGAGAACTTCTTGAATATACCCAAGATCCATTATTCAAATCAACCCATCAATTTCTCCATTAACAAGTTCTTCCTGAATCACTATCACATACTGAAGATCAACTTAGTTAGTAATACCATCATAGAATTCATTTGACAAGAATCAATATGACAAGATCATCATTCAAATGATCTCCTTCCTAAAACTTCTTGGGGATAATTGATAGATCATGAACAACTCCCCCTTCATGCTATTTGTTATGCAACTGATGACATGACCTGTGCAAGATGCACAAGTTTAGAATTTATCTTCTCTTGTTTTTGTTTTTGCCTCCAAACTTTCTTAGGTTCTTGCTTCTATTCAGATTTCTTTATCCAAACCTTTTCAACCTTGTTCTTTTTCCAATCTATCAAACTAGGTAAAGCTATTCTTCCAAAGCTTCTGCAACTATATGCTTTGTGACCAGGAGAATTACACTTGAAACAAACAATATTAGTATTCCTGATTGAAGAAAAATGATTTCTTCTGCAATTAACTGATTTGTGTCCAAATTGATTACAAGTTTAACAATATCCATTAAATGAATAATTATACCTGTACATAAATGCTTGTCTTGTAGGGGCATTTCTTCTAAATTTTCTCCTTTGATTGTGCATTTTGTCTTCAGGGGTAGAAGTATGATAATTTAAATCAATCTTCCTTTTAGGAGTCTCTCTCACTTTTGAAAATTCTCCCTTTTCATAGCCAAGTCCAGTAGTGTCTCCATAAAGTTTTTGTTTACCAAACATCTCATGCAACTTATTTGAACTTTCTTCAAACTTCAAATTCTTTTCAAATTGCT
The DNA here is from genome assembly GCA_027924645.1 of Cunninghamia lanceolata. NCBI lineage: Eukaryota > Viridiplantae > Streptophyta > Pinopsida > Cupressales > Cupressaceae > Cunninghamia > Cunninghamia lanceolata. The sequence goes on from BSBN01000992.1 coordinate 1,766,190, forward strand.
TTCTAACATCCTTAAGATCTTTTCTTAAAGAAACTATTTCTCCTTCAAGATTTCGACATTCAACCTTTTTAGCTTGCAAATTGAATTTTGTTTCATTAGCTATCTTCTTAGCTTTCTCAACCTCTATCTTCAAACTGATGATTAATTTATCTGATTCACTTTCTAGCATCTTCAAGATCTACGAGAGCTTTGTTTTTGAAGTCTTTTTCTTGTTGTAGATTCACCTCTAATCTGTGATTCTCCTTTCTATATTTCTTAAGTTCACTCAAAGCACACATGAGCTCTCCTTATATGTCAATTTCACATTCTTATTCTTCATTAGTTATAATCTAATTTTCTTCTTCAAAATCTGATTGAGTCTCATTTCCTTCATGTGAAAGTTTTCCATCATTGTCATTCTTCTCAGATAATAAGTTGTCTTCTTCTTCAGATGTATTACCTTGATAAATTTTTATCAACTTCTTCCACATATCCTGAGCTATTTCACACTGTACAACTTTACAAGAAATATCATTAGATAAACTAGATAAAATGACCTTCTTGGCCATATGATTGCATTCAAGAGCCTCTTTGATATTTGAAGAATTAGAATATCTATTCTGAATAGACATCCATACATCATATCCTAAAGAGGATAAATAGACTTGCATTCTCATACACTAAACTAAAAACTCTAAACCATCAAATAGAGGAACTCCAGAAAACCCTTTCACTAATTCAACTTGTGAAGCATATTTATCAAATGACTTTATTTCAACATCTGGATTTGATACAGATTGCACCTTTTGATCAGAATGAGACTTGACATTTCTCATGTTTTTATTTCTTTTGCACTTACCCATGGTACTCCACTCACAGGACCTACCCAAGCTGATTAAGTTTCTAAAGGGAACTGGCTCTGATACCAATTGTAGGAGTCTAGGACAACACTGAGAGGTGGTTGAATTAGTGTTGTATAAATTTTAACTTTTTGCAAACTTTATCTTTACAAGACAAATAGAGATGAGGACATTAATAATTTGTTGAGTTTATATGCTCAAGACTTATAATAAAGAATGTAAACAAAAACTCATGATAAATGATTAATATGCACACACACAGAGGAAATCAATGAGAAGCATGACACAAGCTTTTCATGAGTGGAAAACCCTCTTGGGGTGGAAAAAATGACTCAAAACTACCCCATTGACTTAACTAAAAAAACATGCCTCACTCACTACATATAGGTCTCACTGACCAGGCAAGCCTCACTAGCTACAAAGAAGCCTCACTAACTACAAAGTAGCCTCACTGGCTATAATATGCCTCACTGGCAAATACAACCACCATTAGAAGATATATACAAAATCAGAGGGTTACTCTGTTTCCAGACAATTCATTGTTCTATCAATTCATTATTCAACACAAATTTCTTCATATGTAATTTCATCTTTTATTTTTACCTTCAAAAATTAAAATAGATATCTCTGTGTGTATGTCTTCAAACTACATCTGCATACATGCTCTTGCCTCAATTAGTTTTCAAAATATCACGCCTCAACAAATTCATTTTTTTTGAATGCATATATGTATCAATCCACATATTCAATTTTCAAAACCCCTGCAATATCAAAAAAATGAAAACTTTTCATTTCTTCTTCTTTCATATTCCTCTTTTTTTTTCACCTTCTCTGTTTCATTTTTCTTCTTGAAACCAAAAATGATAAACTTGACCTTTCATTTTCTCTAACATTTCAATCTGAATAATTTTTGTCTTCAATATTATCCCTGCATAAAACATTCAAAAAAATATATCTCTGAAAAATAATCTTCAATTAATTCCAATCATTTTGCCCCTGTCAAAAATAAAACAATAACTCTTCATATTCCTCTGTGCACTTGAATAACCCCTTCAATTTCTTCTTTGCAAATATGATCTTCATAAAATAAAAAATTGTCAATGAAATAACTCTTCAATTTTTCATCTTCTCCAATCTACAAAAGTATTTTCATTTGCAAGAATATCATATGCAAAAACAATTAATCTTTTTCCTCTCTCTGTAAAAAGAAAAAAAAAGATTATATTCTTCTTTGCAAAAATATTTGTTGCCTTCAAAAAAATATTTTCACAACCATTTGAATCCATTCCTCTTCACAAAAAAAATTCCATCTCCTTTTCATTTTTCCATCTTCACCATGTTTTATTCAACAACTCCATAATTTCACCTGTAAATAACAAAACATTCTTCAATCTGCAAAATAAAATCTTCAAAAATTGTCCAACTTCCAAAAATAAGACCCTTTTATCCTTCCAATAGAAGACCCTACATCTTCTCCACATAACATGGTCTTTTTTTAAAATTTCTTAATTTTCTCCACAAAAGCTTTCTAAAAAAAACTCCTTAATAATCTCCCCCACTAGTTAGGAGAATAAAAACAATCTTCCAAAAATATCTCACAAAAAATCTGCCTTATATCTTTTTTAAAAACCAAAAAAAAATCTCCTTAAAAAACTCACCATAAGAATCTCCTTAAAAGTAGGCTTTCATAAAAAATTCCTTAAAAGGCTCAAACAAATCTTCTTTTTCAAAAGACTAAAATTAGTCTTATAAAAGATTATTTTTTAAAATGACGTTGAAATGCTTTTCAAAAAGCATTGATAATAGGGGAGACCTTAATTTATAAATATATTTGATTTTGAAAAAACAACACCTAAACTCATGGTAAAGCAAGGGAAGGGGTGGGTCATTTTTATGACTAAGGACCCTTGAGTAGGTAATTTTTAAGTGAGATGACCTGATATTGCAGGAAATTAAGTCATAAAGTGCATGTCAAAGGTGATGGGCAGAGAATACTTTGTGTTAGAATTTCTTAATGTTTTAATTCTTAATTAAGAACTCTAAATAATATGATCCCTCTAAAAACTTAGAACAGATTGAGCTTGTATTTGCTAAGAACGCCTTTGATGATCCCTCTACACGTGAGCATGTATCATGTATGATGAACACATCAGAACACATCCTTTAATGAAACCAAATTCTATGACAAGATAACAACTGATTAACTTAACTCTGTCAAGAAGTCCTTATATCAAACCTTCACATATGAAGCATGAAACATGAAACAAATTCATTAATGAATGATCTAACTGCATCATCAACTCAACACCTTTTTGACATCAATGACAATCAATCTCCATCAATCTCCCCCTTTGTCATTGATGGCAAAACTTCATGAGACATTTTTCTCTCTCCCCCTGAGAATAACTCCGCTAAAAGATGTTAAAGCTTGATCATTACATTTACAATCACATTGCATTATGAGGAATTTGAAGACATAAACTTCTGTTATCCTGTTATCTTCATATCAACCAAAAATTGAGATACCACTTACCAAAATCTTTGATACCACTAGTCTTTCAAAAGATTGAAGGCACTGAACACTTATCAATTTGTTGTTCTAAACTTATCCTAAAAGCTCTATCCTCACATATCTACATCTTGAATAACATTTCAAAATTGAGAGCAACAAGATACCATGAACCACACATCTGAAAACTTACATCCTGAAGCATAATACCACTTCTTGTTACAAAATCACTTATGAAGATGAAGACTGACAAACTCCTGATGACATCACATGTGATTGGAGGACAAACTTTCCAAACAAACAATCTCTTCAATTATCCAAACAAATTTGATGTATGATTATGAAGGCATAAAAATTGACTCCTGTGGCATGTCTCATATAAACTTGAATTCCGTGCAGAGATATCATGATCAGAACAACAATGCAGGTTTAAGAAGCAAAAATCTGATAACCACATGAAGACTTCTCATTACTAAATTCACAACTCATGATGACATGACAACCATTCAACAGCTGACCTTTCCAACACTTCCATAACAACAATCAATCTGCAATCACTTTACTCTTGCACATACTTTTTGACATGATAAAGAATAAAGACCATCCTAAAATGAATGAAGCCTATCTTAATGAAAACCATCCTCCTATTTTTGCACAAAACACTATTTACAACACCATGTCAAATCTGATATAAACATAACCACTATCAAAACCTTTGCAAAAATAAATGAATTGACTTCCTTCAATTACAACTTCCTTAGCCCACATAAGCAAACATCTAAAGAGAACTTCTTGAATATACCCAAGATCCATTATTCAAATCAGCCCATCAATGTCTGCATTAACAAGTTCTTCCTGAATCACTATCACATATTGAAGATCAACTTAGTTAGTAATACCATCATAGAATTCATTTGACAAGAATCAATATGACAAGATCATCATTCAAATGATCTCCTTCCTAAAACTTCTTGGGGATAATTGATAGATCATGAACAACTCCCCCTTACTTCATGCTATTTGTTATGCAATTGATGAAGTGACTTGTGCAAGATGCACAAGTTTAGAATTTATCTTCTCTTGTTTTTGTTTTTGCCTCCAAACTTTCTCAGGTTCTTGCTTCTATTCAGATTTCTTTATCCAAACCTTTTCAACCTTGTTCTTTTTCCAATCTATCAAACCAGGTAAAGCTATTCTTCCAAAGCTTCTGCAACTATATGCTTTGTGACCAGGAGAATTACACTTGAAACAAACAATATTAGTATTCTTGATTGAAGCAAAATGATTTCTTCTGCAATTAACTGATTTGTGTCCAAATTGATTACAAGTTTAACAATATCCATTAAATGAATAATTATACATGTACATATATGCTTGTCTTGTAGGGGCATTTCTTCTAAATTTTCTCCTTTGATTGTGCATTTTGTCTTTAGGGGTAGAAGTATGATAATTTAAATCAATCTTCCTTTTAGGAGTCTCTCTCACTTTTGAACATTCTCCCTTTTCATAACCAAGTCCAGTAGTGTCTTTATAAAGTTTTTGTTTACCAAACATCTCATTCAACTTATTTGAACTTTCTTCAAACTTCAAATTCTTTTCCAACTGCTTTCTAACATCCTCAAGATCTTTTCTTAAAGAAACTATTTCTCCTTCAAGATTTTGACATTCAACCATTTTAGCTTCAAAATCAAATTTTGTTTCATTAGCTATCTTCTTAGCTTTCTCAACCTCTATCTTCAAACGGATGATTAATTTATCTGATTCACTTGCTTGATTCCTCAAATCTATAATCGGGTTTTTAGCATCTTCAAGATCTGCAAGAGCTTTGTTTTTGAAGTCTTTTTCTTGTTGTAGCTGCACCTCTAATCTATGAATCTCCTTTTTATATTTATTAAGTTCACTCAAAGAACACATGAGCTCTCCTTCTATGTCAATTTCACATTCTTATTCTTCATCACTTATAATCTGACTTTCTTCTTTGAAATCTGATTGAGTCTCATCTCCTTCATGTGAAAGTTTTCCATCATTGTCATTCTTCTTAGATAATAAGTTGTTGTCTTCTTCAGATGTATTATCTTAATAAATTTTTATCAACTTCTTCCACATATCCCAAGCTATTTCACACTATACAACTTTACAAGAAACATCATTAGATAAACCGGATAAAATGACCTTCTTGGCTATATGATTGCATTCGAGAGCCTCTTTGATATTTGAAGAATTAGAATATCCATTCTGAACAGAAATCCATACATCATATCCTAAAGAGGATAAATAGACTTGCATTCTCATACACTAAACTAAAAACTCTAAACCATCAAATAGAGGAACTCCAGAAAACTCTTTCACTAATTTAACTTTTCTTTCACTAATTTAACTTGTAAAGCATATTTATCAACTGACTTTATTTCAACATCTGGATTTGATACAGATTGCACCTTTTGATCAGAATGAGACTTGACATTTCTCATGTTCTTATTTCTTTTGCACTTACCCATGGTACTCCACTCACAGGACCTACTCAAGATGATTAAGTTTCTAAAGGGAACTAGCTCTGATACCAATTGTAGGAGTCGAGGACAACACTGAGAGGGGGTGAATCAGTGTCCTATAGATTTTAACATTTTGTAAACTTTATATTTACAAGACAAATAGAGATGAGGACATTAATAATTTGTTGAGTTTATATGCACAAGACTTATAATAAAGAATGTAAGCAAAAACTCATGATAAATGATTAATATGCACACACACAGAGGAAATCAATGAGAAGCATGACACAAGCTTTTCATGAGTGGAAAACCCTCTTGGGGTAGAAAAACCACTCAAAACTGCCTCATTAGCTTAACTAAAAAAAAATGCCTCACTCACTACATATAGGTCTCACTGACCAGGCAAGCCTCACTAGCTACAAAGAAGCCTCACTGACTACAAAGAAGCCTCACTAGCTATAATATGCCTCACTTGCAAATACAACCACCATTAGAAGATATATACAAAATCAGAATGTTACTTTGTTTCCAGACAATTCATTGTTCTATCGCTGCATTATTCAACACAAACATCTTCATATGTAATTTCATCTTTTATTTTTGCCTTCAAAAATTAAAATAGATTTCTCTATGTGTATGTCTTCAAACTACATCTACATACATGCTCTCCCCTCAGTTAGTTTTCAAAATATCTCCTATATTGAATTCATCTCAACTCAAATCTTACACACCTCAACAAATTCCTTTTTTTTGAATGCATATATGTATCAATTCACATATTCAATTTTCAAAACCCTTGCAATATCAAAAAAAAAGGAAACTTTTCATTTCTTCTTCTTTCATATTCCTCTTTTTTTTTCACCTTCTCTGTTTCATTTTTCTTCTCGAAACCAAAAATGATAAACTTGACCTTTCATTTTCTCTGACATTTCAATCTGAACAATTTTTGTCTTCAATATTATCCCTGCATAAAACATTCAAAAAAATATATCTCTGAAAAATAATCTTCAATTAATTCCAATCATTTTGCCCCTAACAAAAATAAAACAATAACTCTTCATATTCCTTTGTGCACTTCAATAACCCCTTCAATTTCTTCTCTGCAAATATGATCTTCATAAAATAAAAAATCTTCAATGAAATAACTCTTCAATTTTTCATCTTCTCCAATCTACAAAAGTATTTTCATTTGCAAGAATATCATTTGCAAAAACAATTAATCTTTTTCCTCGCTCTGCAAACAAAAAAAAAGAAGATTATATTCTTCTTTGCAAAAATATTTGATGCCTTAAAAAAATATTTTTTCACAACCATTTGAATCCATTCCTCTTCACAAAAAAATTCCATCTCCTTTTCATTTTTCCATCTTCACCATTTTATTCAACAACTCCATACTTTCACGTGCAAATAACAAAACATTCTTCAATTTGCAAAATAAAATCTTTAAAAATTGTCCAACTTCCAAAAGATAAGACCCTTTTATCCTTCCAATAGAAGAACCTACATCTTCTCCACATAACATGGTCTTTTTAAAAAAATTCTTAATTTTCTCCACAAAAGCTTTCTAAAAAAAACTCCTTAATATTCTCCCCCACTAGTTAGGAGAATTAAAAAAATCTTCCAAAAATATCTCACAAAAAATCTGCCTTATATCTTTTTTTAAAAACCAAAAAAAAATCTCCTTAAAAAACTCACCATAAGAATCTCCTTAAAAGTAGGCTTTCATAAAAAATTCCTTAAAAGGCTCAAACAAATCTTCTTTTTCAAAAGACTAAAATTAGTCTTATAAAAGCTTATTTTTTAAAATGACATTGAAATGCTTTTCAAAAAGCATTGATAATAGGGGAGACCTTAATTTATAAATATATTTGATTTGAAAAAAACAACACCTAAACTCATGGTAAAGCAGGGGAAGCGGTGGGTCATTTTTATGACTAAGGACCCTTGAGTAGGTAATTTTTAAGTGAGATGACTTGATACTGCAGGTCAAGAGAAAATTAAGTCATAAAGTTCATTTCAAAGGTGATGGGCAGAGAATACTTTGTGTTAGAATTTCTTAATGTTTTAATTCTTAATTAAGAACTCTAAACAATATGATCCCTTTAAAAACTTAGAACACCTTGAGCTTATATCTGCCAAGAACCCCTTTGATGATCCCTCTACACATGAGCATGTATCATGTCTAATGAACACATCAGAACACATCCTTTAATGAAACCAAACTCTATGACAAGATAACAACTGATTAACTTAACTTTGTCAAGAAGTCCTGATATCAAACCTTCACATATGAAGCATGAAACATGAAACAACTTCATAAATGAATGATCTAACTTTTACTATGATGTATCTGCATCATCAACTCAACACCTTTTTGACATCAATGACAATCAATCTCCATCAATCTCCCTATTTGTCATTGATGTAAAAACTTCATGATACATTTTCTCTCTCTCCCCCTTTTTGACATCTGATGACAAAGACAAATATCTCCCCCTGAGAATAACTCCGCTAAAAGATGTTAAAGCTTGATCATTACATTTACAATCACATTGCATTATGAGGAATTTGAAGACATAAACTTATGTTATCCTTTTATCTTCATATCAACCAAAAATTGAGATACCACTTACCAAAATCTTTGATACCACTAGTCTTTCAAAAGATTGAAGGCACTGAACACTTATCAATTTGTTGTTCAAAAAATCTGCCTTATATCTTTTTTTAAAAACCAAAAAAAAATCTTCTTAAAAAACTCACCATAAGAATCTCCTTAAAAGTAGGCTTTCATAAAAAATTCCTTAAAAGGCTCAAACAAATCTTCTTTTTCAAAAGACTAAAATTAGTCTTATAAAAGCTTATTTTTTAAAATGACATTGAAATGCTTTTCAAAAAGCATTGATAATAGGGGAGACCTTAATTTATAAATATATTTGATTTGAAAAAAACAACACCTAAACTCATGGTAAAGCAAGGGAAGGGGTGGGTCATTTTTATGACTAAGGACCCTTGAGTAGGTAATTTTTAAGTGAGATGACCTGATAATGTAGGTCAACAGAAAATTAAGTCATAAAATGCATTTCAAAGGTGATGGGCAGAGAATACTTTGTGTTAGAATTTCTTAATGTTTTAATTCTTAATTAAGAACTCTAAAGAATATGATCCCTCTAAAAACTTAGAACACCTTGAGCTTGTATCTGCCAAGAACCCCTTTGATGATCCCTCTACACATGAGCATGTATCATGTATGATGAACACATCAGAGAACATCCTTTAATGAAACCAAATTCTATGACAAGATAATAACTGATTAACTTAACTCTGTCAAGAAGTCCTGATATCAAACCCTCACATATGAAGCATGAAACATGAAGCAACTTCATTAATGAATGATCTAACTTTCACTATGATGAATCTGTATCATCAAATCAACACCTTTTTGACATCAATGACAATCAATCTCCATCAACCTCTGTTCCATTTCTAGAGCGATTAAAACAGGCTCCTCCAAAATCTAAGGAAAACCAGCCTGCACATGATGACTCATAGTTAATCAAGGAACTTATAAAGATACATATTGAAGTTCCTTTGTTACAAGCAATAAAAGATATCCTTGAGATAAATCATACCATCAAGAGCTTATGTTTGAAACTTCAGGTAGAAAATTAAAATTACCTAATACCATTCAAGTAGAAGGTAAAATTGCTAATGTCCTGTCAGGCAAGTTAATCCCTCAAAAATATGGGGACCCTGGAAGTCCTATTATTTCAGTGGAAATAAAAGGAGTATCAATCTTTAATGTATTGATTGATTTGGGAGCTGCTATCAATGTGATGACATCAGAGATTGTAGAAGCTCTTGCATTATCACATATTCAACCAACATCAACTGTGTTACAGCTAGCAAATATATCTATCACCAAACTAGAAGGGATTTTGGAAGATATTATAGTCACTATTAATCTCTGGGACTATTTAATTTATTTCCTCATCTTTCAGACTAGAAAGAAATGATCAGGGTACCCAATAATACAAGGTAGACCTTGGTTGGCTATCACAGCAACCCTTATTGACTGTAGGTTAGGAAACATGACTATTTCATATGGAGAAAAGATGAAGGAACTTTCCATCTATCCCCATGCTAAACCATTCCTATAGTATGAGAACAAACCATGGATAGATGATTTGATGGATTCAGATGAAGAAGACACCTCCTTATTGGCAATGGTAACAATTGCAGAATATTTTGAAGAATGCAATGAGGAGTATAAAGAATTGGAATCAAATAGCAAAACCTCCTTGTATAGTGTTTCCTAGCAAGAGGTCTCCAGATGGGTGCGAAGAGATCTGAAGGGATTCTTTAAGGCATTCCACTATCCATATTTTGAAAATATTGCTTCCCACTTAAATTATCAACAAGCAAAAACTTTACACCAGATTGTGCCTCACCTTTGTCCGCTAAATACTCTATTAAGTCCATACAAAGACCTTCTTTCTATTCATAATGGCACAAAGCAAATCACTGTCCAAACCAACAAACAACTCTCTATCAGTAGTTGGTTAACAAAAATAGAAGAAATTTGATTGACAAAACTACTACAAAATCATACCCAGGCTTTCGCATGGGAATACAAGGACATTAGAGGAATCCACCCCAGTGTATGTACACACCATATCTACACTGAAGATGTCCATCCTATTAGACAACCACAAAGGAGAATTAATCTAGCCTTGAGGGATATAGTGAAGGAAGAAATAGAAAAACTGTTGCAGGTAGGATTCACCTACCCCATTTCTGACAGTCAGTGGGCGTCGCCATTGGTTATAGTACCAAAGAAAAATGGCAAGTGGTGAGTCTGCATTAACTATAGAGAATTGAACAAAGCTACTAAGAAAGACTATTTCCCACTTCCCTTTATCGATCAAGTGCTGGATAATCTGGTTGGTAGTCGCTACTTCTCCTTTCTAGATGGATTTAGCACCTACAATTAGATCCAAGTGGCTCTAGAGGATCAGGATAAGACTACCTTCATGTGTCCATGGGGGACATTTTCTTACAAAGTTTTGCCATTTGGATTATGTAATGCACCAACCACATTTCGACGGGCTGTGTTGGCAATTTTTGTTGACTTAGCTAATAGATGTGTGGAGGTATATATGGATGATTTCACAGTGCATGGAAAAACTTTTGATGAAGCCTTGAATAGTTTGAACAAGGTGCTTGAAAGGTGCAAAGAACATCAGAACTTGTCTCTAAATCACGAGAAGTGCCTTCTTCGGATGACCGAAGGGATAGTGCTAGGTCACCACATCTCACAAGAGGGAATGAAAGTGGACCCCAAAAAGGTTGATATTATAGTTCAAATTTCCCCTCCTAAAACTCAAATGGAAGTGATAAGTTTCCTAGGACATGCTGGGTATTATCGAAGGTTTATTGAAAACTTTAGTAGGAAAGTTGATCCTTTGTTCACCTTGCTTAAAAAGGATTCTAAATTTAATTAGACACCACAATGTCAACAATCCTTTGAGGCCATCAAAAGCTCCCTCATGACAACACCAATCATCAACAGACCAAATTGGAGTGAGCCATTCCGTATTCACATAGATACTTCCAATCGGGCCATTGGAGCAATCTTAGGGCAAGCTAATGAATCTGGAGGTATGCATGCAATATATTATGTTAGCAAAAACTTAAACCCTGCAGAGAAAAACTATACCACCACAGAAAAAGAAATTTTGGCAGTAGTTTATGCAATCAATAAGTTTTGCCACTACATCACAGGCTACAGATTTTTTATCCATACTGATCATGCAGCTATTAGGTATTTGATGAATAAAGTTGTGGTAGGAGGTAGAATTATTAGGTGGTTGCTATTGTTGAAAGAATTTCACATAACCATTGTTGATAAACATGATAAAGATACTGTTGTCGCTGATTTCTTATCCAGATTGACTATGTAGGGCAGTAATGAACTAGTGGATGATACATTTCCGGATGAACATCTTTTTGCCATTTCTATACAATCTCCATGGTTTGTAGATTTAGCTAACTATTTGGTTTCAGGAAAATGCCCACCACATTTTAATCAAAAGGAAACCAGGTGACTGATTTGAGATAGCTCCAGATACAAATGGGTAAATGGTATCTTGTTTATAAATTGTCCTGACCATGTGTTACGAGGGTGTGTGCAGGAAACAAAAGTTTATGACATAATCTGAGCATGCCATGATGAACCTTCTGGTGGACATTTTTTAGCCCTCTGAACGAGATATAAAACTCTAGGAGCAGGATATTTTTGGCCAACAATGACCAAGGATATCCAGTAGTATGTCAAGCATTGTGATCAATGCCAAGGAATGAGACATCCAACTCCTATTGCAAAGATGCTACTCCATCCTCAAGTGGTCTTAGAACCATTTGAAAAATGGGGAATAGATTCTGTGGGACCAGTTGATCCACCATCTAGATGAAATCACTACATTCTGGTCTGTACCAACTATGCCACCAAATGGGTTGAAGCAAAAGCACTACTAGCAACAAAGGAGGAGAAGGTTGCAGATTTTCTATACACACATATTTTGTAGAGATTTGGAGCCCCTAGAGTCCTTATTTCTCATTAGGTACCATAGTTCATGTCTACTATGATCAAATGATTTCTAGAGAGATATCAAATCTATCATAGGAAGTCATCTCCATATCATCCTCAGAGCAATGGTCAAGTATAAGTGACGAATAGAAAACTGGAGAACATCCTCAAAAAAATGATTTTAGGCAAGAGAACAGATTGGGACGAGAGAATGACAGAAGTTGTTTGGGCCTTCAACACCACTTGGAGGATAACCACTAATTTCACACCATATGAATTAGTTTATGGGAAGCACCTAGTGTTGCCTATAGAATATGAGGTGGAAACATTGAGAACAACACTTGAAGTTGGTATTGATTTAATATGAGGTGGAAACAGTGAGAGCAACACTTGAATTTGGTATTGATTTAACTAAAGCACAACAACATAGGATAATTCAACTGAATAGGCTAGGAGAGATGCAAATGGAAGCATTGCAACACACAGTGTTGATTCAACATCAGAGAAAAGAATGGCACGATAGGCACATCATCAGTAAGCAATTCAAAAAGGAAGACTCGGCCCTACTATACGACTCAAAGTATCAAGATCTCAAAGGAAAACTGCACACTAGATGGTTGGGGCTCTATGAAATCTAAGAAAGCTTCAGTAATAGGGTTGTTCAGCTAGTTCCCATTGATAGGGATCACAAAGTTCTTTTGATAAATGGACATAGATTGAAGCTCTATCACAAACCAATTTCCAAAGAGGAATTCTTTACAGAAATTTAGTCTCAGATAGAACATTTCACCATGGAGGATCTGTCTTCCATGGGGCTCATGTTTTAAATGATGATTCTAGAAAGAATAAAGTAGTAAAGGTTGAAAACTAGAAATGACAGCCTTTTTTGTTTGAAAACATTTTTTTTTTAAAAGGGCAAAGTTGAAAACTAGAAATGATGGCTTTGTCTAGAGGGAATATTGAAAACCAACAATGGTGGTCTTTCCTTTGAAATTCCCATTTCCTTCAATAAAATTCCTCTTTACAGTTATGTAGGTCTTTGTGTTGAAATTTTTTGAAATCTCTAGATATTTGCGGATGCTACTTTCCAAAGTACCATTGGGTGCTAGGTTATGTTGCATCGCAAAACTTGATTTGGTAAAAGTTAATGTGAAATCATCTTAGGGGTGGGTACTTTACAAAGGTATATTCCTTCCTTAAAACTTGCATAATTATTTTAATATGTACATATATGCCATGTGTTTCCCCAAATGACCCACATGTAGTCCTTGTTTTTCACATGCCCAAGGTAGTTGCATGAATGATGGCAGTTAGACAGGTGGTATTAGTAAGATCATCCTCAGATCTTGTGTACCTTGCAATGAGTCGTGAGTACTTGGTCATAATGATAAATAACATTTACAATAAATGCCATAAAAATAAATATGTACTCAATTGAAAAATAATGATGACCAGTAATCATGACCATAAATGGGAAGTGCATTCGCAAGGGTGTGGGAGCTATGATTGTTGGCGTCAGCTCTAGATTTGAAAAGAAAGGCAATTAGGCTGGCGGCTGTGAATTTCCACTTCGTACGCTACCACTCTGTGTTGGAGCTCCAAAGTACGTGCCATGAGTACTAAAAGGATAGGCAAGATGGCTGCCAACATGTCCATCTTGCATGTAATTATTTTCTCGATCAAAGCTACCAGTGACACCACAAACTTCACATTTATTTCTACCTCAAGAAACAAGTGAGAGAGAAATAAAAATAGAGTTATGTTGTGGCATTCTTCCTACATTTCAATAAGAAAACAACTAGTGCAGATGGGAAACAAATGGAAAGCTAAACCTTAGAATGCCATTTTCAATGATGCAAGCACATAAATCTTCCAGCAGGCTGGATGGTTAGAGTTTTTGTAGAAGTTTGAAGGGTTTGAAGTAGAACTAGTCAAGGAATTCATCATGAATTTCCACCAAACCTTCTCGACGGTTAAAGGGGTAAGGATATAGATAAACCCTACTATAATTAGCCAAATTTCTAGAATTCATGTAGTAGGTGTTGATTTGTTTTAGAATAAACCATCCTATGAGGAGCTAGTGTAGAATTTCCATGTTGCTTCAGAGCCTTTACCTAGATATGTTGTTAGTAAGGGAGCATCTAAAGGAATTGAAAGGACTAGTCTTCCAGACCCATGGAAGACTATCATGTCCTGTGGATAATGAAGTTCTTTACATGTGATGGTCAGTATGGTGCTATATTAGGGCCAATAATGAGGTTAATCACTCACCTCAAGCATGGGGCAAATAAACCAAGATCTTTGATAAATCTGCTAGCTTTCCTGCATACTAGCCTGGTTAACATGATGACAAAGAGGAAGAATAGTGAAGGGTAGAAAAGCCACCCTATTTTAATTCACCTGATAATGAAGCACCACTTTTTGTAGCAAGAAGATGGTCAACAGAAATGGGAGGAGTTTCTTGCACTTCAGCCTAGAAGGAAGAAAATAAAGAACCACACTTCCACCGTCTCTGTCTTGGGAGACCCTATTGCAGTCTCTTCAAAATCCCTTGAAGTATGATTTAGACAGCTCCGGAGGGGAACAAAACAACATAGTCAAGGATGAGAAGTAGTAGCTTCTACCCCTGCTAGGATACACCACCCCCACACATTGGTCATTTCTTCAGATGAGGAGGCAAAGCCAGGCCATACAACCATCTCAAGGTCCAAACATTCATCCCCTACTGAGCAACAAAGAGAAGAAACTCATGCTGACAAGGGCACATAAGAGACTAGAGGAGAAGAAAACCCTGAGGAGACTGGAGGAGAAGAGAACCCTGAAGAAATAGAAGAGGACATTTTGGAACTTAACCACAGAAAGGGGAAAGAACCCCTCATGGAAATCTTTGAGGATACCACAGCCAAGGCAACTCGGTATGCTCTCACCTTATCAAAGGTAGAGCATGATTTGAGGCAAGCACAACTAAATCCATGGCTCAACAGTTGAAAGCCAAGGAAGAGGAGCTTGAGAAGCAGAAATAAAAGGCTGCGATGGAGAAAGAAGGAAAGGAAAAAGAAATTTCTATTTTTAAAAAGGAGATAGAAAACCATAAGGCCATTGTAGCCCAAAAAGACATTCAAATCACACAACTTTAGCAAAAAGTTGTTCAACAAACCCTTTCACCTACATCACTGAATGTCTATGCCCAAAATTTGTAGCTAACATTGGACAAAAGACAGCTCAAGGTGAGATCATGAAGCTCTAGAGAGATCTCAAGGCCCTTAAAGAAGAGAAGGTGATAGTGGAGAAGAACTTGGCTTTAGATTATGAAACAAGGGAGACCCTGTTAGCCCAAAGACTGCCATTAAGTGTGTATGCTTTGTTCCTTAGAGAGAAATTTTTGAGATGGAAGTTATTAAGAATCAGTTGCAATCTCCCATTTGATTTTGATAATGATAAAGATTTTGTTGAGTGCTATATGCAAAACCCTAAGGAACAACAAAATCTCCTTTGTGAGTTCTTCCAACATGGCCACTTAATAGGGCATGTTAACACTTTCATGCTCAATCTATATGTGGGAGAGCTCCAGATCCAAAGCTATCTATCTCTACTCATGAATAACAGATTATGGGAGGAATGCATGGAGGAATATAATGCAACAATAGCCACTATAGGGTTGCTGATGAGACATGACTGTCCTAAGTCCACATGGTTCACCAACACCTTCAGAGCATAGGTTTACAGGTAGGGTATCACAACTCAATATGTGAGGAATTTAAATTCTTGTATTTCTAATTTCTTTGACATAGCAGACTATCTCCCAAGTGCAATTGTCACAAGTTGCCTATTCAAATATGAGGACCTGCTAGACAACTTCAAGAGAAGGGAACCAATTTCCCTTGCAAAATTAGATGGGTGATTGCTAGAGTAAGAAAATTGATAACCTTGATTCAACAGAGGCACAAAATTGGATTGGAATGTAGTTTGCGACATCATTGATTCTAATGCCAGCACCTCACCTTAGCAACCCTCCAAGGGAATCTATGAGGGAGGAGAAGTTCAACAAATGGTTCAGCCAACTGTAGGAAAATAATGGGTTTGCACTGAAGGGTAGGTAACTTTTCTAGTACAAAGATGAAGATTACAACTGTAGTGTCATCATTGAAGAAAAGAATATAATTGATGAGGGGGATGTAGCACAGCCATGAGGACCTGACATACTTTCAGTTGGGGGGAGATGATGTGTCAGATCTATGACTCATTTATTTCTTTATATTTCCTGTTCTGAAAGACTTTGATAAAACATTATGGCACACACACACACACAATTCTAAATGCATATCTTATGAATTTGTGGTATAAGTGGTGTATGTTTGCATAAAGATTACAGTGGTGAGACTCCTAGTGGTCTCCGGATTCCTCCGGAGTCCCTTTTCCTATAAACAGCCTAAACTCTAGATGACTCCAGATGCTATTACCCTCCAAAAGAGCCATCCTCCCCTTCAGTTGATGACTACTACAAGCTGATCCTAGGGCTACTTAAGAAGTCCAACAACGCAAAAATGCCCCACCCTCAATTAAAGCAGCTGTTATGATCCAAGTTTCCATGTCACTTCATTTCAGTGACTAACTGAAAAAATTGTTAATTGGCATCAGTTCCAACTGAAGTCACTGCCACCAAGTGCCGTGCTATTCCAGGAAATCATTCAATTTGCCAATAGCCAAGTCGATACAAATCTTTGATCCATAGTAACTCACAGTGGAATCATCAATGTAATAAATAAGCAACTGGCTTTAATCCTAGTTTGCTGCAGTTAGGATTGTTGATAGTTATTTCCTTTCAATAAAGCTCGATTGTATAAATAGGAGCATGTCATCTCTCTAAGTTAGTTCTAGTTTTTCATAGTCAAGTCGTTAGTCAGATTGTATTTTCAGCTGGAGGAAAACTCCTTGTTTTCAGTTATGTATCCATGTCCATTTCTAGACTTTGATTGAATGCAAATGAAAGGGGAATTCTTCTGAAAGACAGTTCAAGCTAAGAGGCTCGTCTCTAGCTGGGAAAGTAGGGCCTGCTTCCCCAAACTGGAGGAGATCTCTTAGTATTTCATTTCCATGCAATTCTATTGTGTCTTTCTATTTAGTAATATTATCTTTGCATGTTGATATTGTGATGTGTCTTTTCTTTTCTCTATGATTGTTTAGCTAATTGTTACCTGTAGGTTTGTCTTCTAAATTTTAAAAATACCAAAAATAGATTTGTTATTCCAACATCATTGTTATATTCAGAGTGTCACATTACTGTAGTTTAACAATGGATACAATTACTTTGAAGTTCTGTTTTAGCACTTAAGATAATTTCTTTCCAGCAAATTAACTAGTTTCTTTTCAAGAAAGTGTGTTTATTTCCAAGCAATTAGAATAATTTCTTTCAAAGCATGTGTGTTTCCCTTCAAGTGAATAGGTAGTTTCCATTTTCTGCATGTATGTTTATTTCCACAAGTTGAGTAAACTAGACTTTATCCACCAACCATCCATTCACCCGATTCAGATTCCACTCCAAAATCCCCCCACACTAAGAGTCTTATTGCAAATAACTCCAGACACCTCCAGATTGATAACTAAATGATGATGAATTAACAAACACTATTGCAACCTCATCACGGTGAAATGCAGAGTAAAAAACTCAGTCTCTGTCACAGTCAAACACTATCTGTTCATGTAGTGATACTCAGACAAATTTATCTCTCTCTAGAGGTCTTCAAACTCTAAAACTTTGGATTTTGAAAGTCCAAACATATGTCAACAACCCCTTAGAACTGCAGAAGAAATATTATCATAGCGGGGGCATGCAAACCAAAATAATCAGGCACTTTGCACTGCCTAAGACTACACTCTATTAAGCTGAACTTCAACAAGTAGCCAACCTTCTGAAACACATAGGAAGTGTTGGATCTAGGGCATAGAACTGAGAGGGGGGGTGAATCAGTTGTATACAAACTTGCTTTCTATTTCAAACACTTGATTCGTCTTGTTAGTTAATAGCATATCAATTAATCATCCATGAAAGTAAAACGCACAAACACAAGAGCAGATAAACATCAACACAATGAACACCAAGATTTTGACGTGGAAAACCCAGTTAAGGGAAAAACCACAGGGTGATTAACCCAAGGATTATTCTCTGTTAAAAGAATAAGAAAAAGAATGGCACTTGCCAATTAGGGCTCACTGCCCGAGCACACTGCTCACAAAGAGGCCCACTGCCTACAAGGAGACACACTATCTACAAAGTGATAAGAATCACGGTCTTGAACTGGAGAATGACATCTTTACCATGTTTGGATCAGTTCCATTTAAGCCCAAAAACCTCTGCTCTGCCTTCCACACTTCTCTTCGCTACACCACTCTCATCCACACAATCCACACAACAAAATGAACTCACAAACCTTTATTTATACAAGACATCAACTTAGGAACAATCATCTAAGTCGACAATCAACCATAAGAATATCCGCAAGAAGAATAACACATCCGGTCGGCCACCACAAGAACATTCGCAGGATGAACAACTCATCCGGTCGGCTAAACAGAGCAAGAACTTCATCCGGAAGATTATCTTCAATTCTGGGCTCTACCATCAATGCGGACCAATAACACAACCTAAACATGATCCACGGACATTTCCAAGCCTGCCTAAATTACCAGGTACATCTGCACTTTCTCTACTTACTAGAATCTCTTCTCTTCCTTATCTGGAACTTCAAGAACACAGTCTGTCGCCACTGTCACAATGCAAAAGGTACTTTCGAACCTCCAAATCATACACAACTTGAGATGACACATCACAAGGACATCCCAAACACTCCTTGCAATCTGTAGATTAGGATTATACAATTCTAGACCTCACCGGACCTTTCTGTGATCCTCTGTCACCTCTGAACACTTGCTGGAACTGGTTCCACACCGACAGCCACAACTCCTTCAGATCTTCATGCGGGCCTCTGAAATCTTAACTGAAGCATCTCAAGACTCATATATACAAACCCTTTAGTCCGTATCGTCCGGTTCGCATCCTATACAATACATTTGCCTTCTTCTCATCACTGTTCTTCACTGTTCCTGACTGAGGCTAATTTTCTCAATATCCTCAGCACACTGCTCATCAAATCCCTCTTGTCAATGCAATATGAGTATGTTGACATCAATGACAACACTGGTTCACCTCATACTTGCAACAATCTCCCCCTTTGTCATTGATGGCAACATATGATGTGAAAAACCATCAAGACAAGAACTTCTCCTTTCTGTCACAGCTCCCCCTATCAGCAACATGTCTTCTCCTCATTTACTGCTCCCCCTTTGATCATCAGCTACTTGTTTTTCACATGTCTTCTCTCCCCCTTTGACATCAATGGTAAAGGGCTCATACTTGCAATTTTAACACATCAGAATCATACCAGCTACTCCCCCTTAGTAGTAGCTCCCCATCATCATGTTGGCAAGAGACACTATATGGATTCATGGTTGTTGTCATTGATGGCAACAAAGGTCATCCCACATATCTGCAAGTTATGGTGTGTCTCTACCGGAAGTAAGAATGAAGATTGTTGTGGTCAAGTGAACAAGAACAGAGCATGTGGCAAGGTCCGACAGATTGGTCCGGATCTCTCAGAGGAAGTGTCTTGGTGTAGTACGGATTTGGGGAAGTCAAGAGGACTACCTTGAGTAGTATATTCCAAGGATTTAGCCTCTGGTGATGAACAAAGAAAAAGATATGAATAGTTGAGTACCAGATTCCTGAGAGACAGTGAGAACAGAGGAAGAACTGACTGACAGAGTATCAGACTATTTTCCGGATGTGTTACTATTGATGGTAAAGGTTGTGAAGGCATGAATCATGTTTGGCCGACATGATTAATGATATCTATAAGTATATGCTTGATCTGCATTGCTTGGTGAGCAAGGATTCATCCGACAGAACAGAGTTTGTAAGAAACTAGACTGTTCCGGATGCTGACTAGAAAGGTGATGAAATTACTTGTGCGGATATATATAGAGGATGGATTTAGTTGTGAAGGGTGTAATTGTGTGATGGTGTATGCGAATAAGTGCAGAACAGAGCAGAAGTAGTAAGAAAGATCCAGTATGTGAAAGGATAGCAGAATAAAGAATAGAGGAAAGATGAAGTGCAGCAGATCAGTGTACTGAGCCTAACCAGAACTAAACTCCAGCATATATAGATGCTTCCAATCAGTTCAAGACTGTGATTCTTATCACTTTGTAGACAGTGTGTCTCCTTGTAGGTAGTGGGCCTCTTTGTGAGCAGTGTGCTTGGGCAGTGAGCCCTAATTGGCAAGTGCCATTTTGTAATTCCTTATTCTTCTAACAGAGAATAATCTTTGGGTTAATCACCCCGTGGTTTTCTCCCTTAACAGGGTTTCCACGTCAAAAAACTGTGTCATGTATTTTTCATTTCATGGTAATGTTTGTTTGTTTGATTCAATGCTGCATTGATTAATAAGAAAGTTCAAAAGAAGAAATAATTAGGATAACTGATTCACCCCCCCCCTCTCAGTTATCAACAATTGGTATCAGAGCAAGGTTCCTCCTAATAGAGCCTAACAGCTTGAGGAAGATCTGGGAGTTCAAATGGATGCATATGGTTTAAGGGAGCAACTCAAGACTGCCCTTGAGGATCTTGAACAGTCAAATTCTGAAGTCAATGAATTAAAGGAAAGACTCAAACAGGCTAATGAATTCATGAGAGAATTAAAGGACAAATTAAGTCTCTCTATGAAAAAGAGAAAGGAGCTGCTCCAACAATTGGCAAGACAAAGTGAAGAAAGCAATACGGATGAAGAATTGACTGAGAAAACCAAGTTATGTGAAAAGTTATCAAAAGAAGTCATTATGTTAAGACATGAAATGGAATCAGGAACTATAAAGTTTACTCAAGAGATTGAAGAAAAAAGAAAAGCTGAAGACAATCTAAGACAATCTCTTAAAGAGAAATCAGAAGAATGCCACCAGATGGACAGGATTATCAGACATCTTGAATCTGATCTTGAAGATGCCAAAGATAATGAAGAAAAACTTGAGGATCAAATTGTCTCTCTCAAAAGAGATCTTCAAACAGCAAATGAATATAAAGAAAAATTCAAGATAAGTTCTGCCCAACTTGAAGTACTTCTTGGAAGTCAAAAGAGGACAGATGACAAGTATGGTTTGGGATATGAGAAAGGAGAAAGCTCCGGATCCAGTCAAAAGAATTTTGGATCAGAAAATCCAAGGAATAGGCCTAGAAGACCTCCGGTAAGACAGCCCAATGCTCAAAGATATCCATCTTTCAATGGATACTGCCACAGCTGCAATCACTTTGGTCACAAAGCTAATCAGTGCAGAAAAAGGATGAATCAAACTAGTCCATCCTTCTCCGGACAGTGCTTTAACTGCAAAAGGTATGGACACAAGTCTCATGAATGCAGAATATGATCTCTGCGAACTGCTCTTAAGCCAATTAATGGAAAATATACAGAAAATCAAGAAGGACAAGAAGAATTCCTTTAAGTATGGTACTCTTATATTATGTCTATTCTTCTACTTCATGAATGAGCTACCCGGATCAAGTGGATGGGCATGGCAGAATGACAAACCTGTTGCAGTCCAAATAAGAGACTATCTACATGGGCTTGGGGATGCCAAAGCAAGAAATACAGCCCTATAGGGATACTTCAAAAACTTCCAAAGCATGATGCAAGCAAGAGAAAGAATTCCCCAGTCTCTTGTTGAAAAATACAAAGACTCAGTGTGCTTTATGGTGGACACTGATCAGTGCCTAATGGAGGCAGTGGAGCCAAGAACTGTCTGGATCATGCCCATGGGGTATGAAGTGGATGAACAGATAGTGGAGCTGCATGTTCAACACATGCTAAGTCAGCCCAAAGATCCAAAGGCAGAGAGGTTTGGAACCTTTGAGGAGCTGAGTGTAAAGATCCATGTAGAACTCAGGGAACCTGAGATAAAGAGGAAGGTGAGAAAAGAAGTAGAGCACATTACTCAAGGCCTAGGCATCTCAAAAGAGGCACTTGATGCCAGCTGGGAAAAGAGAAGAAAATCTGAGGAAGAAAAGAAAGAGGCAGAAAAGAAAAGTAAAGAAAGTGTTCTGGTTGAAACTTCCACCCGGACTAGATCATCAAAAAGATCTGCACCTCCCACAACCAAAAGTTCAAAACCGGAAGTCCAGGCATCCGGTAAAAGATCTAAGACAAAAGCCACAAGGGCTTATGAAAGCCAAAAGGATGAAGAGGAAACTGAGTCAGATGAGGGAGTAAAAGAAATAAAGAAGCAGAAGAAGAAAGGATCCGGGAAACCCTCCACAGGCCAAGACAAGGAAGAAATGGCAGAAGAATTTGCTGAAAAGCCCACTCTATCCCTAGACAGTGTAGTCAAATCAGTCACTGTGGATGGGAACCTTCAACCGGTGGCTGAATTTTATGATGACTACGAGGTAGATCAAAAGATCCTGCAAGAAGCTATAATAAGGTACTTGAACATCTACAATAAAGCTTTTATTGAGATTATCTCTGAAATCCCTAAAAGCCTAGAAAAGGAATTAGAATTAAGAAAGAATAATGCTCAGGCAAAAGATCTTGAGATCCGGGAGCAGATAGCTATTCAGCTATATCCTCAAATTGATCCCAAGACAATGAACATAATATTCAAAGACTGCAAAGATGAGTTCAGAAGTAAAGCCAGGATGAATCAACTCATGCTTGGTGAGACTGACAAGGTGGCCAAAGAGACAGAAGAGATCCTCCGGAATGCCTTCAAAAGGTTCAATCTTCCTGTTGTAGAGGACTTAGGTGCAGAAACAGCTGTGGACTTGGAACCCTCTACTCCAGAAGAAGTGGCCTATGAACAGGCTAGCATCTCTCCTCTGGTTTCCCCTACAGTCTCTGGATCCAAAGAAGAAGAGAAATTACAGGAGAAGGAAGCAATGGTGAAAGATAAAGAGGTTGACAGTACTAAGGGTGCAGAGAAAGAGAAGACTCCATCAGAGAAGACCATGAATGATAGTGGTAAGAATGTGGAAGGAGAGAAAATCCCAAAGGACAGTTCCAAGACTGCAGAAGAAAAGAAACATCTGTCTCTGGCAAGAGACACTGCACAAACTGTTCAACAATTTTTGAGCAAAGAAACAATAGAGATCGATGAACCGGAGCTACTACAAGGCCCATTCAACTTTGATTCCCTCTCTCCGGTGCAGACAATGAAGATAGCCTCATTTGCAAATGCTAAGGCAAATGAAAAGCTCCTAAAGTCTCATATGGAAGACTGTGAGTTGATAGAGGCTGCTTCCGGAGTGCTTGAGAAGATTATGCCATCGGTCCAGATAGATCTGGCAGCCTCCTCTTCCGATAATCTCAAAACCTTAGTCAGCAGTGTTAATACACATTTTGAATCTTTAGAAAAATCAGCTGAAGAAAAGGTCTGGAAGGAGTTTTTGGATAAAAGGTTCTCCGAGGTTCAGGGTTTGATCATTAATGATAGGAGAAACATGAACATTAGGATAAAGAGCTTAGAAAATGCTCTTAAGGATGGCGGTGAAATATACAAATTTTGTATCTCCTGGTCCAAGGTAACAGTGGACATTGAGAAGAAAATAAAAGCGCAAGAGGACACACTACTAAGCTTGTCTCAAAGTTTTGATCCTCTTTCTTCCTCTATAACAGATCAAGAATGTCAGACTATTGCAGTCTTGAGTGAAATCAAGAAATTGGAGAAGGAAAGGAAAAATAGAATAAGCAGGTTGAGTGAGCTCAGGGGGTTAATTGTCCCTAAGCTAGAGGCCATGCATGAGGCCATAGCAGAAGCTCAAATCATAGCCCAGACAAGTGATCCGAAAGATCTAAAAAGGGCAGATGCATTTGCATTTTTGTTGAGTGGTCACATTTCAATTTTGGATAGAATGAAGCAAAGTTGGGCTACAGAACTGATCCAACTGAAGACATCTTTTGCAGACATTCTTCAGTATATGTGAGTATGTAAATATGTGGCTATGTATAGAAATTTTTTGAAAATTTTGGTGTGCGGACCCTACCCTTTGCCATTGATGTCAAAGGGGGAGTGAGGAGTAGTGAAAAATGAGGAATCCAACTAAGGGGGAGTTCCAGAAATTGTATATAGAGCATCAACCAAGGGGGAGCATAGTATAAACACTTAGTCATTTTTCACTAAGTGTTGCCATCAATGCCAAAGGGGGAGATTGTTGGCAAGAGACACTATATGGATTCATGGTTGTTGTCATTGATGGCAACAAAGGTCATCCCACATATCCGCAAGTTATGGTGTGTCTCTACCGGAAGTAAGAATGAAGATTGTTGTGGTCTGGTGAACAAGAACAGAGCATGTGGCAAGGTCCGACAGATTGGTCTGGATCTCTCAGAGGAAGTGTCTTGGTGCAGTGCAGACTTGGGGAAGTCAAGAGGACTACCTTGAGTAGTATATTCCAAGGATTTAGCCTCCGGTGATGAACAAAGAAAAAGATATGAATAGTTGAGTACCGGATTCCTGAGAGACAGTGAGAACAGAGGAAGAACTGACTGACAGAGTATCAGACTATTTTCTGGATGTGTTACTGTTGATGGTAAAGGTTGTGAAGGCATGAATCATGTTTGGCCAACATGATTAATGATATCTACAAGTATATACTTGATCCGCATTGCTTGGTGAGCAAGGATTCAGCCGACAGAACAGAGTTCGTAAGAAACTAGACTGTTCCGGATGCCGACTAGAAAGGTGATGAAATTACTTGTGCGGATATATATAGAGGATGGATTTAGTTGTGAAGGGTGTAATTGTGTGATGGTGTATGCGAATAAGTGCAGAACAGAGCAGAAGTAGTAAGAAAGATCCGGTATGTGAAAGGATAGTAGAATAAAGAACAGAGCAAAGATGAAGTGCAGCAGATCAGTGTACTGAGCCTAACCGGAACTGAACTCTAGCATATATAGATGCTTCCAATCAGTTCAAGACTGTGATTCTTATCACTTTGTAGACAGTGTGTCTCCTTGTAGGCAGTGGGCCTCTTTGTGAGCAGTGTGCTCGGGCAGTGAGCCCTAATTGGCAAGTGCCATTTTTTAATTCCTTATTCTTCTAACAGAGAATAATCTTTGGGTTAATCACCCCGTGGTTTTCTCCCTTAACAGGGTTTCCACGTCAAAAAACTGTGTCATGTGTTTTTCATTTCATGGTAATGTTTGTTTGTTTGATTCAATGCTGCATTGATTAATAAGAAAGTTCAAAAGAAGAAATAATTAGGATAACTGATTCACCCCCCCCCTCTCAGTTATCAACACATCAATCCGGATCACAAGATATGACTATGATATCCACCAAACTGATGCACATCAGTGCATCCTAGTTCATCATCAGAGGGGCCATGACCCCTAACTTCTCCCGGAGATATTCAAAAGAGTCCTTGGGAAGAGGTTTAGTAAAGATATCTGCAATCTGATCCTTAGAGGGAACATACTCCAACCTGACTTCTTCCTTGTTCACTTGTTCTCTCAAAAAGTGAAACTTGATAGATATGTGCTTGGTCTTAGAGTGCAATACCGGATTCTTGGAAATATTAATTGCACTTGAATTATCACAGAAAATTGTGATAGGCTCCTCATATTCAACTTTAATGTCTCTTAGCATCTGCTTCATCCATAAGATTTGAGTGCAACTACCTGCTGCTGCAATGTATTCTGCTTCAGTTGTAGACAGAGATATTGCATCTTGTTTCTTGCTTAGCCAAGAAACCAATCTCTTCCCCAAAAAGAATGCTCCACCACTGGTGCTCTTCCGATCATCCACATCTCCTGCCCAATCTACATCTGTGTAAGCATGAAGAGAGAAATCTAGATCTCTAGGGTACCATAGACCATACTCAGTTGTTCCTTTCAAGTATCTGAAAATTCTTTTGATTGCCATAACATGAGATTCTTTAGGATCAGCCTGGAATCTTGCTACAAGACCAACAGCCTACATTATATCTGGTCTGGTCTGAGTGAGATACAATAATCCACCAATCATTGATCTATACTTTGTCTGATCTGCCTTTGGGGAGTCATCATCTTTGCTCAACTTACATCCGGTTGCCATGGGAGTGTTCATTGGCTTTGAATCTTCCATGCCAAATTTCCTTAACAATTCTTTCACATATTTAGTCTGAGAAATGAAGATCCCTTTCTTTGTTTGAGTAATTTGCAGACCCAAGAGGAAATTCATTTCACCAAGCATAGACATTTCAAACTCACATTTCATCTGATTTGCAAAAGTTTTGCACATACTATCTCTTCCTCCAAAAATGATATCATCCACAAACACTTCAACAATCAAAATGTTTTCATGATCAATTTTGAAATATAAGTTACTGTCAGCAGTATCTTTACTGAATCCAATCTGCACAAGATGCTTATCCAACCTTTCATACCATGCTCTTGGGGCTTATTTTAATCCATACAATGCTTTCTTCAACTTGCAGACCATATCATCATTGTCAGACAATTGAAATCCATCCGGTTGTTCAATGTAAACTTCTTCTTCCAAATCACCATTTAGGAAGGCAGACTTGACATCCATCTGATATACCTTGAAGTCTTTAAAGGCAGCAAATGCAAGAAATAATCTGACTGCTTCAATTCTTGCCACCGGAGCAAAGGTCTCTTCAAAATCAATTCCTTCTATTTGAGAGTAGCCTTTGTAGACCAATCTAGCTTTGTTTCTGATTACTTCACCAGGTTCATTTAATTTGTTTCGGAAGACCCATTTGGTTCCAATCACATTCCTGTCTCTAGGTCTAGGAACAAGATCCCAAGTATGATTTTTCTCAATTTGCATTAATTCATCTTTCATTGCTTTGGTCCAGTTTTCATCATTGCAAGCTTCATTTACTGTTTTAGGTTCAATCTTTGAAATCAGACAACATTCATCCTGATTTTGAGCAATATTCCTTCTAGTTTGCACACCTTTGCTTCTGTCACCTATGATCTGATCTTCAGAGTGGTTCAGTGTTACATACCTTGGAATTTTGGGAGTATCCTGCACTCTTGCTTCTTGATCAAGCTCATTCAAACCTATCTCTACTACCTGATTTATCGGATCAGGCTGACTCTGACTTACCGGAGAGGATTGAGTTCCTTGAACCTGAACACCGTCTTGGTCATCTTCATCAAACTCATAAAATCTTGAGGGCTTCTCAATTCTTTCATCAACTTTCACATTAGTGCTTTCTATCATCTTCCTTAGTCTCTTATTGTAACACTGGTATGCTTTGCTTTGAGTGGAGTAACCCAAGAAAATTCCTTCATCACTTCTAGCATCAAACTTTCCTAGATCTTCATCTCTTTTAATATAACACTTGCTACCAAATACTCTGAAATATTTCACAGTAGGAGTGATGCCAAACCAGAGTTCATAGGGGGTCTTACCGGTATTGTTTCTGATTTGAACTCGATTTAGAGTGTAGACTGCAGTGCTGATAGCTTCTTTCCAGAACATCTGAGGAACATTTGCTTCCAACATCATTGTCCTGGCAGCTTCCTGGATGGTCCGGTTCTTTCTTTCAACTACTCCATTCTGCTGTGGAGTCCTAGGAGCAGACAATTGTCTCCTTATACCCTGCTTCTCACAAAAGTCAATGAACTCACCAGATGTAAATTCACCACCTCTATCAGACCTTAGACACTTCAGTTTCAATCTGATTTGATTCTCTACCATAGCTTTGAAGATTTTAAACTTCTCAAATGCTTCTGATTTTTCTTTTAGGAAGGTAACCCACATCATCTGGGAATGGTCATCAATTAACAACATGAAATATCTATCACCTTGTAGACTCTTGATTCTTGTCAGACCATAGAGATTAGTATGTACTAATTCCAACAATCCGATAGAGGACTGATCTTTGCTTTTGAAAGAGACTCTGCTCTGTTTACCTAGCTGACATTCTTTGCACAAACTATTTGTAGGTTTCATCAATTTTGGAAGATCTCTTACAGGCTAAGTATTGCTTATCTTGATGATGTTATCAAAATTTACATGACACATTCTTCTATGCCATAACCAACTCTGATCAACTTGAACAAACAGACAACTTTTATTTGAACCAACTAGATGAAAGATATTACCTTTTGTCTAAGTACCAGATGCAATTTCAGTTCCGAAGCTTGTAAAGATTCTGCATTTTCCATTCTTCAACCGGAGATCATAGCCTTTGTCTACTAACTAACCAACACTGAGAAGATTGTGCTTCAATCCTTCAACATTTAGTACATTACCTATTTTGCTCTTTCCATCAAAGGAAATAGTTCCCCTACCTCTGATTCTGCCAGCAGAATTGTCACCAAACTTTACCATTCCTCCTTCATACCTTTCCAAATTCAAGAACTTATCCTTGTCACCAGTCATATGGTGAGAACATCCACTGTCAATAACCCAATCATCCTTTTCTTCCACTTGAGAAGCCAAAGCTTTTTCCACAACCTTGTGATTGACAGATTCAGAGAGTATTGAATCTTCTTCCTTGATGGCAATAAACACCCATTCATTTCCGGATTTGCTTCCTAGTTCTAATTCATCATCTGTTACTCCTTCATTGTCATCTTCTTCATGAACATAATAGCAGTTCTTTTGAAACCTTTGTCTGTTAGTATTAGACCTTGCAGATCTTTTCAGACATCTTGAAGTAAAATGACCAATCTTATTGCAGTTGAAGCACTTAAAGGGTAGTTTTCCTTCATACTTATCGGATCCTCTTGGTAGTCTTTTTGCAATGAGGGCTTCAAGTTGAGCTATTTCTGCTTCTTCTTCTTCCATGTCTCTTCTTGCTTGATCATAACATGACATCTTCCTTGAAGAGTTTTCTTCCGGATCAAATCTCTGTTTGCCTTTCACATAGGCACTGGCTTTGAAAGCAGATTCAGTCTTGGGAGGATCATCTCCAAACTCGGTCATTTCAAATGCAGCTAGCTTGCTAGCCAATTGTTCTCTTGTGATAGTTGTGTGGGCTCTAAATTCATCAATTGCAGCAACCTTAATTTTGTAGGTAGTAGGAAGGGATCTGAGGATTTTACAAACAATCTCATTTTCATCCAGAGTTCCACCAGCATTTCTAATTCCACACATTAGTTCATTCACTCTTGGCATAAAAGTAGTGATGTTTTCATCATCTCTCATCTTCAATCTTTCAAATTTCCCTTTCAGACTTTGCAACCTTGCACTCTTGACAAACTCATCTCCTTCATACAGAAGTTCCAGTTTAGTCAGGATCTCATATGCAGTTGGTAGGTCAATAACATTTGAGAGATCTGAGTCATTCAATGTGCTTAGAAGAGCTTCCTTGGTCCGTAGATTGTTTTCAGCATCTGTGATTTCATTCAGAGTTGTCGGACCACCTTGTGGAGGTATATATGGTTTTGAAACCATGGCCAAGTATGCTTTTCCCATACATTCCAAGTGACATTTCATGCGACCCTTCCAGAGAGTGAAATTGGTTCCATCGAACTTCGGACTATCCTTTTTGTATGATGACATCCTGGATCTCCTCAAGCGATTAAGCTCCTTTCAAAGGAACTTGGCTCTGATACCAATTGTTGGATCTAGGGCATACAACTGAGAGGGGGGGGTGAATCAGTTGTATACAAACTTGCTTTCTATTTAAAACACTTGATTCATCTTGTTAGTTAACAGCATATCAATTAATCATCCATGAAAGTAAAATGCACAAACACAAGAGTAGATAAACATCAACACAATGAACACCAAGATTTTGACGTGGAAAACCCGGTTAAGGGAAAAACCACGGGGTGATTAACCCAAGGATTATTCTCTGTTAAAAGAATAAGAAAAAGAATGGCACTTGCCAATTAGGGCTCACTGCCCGAGCACACTGCTCACAAAGAGGCCCACTGCCTACAAGGAGACACACTGTCTACAAAGTGATAAGAATCACGGTCTTGAACTGGAGAATGACATCTTTACCATGTCTAGATCAGTTCCATTTAAGCCCAAAAACCTCTGCTCTGCCTTCCGCACTTCTCTTCGCTACACCACTCTCATCCACACAATCCACACAACAAAATGAACTCACAAACCTTTATTTATACAAGACATTAACTTAGGAACAATCATTTAAGTCAGAAATCAACCATAAGAATATCTGCAAGATGAATAACACATCCGGTCGGCCACCACAAGAACATTTGCAGGATGAACAACTCATCCGGTCGGCTAAACAGAGCAAGAACTTCATCTGGAAGATTATCTTCAATTCCGGGCTCTACCATCAATGCGGACCAACAACACAACCTAAACATGATCCATGGACATTTCCAAGCCTGCCTAAATGACCAGGTACATCCGCACTTCCTCTACTTACTGGAATCTCTTCTCTTCCTTATCTGAAACTTCAAGAACACAGTCTGTCACCACTGTCACAATGCAAAAGGTACTTCCAGACCTCTAAATCATACACAACTTGAGATGACACATCACAAGGACATCCCAAACACTCCTTCCAATTTGCAGATTAGGATTATATAATTCCGGACCTCACCGGACCTTTCTGTGATCCTCTATCACCTCTGAACACTTGCTGGAACCGGTTCCACACCGACAGCCACAACTCCTTCAGATCTTCATGCGGACCTCTGAAATCTTAACTAAAGCATCTCAAGACTCATATATACAAACCCTTTAATCTGCATCCTCCGGTTCGCATCCTATACAATACATTTGCCTTCTTCTCATCACTGTTCTTCACTGTTCCTGATTGAGGCTAATTTTCTCAATATCCTCAGCACACTGCTCATCGAATCCCTCTTGTCAATGCAATATGAGTATGTTGACATCAATGACAACACTGGTTCACCTCATACTTGCAACAGGAAGATGAAATCCTTGAATTAGATGCTTCTAACAGTCCTTAATAACATTCCAAAACTACAGACAAAAATCTTTAAACTGTGAGAAATGCAGACCAGAAAACTGTATCTCTATGCATTTGGAAGATAGTATGACATTTAGCCAATTTTACACCAAGTTGTTTTCCAGATTAGAACTTTTTGCATGAGTAACATTATGAGTATAGAAAAATCTTGTGAGGGATATTACTATAACCTTACAATCCACTTTAGGTCTATTTACCTTTGTTGTCATCTAACCATTACTGCTCTAAACACTATTGCCATCAATGACAACACTTCAATACTTCTTGACTATCATGCACCTTGGTATGCCAACATTGTCTCTAACACTAATATGTCCAACAAAAACTAGTTGCAAAAGGATATTCCAAAGTTAAAGGAATATATTTTGGTGAGATTTTTTCCTAGTTGCTAAGATAACATCTATTAGGTACCTATTATCTATAGTAACAAATTTTGATTTGGAGATAGAATAGAAGAATATGAAGACAACATTCTTGCATGGAAACTTGAATAAAGAGAAGTACATGAAACAACTAGAGTGCTATGTTGTTAAATGTAATGAGTATTTGGTTTGTATATTGAATAATCTCTCCATGGTCTCAAATAGTTCCTAAAATGGCATACTAGAAGTTTGATTTCTTTATGTTTGGATTGGGTTTTCTAAGATGCAAATCACACTATTGTGTTTATTATAAGCTAGATGATGTTCAATTTCTTGTTATCACATTGTATGTAGATGATATGTTTTTTTTGATAATAGTTAAGATATGATTTATGATTTGAGGCCTCAACTTTTAGCATATTTTGAGATGAACGACTCGAGGGCTACATGAAAGGAAGCTAGGTGTGCGGAAATGCTTCCTATGCTAATCTATTGAGGAGAGGGCTATGGAAATTCAAATTTATCCTAACTATTATAGAAATGTTAAATCATCAACATGAGATATTGCAACAAAACACAAGAATCAAAATGTAGATAGAAGAAGAGAGACAAAGATTTATGGTGGGGAAAACCCTTATCGGGTGAAAAACCCCACACTCAGAAACCTACACAATGTATTAACAAATCTGAAAGTTGTTTACAATACACTTGTAATGCAAGCATCAATGGTCTTCGACACTCATAACAGTACCTGTAAACCTGTGATACAAACTCCATCTCCAAGCACTTGTATATAAAGGAAATACAAGGCAATTTTGGACCTTTCTTGGAATGGGCATCCAACATAGCATCTTGGACCAAAAACCCACATCTAGGGACACTTGGTCAACATTGTAGAATGTGTCTGACACTTATCTACAGCTCCCATCCCAAAGAGGTTGCCTATTTCCAAAATGGGCTATGACAGATGCTCTTACGACACTTACGACCGTCATAGAATCTGTCATAGTGGTTACAACTTACAGTTGTAAGAGAATTTGTCATACACATGCTATAAATAGCATATTCTCTTACAACACATCATATTCCACTTTGGGGCACCCAAATATGCCTTATTAAAAGATGCTTCATGACACATGTCATCACCTGTCTTACAACCTTCTATTTCTGACTCTTACATGTCATAGATTCGTCATAGGAATCTGTCATAACCGTTTTAGTCAAACATTCCTTACACAACATAGAAGATGCTGACACATGGTAGAATATTCCTACCACTAAGTGGGACACCTATCTCCTCATGTGAGGACAAAATAACAAGTTCTCATAATCCATGTAGGATTGACACATCACTGTGCCACATCCCACAACATGACAATATGGAATTTCTAATTATTTACAACATAGGCAATTAAATAATAAATACAAACATTACAAATGCAGAGAATTACCAAGGTTGAGACACCTTAATTCCCAACAATGCAAAGTATATCTTGTGTATTGATATCAAAAGAGATGGAGTGATCATAAAGCTTTGGTTGGGATAGAGTAAGTATGTGAACTCTATACTATAGTGTTTTAGCATGGAAAATGAAAGACCATTGAGTGTTCTTATTTCTATGAGAACTAAGATTCTAGTTAAGAAATAACCTACAACATCCATAGAGATGGAGGATATGGATCATGTTCCTTATGCCACTTCAATTGGGGGTTTCATGTATTCTATGATCTATACTAGAGTATAGATTTCCCAAGTAGTGGGAGTCATGAATCACATTATGGATAATCCTATCCATGGTAATTGGGATGTAGTTACAAGGGTCTTCAAATATTTATGGAGTACCTCTAAGTACTCTATTTATTATCATGGTAATTCTATAGAGGACTAGCACTTAGTTGATAATATTTTTGTGGATTTAAATTAGGCAAGAGATGTTGATAGCAGAAGATCCACCAATGGATATATTCTTACTTTATTTGGTGGTTCCATTAGTTGGGTGAGTAACTAGAAGGTTATGGTCACTTTGTCAACTATAAAGGATAAGTACATGGAAGCTATTAATGTAGGAGCATCCTTGGGCATAATGGAAATCTTGCATCATTCCAGAAAAGTGGATTTTGTGGTTTATTCCAATTGTTTGTTTGTCTATTAGTTTGTGGTTACTAGTTTGTGATAGCAAAAGTTAGAACATTTCAATATAGTTTGAAATTGGCTTTTGTAGTTTTGAGAGTAATTCTATTTGTGGTTGATGGGTCTCATGTTAATGTTTGATGAGAATTAAATAAGTAAAAGATAGTAATTTGGTTCATGAGCATCTTTTGGGTTGACAATTGTGATTGTTTCCATTTGTAGCAT
Organism: Cunninghamia lanceolata; assembly: GCA_027924645.1. Classification (NCBI taxonomy): domain Eukaryota; kingdom Viridiplantae; phylum Streptophyta; class Pinopsida; order Cupressales; family Cupressaceae; genus Cunninghamia; species Cunninghamia lanceolata. The sequence goes on from BSBN01000992.1 coordinate 1,800,310, forward strand.
GTTAGTTAGAGTTTGTGCCAATAGAGGAATATTTATGACGATTTATTGTATGATTGAGCATGAATGTTGAGTACCACATGGAGGTTTTCCACTCTTTTACCATTTGTATTTGGAAGTTTATTATTTCTATCCAATTGTGACAAGTTTCATATGGTATTGGGCTTTGTGCCATCTTACTCAATTCCTCTTGGAGCCTCCCATATTCAATTCCATTACTACAATATTTCACTTAATTTGGAGAAAAACAATAATAAATAATATTCTTCAACTCCTTATGAATGTCCAAGTTACCCAATCTAAGAAAGTTGGAGATCTAACATTATAAATTAGGATTACAAATTAATATCACAGTATCCTAAAATTTCCTCCCACTTGATTTTATAACTTGAAATGACATAAACAAGAAACATGAAATGAATCAAGTACAAGATATAATGTCCGTAGCCTCCCAAGAATAATATAATTTATTTGTGCTCATTGGTTTTGTAAGTGAATATGAAACAATACCCATAGTGTTAAGCTTTTGAATCATGACCTTACCACTCTCCACCATCAAACAAAAAAGGGACATTGTATATAAATATTTTTTGTACAAGCATGGGACATGGGAATCTTGGCCAAATACATATCACTCTAACTATCACGTCCAAACTAAACCACCCTAGAATCAAATCCAACTCCTAAACATAATATTTGTAACCAAACTACCTATTTATAGGCATGTGTAGTATCCATATATTCTTCTTTGGTAGTGGAAAAAGAAACCATGGGATACCTCTTACTCATTCAACTAATAGCACTACCAAAAAAAGAAAACACATAGCTAATAGCAGAACTTTGACTATTCAAGTCACCTACCCAATTTACATCAACAAAACCCTATATGTCCAACACCTTGCCCACATCATTAGAACCATGATAAAATAAGAAAGTTAGAAGTTCCTAGAAAATATTTAAATACCCTATTACCACAAGTCTAGTGCTCTCTACTAGGGTTAAACATAAACCTCCTAAGAACTCCCACTACATGGGCAATATCTAGTCTAGAGTACATAACAATGCATACATTAGACTTCCTACAATAGTAGAATAAGGCACATTGTATGTATATCATCCAAATGATCATCTAGCTTGGGAAACATATCAAATGAAATCTTAATGCCAACAAGTAAAGGTATACTTATAGGCTTGTTATCATGCATAGAAAACCACCACAATAAATATAGTGTCAACATACTTACTCTGAATAAGACAAAACTTTCTATAACTTGGTCCCTTTTGATTTTATTCCAAGAATGAATTTTTTTCCCCTAAATACTTTGTGTCAAATACACTATAAAGACAAGTTTTAATCTCCCTAATCATGCCCTTGTTGTTATCAACCTCTGAGTACTATCATGGTAATTCTATAGAGGACTAGCACTCAATTGATATTTATTTTGTAGATTTAAATTAGGCAAGAGATGTTGATATTAGAAGATCCACAAATGGATATGTTTTTACTTTATTTGGTGGTGCTATTAGTTGGATGAGTAATAATAGTTTGTGGTCACTTTGTCCACTATAGAGGATAAGTACATGAAGCTATTGATGCAAGAGCATCCTTGAGCATCATGACAATCTTGCTTTATTTCAGAAAAGTGGATTTTGTGGTTTATTTCACTTGTTTGTTTGTCTATTAATTTGTGGTTACTAGCCTATGATAGGGAAAGTTAGTACATGGGTCTGTGTAGGATCATGGGGGTCCAAAAAGTGGCGGTGTGATGACCAAAATTTCATCCTTGTGGCTGACAACTTTTTTTATCTGAATTTGATGAAACGAAAGGGTTTATTGAAAAAATTGTCAACTTTCTACCAATATACTTGATATTCCTTATTTTGATTTTAATATATAGTTATTATTGATTTTCTACATACATTACGACTAAAGTCCTGATTGATAGGCTAATTGAAAAACTTCTATAATTTTTAAATTGGGTATATGCACAAAGATGGGGAACCAAAAAGTTGCCACATGGACTTTTTGGTCCAATGTAAAGAAAAATGTGAGTGCATTATAACTTACTCACATTTTAGGCTCAGTAATCGAGCCTATTACTAAGCCTAAAACATGAGCGCATTGTAATGCACTCGCATTTTTCTTTTCTTTAAAGTGCAAAAAGACTCTGATTTGTTCATTACCCATGGCCAAAAGTCTAAGTGTTGAGAAAAATAGACATTATAGCACGAGCGTGTTCAAGGAAGGTGAAACCAAGTAAGTGCAAAAGAGAAATCGATGTTTTCACGATGCCACCCCACCAAACCTGCTCCTGAAGACATCGTGAAGCAAATGTGGAGGGTCTAGTAGCTGAAGAAGGTAGGGTTTGATTAATTTTTGTGAGTTTGAAAAGAATTTTTGCCTTTTGCAATGTTTGATTAATTTTTTATATTGCATTTATAGTTGACAAGGCAGGAGAAAACACAAATCTAGCTGAGGAGGGTCAAAACAACCCCCAAAACCCTCTAAACCCTCAGAACCCACCTTCACATCCTCACAATGTAAGAGATACTCAAGAAAACTACTTAGGGAAAATAGAAGAAAACAAAAGACATCTTCAAACCCTTATTGAAATGTTAAACAATCCAAGTGCAAGCACTGATTGTAAGAGAGCACTTGCAAAGTCATTAGAGATGATTGTTTCCCACACCGAATGGGTGACAAAACAAATCACCGAATTTCATGACTATAGGGAGTGGTGTCAGCAATACTATACTGACAAATTGTCTTATAAACAAGTGAAGAATGTAAAATTACAAAATTTGCATTATGTGCAAATTTTATTAATGCTAAAACTAGCCAAATATTAGAAGAAACTTGCAAACAGTTCCCTATTCATTGGTGTAGGAATCAAGATATATCCCAAAACTTTTGGGATAGATGGTACATGGTCTTCAATGAGCACCCATGCAACAACAATGAGGTGCCACAATATTTCTTGAGGAAACTCCATTGTAAGTTCGTCTCAAGAAGATCCCCAATTATTTTGACATTTGAGAGTTCCAAGGTAGACATGGTGGCTCTACCTAAGATAGAGAGGGGCTTAGCAAGACCAAAATTATGTACCTAGACCCCTGTTGAGGTCAGAACGTGTGTCACTCCCTTCAACTTTGAAGGAGAGTATTGAGGTGGAGGCATTACATTCATTGACTGCTCTCACACAGTCTCTAACACATCGCATTGATGAACTCACCTAGGCCAATGAGGGTAAGAGCAGTAGGCGTCATTTGTCCCCACATTTGTGCAGTTCATGTGGGAACCTGTGCAATTATGAGACACATAGGGATAGGGAAGATATGGTAAATACTGAAGTGTCATCAGGGTCCCAAAATATATGAACCATCCCATGTATCATTCTTCCTTAGTACAACCATCTCCCATCCATGGTCAATTTCTAGGACTCACAATCATCCATTTCTATTGTCTCTTTATTTATTTTAGGCTTATCAATGTTAGTAAATGAAGAAAATATACATCTAGGAAATCAAGTTCAGGCTATACTTTACCCATCTCATACCTTCCCAAATAAAAATAATGTTGTCTAGGATGTATTTTCTCTTGATTCAAACCTTTTTTTCTCAAGATGGGTGATAAGAGGAAGCAAGAGTTGGAGATGAAAAGCAAGGGCTTAATAATTTTGAAAGAAACATTCAACAATGTGATAGTAAGTGTAAAACAAGTGGCAAAAGAAAAGACATATTGACATGATATCAATCCTCTATCAAGACACTTCAGAACCCTTTCTATATGAACAAATATTTGTCCACATAAACCAAGCAAAGTTGGAATCAAAGTAGCCAACATTGAAATAAAAAAGGCCCAATCTATTGTGCATGTAAACCAAGCTTCTTGTTTGCCAACTATCCAATGCATAGGAAGGTTGCCACATTTGTTAGAAGCTAACTCAAACATATTAACATACCCACACACAACCCAAGTAGTGGTTGGAAGAGATTTACTGATCCAACACTAGAGACTTGATCTCTCAACAGTGTCATTGAAAACATAAATATTGATAAATTGAAGAGAGTCGTTATTAATATTAAACAAATCCCATAAAGCAGGGCAAATGGGGTCACAACCTTGATCAACTAAGTTCTATTGCCATCTACAAGAAATGGATTCAATAGCTTGATGACCATATGATGTACAACAAATAGCTATGAGAAAAAAAATTAATATCTTCAATTGTTGTAAATAAAGAATATTGAGATTGGAAAACTTTTGACAAGTATCTCACATGATATACTTTCTTTTGAGGTTTTTCAAACCCCAAATGTTCAATGAAATAAAATTCATAGAAGATGGGAATCAAGTAATATATTGTCTCTATCAAGCTCATTAAGAGCTTTATAGCCATTTCTTAAGAAATCTTCCTTTGAGTCTTTCAAACAATCTAAAACACCCCAACTAGATTAAGATAATTAAGCCATGGGGTGAAAGCACAAAGATATGTCACACATTCAGCCAACTTATCAACGCAAGTGAATTTAAGTATTTCTGACTAAAAATCAATTTTGGAAGAACAATAAAGAATTACAAATATACTAGGGGTCACACTAAAAAACTACCTTCACAAATTTCACCTCAAAAGAATAAAAAAGGAAAAAATCTTTTGTGAGGTTTTGAATAGTCTCCACCTAGACCCTATAAGGGATTCAAGTGGAATTGACCCAATTTTTTTAGCATGCTTTCATAGGGGATTCTCCCCCAAAAATAGCTTGCTAAAGTAACACTTTCAAGCTATTCAAATGCATTATTGAAATTATGAAGTGGTAATACAACAGTAGGAGCAAAGGATTTTCCTTGTGTACTACTTTGGAATGAATTTCGAGGTTGCTTTGACAATCCCATTGTCGTGCATGTCCAAGCATGTAATCCTAGCAATGACTACTAGGTTGCTAAGGCTGGGGACCATTTAAATTAAAAACATACCACTTAAGAAAGAAACCTAAAAAAACCACAAAAACTCTTGCTTTTCAATATAATATGAAACACGTTGATAAGGACAAGGAACTAACACAAACAAGAACATACAAACCAAGTCAAGTCAAAACCTTAAAAATGCTCTGGCCAAAATAAAAACATATAAACCAAGTCAAGTCAAAACCCTAAAAATGCTCTCCCCAAAATAAAAACATAACAAACCAAGTCAAGTCAAACCCTAAAAATGCTCTCCAAAAAATAAAAACATACAAACCAAATAAGTAAAAACTGTAAAAATGCTCTCCCCAAAATACTCAGAATTTTTTTTTTTTTTTTCACAAATTTTTTATAATTTTAATTGAGTGGCGGTATATTCTCTCCTTAAAAACATGAATAAAAATATACTCTAATATGAGAATTAAATGTAATGAAATACGTATAATACAGTTTAAAAACAAGCCGGAGTAGGTTAGACCGTATCTCCACAAGGTCATGATAATATACGATAAAAAAATATAGTGATGACCACGATGGATTCTATTTTATTTTGATAAAACTCGTTAAATACATCATTCAAGAGCAATGATACGGTAGATATGGATAAGAACACAAGAATCAGTAAGTCTCTAAGTTGCAGATCATCTACGTAACTTCTAATAGCCCACATTAATGTTAAGGTCACATCTTCTATATGAATATCATTATTCGTATTAAAAACGTGACAAATAATTGTTTTATTTCTATTAATAGTTGTCTCATTCACATGGACTATTCATTCATATTTAAAATGTGAACTATTAAAAATGTGGATCAACCAGTTTGACTCAAAATATAACAATTTTACATTTTATCTGCGCAAAAAATATTATGAAAAACAACAAAAAGATACCAATTATAATATGAATTCTCTATTTAATTTTACATTATCTAATCATGCACCTCTATACTTTTATGTTCTATAATTTGTAATTTATATATAAAGACAAAAGAAAAATTCAAAGAGAATCTATGTAACTTTTAACCTACACATTTGGTTAAGGTCAATATGGCTGTACTGAAATATCTAATAGTAATTTTAAATCTTATTCACACTAAAAGATGGTAAATAGGTGTTTTAGTTTTATTGGGTCAATATCTACAATATGAATTTCATTTTCAAACCACTAACCAAAAGTAGTGCAAATAATTATTCTATTTTTATTGGTCAAATTGAAATTTTAATGTAAAAATATAAAATCAACATAAACAACATTAATTTCATTTAATCATCATTATTAAAGTTTTCCCATTTCTTAACGTTTCTATTATTAATATTCTGAATACTTCGCTTTCACATTTCAATGTTCATCTTTCATGAGTGTAAATAGGTGTTTTAGTTTTATTGGGTCAATATCTACAATATGAATTTCATTTTCAAACCACCAACTAAATGTCATGCAAATAATTATTCTATTTTTATTGGTCAAATTCAAAATTTAATATAAAAATATAAAATCAACATAAACAACATTAATTTCATTTAATCATCATTATTACAGTTTTCCTATTTCTTAACGTTTCTATTATTAATATTGTGAATACTTCACTTTCACATTGCAATACTCATCTTTCATGAGCTTTGTTGATTATAAATGCATGCACTTGTAGACATTGGCAACGCATTTCTTTTCTTCTTCTTCCGAGCTCTAAGAGAAAACTTGTGAATATGGTGACAGGTTATTTGATAGCTTACCCTGAGAAGTTGTGTTTCTTGAAGCTGTTTCTGAGTATAATCTTGCCTCATGGATTAAGACCCCACCTCACTAAATGGCTAGATCCACTCATATTACAGTTGAACGACAGCTGGAAAATGAAGGTCTCGCTAATATTAATGAAAATTATTAAGTGTATTGCAGGACCCTTGGCAACATTGGGTAACCTCATAGAATTTCTTCTGAACCTGTTTTCTCATAATGGTGGATTATTAAAAACCCTGTTCAATTTATTAAATGGTAATTATACTTTATTTTTTTCAATGAATTAATTGGTTTTCACAAAAAAGTATTGTGTAAGTATTTTTTTTATCAGTTTTTTTTTTCCATCTTGGGTCACTTTCTTTATAAAAATTATATATACTAAAACATCATTTATACTGTTTTTTCCCATCTTTCCTCATTAAAAAATTATTTTTTTGGATGGGATTTGGTAAGCCCCTTTTCATGGCTTAAGAGACCAGTTGTGGTAAACCCATATTGATTTATGTGGTAAATTTATTAAAAAAATGAAACAGTTTTCAGATTTATCTTAACGTTTCTAATCTAGTTCTTTGTAATGCTTTCTGGTTTTCTTCTATTTCAATTTTATACAGGTTGGTGGTTCTTAGTTCATTGTGAAGCAAGTTATGAATTTGGTGGACAGATTCGTTCTCAGATCTGAGTCCCTTCTGTAGAAATTTAACAGCAAATTGTCTAAACCTAGTCTTGTAGAACCAGACCTTTCCATTATTTCTCTGGTTCCTCATTAGAGCGGCCTACTGCTGAAGCCAACTCCAAGGGGGTTGTTTTTGGAAAAAAAATCAGTGTTAGCAAAAAGAATTTCCCAATCCAGGCTAGCATCAGGTTCTCCTGGTAGCGTGACTGATTGGTGAATAATCAAATTTGAGTTGTAGTCACTAAACAGATATATTCGGATATCTCCTCCAAATTTATGTGTGTCTACTTTACCTTCATACTTTGTTAGTCCTCTTCTCCACTGATTTACTTTCTTCCGCTGCTACTCCTCTGCTTTCTTAATTTAATCCTCCTCCACTCTTCTAATAGAGAATTAAATAACTTCTTGACTAATGGTTGGATGTATTGTTTTATATAGGTAGCATCATCATACCCAAAAGAGGATCAGATGAATTTTTAAGTGTTATTGGCCAGTTAGAGCGGCGCACAAATTTGTATGACAGCAGCTCTGATGGGGTTGATTTAAGCATGGAGCCTGGGGACAGATTCTTTGCAGATATCTCAGCCATGGCTTCAACCTTAGCTTATGAAAACGAGATGGTTATCAGGAAAAGAGTGAACCAGCACTGGAGGGTAGGTTACTGAATTTTATTTAACTTGTTTTGAAATCACAAAACAGAGAAATTTATTTTACTTTTTCTTTCACTGATCGAATTTTAACATCCAATCTTGCAGATGCATTTTGTGGAGTTCTTCGACTTTTGGGACGGTATGGAATCTTTGTGGAAAACCAAGTCTAATGAAATTGTAAATTTTATTTCACGAATAAAATTGCACAGGTTTTCAATATAGATTGACCAATTAAATTGAGCCAAATCAATAATATCTACGTTTGAGGTAATTTAAAATATAAAATAAAATAAAACTTAATTTTAATAATTTTGTATATTTTAAAACACTTTATAGATAATTTTATATATTATAAAACACTATTTAGATAATTTTATATATTATAAAACACTATTTAGATAAACTATTTTAACATTTTAAAATTTTTATTTATTTTATAGTTATAAATTTTTTATTAAAGATAATAAATTCAAGGCTTCCTTTTAGATGATAGATATGTTAATGGGTAAAATTTTAGGCTATTGTTAAACATTGATAGGTTTAAGGTAAAATTTGGTTAATAAAAACAAAATAATTAACTATTTTTTAATATAAATGAAGTAAAATTGATTGTTTGACTATTAAACCAAATAATGTTTAAGTAGAATTAAAATCCTCTTCTACTATTTAAAACTCAATGAACAGTTTTAAACTAGAACTTATGACATACGTTAATATAAATGAAATAAAATTGATTGTTTGACTATTAAACCAAATAATGTTTAAGTAGAGCTAAAATCCTCTTCTACTATTTAAAACTCAATGAATAGTTTTAAACTAGAACTTATGATAGATTGTCATGTCCCCATATCAAGACACTGTTAAAGTAAAAATTTGAACATGATAAAGAGGGTTTGTAAAATATTATTTCAGATGATAGAAATAATTACATACATTATATATTATTTAATAAATAATATTATTGTATGAATATTTTATCCATATTATAAATAACAATATATATAAATATAATATATTATAAATATATCTAATAATATAAATATAAATAATATAATATAAATCATATATCATTTATTATGATAACGGGGTTACATATGGTTAGAACTAGTTTTACCACAAAAACGAATTAATATAAAGTAATAAAAATAATAAGACACATGCCTCTTTGAATATCCCTTGAAAGGGAAATAAATAAAGGTTGTGAGATAAAAGGAAAACATCATAAGAAGAAAAAAAAATTTGGTAATATAATTATAAATTGACATAAAAGGAAAACATCATAAGAAGAAAAAAAAATTCGGTAATATAATTATAAGTTCAACAATAAGAGAATACAATGAAAGATAGACTAAGCAATCCAAAACAACCAATGCTCCATAATAAATCAAATCTACACAAAGAAAAGAATAAGAGGTAAATAAAAGTTTCAGGAGGTAAGTATATTTAACATGCTTATTTTATAATTATTAAATGCAAGATTTGTATGTATATTTAATTTATGTTTAGTATAAAGATTAATTAAGGCCTTAGGGTAAAACCTAAGGAGAAGGATTTAGGGTAACACCTAAAGATTATTAATGGCCTTAGGCTCACCACCTAAGGAGAAGGCTTTAGGGTAACACCTAAAGATTATTAATGGCCTTAGGCTAATAACCTAAGGAGAAGGCTTTAGGGTAACACCTAAAGATTATTAATGGCCTTAGGCTAATAACCTAAGGAGAAGGCTTTAGGGTAACACCTAAAGATTATTAATGGCCTTAGGCTGATCACCTAAGGAGAAGGCCTTAGGCTAATAACCTAAGGAGAAGGTTTTAGGGTAACACCTAAAGATTAAATAATGGCCTTAGGCTAATAACCTAAGGAGAAGGCTTTGGGTTAATACCTAAAGATTAATATGGCCTTAGGGTAAAACCTAAGGATTATATATGAAGGCCTTAGGGTAAAACCTAAGGATTACTTATGAAGGCTTTGGGGTCACACCCACAGATATATGAAGGCCTTTGCCTAAGATGTGGATTATTCCCACTTAAGACAAAGGAATACCAAGCCCATGATAGTCACTCATACCTATCTCACTATCCTTATGAAGAAGAAGAAATGTTTATTATGATGAATGTGATAGGAATATGCAAAGATATATGATCTTAACTATAATGAATAATAGAAGAATATGACTTTATAAGATATAGAGATGAATTATGTCCTAATGTTCTCTTTGTGCAAGTTGAATTTGTGTGCAGGGTACGAAAAAAGTTGAACTACATAGAAGGGGACATTACAAGTGGTATCAGAGCAGTGATCCTACCATCTTGTGAATAATAGTTAAAAATAATAAAATAAAATAAAAATAATAAAATAAAATAAAAATCAATGAAAATGGTAGGAATGAATTTCATGAATCGTTGGAAAATGGTGTTTAATACATTACTAAAATATTTAAATATTTAAATATATATATATGCAACATTAAAAAATTAAAAGCTACTAAATATGTTATGATGCAATATTAAACAATTAAAATTTACTTACAAATATGTAATAAGTAATGAGTAAATAAGGAAAATAAATAAATAAATAAAATAACTCTTAAAATTACATTAAATAAATATAGTAAATGAAATAGTAAAATAAAATAATTAAAATATCTCTATGGGTAACCTACGGCTTGAAATGGCATGAGAAAAAAAACAATTAAAATATATGTAAACAAATAGTTCAAAATATTTATTGCATATAAATAAATTAAAGTATATGTATATGTAAACAACTAGCTCAAAATATTTATTGTGTACATAAACCTCAATAAAATATAATGTTATAAAGCCAATAAAAAAATAACAATGTTATAAAATATTATAGGATACCTTGTTATGGTTGCTTGAGGACAAGCAATCTTGAGTGGGGAGGGTTGTCATGTCCCCATATCAAGACACTGTTAAAGTAAAGATTTGAACATGATAAAGAGGGTTTGTAAAATATTATTTCAGATGATAGAAATAATTACATATATTATATATTATTTAATAAATAATATTATTGTATGAATATTTTATCCATATTATAAATCACAATATATATAAATATAATATATTATAAATATATCTAATAATATAAATATAAATAATATAATATAAATCATATATCATTTATTATGATATAAATGATATAATATAAATAATATATAATATATAATATATCATTTATTATAATATAAATGATATAATATAAATATAAATAAAATAAATAAACATCTTTTAACCTATCCTCTTATGATAATGGGGTTACATATGGTTAGAACTAGTTTTACCACAAAAAGGAATTAATATAAAGCAATAAAAATAATAAGAGACATGCCTCTCTGAATATATCCCTTGAAAGGGAAATAAATAGAATACAACGAAAGATAGATGCAACAATCCAAAACAACCAATTTAAATCAAGAGCTCCATAATAAATCAAATCTGCACAAAGAAAAGAATAAGAGGTAAATAAAAGTTTCAGGAGGTAAGTATATTTAACATGCTTATTTTATAATTATTAAATGCGAGATTTGTATGTATATTTAATTTATGTTTAGTATAAAGATTAATTAAGGCCTTAGGGTAAAACCTAAGGAGAAGGCTTTAGGGTAACACCTAAAGATTATTAATGGCCTTAGGCTCACCACCTAAGGAGAAGGCTTTAGGGTAACACCTAAAGATTATTAATGGCCTTAGGCTAATAACCTAAGGAGAAGGCTTTAGGGTAACACCTAAAGATTATTTATGGCCTTAGGCTGATCACCTAAGGAGAAGGCCTTAGGCTAATAACCTAAGGAGAAGGCTTTAGGGTAGCACCTAAAGATTATTAATAGCCTTAGGCTAATAACCTAAGGAGAAGGCTTTAGGGTAACACCTAAAGATTATTAATGGCCTTAGGCTAATGACCTAAGGAGAAGGCTTTAGGGTAATACCTAAAGATTATTAATGGCCTTAGGCTAATAACCTAAGGAGAAGGCTTTGGGTTAATACCTAAAGATTAATATGGCCTTAGGGTAAAACCTAAGGATTACTTATGAAGGCTTTGGGGTCACACCCAAAGATATATGAAGGCATTTGCCTAAGATGTGGATTATTCCCACTTAAGACAAAGGAATACCAAGCCCATGATAGTCACTCATACCTATCTCACTATCCTTATGAAGAAGAAGAAATGTTTATTATGATAAATGTGATAGGAATATGCAAAGATATATGATCTTAGCTATAATGAATAATAGAAGAATATGAATTTATAAGATATAGAAATGAATTATGTCCTAATGTTCTCTTTGTGCAAGTTGAATTTGTGTGCAGGGTATGAAAAAAGTTGAACTGCATAGAACAGGACATTACACAGATGCTAATATAAATGAAATAAAATTGATTGTTTGACCATTTAATTAAATAAGACATAAGTAAAACTAAAATCAACAAACACTTTTAAACCAAAACTTATAAAATATAAAACTTGTCCACATAGACAAATTTGTTTGATCTACCTACTTTTATTAAATTTATTTAATTAAAAATTAAAAAAAAAACAATTGTGAAAGGAAAATATTTGAACATTGAAACATTGCCAACTCCCGAAGACATTCATATTTTGATTTTGATTTTAACACTTTTAACTAAATATCTCTTCTAACAGAAAATAATAAATTTGTACCCTTTTCTCAGACATGTTCGGCTTTTATTGACAAATTACAATAATTTTATTGGCCCTTTTTAATTAATGTGGGAGAGAACTTGTGCCAATCTTTCTCATCTTTATTATAACTTAATAACAACTACACCAATGCTCTACATGCATATGTCTGAAAGTACGTAATATCTTTATATTTGTTGCATATTCCTGAATACTGATATGTTGATATGTGTAACTTACAGATCACTTGCAAAAGAAATCTACACAGGCATTTGTATTATGTGACAGAGAAATTGATGCCAAATTAATAGTGGTAGCCTTCAGAGGAACACAGGTATTTCAGGCAGATGATTACATAATAGATTTAGATTTCTCCTAGTATGAGTATCCCCAAATAGGAAAGATCCATTTAGGATTTCTAGAGGCTTTGGGTCTGGAAAACCGTAACAAGAAATCCTCAGACCATCTAAAAAAACAAGACAGTGACAAACCTCTGGCCTACTTTGTGCTACGTGATAAGTTAAAAAACCTTTTACAAGTCCACAGAAATGCAAAATTCATTGTGACAGGTCATAGTCTAGGAGGAGCCTTGGCTGTATTGTTTTCAGCAATGTTGTATGTGAATGAGGAGGAACAGCTGTTGGAAAAACTGCTGGCTATTTACACATTTGGACAGCCCAGAGTTGGTGATAAAGGATTCGCAGATTTCATGAATAGGAAAGTAAATCAACCCACACCCAGCTATTTTAGAGTCGTATATTCCAATGATCTTATTCCAAGAGTACCTTTTGATGATGACATATTCTATGTATAAGCACTTTGGAATATGTCTTTACTACAACAGCCTTTACTATGAAAAGGTATTGATTTCTAATTAAGTTCATGTTATTCGTAATTATTTCTATGATTAGTGATACCCATTAAATTTCACTAAGACTATTCCCATGGATTTAATATATTGTTTTTGTTAAAACTCTGTTGTGACAGAATCTTGCAGAACCCCCAACAGGGATCTCTCGCTGGCATTCTTCATACCCATAAGGATAACTACCCTCTGGGAATTGTTTCAATCCTTTGTACTACATTACATAAAGGGAGAGAACTTCAAAGAAACCGAACTTTCTATTACCTCCAGAATATTTGGAATTTTGGTTCCAGGGATTTCAGCACATAGCCCAGTAAATTATATAAATGCAATAAGATTAGGTCCTCCCAGGCTGAATCCAACTTTGAGTAATGCAGAAGGATTAAGTATCTCATTCAAAGGATAAAAGCCGTAATAATGTTAATGGACGAATAAAATGTTTCTTCATAATGCAAAAAACACAATCACTTTGAGCTTATCTTTAGATGTGTTTGTAATTATTTGGCAAATAATATTATTATACAGTTAGCCAATCCAAGTAGTCTTAAGGATAAATATATCCATGGATTTAAATATTTCTTAACTGAAATAATTTAAATAAAGACAAGTTTTAAAGTTGTCAAATGATTTTGATTTTGATTTTTTTTAATAATGAGTGATTAATTTAAATTTTTGTTTATTAATACTTTGGTTGTATCTAGTGTAAAGAGTTGTTATATTGTATTTAATGTGTTAGTTATTCATGTGGGACCTTTGTTTTACACTTAAGAACCAATAGTTGAAGCACAACATGTAGGTTTTTTAAACCCTTTTATTTGATTGATTGTGTTTTTAAGTACTTGTCTTCCTCATTACTATTGCATTGAGTTTTTTAATCTAATGATTAATATATCTAGAGTAAACCAATCAAAACAGAGTATTATTTTTCATGTTGAACAAATTTTAGTTTTTCTAAGTCTACGTGAAAATTTTAACAAAAAATATTAGGAAAATCATTTATCTATGATTGGTTCAAAATTTGACCTCTTAAGAATGGATTTTGTGGAAATACTAGTTTTAATAAAACACACACTTTAGAAAAATGTTTAATTAAATTGTGAGTGGCTAAATTCTTGCCAGAATTTAGTTATTAAAAAATATTAAAACAAATAATACTATTTTAGTGTTAAACAAATAATATGTTTTCTTTTAAGTCTATGCAAATATTATAACAAAAAATGTCATATTTATGTTAGTATAATATTTATATTAATATAATATTAATTTTGATTCATTATTATTTATAACTTTGATATTTTAAATATTAATGAAACAATATAATTAATTATATATTAATAATAGAATGTATATTAAATTAGTAAAATTATCATTATAATATATTTATATTTATATTATATTTAGTAAAATCAAATAATATATTTGTGCTGATAAGGGTGTGGTTTCATAGTAAAGTGCATAGTTGTTGTGGCTAAGCTGCACTATGTACTAAAAGGGTGATAATGCCCATTGGGAAGAGATCTCCCCCAAAACAAAAATATTCTTTTATTTTTTTCTTCTTCATATTCCTTAAATTATCTCACATTATTATATTTCATAAGGATAACACAAGGATAGCACAAGGAAATATTTTTGATTATATAAGGTGACTAAACAAGGGGCTGAACCCTTACAAAAAATAGAGAAGTCTGAAGGCAGCAAGCATCAACAGTGCCTTAAACCAGAAACAACATATACAACAACATAGAAACCAACAGAACCAACAAAACTAGCCGCTAAAACTAAAGTCATAAAAACAGAGTAACAGAGTATCAGCAGTATAACAACAAAGACTAAGGAGACAATAGCTCTCCTTTCTAGACCATAGATTTAATAATAACATCCACTTTTTTAGCCAGATCGTCACTGTCAGTATTGACAGTAACCCCCAGATTCTTCAGCATAGAGATGTTGAGGAGAATAGAGGTCCTGAGCAGAATGGAGAAATTCTGTTCCAGCTTCACAATGCGATTGCGCAGACCTGCAAGATCAGCCCCCAGACCACCATCAGTCTCCATAGCATCCTTAGCCTCTTCCACAAACATTGCACCCGCTTTATCAGCATTTTCAGCAGAGTCAGCAACATCCTCTGTGGTAGCCCCCATATCATGCGTCTCCTACTTGTCTTCATCATCACCAGATATGTCCTAAATCTCCACATCCTTGTTGTCCTCCCCCCAGGTGGATTCATTCGAATGCTCTCAGAATAGTCAATGAGCTTTGCTGAAGGAGCCGGTTTGCCAGCAATATGCCCTGACCGCCAAAAGCCAGAGGAAAGCCCCTACCTACAAATCTTCACCAAAGAATCCCTTCTCTGTCCCACCGGAGTCCTACCAAGAGTTTTAGGGGACCCAACCACTGCATTCCCAGTGCTCATTTCACTAGCAACCTTCCGCTTTTTACCCTTCTTAGAGGCAGTAGGGCCCGGAGTATCAATAGGATTATCCGCAGGAGTGCAAAAGGAAACTTTATTAGTTTTGATAGGAACAGGGGAGGGCCAGGGTTTATCCACATCAGGAATATTCTTAGGGTTAAAGGAGGGCTCCCCGTCCCCACTATTAGCTGGAATGGATTTAGAGGGTTCGAGGGCAAGATGATGATTATACAAACAGAGAATGAGGCCCTGGTGAAGAGGGATAGGCTTCATAGCAATGTTTTTAGCCAGTTTCGCCTGAACCCTAAGGACGGAATGCTCCAGGGAAGAAAGCAAATCAAACAGAAAACTAATTTTAGCATTGTGATGGAAATGATTTAACAAGGAAATGTTACCATGTACTTTTACTTGGACATGATATATTTAGGGATTCAATCTATTAATAAGAAAATTTTATTTATGTGTGCTGCATAATTTTACTTTACCTTATCTTCTCATAGGAATAATCTTAAAAAAAATGTTTTAAGAAAAATATTCTTTTATTTTTTTCTTCTTAATATTCCTTAAATTATCTCACACTATTATATTTCATAAGGATAACACAAGGAAATGTAACCATATACTTTTACTTGAACATGATATGTTTGGGTCATTATAAATTTATTAAATCATTTGTAAATTAAATTTAATAAAATATAAATTTGCAATTTAAGTAAAACTTATTTAGGTTGTAAAACCTATTTAGATTGTATATTTCATTTAATATAGTAGGGGCAATGAATAATAAGATCATTTTAAATACATTTAAGATATTGATAATGTTTATTATTAGTTTTTTATAATATTTATAAAAAGTTCTACTAAATATATTTAATGTTTTTATAAATCATATTAATTAACAATTTTTTAATTTTAAATTAATAATATTGTTAACATACAATTTTGTTTTACATATTTATATAATATAGAAGTCTTTATGAGTCTTTTTATCTTTTTAACTTTTAAGGATTTTTTAAAATATATTAAAAGATTAAATATTGAAAATGATATATAATCTTTTATATAATTTATAATATTAATTATTATTATTATTTTTAAGTAGATTTCAATTATTCAAAAAAAAAATCTCTTTATTATATTATTTGTGTAAATATTTTAAAATAAAATAAAACATTATATTAACAATACTTTATATAACCCCCGACACAATTTGTTTGATGGGACGGGGAAATCATGAAAAGGTGGCTAGACCTTGCGATCCTTGTTCAATGCTACAAATCAAACAAATGAGAAGAAAGGAAGAAGTGAGAACTCACCAAATAGGTTTCTCTGCCTATAGGGAGATTAAAAATCAACTTTGACACCACGATGAAGGGCAACCTGAGAGTTTCTGAAGTTGGGGTCATCATTCAAAATGAACATGGGGAGACTATTTGGGCCTTATCGAAGAAACTCCCTATTGGCACCAACAATGAGGCCGCATTTTCTACATTACTCTATGGTCTCCAACTCTGAAAACATAATCAACTAACAAACATAGACATTGAAGGAGACTCACTGATATGTATCAATGCCATAATATCAAGATGCATCATCAACTAGAAATTAAAATATAAGGTAGAGGCAATTTGGGAATGCATGGATGAATTAGGCAATGCAATAATAACCCACACCAATAGAGAAGGAAACAAAGCAGTAGATTTTTTAGCTAACTAGGCTTGCGAGCAGAATGAAGAAACCATCATTGTGGAAACATGTGATCCATGGTTGGACCTGCCACTACAGTGATAGTTGAGAAGGTGCATGGGACATATTTCCTAAGATATACAGAGATCCTCTTGATCTCTAGATCCACAGTGATGGCGTACATTACTGGCCTTCCCTATTAAGGCCTCCTTATAATGGGGTTGAAAGAGAAATCTCCCATCGACTTGTGACATGGAGATAGAATGTGATTGCATTTACCAATAAAGGGCTATGACAAGTTTGAAGATCTCTGAGAATTTAGAGTGTGAGGTGGAGCGAGAGGAGGAGGAATCGAATAATCAGGGAGACCAGGTGAAGCCATCGATGAAAACAAGGATGGAGCAGATTAAGCACCCGTTCAAGAATGACCCTATGGCCGAGGTAATTTTGAAGGTCATAGGGGAGGGCAATCTACTGGAGAGACATGTTCATGATGGATTCCTCTATGAGGAATTCTTATCAAACTATGTACTCACCCTGGGAAGGAAGGCCCAAGGAAAATCATGGTGAACGCTTATATGCAGGAGGAAATGAAGGAGGCTACCACCGTAGCTATTTCTGCCTTCAACAAATGCCCAACCTGAGGATGGATCAGGGGGTCTTTGATACAACCACTGTTAACAAAAAGAAGAAGACACCAACTGTATCTGCTCAAGCATGTTGGCACTTTATCGAGAGGACATTGAGCGAGATAACATGGAGACCTTCTCATACTTTGTAAGCTAGTATGGTGACCTCCTCTCACCCTCCCAAGTAGAGCAGGTGGTGGAGCTGGCAAATGGTCTTCGTGTTCTTTGGAACACTTAAGGATCGTATGCTTAGATGTATGCCTATACTGCTTCTTAATAGCATGTTTTTGTATGAATTTTGGATATAATATAAAGGGAGCTACCCCCATTGTTAGCACTTATTTAGAAAAAAAAAAACAATACTTTATATACTATTACACCATTTAACTACAAAAATAGATAAAGTTAAAAGAGAACAACTTCACCAATAAACTACTCACCTTTAGTTAAGCTAAGAGATGTAATCAACATTAACATGTGTTTAAATTTAATATCATTTATGTGTTGTTGAAATCTCTAATTTAATATTAAAATAAAGTGATTTCTTTCATTCCAATCTAGTTAAAAACTCTTCTCTTATTATTTTACTCAATTTTGATAATGCAACAATATTTCATTACTCAACATATAGTAAAATAATTTTATTTATTCATGTGCTAATTTTCCTTTAGAAATACATTCTCTCCTCAACCAATTATAAGCTATAATTTTTTACCTTGACTATGTTGTCTTAGGTAGCCTAGGTAGTGGGTTGCTAGGCTAAACCCTCAATTCCTTTCAATAAAACAAGACTAATCTTTTTGGCATATTGATAAATAGCACTCTCTTTTGTTAATCTTGATTCATAAGTTGACTTTTATTTTCTATTTGATTTACAATATTTTATAAATTTTTCATTATTTTAAAATTACTTAAAAGCCACGACACAACTTTGTTGCCTAGATTTGCCATCTTTGTGCACTAGTAGCTAATTATACCACCAAGCTTCAACTTGGAGGTCAAGCTTCACCGTAACAATTAAAATATTCTCTTGCCTAGTAAAATTGCCATACATTCAACTTCTAACAATTTTGTGTTAAGCCACCTTATGTCTTGGATCTCCAAGTGTCATCACGCTAACTCAAGAAGTGATAGCTCATCTTTGATAAATAAAATAATTGCTATTATTACAATACTACAAAGGCAAAAATTTCATGTTAAGCCACCTTATGTCTTTGATGTCCAAGTGTTGTCAAGCTAACTCAAGAATCACTTTGTGATAGCTTATCCTTGTATAACTATACAATTACTATTATTACAATACTACAAAGGTAGGTACTGGCTACTACATGGCACTTGTTCCAACTTGAATAGTTTTATTGTGAGAACATTCATTTTGTTCCATATTATTCTTAAAATATAAATATTTAAAAGAGACATTCATACCTGTACGTCTATAAGGATACTAATTTGGTGTCATTTTAATTCATTGTAGGAACCATTTCCTCCTTTTACATGACATAAAATGGTAACCATATACTTCATCCTTAAATAAATAAAAACATGTTACCATATAATTAATTACAAAGCTTTTGAGGCATCAAGTGTAGAGGAGAAAAATGTAAACCATTACATTTTTTCCCATTCATTTTATAATACTTTGCATGGATGTCATTAATACATGGTCCTAACACCTAATTGATCACTTTTGACGCTCTAGTTGATGCTAAATCTAAATCCAACACTATATTATGCCATATCACATATTTCAAAACATTCTTGATCTACTTTCATGGGACATCAAGGATGGACGTGATCCAACCTAATCACACCAAGGTTCCTCCTAAGGTTGGGTCAATCGCAAAAGATGCATGTCCTAATAGGAAAAAAGCAACTTCAAAGTCTCTTTGGATGATTTCAAAGGGGACTTTCAAAGTTCTTTGGAACATTTTGGCTTCAAATTGCCTTGAGTCTATAGTTTCATGGGCTATTTCTCACTCCTTCTCAAGAGTAGTTGAGTATGTGCATGGAAATGGGGGATCAAAATTGACCAATTTTGTTATAAAATTAGTAAAACTAATCTTGGATGAGAAAATTTGAAGTTAGTCATGCTCAAACTTTGAAGATATGACAAGAACATGATTCATAGTGCTCGAAATCTAGTTTCTAAAATGCTAATTTTTACAAAAGATGGTGGAGATTAAGAGGTTCAAATAGGGAGAGTACACAAAGTTCTTATGTTTTTGTAAACAAAATATAATATAGCATTTGCTGTGCTCTCCATAAAATATTATTTTTAAAGTATTTCATATATCTCTTTAGTGGAAAATTAGCTAACATTACGTAGTTTATGCCTAATGTTTTTGCCATTTTTTAATGAATATATGATTTTTATGAATTTTCAAAGTGAATACATCTTGAAAAATATAAATTTGAGCATGTTCCTCCTAAAATTTTGAAAACTAATTGAAAACAAATCTATTTTTAATGTGTATAGAATAGAGTCTAGAATTTAAAAATGTAATTTGTTTCAAATTTGGATGAACAAATAAAAATGACACCAAAAATACTATACATAGGTTTTTGGCAAAAAAAGAAGACACTAGTAAAAGAAATTAAAGATGAAAACCTTAATGTTATTAGATTTTAGAAAAAATTAAATAGTTAGAAAGATAATTAAAAACTTAAAGTCATCCTGGTATTTTTTAGATTCAAATTAAAAACCGTGTAAACCTAATGGGGAGTATGCTCAAGAATTAGTTGATTTTTTATGTTTTCTTGAAAAAACATCTTTGGACATTTAAAAGGTAGGTCCACACCTTTAGGTTGGATGTGTAAGGAAAATCCAACCCTTAGGTTTGGAAATTCCCATTGTAGTTAAAAATGTGAACGTGTTATAATGTCACATTTTAGATTGCCTAAGAAAGGGAGCAACGATCTACAAAAAGGTAAAACACATGAATTTGGACCCACATGCTTTGTTTATTCCCCTACACTATGCTTTTTCTGACATACAAACACACTTTTGATGCTTTTTCTGACATACAAAAACACTTTTGATACTTTTGAGGATCTACAATCATTGGTTGGTCTAAAATTATTGTACTTTTTATTTTTGTATCGATGTAGAAGATTCAAAGTACATGTTTTTAAATCAAATTTGATATTGTATATCATTTTTTTCATGTTTTGAGGAATTAGAATAATTGATTTACAAAACTAACTAATTTTTTATCTTACATTGACGAAAGACATTCAAATTACATGTTTTGTATTTGAATTTAATAAATTGTTAATCATTGTTTGTGTTTTTTTAACTAATTGTTTTAGATTGATATAGAATTTAACATAATGCCAAAGAAATGAAAAAAACTCTCATTAGAGGAGTGCGAGGTTGAGAATGCAAAGAAACAATAACGAATAAGACAACTTCATGAAAATAAGAAATTGAATTTCATAAATGAAGATATACCATTTTTTTCTTGATTTAATTGGATCATGAAGCATCCAAGAAAGAGAAGGATTTGGAGAAACAAAGGGAACAAATGAAAAAAATTCATGCAAGTAAGAAATTAAATGCAGAAGTTGAAGGTACATCATCTTTGCCATCTCAATTTGATATTGTAGAAAATACTCAATCACTAATTGAGAATGATGCAATTTCTAATGTAAATATAGATGTTACACCAATTGATCAATTGTTGAATGAGAAAAAAAATCTAATAAATCAAGTTTTCCATTAAGAACACCTATTGGAATTTTGCATAGAAAACCTAAATTTTTAATTGAAATTTATGAGAATATTTTAAAACCAATGTCTAATAAGATTCCTAAATGTACTTGTAGAAGAAATATTAATAAAATATGAACAATATATTTTGAAAACTCAAGTGAGACTAGAAGATATAAATTTTGTTTGTTGAAATGATGAAAAATCTTAAGTTTAGACCAATAATGAAAATTCTTGATCTAGGAACATCAAATATTAATAACAAAAAATCTATTGTAAAAAAACTAATCAATCCATATCAAAAAGTTGGTTCCACCTCACACACCAAAGATATTAATTCTACATCATTCAAGAGGAATGATGTAGAATTTAGGATTTCTAGAGGCTTTGGGTTTGGAAAACTGTAACAAGAAATCCTCAGACCATCTAAAAAACCAAGACAGTGACGAACCTTTGGCCTACTTTGTCCTACGTGATATAAGTTAAAAAACCTTTTACAAGTCCACAAAAATGCAAAATTCATTGTGACAGGTCACAGTCTAGGAGGAGCCTTAGCTGTATTGTTTTCAGCAATGTTGTTTGTGAATGAGGAGGAACAGCTGTTGGAAAAATTGCTAGCTATTTACACATTTGGATAGCCCAAAGTTGGTGATAAAGCATTCACAGATTTCATGAATAGAAAAGTAAATAAACCCACACCCAGATATTTTAGAGTCATATATTCCAATGATCTTATTCCAAGAGTACCTTTTGATGATGACATATTCGTGTATAAGCACTTTGGAGTATGTCTTTACTACAACAGTCTTTACCATGAAAAGGTATTGATTTCTGTTAATTTTAACATTCAGATTCACAATAAGAAACAATAAAACATGAATGCTCACATAACACGCATATACCCTGGGAAAACCTCCCTCTTGGAGGTGAAAAACTCAGCATGAAAAAATCTCAGATCCGATTTATATTAGAAGCAGAAACAGATTACAACTTCACCCCGCTAGGGTGCAAAACATAGATATAAAAAATACAACTTCTCTAAATCTTTAGCAGATCTAGGGTTAAGCTTACTCAAGCTAAAACAAATCTGCTACACCAAGTAATAGGTTCGCTGATGATTTAGATCAAATCAATTATCGAACCATTGAACTTCTTGAATCATTGAACCCTTTGAACCAGTGAACTAGTTGAACCGTTGAACTAGTGAACTAGTTGAACCATTGAACCAGTTCAACTATTGACAGAACACTTGTACTGTCAAACTTTTGAACCCATCGAACCGTCGAACCGTTGAACCAGTTCAACTAGCGGTGGAGCCTTTGCACTGTCGAACCTTTGAACTTGTCAAACTATTGAACCCGTCGAACTAGTTCAACTAGTGGCAGAGCCTTTACACTGTCGAACCTTTGAACCTATTGAACCGTTGAACCGTTGAACCAGTTCAACTAGCAGTAGAACCCTTTCGCTGTGCTTGTAGTAGATCGCTGATGGATTAGATTTTGTAGAGAAGAATTCGGTAAGTGATAGTTCTATATTGTGACTACTAGTCACTTTTCATTTATATGAGATCGCCCAAACAATTTGGTGCCAAATTACATATACGTTACATTTGAAATAGGTCATGACCTATTTGTAATTTGAAGATACATAGTATAATGAGTTCGCTCAATTTGGGGCCTGCCTTAATCAGATAATACAACTAAGTTCTCAAAATGCTAAGGCCGATAGGCCATTCAACATTTTATGACTAGGTCGGTCTCTAGAAGGGATCTAACCTAGCTACCAAAATCAACACTCCCTCTTAGCTGGGGAGGATTCCTTCATAAGGATCTAGTCACATAGTGACTACCATCATGGTTACTCCCATAGATGAAAAACATAAGGGCTTATTGTCATCTCCACATGACGTTTACCATGGATACTCCCAGAGGGTGAACAAGCACATCATGGAATTTCTCCCATGATATCTGCCATGCCTACTTGTAGAGGGTGACTACACCATGCCTACTTGCAGGGGGTGGAAGAGGGCTTTCACCTCAAACTTCTCCCAGAGAAGAGTGCATTACCACCATGCCTACTTGTAGAGGGTGGATGATACATTATAATGTATCACTGATGCTGAGACTCCCTCTCAGCTAGAACTTCATTCTCCTCAACTCCAAGCTTATCTCAAAAATATACAAGTTTCACTTGAGCAAGGGGTTTGCTGAGAACTTCTACTGTTTGCTCATCAGTGTTGATATACTTTAGCTGAATAGCATTCCTTTGCACCATATCCCTGATATAGTGATACTGAGTTTCCACATGCTTTGATCTGTCATGAAACACAGGATTGGTAGAGAGCTTCACATAGCTCTGGTTAGATCACTATGTATAACTATAGGCTCCCAAGGTTGTCTAAACAATCCTGCAAGGAGTTTTCAAAGCCACACTACTTCTTGAGATGCAACACAAGTTGCAATGTATTCTGCTTCAGTAGTACTCAATGCTATTGAAGACTGTTTCCTGCTACACTAGGATATCATGGTGGATCCCAAGCTGAAGCAAACTCTAGAAGTGCTCTTTCTATCAGTGACACTTCTTGCCCAATCAAAATCAAAATAGCCTTCCAAGGTAATGATTGTATTGGAAGAGTACTTCAGTCCATATCCAACTGTACCACGCAAATATCTCAAGATATGCTTGGCTGCAATGAGATGAATCTGCCTTGGTTCACACATGAACTGATTGAGGGCACTCACTATATAGCAAATGTTAGGTCTAGTGTTAACTAGATACATCAAGGATCCAATTAGTTGCCTGTATTCAGTGGGATACACAAGATCAGACCTAGCTGCAGATTCACTCAACTTCTTTAATTTAGTTTCCATAGGAGTAGGCATAGGTTTACAATCTAACATTCCAAATCTCTTCAAAATATCAATGGTATATTTTCCTTGACTTAGAATAATTTCATTGGGTCTTTGCCATACTTCTAACCCAAGAAAGAAATGCATGTGACCTAGATCTTTCATTTCAAATTCTGAAGTCAATTCTTCCTTACATCTAAGAATGAGATGATCTTCTCCAGTTAGGAATAAGTCATCAACATATAAAACCAAAATCAACATTTCACCATTGAATACTTTGAAGTAAAGCTTAGGATCAGCATCATTCTTACAGAATCCTAGGCTTACCAAGTACTTGTCAATTCTTTCATACCAAGCATGGGGGGCCTACTTAAGGCCATATAATGCTTTCTTCAATTTGCATACATGAGATTCTTTCTTATGGATCACAAATCCTTTAGGTTGCTCAATGTAGACCTCTTCTTCAATAACACCATTGAGGAAGGCTGTCTTTACATCCATCTAATGCAACTTCCATCCCTTAGCTGTAGCAATAGCAATGATAGTCCTGATGGAAGTATATTGAGCAACAGGTGCAAAGGTTTCCTCATAATCTATGCCTTCTTTCTGAGAGCAGCCATGAGCCACAAATCTAGCTTTGTGTTTCTCAATACTTCCATCAGTAGCATGTTTAATTTTAAACAACCATTTGGAAGATACGACAGACTTACCTTTGGGTCTAGGCACAATATCGCAAACATCATTCTTAATGATAGACCGATATTCTTCATCCATAGCATTCTTCCATGTCTGTTGGTTCATGGCCTCTTCAACGCTGGAAGGTTTAGTCTCAATGAGATTGCACATCAATGCAACATAGTTTGAGAATTTTTGAAGTCTCCTTTCTCTAAGTTTGCCACTTGGAGCTGCAAACTTTTCTACCTCTTGAATCCAGAGAGGTCTCTTCTTACTCACGGTAATGTCCCTAGGCCCATCTATAGGATCCAAAGGTTCACTTGGATCATCATGATTTTTAGATTATGTAGACTCTCTCTAAATCTCAGAATCATGCTCAATATCCATGTCTTGAGGGTTATCATGGACTTCATTGGCAATCTCTAAACTTGAGCCTTTAAATCTTTTGAGTGCAATATTTTCTTCAAAAGTGACATCTCTACTAACCTCAATAAACTTCTGACCTAGAATGTAAATTCTAAATACTTTGGATGTTTCACTGTAGCCCACAAGAGTGCCTCTTTTGCGAGAAGGTTCCAACTTGGTTCTCTTTTCTTTGGGTACATGGACATATATTGGACTCCTGAAGATCCTCAAGTGACTGATATTAGGTTTGATCCCTGAAAATGCTTCTTCTAGAGTCGTATCTTTCAATACACAGTGAGGGCATCTATTCTGAATGTAGACAGCAGTCCTAGATGCTTCAGCCCATAGGAAAGTCTATAGATCCTGATCATGAATCATAGATTTTGTTGCCTCAACAATGGATCTATTCTTTCTTTCTACAACCCCATTTTGCTGAGGGTTGTAGCGAACACAAAACTCCCTCTTGATCCCTGCCTCAACATAAAAATCATGAAAGCTATCCGAGGTGTATTCACCTCCATTGTCAGACCTTAAAACTTTAATTCTTTTCCCAGATAGATTTTCAGCTAAGGCTCTAAATTCTTTGAATCTACTTAGGACTTCATCAGATTCTGTTGATTTGAGAAAGTAGATCCAAGTTTTCCTAGAGTAGTCATCTATAAAGATTACATAATACAAGAATCCACTTGGGGAAGCAACAGACATAGGTCCACATAAATCAGAATGCACAAGAGCTAATTTCTCTTTAGACCTACTTTCACTTTGATGAAATGGACTCTTAGTGTTCTTACCCATAGCACAACCTTTGCATGTATTATCATGAATATGACTAAGTTTAGGCATACCTTTAACTATCTTCTCAAGTGTGGGGAGGGCTCGGAAATGAAGATGTCCAAGTCTTCTATGCCATAGCTCGCTTGACTCAAGTGCTTCATGAATGAGAGCTTGAATTGGACGTGCTGAAAGCTTATATAGGCTCTCATACCTATTCCCAATGACATGAGCTGATTTGATGCTGGACTTCTTAGGCCATGCAAGAACCCTTCCCTCAGAAAATGCAATTTGATAACCCTTATCTTCTAGTCTTGATATGGAGATAAGGTTTCTTTTGATTCTCGGCACAAACAAAATATCACTGAGGTGAAGAGAAATTCTAGAATCTAAGTTAATGGAAGTAGTACCAAAACCTCTCATAGAATAGCGAGCATCATCACCAATGACCACATGAAGATTAGACTCTTTCTCCACTAAGTCTGAGAGGTGATCTCGATAGCTGGTGATGTGTCTAGATGCACCACTATCAATCAGCCAAGTGTCACTATTTGAGGGTACATTGCTTGACAGAGCAAAAATGAAAAGGAAGTCTTCAGTATTAGACTGATTTGAGACTTCATTTAAGTTTGCTCCTTGTTGCTTAGACTAAGATAAGCAGTCCCTTGCATAGTGGCTGAATTTGTCACACCTGAAGCACTTGATGTGAGACAGGTCCTTTTTCTTTTTCTTCGAATCATGTGATGGATTAGACCTTTGATCTCTATTCCTCTTGAAATTGTTCTTCTTCCAATAGCCTCCTTTCTTCTTAAAAGAATGGGCAGCAAGGACATGATTGTCTTCATGAGTGTTTTTTATAACTCCTCTAGCAACTAGTTGAGACTCTTCTTGGATACAATCAGCCCTTAATCTGTCAAACTTGGGCAGATCATCTCTTGCACTAATTCCTTGAAAGTAGGATTCCCAAGATGCTGGAAGACCATTGAGGGCTAGCATAGTTAAATCATTTTCATCAACCATCTTTCCAATAGATGAGAGCTGATCTCTCAATTCAGAAATCCTTATGAAGTAAGCCATGATGGATTCACCTTTAGCCATCTTGATGTGATGAAGCTGCTGCTTCAGTGCTAGAATATGACTAGTGTTGTTGATTTCATACATTTCCTCCAAGGTTCTGAACATTGTGCTTGCTGTCTTTAGCTTGGAGATGATGAGAACAATGTGGTCCTTTACTAAATCAATTAAGATCTTCTGAGCTTGAAGATCTTTCTTCCTCCATTAGGTCTTTTCTCCTTCTGCCTCAAGCTTGGTAGATTCTTTGTTCACAAAGTCTGCAAGTTCATTTTCATTCAACGCAAGCATGATGCGGACTCTCCATGATGTGAAATTGGAAGCCCCATCCAATCTATATCTTCCACATTGAGAACCATATTGAAGAAGTGATAAGATCAGAAGTAGATAATTGGTTACTGCAAATCTCATTATACTTAATTCAAACTTGGCTCTGATACCATGTTAATTTTAACATTCAGATTCACAATAAGAAACAATAAAACATGAATGCTCACATAACACGCATATACCCTGGGAAAACCTCCCTCTTGGAGGTGAAAAACCCAGCAAGAAAAAATCTTAGATCTGATTTATATTAGAAGCAGAAACAAATTACAACTTTGCCCAGCTAGGGCGTGAAAGATAGATATCAAAAATATAACTTCTTTGAATCTTTAGTAGATCTAGGGTTAAGCTTACTCAAGCTAAAACAGATCTTCTATACCAACTAACAGGTTCATTGATGATTGCAGATCAAATCAATTATCGAACCATTGAACTTCTTGAATCATTGAACCCTTTGAACTAGTGAACCAGTTGAACCGTTGAACTAGTGAACCAGTTGAACCATTGAACTAGTTCAACTATTGATGGAACACTTGTACTATCAAACCTTTGAACCCGTCGAATTGTTGAACCATTGAACTAGTTCAACTAGTGGCAAAGCCATTGCACTGTCGAACCTTTGAACCCATCAAACTAGTTCAACTAGCGGTGGAGCCTTTGCACTATCGAACCTTTGAACCCATTGAACCATTGAACCAGTTCAACTAGCGACAGAGCCCTTTCACTATGCTTGTAGTAGATCACTGATGGATTAGATTTCGTAGAGTAGAATTTGGTAAGTGATAGTTCTATATTGTGACTACCAGTCTCTTTTCATTTATATGAGATCACCCAAACAATTTGGTGCCAAATTACATATACATTACATTTGAAATAGGTCCTGACCTATTTGTAATTTCAGGATACATAGTATAATGAGTTCGCTCAATTTGGGGCCTACCTTAATTGGATAACACAACTGAGTTCTCAACATGCTAAGGCCGATAAGCCATTCAACATTTTATGACTAGGTCAGTCTCTAGAAGGGATCTAACCTAGCTACCAAAATCGACAATTTCTATTTAAGTTCATGTTATTCGTAATTATTTCTATGATTAGTGATACCCATTAAATTTCACTAAGACTATTCCCATGGATTTAATATATTGTTTTATTAAAACTATGTTGTGACAGAATCTTGCAGAAGCCCCCAACAGAGATCACTCACTGGCGTTCTTCATACCCATAAGAATAACTACCCTCTGGGAAGTGTTACAATCCTTAGTACTACATTACATAAAGAGAGAGGACTTCAAAGGATCTAAACTTTCTATTATCTCCATGATATTTGGAATTTTGGTTCCAGGGATTTCAACACATAGCCCAGTAAATTATATAATGCAATAAGATTAGGTCCTCCCAGGCTGAATCCAACTTTGAGTAATGCAAAAGGATTAAGTATCTCATTCAAAGGATAAAAGCCTTAATAATGTTAATGGATGAATAAAATGTTTCTTCATATTGCAAGAAATACATGACTCTGAGCTTTTTCTTTAGATGGGTTTGTAATTATTTGGAAAACAATATTATTATGGAGGTAGCCAATCCAAATAGTCTCCAAACTATTAGTTTCAAGGATATAGATTTATCGTACTCTTTGTGAATTGATTAGTTGATTTTGAGTTTGATTTAATATGTGTTTGGTTAGCATAGACTACAATGGAGTTTGCATTGGAGAATGTTAGAAAATTTGAATTTTACTCTAATATTGCCAATTCTTAAGTCTCTTTTTCATTTATTATAGTATTTTAATACTTGCTATTATTACAATGACACAAATATATATCAATATTTCATTTTACTATGTTTTAATAATTTTTATTATAAAAGTAACATTAATTATATTATTTTATAGATATTTAAAATATTAATATTATAATTACAATGAAGGAAAATTAAATAATATTATAATTAATATATAAAATGAATAATAATATTCATATTAATATGATTTATTAATTTTGCTTCATTGTAATTATAATATCGATATTGTAAATATCAATAAAATAATATAATTAATACTATTTTTATAATAAAATTTATTATAACATAGTAAAATGAAATATTCATATATATTTGTTTATAAAAATTAAATATTAATATATTATAGTGAAGGAAATATTAATTCAAAATGATAAAATGACCCATCCTAATATACTAAATTTAACATAGGGGAGTTTTCTTGCTAAAGGGCATGTGTGCTTATTATCATACTAGATAATTACTTTTAATGAAAACTTTAAATTTTGAATAATATAGAATATTTATGCCATGAAATCTTGAACTTATGGAATATTTATGGCATGAAAGAATATGTTAGAAAAAAATGGGATAATTATACAATGAAGTCTATCACCCAATGTTGGAAAAGGAACACAATAATGTATGCCTTGTAAAATGTTTTACTTGTTATTCATCTATCTACGTTCTAAATTTTTTCCTCCTCTAAAACAGGTGGTGTTTGATTTGTGAGTGAGATATCTTCTTTTTTTTCTAATTCATCTTGTGGCAAAACAAAGCCACAAATAAATATTATTTCTTCTACACTTGTATTCTTAGCTCTTTATTCATAACAATTTGTTTTAAATAATCCCATAATGTCAAAAAGATAACTAACTTTAAACCATTTTGTTCTTGTTAAAATTGGACAACTTGAATATATATTTTCTGTGTATTAAAAATATGGATCCAAAGACCCTTAAATAGATATTATACATGGATAGATATGTCTCTTATATGAGACATGACTATGTGACAAATGGTGTGATTAAATATTGTTTATATTTTTAAACCCCCTATAAACTATATTTTATCACACAACTTAACTAGATGATGGGGGCCACCTATAATAAATAGGTTTATTAGCTACCCATGTACAAATGAAGAACATTTAACACCAATTCCTTCTTGAAAGTATCCAAACTTATCCTTGCTCAAAGGTTTTGTAGGATGCTCATTAGTTGGTGTATAGAGTAGTTCAATTTCCTTATTGAGAACATGCTCATGAATGAATTAATGGTATAGTTCAATATGCTTTCAAAGAATGGAACACTGGATTGTTAGATATCTTCAACACACTTTTGGTTATCACAAAACATAATTGTTGGATCAGGTTGTGGCTGTCGAAGATTCTCAAGAAGTTATCTAACCTATAGTGCTTCACATGTTGCTGTAACAATTGTTTTGAGGTTAATATGATCAAGCCTTTCATGTGACAGTTGATTTCTCAAAGTAACACTTGAAACTGATTCCTTAGAGAAGTTTGTCCTCAAGTAAAATAGTCATCCTTTTGTGTATCCAACACATGCTAATTTTCCCCTGATTATCCTTGTTCATATCTTTCTTCTAAAATGATTAGAATGATTGTAGTAATGCGAACCTTTCTTTTCCTCTTCTCACCACCATCCATAATAGATGTCTTTTGTAATTCTATCAATAAAGGAGGTGAAGTTTGACAAGGTAAAAATACTTTTCATCTAACGATGGCATTCTTCAAAATTGTCAACACCGCTTAAATTTATAGAAATAACACTAAATATGTTATTTACTTTTTGCAATGATATATGCGATTAGAACCTTTTACAATGATCTTTGCGATCAAAAAACTTTTTGCAATGATCTTTACGATAAAAAACTTCTACAATGATCTTTGCGATCAAAAAAACTTTCTACAATGATCTTTGAGATCAAAAAATAACTTTCTGAAATGATCTTTGCGATCAAAAGGACTTCTCCAATGATCTTTGTGATCAAAAAATGTTTTCCAAATTTTCATCTAAGAATCAACAATGATTTCTGCAATCAATGCTTTAATCTAGCTCTAATATCTTGAAAAGATTTGCTCTATTTAATGAGCCCTAAATGCATTTTATGGTCGATATCCTCTTTTAGTAGTAATATTGGTGTACTTTATAAGTGCTCCAACTATAAATCTCATGTCTCTACACATATAATATGGATAGAATTCAAGTGGAAATACTTTGGCCTTTATTGTTGATAGTGGTTTTTCAAATCTTCATAGCTCTTTGAGGTTGAGCTCGAGCTAATCATGAATGCTTAATATTGCAAGATCCCTCATACTAGAAAAAATCCAGATAATCAATTCAAATTCTTACAACTTTATAGGATTATCAAATGTGATCTTCTCCAGTAAGTTCAAGCCTCTAAACAATTCAATGTGTTTACCCTCTTTATTTAATTATAGTATCAATTATTTGATTGTCAATGGGAGAAATAAATTTAGTTTATTCCAACACTCCCCCTTAATTTCTACTAGCAGCTGCTTTAGTATCCCAAATTCTATCTTAGATGTTCAAATGTCTCCTTTGCTAAAGTCTTTGTGAATGTGTTTGCTAACTGATTTTTGATCTACAAAACTCCAAATAGATTTCTTCATTGTTAACTAATTCTTTGAAGAATCCTTATTTCATTGTTATTTTTTTTGATATATGAATATTCATGTTTGTAAAACATTTTCAACATATTTGTGACATTTTGCCAATTAGATACACTAGTCTATCCATAATTCATATGTAGACAATCCTTCACAGATTGTTTCTTCCACTTTCTGTTCCCACATAAATTTTTAGAATGATTCTTCAATCCACAAATAGTACATGGATGAAGATTCCAACATGTTTCTTTTTTATGTCCTTGTCTGTTACACTGAGAACACTATATTTTTTGAATTGATATGTTTGTAACTCTCTTACCTATAAGATCATTTGTAGTTTCTTTACCTTTAACATATCTAAGGCCTTTATTTTTTAGCTTCATACTTGGTTCAATGGGCTCTCTAATTCCTTGCCATATTTTCCCAAACCTTTTCCATCATAACCCATTTTTTCATAATCTTAAAACCAACATTCTTTAAGAAATATCCTTTGTTATTATCATCATGACTAGCAAGATTTGTAGATTAAAAAACATTGTTATCTCAAACCTTACACTCTTTATCTGTATAAGCTTTAGCTATATCACATGTATCAAATGATTCATCAGATGAATAGCACAAATCATTTGTATCACATGAGACATTACATAATGTAGGCTTAGACCTTAGACACATGTTTTCCTTTAGGTATGCTGCAAGTAATTGATCTGACAAATTATTTTGTTAGATCTCAATTTTGATATTTCATCCTTTTGAGAACCATTTTCCTTTTCATGGATTTTAGATTGTTTATAAAACCACTTCAACTTTTCTTCCAATTCTTCATTTTTCTTTTTAACTTTCACTAGTTCTTCTTCCAAAATATTCTTTTCACACATTAGATTTTTATTTTCTTTCTGTACTCTTTTACCAATCTTTCCCATTTGAATAAATAATTAGAGTTACATGGTGCTACTGCACTTTCCTTAATGGATTATTTTTCGACAGCTTCACACCCTATCACTCTCTCTACAATTTCTTCAGACTTATTCAATCTTCAAAATCTAGACTCTAACCTCAAGGCTGCGGCCTCTCTTCTTTTTTCTTCTTCATATTTGACTTTTGGCGGCCTCAAATTGCATCTGACTAGCACCTTCTTCCACAATGATCTAAACTTGGGTGATTTCTTCAATCTAATGACATTCATTTTGCCTTTGCAAGCAACCCCATAATTGTCTACGAACAAATTCAAACATTCCTTGATGGCTTCAGCCTCTGCTCAATAGTTTCCTTCAATCTTGGTAAAAACTCCTCTGTCTTCGAATGATTACTCTTGAGTGACTAATTATGGGTGACTTTCTTCCAAGAAAGTGACTTCCCTTGATAGCTTATGTTTACCTTCTGTAGCCTTCTTGATCTACAGTGATTTGGATATATCTAACTTTTGGTGATAGACTCTAGGGCGATTTCCTCCTTGGATAGGTTGTGGTCTTTAACCCTCATGGATTCTTTATATGTTATTTTGACTTCTGTGAATTCACAACTTTTCCCTTCGATGCTTTTATCTCATTGATCTCATGTCTCTATCTTCTCCCTTATCTATAATTCATTGCTAGCTTCTTTTTGACTATGTATGCTTGTTGGTGCTCTCATTAATCAAGTGGCTTATTCTTTTATTTAGTGGCTTGAAACTAGTTTGAAGGATTGGGAGGATAGAAAATGGATTGCTATGATAATCAGTAAATTATTCAACACTAAAAAAAATAAATCCAGAGCATCACATGACCTTTCATTCAACGAATCCTTCAACCTTAGTGAGTGTAGCCACCCCTATTTTTTTTTCTTCAGTGGGTAAATCTCTGTTTAGCGATAGTTTGTTCAATTGATTAAGAGCAATCTTGACAGCTTCTAGTAATAATAGACACAGTGGCTTCAACAGACCTCTTTTAGCACCATTTTTATTCTCCTCCTTCTTGCGATCCAATACAATGACATGCCTTTGGCTTTTTCTACGATACAAATACTACTTTGGGAAAATTCCCTTCTTGCTAACAGTGGTGATGTGGGTGCTTATACTGACTTCTATGAAAAAATCTATCTCCTTTTCTTTGACTTAACCAAGTCTTGAGAGCTTCAACAGTATCTCTAGTTATTTACAAATCAATACAACATTCTAAACCTTCACTCTCTGGACTATGCCCCATGATCTTCTGGTGCTTTGATACTAATTATTAAAATTGTACAACTTGAATATAATTTTCTGTATATTAAAAATATGGATCCAAAGACCCTTAAATAGATATTATACATGGATAGATGTTTCTCTTACATGAGACACGAATCTATGTGAAAAATATAACAATATCAAAGTAGTGTTAAAATTAAACGATTATGTGTTCCACAGTTCTCATTTCCTAGTGCAAATATTTTATTGAGAATATTTGTTTTTACTATAATATAACATAAATATAAATACATTATAAATTTCTATAATCAACAATTTAATCAAATATAACGATACCAAAGTAATGCCAAAATGTTCAACGATTATATGTTTCATAGATCTCATTTTCATTTTGTAGTGCAAATATTTTATTGACAATATTTCATTTTATTATAAAATAACATAAATATAAATACATTATAAATTTGTATAATCAACAATTTAATATAAAATTTTATTATTAAAACCTATATATATAGATAATGAATAAAAATTAAATAATTTTCATAAGATATTATATTAATATGAATACTACATAGCCCATAAGGGCGTGGTTGGGTTGTCAAGTCACTTAGTTGTAGTGGTGGCCACCTAGGTTCAAACCCTCATTGGGCCAATATATCTACACCAATTATACACAAATATATATCAATATTTCATTTTACTATAATATAACATAAATATGAATAATACATAATAACATAAATTAAT
Organism: Cunninghamia lanceolata; assembly: GCA_027924645.1. Lineage (NCBI taxonomy): Eukaryota > Viridiplantae > Streptophyta > Pinopsida > Cupressales > Cupressaceae > Cunninghamia > Cunninghamia lanceolata. The sequence continues at coordinate 1,835,740 of BSBN01000992.1, forward strand.
ATTTAGATTGCTATAATATATTAACATTGAATATATTTACACCAATTATACACAAATATATCTATCAATATTTCATTTTACTATGTTTCAATAAATTTTATTATAAAAATAGTATTAATGAAGAAAATTAAATAATCATATTAACATGAATATTACACAATCTGATATATTGATAAGAGACATCAGATTTCTACAGTCCATAATGATTGTAGTTAAATACTTTTGTGTGCATGATCTAAAATATTTAAATATTTAATACTTATACACAAATATATATCAATATTTCATTTTACTATAATATGAATACTACATAATAAAATAAATTAATATTTAGATTGCTATAATATATTAATATTGAATATATTTACACCAATATATATCAATATTTCATTTTACTATGTTTCAATAAATTTTATTATAAAAATAGTATTAATGAAGACAAATTAAATAATCATATTAATATGAATATTACACAATATAATATATTAATAAGAGACATCAGATTTCCACAGTCCATAATGATTGTAGTTAAATACTTTAGGAATTAATTGTGTGCAAGTTTATACCTCAACGTTTCGGATCAAACTCCATGATCCATAGAAAGAGCAAGAGAAGAGAGAAATAGAAAGGTAATTTGCAGACTGGGTACTCTAAATAGGAGGGAAGTGCATGAGAACCAATGAACTACAAGAAATAAACAAATCAAAAAACAAAACACACTAAGACACCACACACAAAACACTCATAAACATAAAAGTAAAAGAGAAAGAACAATGAAACCAAAAGAGAAAAAAAGATGAAATTAAAAGAATCAAAAAATTAAAAGAGACAAAGATAAGGATGGATAAACATAGAGATAAAAACCAGAGGCATAATTTATAGAAGGATATATTAAGAAAAAGAAGAACAAATTATGCATGCATACAAAAGAAAAAGACATGAACATAAGTCCCCAAAACATATAATAGAACAAAATGATGAAATAAATAAACGAACACAAACAGATAACAAGAACGGGTATACATATACAAAAGATGTAAGCATCGGGTGAAAAATGAACCCACCAACAAAAATAAATGCAAACACCAACTCATGAACAAGAACGTAGAACAAATATATACATCGAACACAAAAATAAAGACCATAAACAAACAAACAAGTAATCAGTTAACTAAACAAAGACAAATGAAAACAAGCAAAAACATATATATATATATATATATATATATATATACACACAATGGCATATATACATACATACATATATAAACCAACAATAATATATATATATATATATATATATATATATATATATATATAAACAAGCAAATAACTATATATAAATATAACATTGTAAATAACTATATATATAATTTTTCAACAAATTATATATATATAGCTATATCTATATAATTTTATGAGAAAATTATATATATATAGCCAAAGAATGTAAAGAAGATAAACAAAGTAGGAATAATAAATGGACAAACCTACCACTGAACGAAACATGAACACAAAAATAAGAGAACCATGAAGAAACAAAACAACAGTCAAAGAACATGAAACACATACCGAGAAAGAGGAGAGATATCAGGAAAAAGGAACCAGGTAAAATCAACAAAAAAGAGAGCAAACCTATACATATATATAGAGAGAGAGAGAGGACGAAAGGCCAAACAACCGATCAGCAACAACCTGAGTCAGGATAGAGAAAAGAAAAAAGACAGCAGGACATGCAAGGAAGAACACCAAGCTAGGATGACCTAGAGCAAGCAAGATAGGAAGAGGAAGGGGCCGATGGGGCAGAAAACATAGAGAACAACAGGTAGGGTGGGGGAGGGGAAAGATCCCAAAGGGATTGAAAACAAAGAAGGCCAAGAAAGGGGGGAGGGAGAGATGAAGAAGGGGGAGGGGAGCATAGGAAGGCCGAAGAAGATGACCAAAAATGAAGGGGGGAAGGTGAGAGAGGAGGAGCAACAAGGAAGGCAGGGGGAAGAGGAAAGCCAAGGAGGGAGAAGGATGAAAGGAGAGAGGGGCCACGATGGCAAAGAGACAAAGGGAAAGAAGAAAGAGCTCAAGAAGGTGGACAAGAGCAGTTTTGAATGTCAGCTAGAAAGAGGTTCTATGAGAAAATTAAGCTCCAACTATCATCACGATTGAGATTGGATGGGTGGTTACTGATCTCAATGGCCTCTTTGAGTTTCCTCTTGAAGAAGTTGTCTTCACTAACTAAGATTTGATTGTCTTCTAGGCAGATGTGGTGTTTTCTTAAGGTTGATTTCTCAGCAAGGGTGGATTTATGGACAAACTCATGCCTGATGTCCGCACTATGCTCTTTAATCCTAGTGCTGAAGGAACGTCCTGTCTCACCAATATAGGGGGTGCCGCAAGAACAAATAATCTTGTAAACACTAGAGTTGAGAAGGAGGTCCTTAGGGTCTTTGGGTGAAGGAATCCAATTCCTAAGAGTGGAGATGGGTTTGAAGGTACAGAGGAGGCCCTTTTTGAGAAGAGTCTTAGAAATTTTGTTAGAAAGGCCTTCTATGTAGGGAAGGGTGGAAATTGAGAGGTCAGAAGGGTTGGTATCCTTAGGCCTAGAGATAAGGCATGAATTGGCTTGATTCAACGCTCTCAAGATTTGTTTCCTCTTGTAACTGTTCAATTCAAAAACTTTGATGAGGTGAGAAAGTTCACGGTCTAGGTTATCTTTATCGCAGATACGAAAGGCCCTAGTGGCTAAGGTTTTAAGGATCCCAACTTTTTGAGCCAAGTGGTGATGGGAGTAAGAGTAGAGGTAAAGGTCGGTGTGGGTAGATTTATGAAACACCCAACGACCTAAGGAGCCATCAGGTTTTTTGATGAAAAGAATGTCAAGGAATGGGAGCTCATTATTAGTTTCAAGCTCTTTGGTGAAAGAGATGCACTTAGCTATGTGGTTGAGATGGGAGTGGAATTCTTCATGCTTTTCAAGGCCATGAGGCCAACAGATGTTGGTATAGTCAACATAGCATTTCCACCATTTTGGTTTGAGGGGAAAGGAGTTAAGGGCAATTTCTTCAAAGTGCTCCATGTAAAGGTTGGCAACGATCGAGGAGAGAGGAGATTTCATGGAAACTCCATCCAACTATTCATAGACAACTCCTTCGAAGGTGAAAAAGGTGGATCTAAGGCAAAGTTCTACCAAGGAGGCAATCTCATCATTGGTCTTATGTCTAATTTTTTCAATGGAGTCAGGGATAGGGACCTTGGTGAAAAGGGAGACCACATCAAAACTAACCAAGAGGTCACTACTTTCTAAATTTTTGTCCTTGATGAATTCTACGAAATGGGTAGAATTCTTGATTAAGGAGTTAGACTTACCAACTAGAAGAGAGATAAGCTTGGCTAGGTAGGCATCAAGCTTGTACGTGGGTGAACCAATGGTGTCTATAATTGGACGTAGAGGGATGTTAGCCTTGTGGATTTTTGGGACCCCATAAATGCGGGGGGTGTTAGGGTTAGGGTAGATCAAAGCAATAAACACTAATAATTATATGCAGATTAAATAACACAAAAGAGATCAACACAAAATTTAACGCGGTTCACCTAATATGGGTTACATCCATAGAAACTCAACCATCCAATGATTTTATTATCCAGTGCAAAACAAATTACAATCTCACGTATACATCCTGTAACATACATCCCAGCCGCTTATAACAAGCTTTTTTGGAAGCTTCTAGAATTAGGGTTTTGCAATGTCATTTTTCTTTTGTCGATTAACAAAAATTAACAACTGACTCTGATCATATAAAAAGAGGGAAAAAAACATAACTAGTATATAGTACTTGCATGATCAGTCACCACATACCAATAGGGGGTGGACTCTTTGGAGAGAAACATACGCTTTTTTGTGGTATCGTCGAAGGAAGAGAGGGAGATGGTAGATTTAACTTTTTTCAAAATTTTGGAGATCGGGTTATGAGTAAGGACTTTGTAGCTACCACTATCAAAGAGAAGATCAAGCATCTTAGAGACATAGTATTGCTTGTTCATAATGATGATGGCATTACCTTTGTCTGCCTTGACAATGATTAGGTTATTATTGCTCAATAAACTCTTGAAGGCACGAAGTTCAGTTTTGGGGATGTTGCATTTAGGTAGCTTAGCATGCCTTAGAACAGCAACAGAATCTTGATGGATTTCTTTGGCGATATCTACCGGAAGGGAACGAACTACGTTTTCAATCTCAATCAAGAAATTGGTATAAGGGATATTTTGTAGAATTCATCAAGGACAAAAAATTGGAAAGTAGTGACCTCTTGGTTAGTTTGGATGTGGTCTCCCTTTTCACCAAGGTCTCTATCCCTAACTCCATTGAAATAATTAGACATAAGACCAACGATGAGATTGCCTCCTTGGTAGAACTTTGCCTTAGATCCACCTTTTTCACCTTCCAAGGAGTTGTCTATGAACAGTTGGATGGAGTTGCCATGGGATCTCCTCTCTCCCCAATTGTTGCCAACCTTTACATGGAGCACTTTGAAGAAACTACCCTTAACTCCTTTCCCCTGAAATCAAAATGGTGGAAATGCTATGTTGATGATACCAACATCTGTTGGCCTCATGGCCCTGAAAATCTTAAAGAATTCCACTCCCATCTCAACCACATAGCTAAGTGCATCTCTTTCACCAAAGAGATTGAAACTAATAATGAGCTCCCATACCTTGACATTATTCTCATCAAAAAACCTGATGGCTCCTTTACCTCCACTCTTCCTCCCATCACCACCTAGCTCAAAAAGTTGAGATCCTTAAAACCTTAGCCACTAGGGCCTTTCATATCTGCGATAAAGATAAACTAGACCACAATCTTTCTCATCTCGCCAAAGTTTTTGAATTGAACGGTTACAAGAGGAAACATATCTTGAGTGTTCAATCAAGCTAGGTCCCACCTTAGCTTTAGGCCTAAGGATGCTAACCCTTCTAACCTCCTGATTGCCACCCTTCCCTACATAGAAGGCCTTTCTAACAAAATTTTTAAGATTCTTCTCAAAAAAGGCCTCCTATGTACCTTCAAACCCATCTCCACTCATAGGAATTGGATTCGTTCACCCAAAGACCCTAGGAATCTCCTCAACCCTGGTGTTTACAAGATTGTTTGTTCTTGCGGTACCCCCTATATTGGTGAGACAAGACGTTCCTCCAGCACCAGGATTAAAGAGAATAGTGCAGACATCAGGCATGAGCGTGTCCATAAATCTGCCCTTGTTGAGTAATCGACCTTAACCAAACACCACATCTACCTAGAAGACACTCAAATCTTAGTTAGTGAAGACAACTTCTTCAAGAGGAAACTCAAAAAGGCCATTGAGATCAGTAACCACCCATCCAATCTCAATCCTGACGATGGTTGGAGCTTAAGTTTCTCATGGAACCCCTTGCTAGCCCACATTCAGAACCGCTCTTGTCTACCTTCTTGAGCACTTTCTTCTTTCCCTTTGTCTCTTCGCCATCATGCCCCCTCTCTCCTTTTATCCTTCTCCCTCCTTGGCTTTCTGCTTCCCCTCGCCTTCCTTGTTGTTGTAATGCCCCTCACTTTTGCTTGTGATAGATCTTAGTTTCATGATTCCTATGACAGTTCTAGTATAGATGATAGTCTTATAGTGCATGTTACAGTTTGAGATATTTTGATTTCTATGATATGGTTGATGTTCTCCTTGATCTTGATGGACACTTGGTTATCATGCGAGCTAGATATGGATCTATGTTAGGATGATGCTTGATTACTTGTACTTTGTGCTTTCACAGTTGATGGACATGATTATGGATTGATGTTACTTTTAGTTTAATATGTTGTTCGATCATGATTATGATGTATGACTGGTATTAGTTATTTAATGATGTGTTACTTGAACGGAACAGTGTTGCATTACTCGTGTCCGAGTACCCTACCACGCTACAACTTCTGTTCATTATGCTTGTGACTACATGGTTATATATGTATATATGCACAACCTTGTTGTTCGTTGTAGGATGTAGGTACCAGGCATCGACTCAACCTAAATTACCAGGTCTAAGCATGCCCTAGCCAATGGAATTATGGATTGGAGTTGACATGAGGTTCCCCTGATTAGTCAACATCCTCAAGGAGGATGAGCTTTCAGTGTTGTACCCTGTCATCACTGTCAGTGGGACTGTTGTCATCATTTGTCGTTCTGTCTTGTGGCTTCTCTTGGGTTAGGTATCACCTTGTAAATTAGGGTATCTCTAATTCAAGTGTCAATTTATGCATGGTTGGTATTTCATTAATAAGGTGAAAATTAAACTAATGTGAAATAAACAAGTGCTATGGGAATTATGTGTTGTGATTATGTAAAAATGATTTAATTGTGTGGTAATTGGTAAATTTTACCGGAATTGGTAAATAAATAAATTAAACTAGATAAATGATTTAATGAAATATTAAACTGCAAATTGTAGTGGATTAAATTAAACAAAAAAAGAAAATGCATATGTGAAAGTGAATAAACATCTATAACATTGATAAAATAAATCCAAGCTAAAGTAATTGTGTGGTAAATTTGGATTATGGATATTTTAATGGTAAAATGAAATTGTTAAGGGAAAAATGACCATATGTTGGAGGGAGAGATCCGACCAAATCTATCAAATTTATATCAGATCATGACGATGAGATTATTTAGTTCTTTATTGAATAGATATTTGTTATATAAAAAAAAGAAATTAATTAGGTCAAGAATTAATAAAATTGCTTCTCTATGGATAAAAATAATTATTATCCAATGACATATGGGTTTGTTATTGCCATCACTAGTACTATTACTATTGCTATGATTATTTAGGTACATTAACAAACATAATCAGTTTTTGATAAATAACGATAACATTTTTAGGTTTAAAAATTAGGGTTGTCATATTTGGGGATATGCAAATTTATTTTAGGTGCCATCATTTGTAAAATTGAGGAAATGGGTGTCTCGGATATAATTAACTTTGCACCCCATGAGAGAGTGGGTTGTGGGGGAAAGGAAGGAATGTCTCTGCATTTACTCGAGGAGTCCATTCCTAGTTTTGAGAAAGTGGGATGTCAGGATGTCCCTGCATTTATCCAGGAGTTGAAGCCTGGTCTAAGTGGGGGATTTGGTAGGAGGTTGAAGCAGGAGGATTGGATGTGGGAGCAACATTGAATCATCAATCTGTCAAGAATAAAATTAGGTTCCTTTAAATTTCTATGTTTAACTCTATGTTCCTTGAAGTTCTTTCAATTAATTTTCCAATGCAGCCTCTTGGGTTTCTTTGTATTTTGCTTTAATGAAAGAATGGACCTGTATCTCAACAATGTGCTGATAAATAAACCAATATATATATATATATATATATATATATATATCTGACATATTACCTGATGTTGAAAGTTTGCTTGGCATGAGTGCGAGTTTGCCTCACGGGTTAGGTATAGAATTTGATACAGTTAGACCACTGAAATACATCTAGTAATATCACCCCAGCCATTCATATTGCCCATGTAATATCGATTTATGTTTTATGAATTGGAATGTTATAGGATACTTCTCAGGTTGGCGGCATTTCCATGATCACCAATTCATCTTCACATGCTGCAGTAAACCCTCTTGCATACAAAACAATTTGGGGCCCATGCAGATTAGTCATGGTGCCATCTCATAATACTGTAACCTTGTGTTGTCTTCAATCATAGGGTTTGTCAGTGAATCTAGACACCTACAGACTAAACCACGAAGAGCCACTCACCACACGCGATACCTCTAGTGCCAATTATTACAACCTTCATCTTAGGAAGCGCAAAGCCTCCATTGGATTCGAGGGGTTCTGTTGTGGAATGTGGGGCAACACTGTGGGCCATACGTGACTCTGGTTTCAGCGTTGTTCACTATCAAAAGAATGAATAGTGTGATAAATTCTTACTGTTCCAACTCCTCTGATGGTTCTCAGCCTCCACGTGCTAGTAGCATCATGATGATATTTACATCATCAGAATTCATAAGAATAACTACAGCCAAGCCTAGGCATAAACATCTATGCATGTCCCTCAACATGTACACAGAATTAATACATATCATCCATCTATCTTATTACATATGTCCTATGCGATTTTCTCTATTATTTCTTTTTCAGTGATTTATTATCATTCCTTTCAACACGCATCTCTCCAGAGGCAATTAGCAAACAGTGGTGGAATTAAATAATAGCGCCAATAGCTTCTGCAATGTATCGAGTTCATGCATAACCTGCTATCATTACATGATGTCTATAGTTTCGCGCGCTAATTTCATCAGACTTCTTTATGCTTGAAGCAGATTTGTATTGTAGACAATGGATTTTATTTTGCTTGCATCTATTATCCTGTCCATGAGGAATTAACTTTCTTGCGTGGGCATTCCTTTGGTCAATAGCGATGGATTCTAGATCCTTGATGCTTCTTGCCAATGTTTTCTGTAGTGACACAACCCTTGCATTGATGAGGACATTCGATTGAATCATGATTGTCTGTAACCAGTGCAAATTCCTTTAAATAGAGAATCTAGGTTAATTCTGTGGATAGAATATGTTTAGTATACATTTGGAACCGCCACCCTCATTTGCATCTGCTAGAAACTTGCTAAAGCCCTTCAGTGGAATCGTCCCTGCTTTAGTAACGAGGCTGGTCAGTGTCTAGACAATTTCATCCACCCCTCTACTCTTTGATCAGCCTGACATCTATTGTCATCCTCCAACACATCTCATGTCCATAATAAGAATTGCATTCCGTTTTGTTTTAGAATGTATGGAGCTTCAACGCGGTAATGAGATCTACTCCATTTATGCCTTCCTTCTGTCCAGATAAGTTGAGGCACATTAACGCCTTTAGAGATTATATCTCTGGCACTCAGAGGACATTGAAATCCAAAATTTGATCAAACTTCAATGAAATTGCGTTGGTTGAGGACCTCGCCCAGCCGCCCATGCCTCGCTTCAATCCACACTCACAAGTTTCCTATTCAAAGAAGCTTCATAGTATCCGATGCCTTTAATCAATGAGAGTATGTTACATTAGGTTTTGAGTGTAAAATAAATCTTTGTTGGCTACCTTCCACCTGCAAATGAAGGTCTGCATATAGACGTTTTACCTGTGAATAGCAACCAATGCTTTTTTTATAAGGATTTAAGGTTTAGGGTATTGTGTCACTATAATTATTACTTTAGCCATAGTAGTGAGTCTAATGGCAGAAATATTTAGAAATTCATGATATTTGGATGGGAAAAAAAAATCAATTAAGTTAAATTAAGGAATTAGGGTTACCTTCTTAAAGTAAACATTAGCGCTCTTATTGTAATTTTTATTGGCTTCTGATTATGGTAAGAATGATGTTAATGTAGGGTAATTAGAGTGCTTCTTTTTACCGTTTTGTTGAATGTGATATTAAGAGTTTTTTTTAAAAGGTTTCAGATATATTCACTCAATAGTTTAAATAATTTTACTCAGTGCTTCTATGTGAGAGTTAATTGTGCGCTCCACTTTAAAATAGTTCCTTTGCAAATTAAGGATAGAATATTGTTATTGATAAATGATGATGTAATTCTTCTAAAATATTTAAATGGGTATTGTATGAAGATAAAAGTAACTTACTAATAATAACATTAGTAATTATAATTGGTTTGTTATAAATTAGTATAGTAAAGTTACTTGATTCTGTTAGATTAATTTAAATAAGAATTCTTGCATAGTTAAACTATTCAATTTGTTAGAGTAGTGGAAGTATATCTATTTATATGATGGGAATATCAAATTGTGAAATGAAGTAACGTAGTTGTAGATTGATATACAAGTTCATCATATATTTAATAATGATGATTCTATTAATTGGCATCATTTACACTTAAATGTTTAGATAGAAAATTTCAAAAAATGGGTTTGGATTCATAAGTGTTGTAATTTGACCTATAAGTATTCGTAAATTGTCGTTTACGTAGAAGTAATTAAGATGGTCCTTTTCACCTTTAAGTTAAATAGGCTATTACAATAGTTAGGTTTTTTTTTTATCTAGGTACAAATAAATAGGAAACCTCGAGTTACCACAAGAGTTGAATTTAGATTTCAATGTAATTATTTAATTTATTTGTCTTATAATTAGTGGGTCATTTTAGTTAGGATAATAATATTACATCCTTGTAAATCAAATAAGTAACTATTTTAATAAGTATCTGCATATAGTAAACCTTGTAATTATAGATTTATTCTGTAATAAAATACAATCAGATGATAAGCTACATTTATATGTCATTATACCATCAGAATAATTTGCCTACTGCAATTTTCTATAGTGGAATTAGTTGTAAGAAGGCATAATTTGATCATAAGTATAATTGATTCTCATAATATGTTAATTCAATCTGTGGGTCATAAAACTGTTCTTATAGTCTTTGATTGTGTATCTTCCCGTGTGGCTAGAGTTCCAGAGGCTCAGCTTGGGATGTCTTGAATTCATGTGTTGTGTTGTTAGATGTCTTGAGATCATGATGTTATAAGAAGCCTTGTCGTCTCTAGTTATGTATGGACTAAATGACAATTGAATGATAAATGCACTTCTTGTGATTGTATTGTTATCCGACTAGTCATACTAGTCTTGTATCCAGTTTTGTGGTAAGATATGGAATAGGGTGACTTTGAAATCTCAGAGTTGTAATGAATATGTGTTATTATGGGCAATGGTCTAGGAGTCCTACCCTTATAATTATGTTATGGAGGGTTAATGCTTTGTATTGTTATATAAGGATAGTTGTTATGCAAGATGGTCAATGCCTTGCATGGTTCCATATCCTCGTTGTTGTAATGTCATGCTATGCTTGTTGTGTAGGGCTCCCTAGTTTTAGGTAAGGGAGTGGCTTCCAATGTGGGGGCCGGTGCCAAGTGGCTAGCCAGGGTAACCCACTGGGAGTTGGTAATTCAGTGATAACATAATAAAATACCTAGGGGTTGGGTAGTTTTCACACTAACAAGATAATAAGATGTTTTGTTCCTCACTCATGCCTGTAGTGCTAGTTCAGACTAAGGATGAGGGGAGAAGGCTAGGATTGGCAGATTTACTTCCTTGTCATCACGAAAGGAAGGTTGATTCCCACATGCGTCATCCTATGGGGCCGGTGTCTAGAGAGAGACTGCCAGGGTAACCATAGATGGGGGCCGGTGTCTAGAGAGAGACTGCCTGGGTAACTCATGTTAGGACCATGTGATGACACTCTCCTTACTACAGCCTAGTAGTCCCTAGTTGTACTCTTCCCAGTTGTTAAGTGTTGCCTCTGGATGTACTGTTATGTTGTTGAGATATTGACTTGTGATGTCGGAGTCATGTGTTGCCTTATAGTCTACTGTCTACCTGACTATATGTTGTAGTGGGAACCTCATGTTAACTCCTAGCTTGGGGGTTGGACCTTAGGGTTCCACATGGTCGGGTGGAAGAGCTTATTCCATTGGTTCCTCATGCAACAGACATCAGATCTTGTATCTGCTTATGAAGACACTTACTATGCTCATGTTCTAGCCGGTGTATCTGTTGATTCAGATTGTATGTATTCAAATGTAATCAAAATAGTGATAATGTAAATGATGTACTCATTTGTATAGACTTGGAATATGTGCATGTAATCTTGATTAAAGTTGAGTATCTATTTGATGACACTAAATGAAGATGACTATGTCTAATCAATATTGTAATAGAGTTAGAATGATTTGTCGATGTTAGTTAGTTATGCATGTAAATTATGTTGGTTATTTGTCAAGTGATGCAACCATGGCACCTTGGGAGACAAGTTGATAGTTAATGATATGTATTGAACTGCTAAACCTTACTTTTTATCTTATTTCAAAAAAAAAAATTTATTCCGCTTTGCTTGCTTAGATGTGTTGTCTTCCAAGGTGTTCGTGGCGGGGCACTACATCTGGTATCAGAGCCCAGGTTTAAACATTGGGTACCTTGGTTGAATTTGAGCCCATTATGAAACCTTGTGCTTAAACTCTGTAGTACGATTTAACTCCTGTTGTGACCCTTTTTCTTAATATAATAATTTGCCCTTTTGTGTGTAGGATAGATGCCTAGACGCAGAGGCCGAGGTCGGGGCAGAGGAAGGGGTCGTGGGAGAGGTGGTGGCGGTATTCCTGGGAGTGGCCATGAAGGTGGGGGTCAGAACATGGAAGGTCAGGGTCAGCCTGATGGAGCCTAGTTGAGACAGATTCTCGAGGAAGCCCTTGCCCGTTTAGGTCCTAGATAGGTGGGTGAGCAACCCAGAGTTGGTCAGGAGGTAGACCAGTCAGGTCCCAGAGAGAGAGAAAGGTCTCCCAAGCATAGGGAACTAACAACCAAGCAGGAGGCCATGCAAGCCAACCATATGAGGGACCTACTAAGAGCACGTCCTCCCATCTTTGATGGAACTGGTAGAGGACTTGAGGCAGAGACTTGGTTGTTGGACCTAGGCAGATGTTTCACCATGCATCTGTATGGCAGCAATACGAAAGCCAAATGTGCTATTCTACACCTCTGAGGGTTTGCTTCAACTTGGTGGATGCTAGAGGAGTAGAAGCTACATTTAGACATTTGCACTGTGTCTTGGGAGTTGTTTGAAGATAGATTCAGAGCTCGCTTCCTTTTTGACCATTGGAGGCAGTGTCGGGCAGATGAGTTTCATGAGCTGAGGCAGCTGGCCATGATAGTTGAGCAGTATGAGTACAGATTTTATGAACTCAAATAGTATGCAGGTATCGGGGATGATGAGCCCATGTTGGTCCAGCATTTTATCAGGGGCTTGAATGCCCAAATTAGTGGAGGGGTTCATGTATTCAAACCTAAGACCATGGAGGTTGTCGTGGAGAAAGCTCAGCTAGTGGAGGAGAACTTGGCTATGGCCCTCAGTGGGCATACCGGTGTGCGCATTGGCAGTGCACCTTCATCAGGACATGGTTCTCGAGGTGGTCACACCCAGGCATCAAGTTCTCATGCACCCTCAAAGAGTGGTCAGCAGCAGCAGTATTCATAGTCCAAACCAAGGAACTCTCAACATCAACAGGGAAATAGGTTTCAAAATAAGAAAGACCGGTCTTGGCAGTGCAATAAGTGCAACCGTTATGATCAGTCAGCCCAGAGTGCGTAGTCTATAGTAAGCAGGGGCAGTTTCCAATAGTCTAGTTCTTTCCGGGGTAACGGTGGATTTGGTAGAGGTACCGGGTGCTTCTCATGCAGCCAACAGGGCCATATTGCCAGACAATGCCTGCAGAAGGGTGCATCAGGATTTGGACATCGACCGGCGGCATCTGAGCCAACGGTTGGTGATGCAGGCAGGTCGCATCAAGTCTTTGTAGTGGTAGATGACTAGCAGGCAGAATATCAGGGCACCATGGTGGAGGCTTCTTATCGCAAGCGAGGTATTGATTTTTCTATTCTATTTGATTCTAGTGCATCTGATTCATTTATATCTCCTTCCCTTGTGGAGCGTTGTGGCTTAGTGGCAACAAAGCAAGATGATAGGTGGTAGGTTGAGTTAGCTTCTGGGGCTAAGGTAGCAGTTGAGTCTCTAGTTTCAAAGTGTAAATTGAAGATTGGCTCTCTATCTACTTCTGTGGACCTTCTCATTCTACCCCTGGGTTCATATGACATAGTTTTGGGGATGGATTGGCTAGAGGCCCATCAGGCAGTGATAGATTGTCAGCATAAATCGGTTAGATGCATGGATGATTCTGGTGTTGAGGTTGAGGTCGTAGGAGTTCAGAGACCTATTTCCCTACGTATGGTCTCTGCTATGCAACTCAAGAGATGTTTGCGTCGGGGATGTCAGCTCTTTACAGTGACTATTAGTGATTTAGAGATGGAGGAGAGTCAAGAGGCAACTCTTGAAGATCACCCACTCTTGAGAGAGTATGCGGATGTTTTTCCTTTTGATGTTCTAGGGATACCACCTAAGCGTGACATCGATTTCAAGATTGATCTAGTTCCTGGTGCAGAGCCTATCTCACGAGCTCCATACAGAACGACCACTCAGGAGCTCAAGGAGCTTTAGCTACAGTTGGAGGAGCTATTAGCCAAAGGGTTCATACAACCTAGTGTTTCCCCTTGGGGAGCACTTGTGATCTTTGTGAAGAAGAAAGATGGATCTCTACGGCTATGTATCGACTATAGGTAGCTCAATAAGGTAACGGTGAGAAATAGGTATCCCTTGCCATGGATTGATGATTTGTTTGACCAGATTAAGTGATGCAGAGGCATCCACACTAAAACCTTGACATACAGCATGGATGTCTGCAACCCTTCATCATCATCATCATATTTCCCTTAACACTGTCAGCATCATCATATTTTCTCTGCCGACCGATATCCTCCTGCAGACAAACCTTCGACTCTTCATCTGTCAGTAGCATCATCATATTCGGCTATCGGCAGCATCATCACATTCGGCAAGCGCAATCATCCTCCTGATGTTCACTGTTCATCTTACCGCCAACCTCTTTCTTCATCATCATGATGTTCAACATCATGTTCATCAGTAGGATATAGAACATCTGGTTCCTCCCATATATCCTGATGACGACAACCTCATGCACCCTTCCTTCGATGCTTACGTCACCCTGATATCCTGATGACGATTATCCTGATGACGATGATGTCACATGCAGCTCCTTAATATCCTGCTGCCCCGATATCCTGATGACAATTATCTTGATGACGATGATGTCACATGCAGTTCCTTCAATATCCTACTGTCAGCCAAACTTAACATTATCAGCCTGCGAAGGAATTGTCAACCCGATCTTCTACCTTATGCCGATACGCTCCTCCTCGGAAACACCTGATGATGATCACCCCAATACACATTCACTTTATGCAAATGATTGCATCATGCTCATCTCCACTTACTCGGATGACGCCCAAAGTAACTGCAGGATATACACAGAAATATCCTGATGATGCCGTTGCGATGGATTTTCCAACCTTAGCGAATTTTGATCCGCCGAACCTCCTGAGGTGACCCGATCTGCTTCCTGGACAATTTTCCAGACTCTAACAACCAGTACGACCTAGCACATACCCATGCTAGGGTCCTCAACACCTTTTGACGATGATCCTGCACACCTGCATGCAAACGAACACAAAATGCAGACTAAACCCTAAACTACTGTACATAGCCATTCCACCGATTCAACGAATCAACCGGTGGAATGGATCAGCGAATCCATGAAACCACCAAAACAGCAAGTCGATTACACAAAGGAATCCAAACAGAGAATGGACACAAACAGGATCTCCTTATTGATTTCAAAAGATGCAATATAATACTCAGTCTCTCTTTGCAATCTAACTCCTCTGCTCGATGTCTAAAACCAACCGATCCTCATGCATAAATAGGATCTCTTGCGAGTACTACTGACCCGACTCCAAGCAGCTGGGAGATCTCTCCAGGCGGCTGGGAGATCCAACCGGACCTACAGCATAACAACTGTCTTAACAAACTAGCTAAAAATAGCAAAGTATGGTCAACATGACCTTATTACATGCATTGGTCTTATCAGACCTTCTTGGAAACATTAACAAGACCTAAAACAAACTAACTGCCTCATGGAGGCTAGCTGTCAGGTAGGTGCTCCTGCACCATTAAGGGAGTGAAGGTATTCTCTAAGATTGACCTTAAGTCGAGATATCACTAGTTGCGGATCTTTGAGGTAGATATTCACAAAACAGCATTCTGCACCTATTATGGACATTATGAGTTCACAGTGGTACCCTTCGGGTTGACCAATGCACCTTCAATTTTCATGAGCTTAATGAATGGTGTGTTTCACACCTATCTTGACCAATTTGTTCTTGTATTTCTTGATGATATATTGATCTATTCAAGGACTATGGAGGAACATGAGCAACATTTGCATCAGGTGTTGCAGTGTCTAAGAGAAAATCAGCTTTATGCGAATTTGTCAAAATGTGCATTCTTCCAGACAGAGGTTAAGTATTTGGGTCATGTTATCTTTGGAGAGGGTATTGTGGTAGATCCCTCGAAGATCCAAGCTATTATGGACTGGCCTGCACCCACCAATGTTTTCGAGTTCCGTAGCTTTATGGGGTTGGCAGGTTACTATCGTCACTTCGTCATGGGGTTTTCAAGAATTGCTCATCCCATTACTTCTCTTCAGAGGAAAGGGAAAAAGTTTGTTTGGTCAGAGAAGTGTCAAGAAACCTTTTAGACCCTTAAGGAATAGCTGACCAGTGCACCTATATTAGCAGTTCCAGATCCTGATAGGGACTTTGCTGTCTATACCAATGCTTCCTTAGAAGGTTTAGGAGCAGTTCTAATGCAGGATGGTCGCGTGATTGCCTATGAGTCTCGCAAACTCAAGGATCATGAGCTGAACTATCCCACTCATGACCTGGAGTTGGCAGCAGTTGTGCATACCTTGGTGAGATGGAGGCATTTTCTATTACGGCATCGGTTTGAGCTGCACAGTGATCATCGTAGTTTGCAATATATTTTCATGCAGCCCAACTTGAATGCCAGGCAAAGACGTTGGATGGAGTTCTTGTGTGAGTATGACTTCAAGGTCTAATACATTCAGGGCAAGGAGAATGTGGTAGCAGATGCTCTTAGTCGTCGAAGGCATGAGATCTCAGCAGTCTCGCTTATAGTTGATTTGAGAGGACAGATTCTTGCTGCTCTTCCTTTTGACAGTTGGTGCCAGGAGGTGAGGACCGAGATTGAGTCAGGTAGACCTTTAGAAGGTAGATTCTCTAGTTACTCTTTTGAGTCAGATGGTCTTTTGCAACATTTGGGTCACATCTATGTTCCTAATTCTGAGATTCTTCGCACCCTAGTTTTGTCGGAGGCACATCGAGCACCCTATTCTGCTCATCCAGGTGTCAAGAAGATGCATGCAAATCTGCGTCAACTATACTTTTAGAGTGGCATGAAGCGAGATATTGCTGATTTTGTGTCGAGATGTCTTGAGTGTCAGAGGGTGAAGGCAGAGCACCAGCACCCTACAGGTCTTTTGTAGCCTCATTTGATTCCAAAGTGGAAGTGGGATATCATTTCAATAGACTTCATTGTTGGTTTGCCGATATCTCCTCGACGACATGATGCTATTATGGTCACTATAGATAGGTTGATGAAGGTAGCTCACTTTTCTCCTATCCGTGCCTCTTACAATGCCTCTACGGTGGCTAGAGTGTTCATGGAGGACATTATCAGACTTCACAGGATTCCTCGTAGGATCATCTCTGACAGGGATCCAGTATTCACTTCCACCCTGTGGACTTCCTTACAGCATGCCTTGGGGACACAACTAAACTTTAGTTCAGCTTATCATCCAAAGACTGATGGTCAGACTGAGAGGGTTAACTAGGTTCTCAAGGATATGTTGAGGATGTATGTTATGGATCAGCAGAGCTGTTGGGAGGACTACCTTTACCTAGTGGAGTTTGCCTATAATAATGGTTATCATAGTTCTATTGGCATGTCTCTTTTTCAGGCCTTGTATGGTCGTCCTTGTAGGACCCCCTTGAGTTGGGATCATTTGGAGGATAGAGTTCTTTGGGCCTAGATATGCTTAGAGATATGGAGCAACAGGTTGAGAGGATTAGAGAGCATTTGGTGGCAGCTCAGGATAGGCAGAAAAAGTATGCAGATGCTCATACGATCGATCGTCAGTTTTCTGTTGGAGATCGAGTGTTCTTGCATGTGCGACCGCGAAAGAGTCCAATCCACTATGGGAAGGGCTCTAAGCTAGCACCGCGTTTTGTTGGACTTTTTGAGGTGTTGGAGAGGATCAGTCCAGTTGCTTCTCATCTTGCTTTGCCGCCTAGCCTTTCACGCATCCATGATGTGTATCATGTTTCAGTACTTAGACCTTACTATCCAGATATTGCTCATATTCTTGATTGGACTATTCTACAGGTAGAGGATGGGCAGCTGGCTTTGGAGCCCATAGGCATTCTTCAGCATAGGAGACTCGCTCTCAGGGGCAGAGACATGGAGCAGGTCAGGATCTAATGGGATCCTAATGATGAGACCTCCGCTACCTGGGAGGATGCTACTAGAATTAGGGAGTTATATCCTCACTTATTTGCAGGCTTCCAAGAGTAAGCCTAGTTCTAAGGGGGGGAGGATGTAATGCTCCTCACTTTTGCTTGTGATAGATGTTAGTTTCATGATTCCTATGACAGTTCTAGTATAGATGATAGTCTTATAGTGCATGTTACAGTTTGAGATATTTTGATTTCTATGTTATGGTTGATGTTCTCCTTGATCTTGATGGACACTTGGTTATCATGCGAGCTAGATGTGGATCTATGTTAGGATGATGCTTGATTACTTGTACTTTGTGCTTTCACAGTTGATGGACATGATTATGGATTGATGTTACTTTTAGTTTAATATGTTGTTCGATCATGATTATGATGTACAAATGGTATTAGTTATTTAATGATGTGTTACTTGAACGGAACAGTGTTGCATTACTCGTGTCTGAGTACCCTGCCACACTACGACTTCCATTCATTATGCTTGTGATTACATGGTTATATATGTATATATGCACAACCTTGTTGTTCGTTGCAGGATGCAGGTACCAGGCATCAACTCCACCTGAATTACCAGGTCTGAGCATGCCCTAGCCAATGGAATTGTGGATTGGAGTTGACATGAGGTTCCCCTGATTAGTCAACATCCTCAAAGAGGATGAGCTTTTAGTGTTGTACCCTGTCATCACCGTCAGTGGGATTGTTGTCGTCATTTGTCGTTGTGTCCTGTGGCTTCTCTTGGGTCAGGTATCACCTTGTAAATTAGGGTATATCCAATTCAAGTGTCAATTTATGCATGGTTGGTATTTCATTAATAAAGTGAAAATTAAGCTAACGTGAAATAAACAAGTGCTATGGGAATTATGTGTTGTGATTATGTAAAAATGATTTAATTGTGTGGTAATTGGTAAATTTTACCGGAATTGGTAAATAAATAAATTAAACTAGATAAATGATTTAATGAAATATTAAATTACAAATTGTAGCGGATTAAATTAAACAAAAAAAGAAAATGCATATGTGAAAGTGAATAAACATCTATAACATTGATAAAATAAATCCAAGCTAAAGTAATTGTGTGGTAAATTTGGGTTACGGATATTTTAATGGTAAAATGAAATTGTTAAGGGAAAAATGACCATATGTTGGAGGGAGAGATCCAACCAAATCTATCAAATTTATATCAGATCATGACGATGAGATTATTTAGTTCTTTATTGAATAGATATTTGTTATATAAAAAAAAGAAATTTATTAGGTCAAGAATTAATAAAATTGCTTCTCTATGGATAAAAATAATTATTATCCAATGACATATGGGTTTGTTATTGCCATCACTATTACTATTACTATTGCTATGATTATTTAGGTACATTAACAAACATAATCAGTTTCTGATAAATAACGATAACATTTTTAGGTTTAAAAATTAGGGTTGTCATATTTGGGGATATGCAAATTTATTTCAGGTGCCATCATTTGTAAAATTGAGGAAGTGGGAGTCTCGAATATAATTAACTTTGCACCCCACGAGAGAGTGGGTTGTGGGGGAAAGGAAGGAATGTCTCTGCATTTACTCGAGGAGTCCATTCCTAGTTTTGAGAAAGTGGGATGTCAGGATGTCCCCTGCATTTATCTGGGAGTTGAAGCCTGGTCTGAGTGGGGAATTTGGTAGGAGGTTGAAGCGGGAGGATTGGATGTGGGAGCAGCATTGAATCATCGATCTGTCAAGAATAAAATCAGGTTCCTTTAAATTTCTTTGTTTAACTCTATGTTCCTTGAAGTTCTTTCAATTAATTTTCCAATGCAGCCTCTTAGGTTTCTTTGTATTTTGCTTTAATGAAAGAATGGACATGTATCTCAACAATGTGGTGATAAATAAACCAATATATATATATATATATATATCCAACATATTACCTGTTGTTGAAAGTTTGCTTGGCATGAGTGCGAGTGTGCCTCACGAGTTAGGTATAGAATTTGATACAGTTAGACCACCGAAATACATCTAGTAATATCACCCCAGCCATTCGTATTTCCCATGTAATATCAATTTGTGTTTTATGAATTGGAATATTATAGGATACTTCTCAGGTTGGTGGCATTTCCACGATCACCAATTCATCTTCACATGCTGCAATAAACCCTCTTTAATACAAAACAATTTGGGGCCCGTGCAAATCAATCATGGCACCATCTCAGAATACTGTAACCTTGTGTTGTCTTCAATCATAGGGTTTGTCAGTGAATCCAGACACGTACAGACTAAACCATGAAGAGCCACTCACCACACGTGATACCTCTAGTGCCAATTATTGCAACCTTCATCTTAGGAAGCGCAGAGCCTCCACTAGATTAGAGGGGTTCCATTGTGGAATGTGGGGCAATGCCGTGGCCCATACGTGACTCTGGTTTTAGTGTTGTTCACTATCAAAAGAATGAATAGTGTGATAAATTCTTATTGTTCCAACTCCTCTGATGGTTCTCAGCCTCCACATGCTAGTAGCATCATGATGATATCTACATCATCAGAATTCATAAGAATAACTACAACCAAGCTTAGGCATAAACATCTATGCGTGTCCCTCAACATGTACACAAACTTAATACATATCCTCCGTCTGTCTTATTACATATATCCTATGCGATTTTCTCTATTATTGCTTCTCAGTGATTTATTATCATTGCTTTCAACACGCATCTCTCCAGAGGCGATTAGCAAATAGTGGCAGAATTAAATAATAGTGCCGATAGCCTCTGCAATGAATCGAGTTCGTGCATAACCTGCTATCATTGCACGATGTCTATAGTTTCGTGTGCTAATTTCATCAAACTTCTTTATGCTTGAAGTAGATTCATAATGTAGACAGTGGATTTTATTTTGCTTGCATCCATTATCCTATCCATGAGGAATTAACTTGCTTACGTGGGCATTCCTCTGGTCGACAACGATGGATTCTAGATCCTTGATGCTTCTTGCCAATGCTTTCTATAGTGAGACAACCCTTGCATTGATGAGGACATTCGATTGAATCATGATTGTCTATAACCACTGCAAATTCCTTTAAATAGAGAATCTAGGTTAATTCTGTGAATAGAATGTGTTTAGTATACATTTGGAACCGCCACCCTCATTCGCATCTGCTAGAAACTTGCTAAAGCCCTTCAGTGGAATCGTCCCTGCTTTAGTAACGAGGCTGGTTAGTGTCTAGACAATTTCATCCACCCCTCTACTCTTTGATCAGTCTGGCATCTGTCGTCATCCTCCAACACATCTCATGGCCATAATAAGAATTGCATTCCGTTTTGTTTTAGAATGTATGGAGCTTCAACGCAGTAATGAGATCTACTAGATTTATGCCTTCCTTCCGTCCAGATAAGTTGAGGCACATTAACGCCTTTAGAGGTTATATCTCTGGCACTCAGAGGACATTGAAATCCAAAATTTGATCAAACTTCAACGAAATTGCATTGGTTGAGGACTGAACCCAGCCGCCCATGCCACGCTTCAATCCACACTCACAAGTTTCCTATTCAAAGAAGCTTCATAGTATCTGATGCCTTTAATCAATGAGAGTATGTTACATTAGGTTTTGAGTGTAAAATAAATCTCTGTTGGCTACCTTCCACCTGTAAATGAAGGTCTGCATATAGACGTTTTACTTGTGAATAGCAACCAATTCTTTTTTTTATAAGGATTTAAGGTTTAGGGTATTGTGTCACTATATTTATTACTTTAGCCATAGTAGTGAGTCTAATGACAGAAATATTTAGAAATTCGTGATATTTGGATGGGAAAAAAAATCAATTAAGTTAAATTAAGGAATTAGGGTTAGCTTCTTAAAGTAAACATTAGTGCTCTTATTGTAATTTTTATTGGCTTTTGATTATGGTAAAAATGATGTTAACGTAGGGTAATTAGAGTGCTTCTTTTTACCTTTTTGTTGAATTTGATATTAAGAGTTTTTTTTTTTAAAAGGTTTCAGATATATTCACTCAATAGTTTGAATAATTTTACTCAGTGCTTCTTCTATGTGAGAGTTAATTGTGTGCTCCACTTTATAATAGTTCCTCTGCAAATTAAGGATAGAATATTGTTATTGATAAATGATGATGTAATTCTTCTAAAATATTTAAATGGGTATTGTATGAAGATAAAATTAACTTACTAATAATAACATTAGTAATTATATAAATTAGTATAGTAAAGTTACTTGATTCTGTTAGATTAATTTAAATAAGAATTCTTGCATAGTTAAATTATTTAATTTGTTAGAGTAGTGGAAGTATATCTATATATATGATGGGAATATCAAATTATGAAATGAAGTAACGTAGTTGTAGATTGATATACAAGTTCATCAATTATTTGATAATAATGATTCTGTTAATTGGCATCATTTACACTTAAATGTTTAGATAGAAAATTTCAAAAAATGGGTTTGGATTCATAAGTGTTGTAATTTGACCTATAAGTATTCATAAATTATTGTTTACGTAGAAGTAATTAAAATGGTCCTTTTCACCTTTAAGTTAAATAGGCTATTACAATAGTTAGGTTTTTTTTTATCTGGGTACAAATAAATAGGAAACCTCGAGTTACAGCAAGAGTTGAATTTAGATTTCAATGTAATTATTTAATTTATTTGTCTTATAATTAGTAGGTCATTTTAGTTAGGATAATAATATTACATCCTTGTAAATCAAATAAGTAACTATTTTAATAAGTATCTGGATATAGTAAACCTTGTTGTAATTATAGATTTATTCCGTAATAAAATACAATCAGATGATAAGCTACATTTATATGTCATTATACCATCGGAATAATTTGGCTACTGCAATTTGCTATAGTGGAATTAGTTGTAAGAAGGCATAATTTGATCATAAGTATAATTAATTCTCGTAATATGTTAATTCAATCTGTGGGTCATAAAACCGTTCTTATAGTCTTTGATTGTGTATCTTCCTGTGTGGCTAGAGTTCCAGAGGCTTAGCTTGGGATGTCTTGAATTCATGTGTTGTGTTGTTAGATGTCTTGAGATCATGATATTATAAGAAGCCTTGTCGTCTCTAGTTATGTATGGACTAAATGACAATTGAATGATAAATGCACTTCTTGTGATTGTATTGTTATCCAACTAGTCATACTAGTCTTGTATCTTGTTTTGTCGTAAGATATGGAACAGGGTGACTTGGAAATCTCAGAGTTGTAATGAATATGTGTTATTATGGGCAATGGTCTAGGAGTCCTGCCCTTATAATTATGTTATGGAGGGTTAATGCTTTGTATTGTTATATAAGGATAGTTGTTATGCAAGATGGTCAATGCCTTGCATGGTTCCGTATCCTCGTTGTTGTAATGTCATGCTATGCTTGTTGTGTAGGGCTTCCTAGTTGTAGGTAAGGGAGTGGCTTCCAATGTGGGGGCCGGTGCCAAGTGGCTAGCCAGGGTAACCCACTGGGAGTTGGTAATTTAGTGATAACATAATAAAATACCTAGGGGTTGGGTAGTTTTCACACTAACAAGATAATAAGATGTTTTGTTCCTCACTCATGCCTGTAGTGCTAGTTCAAACTAAGGATGAGGGGAGAAGGCCGAGATTGGTAGATTTACTTCCTTGTCATCACGAAAGGAAGGTTGATTCCTGCATGCATCATCCTATGCGGCGGGTGTCTAGAGTGAGACTGCCAGGGTAACCATAGATGGGGGCCGGTGTCTAGAGAGAGACTGCCTGGGTAACCCATGTTAGGACCATGTGATGACCTCTCCTTACTATAGCCTAGTAGTCCCTAGTTGTACTCTTCCTAGTTGTTAAGTGTTGCCTCTGGATGTACTGTTGTGTTGTTGAGATATTGACTTATGATGTCAGAGTCATGTGTCGCCTTATAGTCTACTGTCTACCTGACTGTATGTCGTAGTAGGAACCTCATGTTAACTCCTAGCTCGGGGGGTGGACCTTAGGGTTCCACATGGTCGGGTGGAAGAGCTTATTCCATTGGTTCCTCATGCAATAGACATCAGATCTTGTATCTGCTTATGAAGACACTTACTATGCTCATGTTCTAGTCGATGTATCCGTTGATTTAGATTTTATGTATTCAAATGTAATCAAAATAGTGATAATGTAAATGACGTACTCATTTGTATAGACTTGGAATATGTGCATGTAATCTTGATTAAAGT